>OY728130.1:1167735766-1168985766 GCA_963277665.1 Viscum album
TACTCACTACCATTAAGCTTCCTTAGAACGTCTTAAACCTCATGTAATTTAATTTTTCCTCTTTCTCACTATTGATATCTTTTTTATCCTTTGGAACGTATTACGCTCCAAAAGTATTGGAAATGGAGACATGAGGCATACTCCGATTCTCATGTTTATCTTCCATGTCACATTGAACAATTCCACGAGCCGCATCCTGAGAGTGAGCACCATGGAATGAATCCATGTGTCCTTGTTCCTTGCACATTAGTATTTGGATCATAAGAGATTTAGTATGGGTCTCATCAACCGTATGAATGAGATGCATTTCCTACATATTTTAAAATTTCAAAAAAATTCTTTATTTGTATAATTATCCAAATAGGTATAATATTGACCATGATAGTTTCTTTGACTAGGTATTGGAGCCATTAGTGTGTCTTGGTCAAATTCAGCAGTCATAGACAACTCATTGGATCCACAATCATGGAACTTATGAGACTTTATCAAAAAATGTAGAATTTATATCAGGTTCCCCACTAAATTAGGATAAAAAAGAATATTTTTTACATTGTAATGGTCTATCGTGGGTTATGAGACAATCATATTTGCAACAGGGGAAGAGAAATTATCCAAATCCATGATTCATGAGCCATTTGGACCACGAACATAAGCTTTCATAGGCTTAATTATTAACCATGGATCATATTCTTTTCATAATCCCTTCTCCAAGGTGATTTCAATCATAAATTCTAGGACATGAATTAAATTTATCTTATGTGATCATAAACGGGGATTACTATCCATTTATTGTTTTCCTTTATAGGATCTTTAAGAAATTAGTTTGTTTAAAAAAAAAATTTGGTCCGCAATCTCTTGTGAAACCCCTTCATTGAATTATTGTACCATAAATGACTCAACATAATCTTCTAAACCTTTAATAGAGGTCATCTTGTCTTCCAGAACCTCATCCCATGACTTGGGAGCTTGTAGCTCATTAAGGTCCACTACTCACACGACAGTAGAGATAGGCCATCTATGAGTCACTAAAGAATCCATAACATCAGAACACTCCCTCTGATGAAGATATTTCTCCAATTGTATTTATACATCCCTAAACATTTTATCTTTAAATGAAGGTTATACAGGCCCAATTCATGGGATTCAGTCCCAAAAATTTAATTGATAACCCATATTTTTTATATGACAAGGCTCATACCAAATGCCCCTATCATTTGGAATCACCAGAGTGTGTATGCCTCCACCCTAAGGCTATGGATGTCTTTAATATTCAAGAATATCTTCAGTAATATATTTATAGTTACTATGTTTTTTAAATTATTATTATTTTTCATTCCATATAATACATAATAAATCAAAAGTAACAAATATTTTTCAATTTATAATGTCACATCCTATGATCATATATTTCATGAAAATTAGATGGATTTTTATACTCATTTCTTAGATCAAACTCTTCATTATTAGTTTAATTAAGCACTCTATCAAATAATGTAGAGCACAAGTCAAATTGCTCAAAAAACGGTCATTGGGAGAAAATATAGCCACCTCATCTTCCCTTTCAATGTTTATAAGAACACTGATGGCCTTTTCAATATTATATAAGATCCATTGGAACTAAAGTATCAATTTTAATCTATTTACTATGACCCACATTTTGAAATCCTAAAATCTTACCTCCATAGAATTCAAATTAGGATCTCATTCATGGATATGTAGAATTCTTGACTTTAGTGAAATCAATCATTGACTGCAAAACCACATATTTAAATCCTCAAAATGTAAGAGAATGTGGAAAATACCATGACCCAAAGATATGTATGTCTAGTTTGTAAAATAACAAATATCTGAATGTTGTATGACTATATCATTGATTCATCGTAGTATAGTGTCCCTTGGAAAAATAATAGGTTTAATAATGGAATCCTTAACAAATTATAGGAGTTTGGAGACAAAATCATTGTCATACTTTACATGGGATATATTTAACCTCTTATGATGACCACTGGTGATAGATCCTTTGAAGAGAGAGAAAATGAAACTAATTGAATTTTAATTTATTTTATTTGCCATATTATTCCCAGCATATAATACCTTTCAACATTCCATTCTAATGCCAATATACTTGGAAGAGTTGAATAATCCTTGAGTGAATAATATATCACCCAGATAATGGAGAGTTGAAGATTACATGAACATTAGAAAAGATCTTATCCAAGATTATAATGACATAATGAAAAAATAATTCATAACCCCTACGAAGGATTTTGATAGTGAATGGAACCCATAGGGTATTACAGAAGTTATGGATGAGTGCTTTGAATTTAAACTGGTAGTTTCCTTTTCTGAAATAGAACTGAAAACATTTTCTTATGAGGAATACTTATTAGTCCAAAATTTATTACGGAATTGTTTTATGATGGTTGCTACCATAACCTACGTTTTGATTTCGAGGATCTACCTTGAAAATATATGATCTAAATTATTCCATAAGACCATACTGATTCTGTATCAGATGATTAGATAATCTTTCCTCAATGGACTGGAACATGGAGGAGTGGTCGTCACCTAAAGAATAGATGCCATTACCCTAGGAACATGGGTTCCCTGGGGAGAGATAGTAATTGATCAATTTTTTTGTGGGTATTTTTTCTTTATTAGCCTTCTCCTTTTCAAATTTTTTTCACTTTTTTCCCTAATAAACTTTTTGGGTATGGGTAGGCATTCAAACTCACATTGGAACATATTTGATTATTTTTAAATATATTTATATATTAATATATTTACAAACACACACACACATATATATATTAAATATATTAAATATACAATTATATAATTATATAATTATTAATATATATTTATATATAAATTTTAAATATTTTTAAATATTTTTATTAATTTTTTTTATATTAATATAATTATAAATGTGTTTAAATAATTTTTAATCCTTATTTATAAATATAATTATAAATATTTATTTATTATTATAATTATAAATATATTTATTAATTTACTTATATTCATAAATATATTAAATATATTTTTATAAAAATATATTTTTAGTTAAATATTTATAAATAGATTTTAAATTCATAATTACATTAAATATATAATTAATTATAAATTTTTATATTAACAATAACTTATATTTGTAAATTTGTGTTACATATTTATAAAAATATACTTATATTTAAAAAAATCAACGTTATTTTATAAATATTTTTATATCTAAATATTTTAATATATAAAATGTTGGGGTCAAGAACCATTATTAGAAAAAATATCACCGAAAAGGGATGGCGTCAAAAAAAACTCCTTAGTGTAGTTAAAAAATATTTTTAAATAAATATTAATAAATAAATATTTATATAAAATATATTTTTAAAAATATTTTACATATATTTATGAATATAAATAAATGATAATATTAATATTTTTATGAATAATTATTTAGGAATATATTTATGAATAAATATTTATAAATAAATATATTTTAAATGGAAATTTAATATTTGTATGAATATAAATTTATTTCTAATTATATTCATAAATGCACGTTTACAATAATTTAATATGTTTATATTTATGTACATATAAAATGGTTTTCATTTTTGAGCTCACCCATTCATATTCACATGGCAGTTAGGGTTTAGTTCACAAGGTATTCCCATATGCTTACTCTCCTTGAAATTTTTATTTCCATGGTGATTTTAATTATCATAAACATGTTTTTCCTAGAATGGAGGATCAAAAGGTCATCTTATATTCGATTGTTTCAATTTCATTAATCCCAAAATATTCACACAATTTTTATTTCTCTATCTATAATGGTGACATTTTTGGATGAATCCATTGAAATGGAAATG
Source organism: Viscum album (assembly GCA_963277665.1). Lineage (NCBI taxonomy): Eukaryota > Viridiplantae > Streptophyta > Magnoliopsida > Santalales > Viscaceae > Viscum > Viscum album. The sequence goes on from OY728130.1 coordinate 1,167,739,636, forward strand.
TTTCCCATGTGAAGGTAGACCTGGTTGTTATCTAGAAATGGCTAGAGATCGATAATAACTCAATTATTACATGTCTATTTTTCATAAGGGGCACCATTTTGTTATGATTCGGAGGTTCGTTTCCATGTCTTTCAGATATTTGATGATTTTATAAAAAATGCATCTTTCTAGGTCATGGTTTTTTTCTCATTTTATTTCCTTTTGAAGACTTGAAGATGAGGGCAGTGGGGGGGGGGGAATTGGTTTGATGTCCTTCAAACTAGTTATTCTAAACATCCTATATTTGAATCGTGATTTCAATCCTCTGGGGATTAGTTACTCCTCAGTTAAATTTTCGGTCAATTTATTTTTTTTATTTGTTTTCATGGGTACCATAATATCCTTCATTAAATATCATTGGACATCAACGTCCCTATTAAAATGGACAATGAGACTGAGCTGGCCTTGTTCAGGCATTATCCTTATTTTTTTATGGAAGATGACTTGATTTCATCCTATGTTGATAAGATTTACCTCTTACCTAAATATAATTAATTTCATCTTAAAATTTGGTATGAGAAAACTCTAATGTTTTTTACGGTCTGTAAGGCCATTAGGCATGAAATTTTTAATTGAAAACTATTTATTATTTTCAAATTTTGTTTTTATCATTCTAAAAATAAAATATTATCCTTTATAAAAAGACTAAATAGTTGAAATCTAATTTTCATATTCCTCATATTGATATCGTAATTTCCAGGAAGGTTCAATTTTATGTTACTGGAAAGCATCCTCAGTTTTATTTAGAGGGGAATGATCGTTGCTATAGATATGAATATAACTGAAACTGGGGTTAACAACCTACTAGTTTTAAAGTACATCATGAGGTTTTTGTCCTCGATAAATCATAATTTGTAGTCTCTTTTACAAGGGATGTAAATAGTCAAGTGGAGAACCCCTCTTATGTATATGCCTCTAGACATAGGGGAGATTTAGTGTGGAATTTTCTGGTACTCATACAATGCCTGACCCCCTCAATCTTTTGTCACTAGAGTGTAGGTTAGAGTTCTTAACATGTAATAAGCTAACAGATGTCAAGACATTGGAAAAAATAAGGACTATAAATTTTCATATCCAGATGCTCTTTTGTAGTATATAAAGTTTATCATGCTGACCAAAATAGTGATTTTGATTTGGTATTGGAAGATCAGTATCACACAAACTCTCGAATCTAGAAGGAAAATAACGTAAGATCTTCCCACAAGGAATGTAATATGTCATTGGACTACGCTCTACCAGTCAAAAAATAGGCTTGTATATACTACTCTCAAAATTAATATGGGGGAATATACAAATATAAGGAGACTAGACCTGATTATATGGGGCTATCAACTACATCGGTATCCCCACAATTTACTAACATGGAAACTGCATTAGAAACTCTAGTGTTGAAAAATGAGTATGGTGCGGGTGTAGTGGAACCTAGTGATCAAACAAAATAGGAATATGTGAATGTGGATCAAGTGACAACATTTAATCAATTTGGAGAGAATGAACCATTTATTGAAGAGTTTGAAGGTAGTGAAGAAAAAGGTATAGAGGGTGGAAATTTTTATATCAACCTCTAAACCCACTCTATGGAAGAAGAAGTATAGTTTTTGAGGTGCAGACCCCCATAAATAAGGTAGAATGAAAGGAACATTCTTTGCATGATAAACCCTATAAGAGAGATGTGGTTTGAAAACTGACTTGAAAGGTGAATTCCTTAACGATCCTTGGAAATCAAAAAAGAATTCGAGGGGAGGTCGATGTATAAGTGTTCAAGGCCAATTGCATAGTTGAATTAATTAGGATGATAAACATAATTAGAGTCTATATGCTTAGACAGAGTTCATTAAAAAGTTGGCACTATAATCAGCATAAAATTGATGATAGAAATAATGTTTTTGTAAGCCCATCACATGTACTTTAGTTTTTTATTTTAATAATTGGGCTTTAACATTGATCTTTTTTTAAAAAATATTCGTATATATATAATTTTATGATAATAAATATAATATTAGAATTACAACTACAATACATTTAAATAATAAAAATATATATTTATTTATATAATAAATAAATTTATATTTATATAATTAGATATACATATATATACATAAATACATTTATTCATATATATATATATTAATTTATTTATTTAATTTTATATAAATATATATATTTAAATAATAGGTTTTAAAAAATATATAAAAATATGTATTTAAATATATAAATATATATTCATAACAATATAAATATAAATATATATTCATAACAATATAAATATAAATATATATTTATATACTTATATAATAATAAATATATATTTATATACTTATATAATAATATATATATAGTTATAAATAATTTTAATATATATTTATTACTACATGAATATATTTACATATGAATTGTTTTATATTTATATAGTTATAAATATACCTTTATTAATATCTATAAATTAAAATATATAAATATATTTATTATTACATGAATATATAAATATATAATTATTTGTATAGATTGAAAGATATTAAAAAATTGTAATGATTTATTTATAAATATAGTTAGAAATATATACTTATATTTATAACTATAAATAAATATATTTATAAAAATATATAAATATTTTTTAAATAAATATATAAATCATTTTTTTATTTTTTTTAAAATATTTGTGAATTTTTTTCATATTTATAAATATTTTTTCAGGTTGGGGTTGATACCCATTTTCATTAAATAAAGAAGACCGTCTTCTCACTGGTGTTGATAGGTAACCCTTACATGACCCAAAGGCCTAATAAATTGAAGACCCATTGAAATTATATAGTAAGAAGTTTTCATGTCTTGAAAGCTGGAAGAGTTGACCCAAAGGCCAAAGATGAGCTGCCAATTATAACATAATTATCTTAGTCTTCTTGTTGTGATGCCCCAACCTACAAAAAACCATTTAATTTCAATTCACCACCATGAATTCTTGGAAGAGAACCCATATTTAACCAAAACTGGATAGAGGGTCAGATGATTTGTGTCATTTCACCCATCTCTCTTCCAATCTACCCAGATTCAGCAACATCTATATGTCTTCATGACATGCTGCCTACCCAAATGTGTCACTTTGCCTCTCAGTTCATCATCATTCACATGATGTGTCACCCCCTTTTCCAAGAACCATCATGTCGTCCTTCCCATTGAAATGTTATGGAAGAAAACCCTATTGTCCCATCTACACAGACAACCAGTTCGTAGGTTCCAACACACCTATCACCCTTTCAAGTTTCCCACCTAGCAATGCTGCTGAGAGAAAACATGCATAGCCTACCTGATGAATTACACCAACAACTTGTTCATTAAACATTACCTGATACTATTTAGTGGCTCAAAGACATTATTTCATGAATGTTAATGGTAAACCAATGTATTATAGCCCGAAGTCCCAAATCTATTTCCTGTAGATCCAACTCGATTGAATAGACCCCATATGCTAGAATAAACTAATACATTAACTTGAAAATCTGCCTCTACCTTGTTTTGAACCAGATCATTTTGGATGCCACGATAGAGTGTGTACCACTTGATTATAAGCTCTCTAGATATACATATTTTTAATTTTATATTTACTATATTTTAAAAAGAATATTTATATTATTATAAATATATATATTTATTTATTATTTTTAAATTAATTTTATAATATAAAATTTATAAATATATATACTTAAATAATAAATTAAATATATATTTTAATATATTTTATTTTATGGGGTAGCATTACAAAAACACAAACACACCCCAAACTCATAAGACGGAATGGCAGTTCAATGTACCCCCATGGGTAACCCACCATTCAATCACTATTTTCTATTATATTGCCCCACATACTCTATTATTTAGAATCCCAAATACCCTTAATAAATTGCCAGAATTAACATAAAAATTTTAAGGATCCAAATTCCCTCTTTACCATTGACCATATGGACATATTAACAATCCCAAATGCTCATTTATGTTAACCCTTTACAACTCATCATTAGAGACCACTACCTTCCACTTTTGTTCAGTCGTTATTTCCCTCCTCCCTTGTCTACAACCCTCCATCGACACCATGCCACCATATAGCGATCAAGGATTTTTATTCATGCATATTAAATATTTTTAGAGGAATATTCATTAAATTTCTTGAACAAGAATATAATGACCATTGTAGTTTAATTACTTTTGAAACAAGGAACACAATATTCTCAATTCAATAATGATCTTCAATATCTACAATAATGGTCCCCCCCCATTAGTAATAGTCTCAAAAATACCAAAAATAAAATATTTCCTTATAAACTAGGGAATGAAAATTGAATAATGGGTGGCCTCAAATGTTTACTAAGGGTAAATAAGGAAGATATATGAGAGGAAAAGGAGAAAAATGGTATGATAACATGAGAATAAAATTGGGAAATAGTATCCTACTTATCAAAGATCATAATCCTGAGCAATGGAATAAATTTTGGTAGTTTATAAGATAATAATAATAAAGAAATAAAAGTACTTGAGCCATGAGAAAATAAAATTATCATGATACATTTTATTATGGAGTAAAAATAAGCTTAGAAAATCATTTCCATAGTATTAATGGCTCATTTCCATGTCTATTATAGCATAATGAGATCACTACCTAAGAAATCATAATACTAAATGCTCACTCCAAATTCTATCAATATAGACAAATTCACTTACTGAAATAGTTTCACTGCCTATTCAAGTCCTATATATCTCATGAGATATAAATCCTTACCCAATTAATTAGATAGATATATAGGTCCTACCCTTCTCAAAATGAAATCCTTATTTATGTGTTCCACAACATCATAAAACATTTATCCTATAATAAAAAGTTAAATGAAAGGGGTCTTATAAACATTTAATCATTCCATGTCCCTAGGATAAGAGAAATGTTTCATAATCATTATTTCATAATATCATAACCCATGAAAAGAAGTAGATATTATATTAATTTCATCAAAGAATGACCCAAGGAAGAGAAACATGTTTCATAAATATCTTTTAATAATAAAAATAAACCATTTAGATAAAGAATAATAATGGCATCTTTGGGTCATATCCCTAGTAAATCAAAAGTAACATCAAACAATTTCATGTTAGATGGAAAATTATTTGGAAAATAATCTTTGAACATTTACCTAGTGAAAACATTTCATTCAAAATCACTTTTAAAAAAAGAAATTTATAAAATACTTTGGAAATTTTTTTATTTGAATATAAACTTGAAATCATATAAATTGATCATTAAAAATCATTTAATTTATTTTAATAGAAAAAACATTATTTCTTTTTTGAACAACACTTTTAAAACGTAGAACATTTTTAAAATGTTTTTAATTTTGAAAACAATTATTTAAAATATAAAATTTTAAAAAATATTAAAAAGTTATTTAAAAAAATGTAATAAAAGATTGAAATCATTGATAGATCATGACATTGGGAAATAATGTTCATGTTTTTATGTTAAAAACAAATATTATTTACCCATTTTTGGTAAAATCCAAACAGGTGTTGTTTGTAAAATGATATAAATATTCCCTTCCAAAAATTTATACAAAGTAAAACATGGGTGAAATTTATTTAATAAATTATTTTAATAATGTTAAAAAAATTACTTTTTTGAGAAACCATTTTTTTGAAGAAAACGGGTTTTCGACCGAAGTGAAAAATAAAGACTATTTTTTAAACATATTATCTATTATTTTCTGTAAAAAAGACATTCAAAATGGTAAAATTAATATTAAATGTCATGAATAACCATATTATAACAAAACTAATTTGATTTTGAGAGATATATCATATGATCTCATCATTGGGGTCATGATCTTGATAAATTTTGAGATTGTAATAAAAAACCCTTACCACTGTGGTAACATTGAATCATAAGACCCATGAAAGAATAACATTAAATGAAACAAAAAATACCATGTGGATTAATATATTCATGATATTTCATGACAAATGGTATATATATATACCTCTTAAAGGTATATTGGGGCATAACATAACATATTTATTAATCTAGTCAAACTAAGACAAGAAAAATTTTCCTACTGATTTGTTAACATTTAATCCATAGACCACATAAAAGAGAGAACCTATAATGGATATATAAATAACAATAATTTAATGTAAAATATTAAAAAACTAATTTAAATTATATACACCACATAAAATATACATTTGTTGAAAAGGTTATTTGTCCCATAAAAAATAAAAGTGAGATATAAATCCATTATTGTAGGTATCAACATTATTCATACTCATATGTAACTCATTTATAATAAATATAAGTTTATTATAAAACTATTACAAAAATATTATATATATATAACAATATATCATTTATATAAGTTCTTTTATTACTAATTTATTAAAAATTCCTTGCTAATGCCATTATTTGGGTAATAACCGCTTTGTTCTTCTTATCTATCGTGATTTTTATTTTCATACCACATATATTGATAATGGTTACATAAAATACATAATAATTATAATAACATAATTATAATATTTATATATAAATCTTACATTTATGATCAATCATGAAATTTGGTTTTTAAGAAATCAATTATATTACGATAATTGAAATGGTAGGTCGTACATACACATGAGTAATGTTTCGATTTTCAATGATCATTATGTAAATTATTTAAGTAATTATAAATAAATATAAAATAATAATATTGTAATAAATAATATAATTATTATATTAATAGAATTATACATGTCATCCATGTTTTTTGGTGATGAAAATATAGATTCACATCACTTCGTGACGGGGGTAGTCCAGACTTACACTAACGATGTTATCATCTTTTAGGGAGTAAAAGGGTTAGAAATAAAATGATCTATTTTCTTATAATAATGATAAATATGTCCCAAATATCATGATTATTTAATTTATATAATATATATTTATTTTCATTACCCTTATTAAATTCCATGTAATTCATTAGTGAAAAAAACATCACTTCACGACATTGTTGTCCTCCCCACACACAGGTGACGTTATCATATCACTTATAGAATAGAAATTAAAAAAGTCATATATGATATCATTACCTCATATGTATAGTTATGTTATAAATATTTTATAATAAATTTATATTCATAATAATACCCAATCATGATAGGTAGTAGTGGAATAACGAATGTCATCAGTTTACAAGGTGGTAGTATGCAGTACACACGAATGATGAATTCAAAACCCATTCACTAGAAGTGGAGAATTCATTAACTATTTAACATGATATAAAAAAATATAAAAATATGGACAATATTGAGGGTATTATATCATAATGTTTTAATTCTATATTAAGTAGCTTTATGAAGAAATAAAAAAATTCTTGTTGAAGAACATTATCTCTTATTCGGGTATCCTCCTTAGATTTGCACCAAAATCTTTCATAAGTAAGATTTATTCCAAAAATAATTCTTATTGATTTAGAGGAAGTATTTTTTGAACTTACTTGTGTAGTTACTTGATTTTCCAAAAGGGTTTAAAGGTGTTAGGTAGAGAGGATAAGGGGTGGCCTCTTATATGTGAGGTGAGTAGCACAGGTGTAACATTTTGAAAAGAAAAATGTGTACTTATTTTTTTCTGATGAATAAAGGATCCGAAATGGGTTATTTTTTAGAAATATTAATAATAGTTTCTAATTATAAAAATTAAATATATTTTATTCATGTTCAAACATCATTTTATCCCTTAAAATTTTAGTTTAACACCCAGATAAACCTATTTTTACTCTCACAATGATAATTAACTTTTACTATTTTTACTATTCATTTTGGTCACAATTTATGTTGAAAATTTTTTATAATATATATTAATTTTATTAAGAATATTTAAACTATTTTTCCAAATTTAATTCATAGAATTAGATTTTTTTTTAAAAAAGTATCCCTCACACGTGATGAGAAAGAAGGTTTTCAAGAGAAAATATTCTTTATTTTACAATTTTTTATACTCAATTTCAATATTCAATTGATTAATATGAAATAAATTTTATTAATATATACAATTGAACTAATTTTAATATGAATTAAATTTAAAATATTATTAAATTTTTAATTAATTTAAATGAAATACATTTAACGAATAAAATTGTGTATTTTCCATTAATCATCAAAAAATTAATCTTGTCAAAAAATTATAAAAAATCACCCTAATATAATTTTTACAAGATATTTTAGAATTTTAGTAATATTTTATAAAATAAATTTTATAATTAATAGATATAATTAAATTAAAAAAACTGATGACATAGTGAAATAGCTAGTTTTTGAGAAATATATTATATAAGCCCTAGAAGATTTTATATTAACACTATATAAAATAATAATAATTTTACGAATATAAATTAATATATATATATATATATATATATTAAATTTAAAACAATTATTATTTGGGATTATGTTAATTAATTAAAATATAGAAACATTAGCACTTAAAAACTGATTTCAGAAAATACATTTTAAAACACAGGAGTAATATTATACTGAAATACAATATAATGTTACTTAAAAAGTAATTATGTTGGTTATATATAAATAAAAAATAATTTTTTCTACATTAAACCAAAATTGGAAATTATAATTTCTTTATTTATTTAAAATAAATGATATTTTCACAAAAAATCGATATTTATCACTATTCACAAATAATTAATATTTTCAAAAAAATACCAAAATTTAACCATATGTCTACATAAATATGTCAATTTAAAAAGAAATTCATTTCATCAAATAAATTTAATAAAAAATATATAATATTTTATTATAAAAAATAGAAAACATTTTATAATAAAATATTTTATTATTATTATAATATCTTTACTAAAAATTGATTGATTATTTTAAAAAAATTATTAATACATTTATATTGAGTTTTAAATTTATGTGAATTTTCATATATTCATTAATAACAGACCTAACCACTTAATTAATAGTTGGGTTATAATAATGTTTTTTTATTGTTTTGAGAAACTCTATGTTGCATCTTATGCACGCTATAAAAGAAACTCATTGTTGTGTATAAAGCAGGAAATCAAAAAAAAATTAATTTCAAAAAAATATTTCAAAAAATATAAGGAGGTTATATTCTACCCCCCTTAAATTGAATTTTAGTCTAAAAATTTATCTCAATCATAAATGGATTAATATTCAAAAATTCCTTCATAGAAACCCACATCGTACATATGAAAATTAAAACTTCACATCAAATTGTAATGTTGGAAAAATAATGGTTACCTAAAGTAACTCATAATAAGGTTTCTATATTGTAGATCATTACTGGGGAGTGATGATTTATACATGGAATAAAATCATAAATAATTATAGATATTAATTGAGATCATTGATCACAAAAAAAGTGGTTTATCCTTAAATGGTTAATGGACACAAAATCATAAACAATAGGGGCATGAAAAATGTCAGTAACATCATCACAGATGATGACTATTGGACATAATTGTATTTCCAGATCCTTTTTCTAAAGATGAATAATTTTCATGTCAATATATACTTACTTTTTTCATTACATTTTATAAGAAAAATATCACCCTTTGGTTTTTCCTTTAATAATTTTCATTACGTCTCATCCTTTAAGAAATGAAGGTAAATTCGGTATGCTTGATACACTAACAAATTATAAGATCCAGGAATATAATTATAATTAATTTTATATATATTTAGTTTTTATTCAAAACAATGGTTAGCATAAGTGATCCAATATGCCTAAATATTTATATGGTGAAGTAATAAATTAATATCTAAATATTAGTATAAATTTTATCATAAATCATTCCAAAATGGTAAGGCCTAAGGCCCTTCTAAATGATTAAAAACCAAAATATTAAAAATAAGTTCAATAGATTTCCAAAATTTCTTTACCATTAATCCAAAAAACAATATGAAGTAACACTTAATTTACAAATTACATTATCATGTATTCTCTTAAAACCATGATTTCCATGAAGCCTTTTTTAAAACATACATTATATTTTATTTTGTACATAAAACACATATTATTCAATATATTACATAAATCAATGAATTTTTTAAAGGCCATAAATGATACTATAATCTACTTTTTCAAAAAAAACATAATTTGTTCTAAGTAAATCTATAAAATCTGATTTACATTATCCAAATAAATAATCTATTTATCCCTACATCTTTATCTCAACATTAAGAACATATAAGGGTTATAGTTCCCGTAATCATATGTATTCTAATAATATCTTCTTACAATTAAATCACTTTTCTAGTTTATTATCACCATTAAGCTTTTTTTAATACTTAATGGAAAACATATACTGAACAATACTTATATATTTTATAATTGTTGAATTCCAATTCATAAATAATTCATTCATGCAACTACATTTTTAAACCACTAACTAGGTTTTCCTATCTTATTCAATAATACCCCCTTGTTTCATATTTCATCATTAATCTCATCATCATCAATAGTAAAATCGTAACTCATATAACCATAATGATTCCCTTCATGATATTTCTCCTCATTAAATCACATATTTTCATAATTTTCATACTTTCCACATTGGAAACAATCATTCATCGATGATATCTTATAGGGACCATTATTCTAATTCATTGTATTAATCACACTTTTTATATTTCCTCAATAATTACTTCCATTATGTACTTTTTCCCATGCTCAAAACATCTTCTTGTTCCTATATAACATTACCTTGAGTGTTTCTTCATACATTCTCAAGAAATAAGAAACTAAATCATCTTTCATACAGGGTATCAATTACTTAAACTCTCAATGAACTCTATTCTTCTCTTATTTATTCAGTTTGATAGTTCGTTAAGGTTCACATTTTTATTCAAATATTTTTACAACTGATTAGGCTTTATCTCAATATAAATTACATAAATTATCATCCCATTTATCATATAATTAGTAATTTGTCTATCACATTCAATGTTAACCCAATTAATTTTGGTTCTCACTATTGACTACAAACAAGAAGTATAGTGTCAGACACGATAATCATTCTATGAAACAAAAAAATCATGAAAATCACAGAGGGTATTTATAAATATTTACACATTAATTATAATTTATGATGCCTTAATATTATCCAAGGTCACTAATGGTTATATTTTATTTAAATAATTTATCATGGTTCATAAATGTTTTGTGAATTTGAAAATAATATCCCTTGGGTATGTTATATTAGGTGTGTAGCATGACCCGTTATCATTCATCGAGTAACGATCAAATCCAACTCCATGTTCCCTTTTCAAAGATATTACCCCTAGGTGCATTTTATCAAGATCCACATACACTTTTATTATCCATACATAGATGTATTTTCTTAGAAATTACATTCTCTATAATTTACCAAAATTTCACAAAATTTTCCTATAATTTGTCTCATCTTTATACTTATACATTGAGGAATCCCTAGACATATCCTTTGATATATCCCTAGGGATCTCAATAAATTTTTCTAATCCTATTTTCTAAAGGTTAATTCAACCATTCCTCTGATACCAACTATAGTGTCCCAGTATTTTCATGCATTAACATTATATATTTTTAGATGAGTATTTATTCCATTACCCAAACACATTTCAAAGGAACATAATAGCTTTGTACCATTGGAAAGAAGTAAAATAATATTCTTAATTCATGAAAGTTATTTAAAGTATCCCATAACGATTTTACACATTAGTACTCTTGTCAATCATACCATACATAATACTTTTATCTATAACCTAGGGAAGGAAAACATAAGAATGGGTTGGCTCAAACACTCATTAAGGATAAATAAGGGAGATATGTAAGCATGACAATAGAATAAGTGTATAAGAACATGATCATAAATTCTGAAAACCAAACCCTATATTAATATGATCATAAATTTAGTTATGGTATAAATATCGGTAGAACATATGACTTGAATCCTAAGATACACAAAAAACATGATTCATGACAGCATATCATTGGCATAATAAAAATAATTGCAGCATACACATAAGAATAAAAATTTATTTCCATAGTATTCAAGGTTAAATTCCAAGGATATCATGGTGGAATGGATTCACATCCAAATCCATCATAGTAGTCACCGTTCACTCCCAAGACCATCATATTAGACAATTTTCCTTGCTGAACCGGGTTCTGTCTTTATTCTATTCTAATATATATCATGATATATAAATATTATCCCAATTAATTAGAGGGAGATATAGGTCCCACCCATATCATAATAAAAACCTTATTTATGTGTTTTATATGTTAATAAAACCTTCATCAAATCTTGTCCTATAAATTGAAATGTGGTTCATAAACATTTCATCACGTCCTAACTTGTGGAAAAGAGATAGCTTTCATAATCATTATCTCAACATATCATAACCTATGAAAATATTTGGATTTTATAAGAATTTCCCCATGGTAAAACACAACGAAGACAAATGGAATTCAAAAATATATTTTTATCAAAAAAATAAAACATTATGAGAAAGAATAAAAATTGTATCCTTGGATCGTGTCCCTGTTAAGTAAAATTAACATAAAATGATGTCTTATTATTTGCAAAATGATTTCTAAAAGGAACTAGGAATATTTCATGATGAAATATATTTTATATGAAAATAAATCTTAAAATAATAAATTCATAATATAATATGGACATAATTTTATTTAAAATTAACCTTGAAAATTCTTAAAGAAAACCTTAATAATCATTTAAAAATTTTCATAATGATACCATACTTTCTTCATTAAAAAATATTTTTTTAAACATAAAATATTTTAAAATATTTATCATTTTGATATCATTTATTTAAATCTGTGAAATTTAAAAATTTTAAAGAATTTTTTTTTTCAAAAATATAGTTAAAAAATTAAATGTATGCATGAAATCATTGATTTTTCAAGACACATGGAAACACTTTTCATTTAATTCATCTTAAAACAATGATTCCATTAACTTTTTCAATAATGGAAAAACCAAAATTGATTTGAAAATGACATGACGATTAATTTTAAAACATTTGAAATAAAAAGTTATTAATGGGTATAATTTTCCATAGTAAATTATTTAAAAAAGGATATAAACATTTTTGAATTATTTTTTTTGTAGACATTATATTGAGAGAAAATGTATTTTCGATTAAAGAGAGAAATAAAGATGATTATTTAAGAATGATATAGTCCCTATTATTTTAAGTAGCATGGAGTGGTAAATTGAACATTCACATTAAAATATCATAAATAACGAATTTATAATAAAATAAAATATTTAATTTGATATTTATCATAATATTGTATTATTGGAAGTGTAATAAATAATGATCTTAATAAATGATGTTATTGTTGCATAAAACTCTTACTACTTTGGTAAAATTGAATCATAAGGCCCATGAAGGAATTACATTAATGGAAAATAAAAATATCATGAGGATAAATATATTAATTATATTACATGAAAAATTGTATTTATATACACCTCATAAATAATATATGTGTATGACATAACATATGTCTTGACGAAGAAAAATTGAGACACGAGAATCCCATACAGATTTATTAACGTTTGAACCATAATCCCCATAAAGGCGATATAATATTGTAGATATAGAAATTAAAATAATTTTCATAATATTAATAAAAAATAAATTCATGGTCAATTTATAAAATACATTTGTTGAATATTGAATTTATGTCATATAAAATAAAAGTGATATTGAAATCCCTTACCATAAGTCCAAAATTCCTTCACACTCATACAAGAATACTATATAATAAATATAATTTTATTTTAACTATATTAAATAATAATATTTATATATATAATACAATATATTATTTACTTATTTTCTTTTATTACCCTATTATTTAAAATTCCTTGTTAAATGCATAATTTGGGTAATAACAACTTTTTTTTCTTATATATCTTGATTTGTTTTTTTATACCCTATTACTTTGATCAAGGTTACATAATATGTAAAATAATAAGAATAAAATAATTATCATATTTATCCATCAATTAATCTTTTAATAAAAAATATGAATGATTGTTTTTTTAAAATGAAATATGTTACAATCATTTAGATGGTAGGTCATACGTACGTATGAGTAACGTTTCCATTTTTCAAGAATAATTAGGGAATGTTTGTAAGTAATATTTTATCATTCCATAATTATAATGATATTATGAAAAATATTATTTCATTAAGTGTTCTTATATAGATCTTCCATTTTGTCTGGTGATATAAGAGAGAGTCACATCTCTTCGTGAAGGCGGTACTCTACACATAAACGAATGACGTTATCATCTTTTTGTTAGTGAAAATATGTGAAATAAAATGATATAATATCATTTTAGAATTATAAATATTCCATTCATAAAATAATTATTTATCTTAAATAATATTTATTTATTAAATCTTACCTTATTATCTTCCATGTAAATCTTTATTGATAAATATTGACATCGCTTCGTGACGTGGTAGTTTTTCGTACACATGAGTGACATTATTGTATATTATATAGAATAGAAAGTCAAAACGTTTTATATGTTATAATTAATCAAAAGGTATAATTATTTTATAAATATCATATATATACATTAGATTAATCATCATACCCAACATTGAGATGTTGTAAAGGAAAGAAGAATGACATCGGTTTGCAAGGCGATAGTCCACCAAACACACAAATGATGATTTCATAACCAATTTGATAGATGTGGATATGGTTGTAGGACATTAAATTAATATAAATATATCAAATTATATTTTAGATAATGATTTTATTATATCACCATGTATTAATAATAATTTATGGAAGTGGAGGAAAGAAATAAAAATAAAATTCCCATTGATGAATGTTCCCTCTTCTTAGGGTATGATCTTTAGGTATGCACCAATAGGCTTCCAAGGATGGATTGATATCCATGATAAGGCTTATAGGTTCAGTGGAGGTATTTTTTTAAGATATTGTTTTGGACTTTCTAGATCAAAAAAGGATTTAAGGTGTGATTAGGTGACGATATGGGGTGGTCTTTTATAAGTGAGGTGAGTGTCACACTTTTATTGTTTTAAGACGAATAAGGTGTACCCATTTTTTTCTCAAAAAAGATAATAATTGAGTAGTATCTATAATCATACATGATAGGGTCTAAATATTTGCATAAAACATATTTTATACAATTTTATAGCTCATTTTCTCTATTTTCTTATTAGTTTAACCCCTAGTAAACACACTTTTACCCAAACCGCGATACATAATTTTTAAAATTTTCACAATAAGTTTTTGGTAAAAAAATTATTTGAACGTTACTATAAAATATAAATTATTCTAATTTCGAATATGTAATTACTTTTTTTAAAAAATTAAATACACATAATTGAAAAAAATTTATTTTAAACTAATCATCCAAACTCGATGAGATAGCCGTTTTCCACAGAAAAATTCTCCATATGATTAAAACGTTTTTATAGAAAATATCAATAATAAATTGATTATAATGACCTAAATTGGATTAATAGATATATAATTGGAAAAATTTTACTTTTACTCAATTTAAAATATAATTAAAATTTATATATAATTTAAACAAAAAAGTAGTTTTCCATTAAAATCCCGTATTTTTCACTTTTCATTAAAAAATTAGTCTTTTTAGAAATTTATTAAAAATTATCCCTAATATAATTTTAAATTATTATTTCAAAAATAAATGTTATTATTTAAAATAAATTTTATAAAATAGTAAATATGATATTTAAAAATCTCGTAGACGTGGTGAAAAAACATGGTTTTGAGAGGTATATTTTTCAAGCAAATGATGATTTTCTATTAACACAATATAATAAATAATCATTGTATTAATCTAAATTATAGTTTATTGATATATTATTTATAAAATTAATTTAAAATTATCATTATTAGTTATTATTATAATTATTTAATATGTAGAAAACCTATGCACATTAAAACAGTTTTCATAAAAAATATCATTTTTTAAACCCAAAAAAATATAACTATAATAAAAGATAAATTTATTAAAAAAGTAATTATTTTATTTAAAAATAAAAATAAAAAATACATATTTTTTGTCAAAATATTATTGTTAATTTAAATTAATTTATTTATTTACAATAAATTAGAATATTTAAAAAAATGTTATTTTTCACAATTCACTGAAAAATAAATATTTTTAGAAAAATATAAACATTTCACATAATTTTATTTTTCATATAATTATTTAAAAATATAAGTTGAGTTTATAAAAAAAATTATAAATGCTCTAAAATATTTTCTTATAAAAATAAAGAAAAATATTTTTTTATAAAAACCCATTTTTATAAATATAAAACCATTATTAAATGTTTATTGATTATCTACAAATAATTAAGAAATAATTTAATATTAAGTTGGAAATTTATATGTATTTTTCATAATTTAGATAATATTATTCATACTGACCTACTTAATGGATTGTATTTAATAATATTATTTCATTGTTTGCTGATTCTCATTGTTGTGTGTCATGCGTGCTATCAAAGAATCTCTGTGTTTCATGTAATGTACTATATATATATATATTTAATTTATTTTGAGAAAAAAATAATACAATATCAAGTTCTTACACTCCAAACTACCATGAAACTTTCTAGTTATAATCCATTAATGATAATACATCCCATGATACCCATGGTGGCCATGACACTCGTGTTTGTATTGCATGTTACCCGCATTGAGGCCTCTATTTTCATATCACTTGTTGGAGATAGTTTCCTAGAACAAACTTTATTAATATTTTATTACATTTAATTATTATTACTAAAGTTTATTATCACATAATGATTTTTTTTCATGACTCTTACATGTGATATTGCCCTATTAATTTTTTTCTCACTAACAAGTAATTGCATTTTCTCACTATGAAGAGAACCTAAATGTGCCATGAAATTATTCTTGATCCTTGTTATATAGACAGATCATATTATCCAGTAGGTCACATAAGATATATGATATTATTTTTAAGAGGCTCATAAGAAATTGAGACAACATCTCTTGTTTTTTTCCCTTAGTATTCTTTAAGATATTAGGATATGAGAACATACTCGTCAAATAATAAATCCACACTTACATGTGTCACTGGATATTCTTATTTGGGGATGTTTATATTAACCCATGTAATTTAAGATTATCTTGAGTAGATATCATGACTCCTCTACGTAGATGTATTGGTGAAAACATTGATGAAATATGTTTTTGGTGAAGTGGGATAGGTTGGGTGTGTCACAAGTGATATTAGAGTAATGAACATTATAAGAAAGGACTTTTCCACTTAGTATTTTGAAAAAAATTAATATATCATACCTTTTGATGGGAATTGAACCACCTAAATAAACCCATGGCCTTGGTGTTTGATGGTAATCTTCATTTTCATAAGGTCAAATAAATAAATATCAGGAATATATATTGATAGTACCGACAAACAACGTTCTTGATTTGATTTATTTTTATAAAAATTATATTAAATGGTTACCAATATTAGGAGAATGGATATCATTTTGACACTAAATTATTTATCTATAGATTCCTTTTCAAGTTTATAGATGCTAAACTTTGACATTATGAGGTTAATTTTAGTTCCACTTAGAAAGATTCCAAGAGGGTCGCACAATAAGATTATCCATAATCTCAGCTAAATTTTAGTATTTAATATAATTGGTGAGAATAAATAATATTCATTCTACTTCGGTTGATTGAAATAATTTTATCACAGGTTATATGAATATATAAGTGAGTTAAATAATAAAAAAAATTAGTTTCATGTTCATATAAAATAATATTATATTATTTTATAATAATGAAATGAAATTTATTTATTAAATGCTCATTATTAGTGGGTTGGTAAATATCTATTTGGGGGAGTGGGTAGAGTTCAATGGTCATGTTGGAAATAATATAAATGAAATTTATTTGTATATTCGTAATGGATTTAAAAATTTCAAGAGATTGTTGTTGTTGTTGTTGTTGTTGTTTTTGTGAATATTATTATTATACTTGGTCCTATTAAATAATTAAAAATATTGAAAGGGTTTAATGTGATATTATCCGACCCTAAACCTTCCATAATAAATATATAATTATATCACTTTCAAATAAAACTTATTTTGGGGTATATAAAAGATATAGTGAGACTATCATGCCATAATGTGAGATCAAAAGATCTAGAGTTCTCTCCTCCTCTCCTCTCTCAATCCAATATGAAATCATCAAGAGATAATACTCTCTTGAGAATAATTTAGTTGAGATTAATTATGACAAATGAAATCAATCGGGATTGGTAACTCTAGAACATAAAAATTCTACAACAATATTCAAGGATTGTGAGGAATTTTTGGATCAATGTTAGAGGGGTTCTACACATGTACCATTTAGCATAATGACGGTGTGACTATAACTATTCCAATGATCATTAATGAATAAATAATTACAGGTTAGTTTAATTTTATATCTCCAAATAAATTAATTATAAATTTCAGGTGAAGGTCCATCACTTTTGGTTCCTGGATTTTAATCAAGTATTGTAATCTACTATATTCATTGGACATAGAGTTTTGATCTTGTGAAGTATTTGTAACAAGTGATTTATGAATAAAATCCAAGATGGACATACCATCAATGTATTATTCCATTGTGGCTTAAACCTGAAATTGGTATCTAATTGGACACAAGTATAGTTTAAAATTATTTATCATTTTTTGATCGGATTCATGTGTTTTCATATTCATTTAAATAATTTTTTTTAATATTTATTATTTTTTTCTATTACCTTATTCATTCTCACTATCATAACTAGTAAATGGTAATAATTAAAAAATAAGAACTATCTAAAAAACACCATTTGTAGTTTCTAAAGTTTCCACCTGGGAGAAAAAAATACACGACGTGTAAATCCAGTATATGTAGTGTCTGATTTTTGTCATGTACATATTTTTCTATATAAGATTAGATATGAAAATATAATATCTAAGATCATATATTATCATATAGGAATATATATCTTTATATACTAGCACATGACATA
Organism: Viscum album; assembly: GCA_963277665.1. Lineage (NCBI taxonomy): Eukaryota > Viridiplantae > Streptophyta > Magnoliopsida > Santalales > Viscaceae > Viscum > Viscum album. Next base: position 1,167,758,814 of record OY728130.1, read on the forward strand.
TAGAACAACACACCATGTAGGTACAGTACATGTTGTGTAGTCTATGTTTTCTCTCAGTTGAGAACATTAGGTGTCCTAGTAATTCATATATCAGATACATGATATTGGGAAGTAAATATTATGAAACCATGTGGTTACATGCTATATATGTTTTAATACACACTATTTACCTCAATGATTTCTATAGTAAAGTAATACACCTAGTCCCTAGGCATGTGCTATAGACACAAGAAGAATAAAAGTTCACACATTGTAAAATACTAAACATCATGTAGTATACTGATGAATGTGTTTTCATGTTTTTCATGGAAATAATAATTAAATATATCATTAAACCTATTGATTATTCATTACATGTGTCATTAGATTTAAATTTCACAACATTTCATGTGATTAATGATTATATGTTAAATTAATTTCCATGATTAAATTTTTTACAAACATATGTGGTTTCCTACAAGTAATATCTTGTAGTGAATTAAAATTAAGTGAAGTTATTTTTTTAATTATTTATAATCGTGAGTGAATTATGGTTGGATGGAATTAAGGAAACATAAATTTATTGGAATAATTTGTGGTGCATTATAATAATTAATGAATAAATTGAAGTAATTGATTACTGGATTGAAAAAGTATGATCGTTGTATGATGTCTGGATATTTATGTGATTAGAAAATCCATTGTATGTTACTTTTTTTAATTAATTATTGTTAAATTATTGTTAATCATATTTGATTAATCGACTAATTGTTATATAGGGGCCTACAATCTCAAGGTGCCTTTTATATAAACCCAATTTATCCATCCCATTGGATCCCATCACATACAAGTAATAAAAATATTATGTAAGGATGGATGTTCAAAGCTAGAGGAAGAGGACTATTTCATGGAGTTGATGTGAAACCAATCTAGGAAACACATATGATCAAAAGGTATAATATATATATGTGATCCAACATATATTTTATGGTGTTATCCCCTATAATTGAAGGATAGTCTATAGTTATCTAGATAAAATAACTATTAGAGAATTTCATGACATTACCATGATATTTTAAATCTTTTAGTTTCATGGTAAATTATTTATATATATTGATTCTATGATTTCACCTTATAGATGAATTAACAAGAATCCAATGTGGAATAAAATATAGTCATAATATGCTTAAATGTTTTATTATACATTGTTATTCACTTAAGCATAATTCACATAATATTAATAAGAATGTGAAAATATATAATTAGACTTATGTATAAGGAAAAAACATCGATCAAACTAAAGTATTATGTCGGTATAGACATCCACTATTTATGATAGAACCAACCACATAGTTTAATGTTCTAGAACAACCCAATTTGGGGTTCTTAATATTATCGTGGAAACATTATCTTAACATATTGGGATAACATAACATCGTTTACATCAAGGTTTGAATACACATGAATGACTTAGAGAAACTATGAGACAAAGGCTGTGTATATCTTAAAAATATTATTTCATGATTGGGGATTCCACTTAATGAATCAAGATACTATTTGTTAATCTAGTTAGAAAGTTACTACTACCTAAAACCATTTGAATAGCTTTTCAAGACCACGTTAGGTAATGAAAATAGAATATGGATCATTCCTAATAGAATATCTATGAGAAAAAATATTATAAAACTGATGATTAGGGATATTAGGTTTTGAAAACTTGTGGCTGACTAATGGATATTAATTTATTGTAAATTTATGAAATTTTTTATGTAATAAAAAAAGTATAAATTATCAGCTTCTAATTTTTATAAATTGAAAATTAAATGATTTCAATAATATCACTATGAACACAATGTAAGAATTATCATTATTTATTTTATTTGGGAATGGTATAGGCACTTATGTGTTATACTACACTATGAATAGAAATTATACAAGCTAAAAACCCACTTCTCGAGACCATTTCAAAATAGGCTAATGTGGAGGAAGTTTCATTCGACTACAAAAATGTGGATGATGCTATGTATGTACAATGTTTCAGTATATCATTCATGTATAATGATATTTTAATGTAATATGAGGATAGATATGTGCACATAATCATTTCTCACCTTTAGGATATCTATCAAGAGTTGGTGAGATGAGAGAGATATAATATCTTTAATGTAGTGTTCACAAGAAATCTTTGAGTGTCTGCATAGCATAGGGAACATATAGTAAAGATTATTGACTACATTGAGAACCTAGTTAACTTGGGTTCTCAGATCCTAGATTATATGCATATAGATCTCATTTTGTCTTTACTACACAAAAACTCTTCAAGTTTTATTGTGAAATATTAATTGAGAAATAGTTACAAGACACTATCATAACTTCTTACTAATATCCTTCAAGTTGATAAAGACATGGGGAATTGTAGAGGCGGCTGGGAAATATAGAAGTGGAGGATACTATGCAATAATATAGTAGAGGGATTATTGTAGTAGTACTATTCACAGAATGGGCCTTGGACCATAAATTTGGGCCTATGGGCCATTTAATGTGCTAAATGACCACTGGTCCTTCGGGCTCTGTAATGGGTCTCCCTCTCCCTAGTTAAAGGAGGTCATTGATTTGCTTTAAATAAAAATGAGGCTTCGGTCCCAACCTTTAAAAAAAGTCATGGGGAATGAGAAACATAATTTTCAATTGGTTATTAAGAAGAATATAGACAAAGAAAGGGGACCGAATAATAATTATAATTCAAAGGATTCGAAGCACCATCCCTCTATAATGAATAAGTATTGAGGCATGTAAATGAATATAATGTGGTATTTTTTTCATATAGAAATAGGGGCCAATAGAAGTGGAATATCCCCTATCCAAATAACCAATAATAAGATTTGGGTGCATTCATTATTGAGTTTATTCTTTCCATATATACAATTTTTTTATTAGATTATATATACGGTTCTCACATCTAGATCCAAATATTGGAAACAAGTATGTTTTGGATGATTTACATATATGAGATGGATCTATGAGATTCCAATAGATTGAGGTTGGATGCTTTATCCATTTGAGACTACTATATAACATTGTAGACCAAATTGATTATCGTTTTACTAAAATGTTATTATGTTACTAGTGTTACCAGGAACATTATTTCCATGTAGATCATTGATATGGATTGATTTATTTTATGTTTTCAAAATAAAGATTTTTACATTTATAATGATATCATATGTTATGGTACGGATCAACTGAATAATGGTCTACATGTAGTGAATTCATAAACCAATTTTTTTCAACTGTTAAATGAAATTAATATGTGTGACTTATATGAATAATAGTTCTAGTATCATCATCTTAGTTAGGTTAATTATAGTCATTTGAAAAATTTATATCAATATGTTTACATAGAAATTTATTATACTATTCCACTAGAAATATGTCACTGTTTTTTACAATGAAATATGGACAAAAAACATTTCGGTGGTGATGGTGAAAGGGCCTCAACTTATCTTTTATTGGTACACACCGATGTGTGTCGACCACTTAATGTATATGATAGAGTTGAATTATCAAACTTTATTACTTTTATTAATAACATGAGATCATGGGGATTATCTACATGATGTTTCATAATTATGAATCCTTTGAAATTTTAAAAGAGATCATGAATTATTTGGAGAATCAACAAAGTAATAAAATAATGAAACATTAATCAAATCAAGGTTGTGAATATCTTGACCAAGATATTATCAATATTTTGATAGAGTATGTGATTTTATATTAATTTTCTCCCCCTTATACACTATATTTTAATATTGTTGGTGAAAGGATTAACCAAACTTTATAGGGCATGGTATGGATAATTATGAGTCAAATAAGCCTATTATGTAACACCCCAAGCTTCTACAGTACGTTTCCCTTTGAATAATGTAATAGCCTGTGTTGTACGCAATATCGAGTTCTAACACACACCACAACCAATCAAACTAGCCGTTATAAAGAGTAATACCTAATATTTTAAATTATATATATTTTATATTTCAAAATGGACTTCATTTTTGGATTCGGAGTATTGAATTTAGCCTAAGGTGAAATTTTGGTACTTTTCGGATAACTTTAATATTTTGATGAATAGTGAAAATTACTAAATTCTAATTAAAAACAACTTTTTTAATCAAAATAATTAATAGTGAAAAAATATGAATTTTAGTGGTTTTAAAGTATATTTAGAATATATTTTTACCATTTAATACAATTTTGGTCATTGGAAATAATTTCACAATTAAACCGAACATAAACAAGTATCAATCTTTTGATAGTTATTATATCTTAAAAACACGCTATTTGTTTTAACAGCGAGAATTAATTTTAATTTAATTTCTGCCACTTCTATATTTTGAATTTCGAAAAACAGATTCCATATTTGGAATCAGTATGTTCATATTGTGTGAATAGGTAACTTTTATTTTTAGACATTTTGAATAATTTCTGCGGTAAATATTTTATTTACCATGGTTAAGGGTAAATCTGGTAAATAAGGGTTAAAACATAATATTATAATAATACTAAATTACCATAAAACATGTCCTAACCTTATTATTGGATACATGTCCGACCATGGGCATCTTTGGGTGATTTTGGGACCCCATAGAGCCACTTGTAGGTGATAGGGACACTTTTTTTAATTACGTTAAAATAAGTACAAATATGACATAAGCATATATCTTTTAGAAAAACAATTTTTACATTGGGTTATATATGTTGGATGTTTGACTACAAATATTCATTATAAATCTAAACGGATTTCCTACATAATGATATTTTATTTATAATTTTTAGAAATTAAATATGTTAATTTATTTATGACACAATGATGATGCAGTAATTACCATAATAGTGAAAAATTAAAATAATTGATATTATAAATTCCCAAATAAATATAATTGGAGACTTTTATTGAATTACACTAATTTTATAGGTTAATATGACATTTTATTATTGATTTAATTGACTTTTTTTGAAGTAATCATTCTGATATGAGTTTCACAAAAATCAATTATTGAATAGTGTCAAAATTGACATAAAAGAGTTTTTAAAACAAATATTATATTATTAATTGATATTAAATTCCAAAAAATCTAAGTTTCTGCCAAGATACTTATATCATGATATTTTTATCATTAATATACCACTTGGGGGTCTCTTGGATGTATATAGTATGTTTATTAACTATATAATATTAAAATACAAAGAGACATTGTAAAAGTGAAACTAATTAACTAAGAGTTAATACTTGAAGATAATGTTAATATAATGACACAAACCTGTCTAAATTATATTGGTTGAGTGTTTTTCGAGCTATCCCCACCTTAACATTTAAATAATCCACTTTGGATCCATTATAAACCTAATATTAATTTATTATAAAATAATATTTCTAGCTTTTACAAAGGTGCCCCTCACCCCTCTTATAAAATGGAACTCCTCCTTCTCATTAACTCACACCTTCAAAGCCTGTTGGTTCGGCCAACCACTTCCCAAATACTCTCTCAACTTCTCTCAATTCATCCTAGAGGCCTTACTTTAGTCATAAATCCAACATAAGGAGCCCTTTTGATCAAATCAAAAGGAAGAACCCGATGAAGAGGTAATGATTTCACCACCCTTTTCCAAGTTCCTTTCTTCTTCCACTTCTTCTTTCTTTGTTATTCCCATTATAAAATAATTCATCCAGTATATCCTATATACTGTAATATTTTTATAAATATTGTAGAACCATACTCAGTATTCAATCCATCATTTGAATAACATGTCACCATACGTGCGTACGTACGGCTTACCGTCTCCACGTCGTGGTGTAATTGTTATTCAAGAAATTATTATTTTTATGGGTATAATAATGATGTTTATCTCATTTAAATAATAAATATAACATGATAATGATTATTTATATATGATATACCATCGAATTATATATTATTTTAATATCAAAATAATGATATTTTCGCTCGTGCGTACGTACGGGCTACCGTCTCCACGAACGCGATAAGATTCATTCTCCATCGTTTCCATTCAAGTATAATTCTAATTTGGTGATTAATAATAGTATCTAAGGAATTGATATCATTCTGGATATGATTAAGATACAAACTATCCATGACAAACATATCTTATGTAACAAAACATATAAAAGAAAATGAATAAGTTAACACCCGAAACAACGATAAAACTAAGATATTATTAACAAATCAATGTTAAAAGATCATATATGACATCATATTAAGGTATACGATTATTGTATAATTTAATAACAATTATTTCTCCATTATACATGAGGTTACGCTACCCCCAACCGAGGAAAAGTACAAGTTAAGGGTTTATTTCGCAATCTCTTCATTATCTGAAGTTGTTTATACGTAATAATCTACTGGGATCTCTTTATCATCCACATCCATGTTTCTTAAAAATGTATTTAAAAACATTTTTTCTATTTAAAAGAATTTGGGTTAAAGTCATTTATACCCTTTTTTGAATTTTTAGAAGATTTTTATAAAGAAATCATTCCATCGTTTTCCAAACAAGGTGCTTTTTAACCTTTTCGACAGAATTAAGGTAAGAATGTTTTTTTAACTTATACAGCGGGTGTGGCTATTTTCCACTGTAATAAAATCTTCGAAGCTTCCTTTAAAAGCTTATAATAATATTTTCAAAGAAAATGTTTTATTTTAAAAATATATGACTCTTAAATGATTTTAAAATAGAAAGAGATATTTCTCTAAAAAAAATTTTGATTTCATCTATGTCAACATCTTTTGATGGATTTTACGCCTATTTCAAGTTGATTTATTATGATACAAAACTTCTATATTGTATTGAAGGTTTTGTGATATGTTTGACTGTGGATGTGTTATTTTTATACCATTCATTTTTTATGGATGAAGTATTTACATTTTGTATGCTAGTTTTAATACGAATGTTTATGTTTTGTTTAAAACTTTTCATATGGGAATGCATTGGACTTAATATGTGACGGGTGGAGCCCGCTATAGCTCCTTGATGCATCGGTAGGTCTCATGAGACAAACTAGTGTCTTGGAAGAAGGCATTGGAAAAATATTATTTTTAGTCTTGCACAAGGCCTTGGCTATGTGGTTTTGATAGTGTGGCATTATGCATTCTATCATTATGAAAGTGGTTATTGGTATTGCATGTGATTATTCGATTAGTAGAATATCCATGTGAATAAGTAAATGAAATTATTTCATTTTATTTTTTCCATACTATGTTGAAGTTCAAGTTTAAACGGCTTTTGCTTTAGTTATACATTTCCTTAACTGTTTATTCTCATTTATGAAAGTTTCTGCTATATTTTTATCCTTACTGGGCATTTGAGCTCACCCCTTTTCTATGTTTATTTTTCCCACGATGTGAAGAAGTAAAATTATGAATGTCCTACTGGGATATTATGAGGGGATAATAGTGTGGACTATGGAGACAATATGTTGTTGTAGTATTTTTTCACTTTATGATATAATGTCAAACTTTATGAATATATCTAGTGTTTCCAAGGATACTAAACCAATCAGTTTTTCGAGATTTGATCTTTCGTGTGATCATGCCAATGTTATGTAATAATGCACTGACTCTGGGTAACTAGGGTCGGGGCGTTATAGTTGGTATCAGAGGAAGTTTAGTACAAACCTTCGAAGCTAGATTTAGATAAACTCTGATTAGAGCACATGGATTTAAGATGGATTTTGAGGATTAGTATAGAAGAACTTCATAGAATTTGGGTATTGTAGAGATTTTGTGAGTTTTCCGAGCAATACATCCCTATCTGGATTCGATCTGGTAGAGGCGGCTCTTGCACAAATATACCTAGGGGTAAAACCAGAAAACACTGCTTTGAGCTAGACTCGAACGGGAACTGGTGCACGACATCGGGCCTTGCTGCACTCTTGGTTACGACACTCCTGGGGGATATGCTTAGGATAACTCTCATTTTCGTTACAAATAAATATGAAGGTTTTATGAGTATATACTCTCTCAAAGAAAACATTTTTATGATTATGGATTATATCCATAAATTGATCAATTTATGTTAAGTGTTTTATAAGTATGGGATTATGTATTTTGATTCATAAACTGATCTAGTTTGTACCATTGTTTAGAAATGGTACCTAGTGGAAGAAATAGAAACCGTATCAATTCACGCACTCCATTTAGGGATTTCCCTCCTGCTCAAGATAATTATAGTGGAGCCAGTGATGCAACTGGTGCCGATCAGCTAATCACCATACTGGGACAACTCACTCAGGTTATGAATAATAACCTTACCCGTATAGAGAACCCTGATCTGCAGTGTGGAGGATCAATGTTATATCAATTCATGAGGCAACAACCACCAACGTTCAATGGGAGTACAAATCCCTTAGTAGCTGAGAAATGGATAAATTCCCTAGAGAAAATATTTCAGGCTATTGGGAGTAGTGAAAGGGAAAAAGTTATCATGGAAGTTTATCTCCTCCCTGGAGTTGTTGATCAATGGTGGTCATTGATTCAAAACACGAAGGAAGATGATGAAGTATCAAATATAAAATGGAGGGAGTTTAAAGATCTGTGTTTAGAAAAATACTTTTCTCATGACCATTGAGCAGATATGGAAAGACAATTTCTGAGTCTGAGCCAAAAGGAGGATGAGAATGTCGCAAAGTATGAGGCTAACATTACAACGTTTGAAAGGTATGCTGGATATTACATACGAAACCGAAGAAGTAAGATTCATCATTTCTTTGGTGGGTTAAAACAATTTCTCCGTCGATCATTAGTCTCACAATCATTCTCGTCATACGAATAAATTGTCTCATGTGCTATCAAGATAGAGAAAGAATTCTCAAAGTCTTATGACTTTAATGAAAAGCAAGAGAAGAAGAGATATGCTGATCAATATGGTAATGGAAATAAGGGGAATAAGGGAATGTTTGAGTATCCATACTGTGGTTAATGTGGGAAGAAACACCCCGGTACTTGCTTGAAGGGAATGGGCATCTAGTACAAATTTGGTGAAAAAGGCCACCAAGCTCATGATTGCAAAGGGAAGAAAGAAGCTACCAATGTTTAGTGCTACAATTGCAGGGAGATGGGACATTATAAAAATGAATGTTTTAATCGTCAGGGGAACTGACCTCAGAAAAGGCCAAGGGACCAAGGCCAAGCTTTTGCTATCACTAATGCTGAGGTAGAAGCTCCAAAAGACGTTGTGTCAGGTAATTTAATGGTTTCCTCAAGTTTAGAAAATGCATTATTTGATTCTGGATCATCGCATTGTTTAATATATTCTCAGTTTTCTAAGAAAATTAGATATTTCCAATTTGATTTAACAAGGGAGTTGTCAGTTAAAACTCCTAAGGGAAGTATCATTGCAACAAAGTTTTGTGAATCAGTCCCCATTAGAGCACATAAATGTTCTTTATCCACTGATCACATTGTCATACCTATGATTTATTTTGATATAATCCTTGGTATGGATAGGCTTTCGGATTATGATGCGAAGATTTTTTGTAAGAAGAAGGAGGTTACGATTTTTGATGATGATGATAAGGAACACCTTATCTTTAGAGCAGAATCGTCACCACCTAATTCTTATCTAGATCCACCCATAGTAGCTCAACTAAATTCAATTATTGGGGAGGAAGAGAATGAAATGACTGTAGGTGAGGAAAGGAAAGTTCAAATAGAGGATGTACCTATTGTGAATGAATATGTAAATGTGTTTCTGGAAGATTTACCTGGACATCCTCCAGAACGAGAAGTTGATTTTTCCATTGATTTAATTCCTGTATCAAGGCCTATATCGAAGACCCTTTATAGAATGCCCATTGTTGAATTAGTTGAACTAAAAAAAACTAGAGGAATTAAGTAATAAGGGATTTATTTTCCCTAGTGTTTCTCCATGAGGAGCCCCTGTTCTTTTTGTTGAAAAGAATGATGGATCTATGAGGTTATGTATCGACTATAGGAAGATTAATGCCATAACAATAAAGAACAAGTATCCCCTACCTCGCATTGATGATTTATTTGACCAACTGCATGGAGCTCAATACTTTTAAAAGATTGACCTTTGATCTGGATACCATCAGTTGTGTGTACAGAAGGAAGACATTCTGAAGACAGCATTTCGAACCAGGTACGGGCATTACGAGTTTACTGTAATGCCTTTTGGATTGACTAATGCACCCTCTGTATTCATGGATCTGATGAATAGAGTTTTCAAGGAATATCTCTATGAATTTGTGGTGGTATTTATTGATAATATCTTGGTATACTCTAAAAGCTATGAAGATCATGAAATTCACTTGCGCATTATCCTAAAGAGACTGAGAAGACATGAATTATATGGAAAATTTATCAAGTGTGAATTTTAGATTCAGGAGATTTCTTTTCTTTTCTATATTGTCTCTAAAAATGGAATCTCTGTTGATCCTTCTAAGACCAAGGCAATCCAAGAATGGCCAGCACCTACGAGTATAACTGGGGTATGCAGTTTTATTGGTTTGGCAGGTTATTATCGACTGTTCGTCCAGAATTTTGCCCGATTGGAAAACCCATTAACAAAGATCACACTTAAATGGGTTAAATTTTTTTGGAAAAAAGAGTTTGAATAATGTTTCGAAGAACTGAAGAGAAGATTAGTCAATGCTCCTATATTGACTCTACCATCGGGGAATGATGGGTTTGTTATTTATAGTGATGCATCGAAAAAAGGACTTCATTGTGTCCTTACGCAGAATGATAATGTTATTTCCTATGCATCATGACAGTTAGAAATTCATGAGAAAAACAATCATACTCATGATCTCGAGTTAGCAGCTGTGATATTTGATTTGAAGATATGGAGGCACTACCACTATGGTGAAAAATGTGAGATTTATACTGATCAAAAGAGTTTGAAGTAGATGTTCTCACAAAAAGAACTCAACATGAGGCAAAGGAGATTGCATGAATTACTCAAGGATTATTATTGTATGATACACTACCACCCGGGGAAGGAAAACTGGGTGGCAGATGCTTTGAGAAGAAAATAAAATGGAGTTTTGAACAATATGAGAATTGAAAGGGATCCAATTTTCATAGATCTAGTGAAGATGGACATGGGAATAACCAGGGAAGATGAAACATCAATTCTTTTTCAAATGGTTGCCAAACCATCTTTACTAGAAAGAATTAAGAGTTCTCAGACCGATGATGAAGAATTTCGAAAGAAGATTAAAGCTGTGAATGATGGGAGATTGAGAGACATTGTGTATGAAGATGGAATTTTGAAATTCGGGAAGAGACTTTGTGTTCCCGATATACCTGATCTAAAAAGGGAATTGCTGGATGATGCTCATAGTTCCAATTTCTCTATACACCCTGGGATCACCAAAATGTATAGAGATTGGAAGGAACATTATTGGTGGGACAACATGAAGAAGGTGATTTCTGATTTTGTGTCAAGATGTATGGTTTGTCAACAAGTGAAAGATGGAAGGCAACAACCTGGAGGAGTCATGCAACCTATTCCCATACCAGAGTAGAAATGGAACAATATTACGATGGACTTTGTCAAGGGACTACCAATGACTCCTAGAAGGAACAATGCAATATAGTTCATTGTTGATCGTCTTACCAAGTCCGCACATTTTCATGCTATAAGAGAAGATCTACCACTGGAACGTCTAGGAAGAATATATATTGATGAAGTTGTGAGACTTCATGGAGTACCCCTATCGATTGTTTCTGATTGTGATCCTCGTTTTACATCACGATGCTGGAAAGGTCTTCAGAAAGACTTCGATACTGAACTTCAATTGAGCACTGCCTACCACCCTCAAACAGATGGACAATCAAAACGAACTATTAAAAACTTAGAAGACATGTTGAGATCCTGCTCACATGACTTTCAGGGTATGTGGGATCAATATTTACCTCTGGTGTAATTTTCCTATAACAATAGCTTCCATTCGAGTATTCATATCGCACCATATGAAGCGTTATATGGAAAGAGATGTCGCACACCAACCTGTTGGGATGACGTTGGTGAAAGAAAACTTGTAGGCCCAGAACTGGTGGAGGAAACGATGGAAAAGTTAAAGGTAATCCAAAACCATATCAAAGCATCTCAATGTAGGCAGAAGAGCTATGCCGATAATTTAAGGGAGGATTTGAAATTTCAAGTCAGTGATCATGTTTTCGTGAAGGTATCTCCATGGAAGGGAGTCATACGTTTTGGTAAGAAATGTAAATTGAGTCCCAGGTACATCGGACCTTTAGAAATTCTAGAATGAATTGGGGTTGTAGCTTACCGATTGGCAATGCCGCCAAGTCTATTCAAAGTTCACGATGTGTTCCACGTATCTCTATTGAGGAAATACATGCCTGACCCAACACATGTACTCACCTACAAGGAATTTGACCTTTAACCCGATCTGTCTTATTGCGAAGAGCCCGTCAGGATTCATGATACGAGAGAACAAGTACTGAGAAACCGGACGACTCGTCTGGTAAAAGTCTTGTGGAGAAACCATAAGATGGAAGAGGCAATGTGGGAACCCGAGAAACATAGGTTGAAGAACCACTTGAGTCTTTTCATGCGGTAGTATTCTAGAAATTTTGAGGATGAAATTATTTGAGGGAGGGGAGAATGTAACACCCCAAGCTTCTACGGTATGTTTCCTTTTGAATAATGTAATAGCGTGTGTTGTACAAAACATCGAGTTCTAACACACACCACAACCGATCAAACTAGCCGTTATGAATAGTAATACCAAATTTTTTAAATTATATATATTTTATATTTCAAAATTTACTTTAATTTTGGATTCGGAGTATATAATTTATCATAAAATGAAATTTTGGTACTTTTCGGATAACTTTAATATTTTGATGAATAGTGAAAATTACTAAATTCTAATTAAAAACAACTTTTTTTAATCAAAATAATTAATAATGATAAATTATGAATTTGAGTGGTTTTAAAGTATATTTAGAATATATTTTTACCATTTAATAAAATTTTGGTAATTGGACATAATTTCACAATTAAACCGAACATAAACAAGTATCAATCTTTTGATAGTTATTATATCTTAAAAACATGCTTTTTGTTTTAACAGCGGGAATTAATTTTAAACTAATTTCTGCCACTTATGTGTTTTGAATTTGGAAAAATGGATTCCATATTTGGAATCAGTATGTTTATATTGTGTGAATAGGTAACATTTATTTTTAGACATTTTGAATAATTACTGCGGTAAATATTTTATTTACCATGGTTAAGGGTAAATCCGGTAAATAAGGGTTAAACAAATAATATTATAATAATACTAAATTACCCTAAAACGTGTCCTAACCTTATTGGTTGATACATGTCCGACCGCGGGCATATTTGGGTCGATTTTACGACCCCATGGAGCCACTTGTAGGTGATAGGGACACTTTATTTTAATTGAGATAAAATAAGTACCAAAATGACATAAGCATATATCTTTTAGAAAAAAAATATTTTACATAGGGTTATATATGTTGTATTTTCAACTATAAATATTCATTAGAAAGCTAAAAAGTTTTCATACATAATGATATTTTATTTATAATTTTTAGACAATAAATAATTTAATTTATTTATGACACAATGATGATGCAGGAATTACCATAGTAGTGAAAAATTAAAATAATTGATATTATAAATACCCAAATAAATATAATTGGAGACGTTTTGAATTAAAATAAATTTCTAGGTTAATTTGACATATTATTATTGATGTAATTGATTTTTTTTAAGTAATAATTCTTATATGAGTTTCAAAAAAATCAATTATTGAATAGTGTCAAAATTGACATAAAAGAGTTTGTAAAACAAATATTATATTATTAATTGATATTAAATTCCTAAAAATATAAGGATCGTCCAAGACACTTATATAATGATAGTTGTATAATTAATGGACCACTTGGGGGTTTCTTGGATGTATATAGTAAGATTAATAACTATATAATATAAAAATACAAAGAGACATTGTAAAAGTGAAACTAATTAACTAAGAGTTAATACATAAAGATAAGGTTAATATAATGACCCAAACCTGTCTAAATTCTATTGGTTGTGTGGTTTTAGACCTATACACACCTTAACCTTTAAATAATCTACATTTTAGCCATTATAAACCGAATATGAATTTATTATAAAATAATATTTCTAGCTTTTCCAAAGGTGCCCCTCACCCCTCTTATAAAAGGGCACTCCTCCTTCTCATTAACTCACACCTTCAAAGCCTTTTGGTTCTGCCAATATCTGCCCAAATACTCTATAAACTTCCCTCACTTCATCCTAGAGGCCTTACTTTAGTCAGAAAGCCATCTTAAGGATCCCTTTTGAACAAATCAAAAGGAAGAATCTGATGAAGACATAATGATTTCACCACCCTTTTTCCAAGTCCCTTTCTTCTTCCACTTCTTCTTTCTTTGTTATTCCCATTCTAAAATAATGAATCCAGTATTTCCTATATACTGTAATATTATTATAAATATGGTACAACCATATTCAGTATTATATCCATCCTTTGAATAACATGTCACCATACGTGCGTACGTACGGCTTACCGTCTCCACGTCGTGGTGTAATTGTTAATCAATAAATTATTATTTGGATGGGTATAATAATGATGTGTATCTCATTTAAATAATAAATATAACATGGTAATGATTATATATATATGATATACCATCCAATGATATATTATTTTAATATCAACAGAATGATATTGTCGCTCGTGTATACGTACAGACTACCATCTCCACGAAAGCGATAAAATTCATTCTCCATCGTATCCATTCAAGTATAATTCTCATTTGATGATTAATAATATTATCTAAGGACTTGATATCATTTTGGATATGATTAAGATACAACCTACCCATGAAAAACATATCTTATGTAACAAAACATATAAAATAAAATGAGTAAGTTAACACCCGAAACAGCGATAATACTAAGATAATATTAACAAATCAATGTTAAAAGATCATATATGATATCATATTAATGTATACGATTCTTGTATAATTTAATAAAAATTATTTCACCATTATACAGGAGGTTAACCTACCCCCAACCAAGGAAAATACAAGGTAAGGGTTTATTTTTCAATCTCTTCATTATCCGAGGTTGTTTATACGTAATAATCTACTGGGATCTCTTTATCATCCAATCCATGTTTCTTAAAAATGTATTTAAAAACATTTTTACAATTTACAAGAATATGGGTTAAAGTCATTTATACCCTTGTTTGACTTTTTATAAGAGTTTTATAAAGGAATCTTTCCATCGTTTTCCAAATAAGGTTCTTTTTAACCTTTTCGACAGAATTAAGGTAAGAATGTTTTTTTAACTTATACGGCGGGTGTGCCTATTTTCCACCGTAATAAAATCATCGAAGCTTCCTTTACAAGATTATAATAATATTTTCAAAGAAAATGTTTTATTTTATAAATATATAACTCTTAAATGATTTCAAAATAGAAAGAGATATTTCTCTAAAAAGAGTTTTGATTTCATCTATGTCAGCATCCTTCGATGGATTTTACGCTTATTTGAAGTTGATTTATTATGATACAAAACTTCTATATTGTATTGAAGGTTTTTTGATATGTTTGAATGTTGATGTGTTATTTTTTTACCATTCATGGTTTATGGATGAAGTATTTACATTTCGAATGCTAGCTTTAATACGAATGTTTATGTTATGTTTAAACCTTTTCATATAGGAATGCATTGGACTTAATATCTGACGAGTGGAGCCCACTATAGCTCCTCAATGCATCGGTAGGTCTCATGAGACAAACTAGTGTCTTGGCACAAGGCCTTGGAAAAATCTTATTTTTAGTCTTGTCACGAGTCCTTGGCTATATAGTTATGATAGTCTGGCATTATGCATTCCATAATTATGAAAGTGGTTATTGGTATTGCATGTTATTATTCGATTAGTAGAATATCCATGTAAATAAGTAAATGGAATTATTTCATTTTATTTTTTCCATACTATGTTGAAGTTTATGTTTAAAAGGCTTTTTTTAGTTATAAATTGCCTTAAATGTTTATTCTCATTTATGAAATTTTCTGCTATGTTGTTATCCTTACTGGGCATTTGAGCTCACCCCATTCCTATGTTTTATTTTTCCCAGGATGTAAAGAAGTAAAATATTGAATGACCTGCATGGATATTATGAGGGGATAATAGTGTGGACTATGGAGACAATATGTTTTTGTAGTAGTTTTTCACTTTATGATGTAATGTAAAACTTTATGAATATATCTAGTGTTTCCAAGGCTACTAAACCAATCGGTCTCTCAATATTTGATCTTTCTTGTGATCATGCCAATGTTATTAATAATGCACTGACTCTCGGTAACTGGGGTCAGGCATTACATATTAAAATAGTTTTTTTGAAAAGCATTATTGACAGCAATATACTCACTAAACTGAGTACCAATAAAAGAAACAAGTGGAATCCCCTTCATGTTATTGAGTGTACAAAATCCCTTTTTGTCACATGTTTTTTCATGGGGGATGTGAGGAAATTTTTAAGACTATATTTACTAAAAAAACTAGAACTATGAGCCAAAAATTGAATCGTTATAGGGTATACAAAGGAAACAGGGGGATAATATCAATTCAACCCTTTGGACAAGAATGAAACTATCACAAGAAAAATTCCCTTTTTTGAGAGGTATGACATCTTTATGGATGATATTTGGAGCATTATTATGAATTTTATGATCAAGATACAAAAGGGTTTGTATAAGAATCGATTTCCCAGGTCCCCAAGGAAGATGTTGTTTTGGAAACATAATTACTATAAAGAAGTACTAGAGATGTAATAGAACAATAGATATATGGTTTTATACTCACTAATGAATGTGACTCATTATTGGTTAACAATAATGTTCCCCTATCCTATAACATGTTTATAGAGTGATCTAAAGATATAATATGACAAAAATCCATGATTTCGTATATGGATTCCATGTAAACACCAATTTTGGTTCTAATCAATCAACCATTAAATGTAATGCCTATTGAGAATAAATGGGTATTCTAGAGAAATATGGATGATGAACGTAAATAAAATAACTAAAAAGTATTAATACTGGCAAATTGGTATAGTTAACATCACGAAATTGATTATTATGGAAACTTTTCTCCTATTTCAATGTTTAAAAACATCAAAATATTTCTTACCATAGAAGATTACCATGACTATGAGATTTAAAAATTGGATATCAAAACTACATTCCTTAATAAGAACTTTCAAGAGGATATGTATGTGGTACAACTATAAGGTTTTGTCACTCCATGAAATATATAAATGGTATGAAAGTTATATAGAACATTCTATAGATTTAAGAAATAATCATGATCATCGAACATTCTATTTGATGATTCCATAAATGAATTGGGTTTCATTATGAATGAATGTGACCCGTGTGTTTAAAAATGCTCTAGTGTGAGTATATTTGTTTCCATAGTAGTACATGCTGATATATTTATAATTAAAAATGATATACAAACCATACAAGGTGATATGTACTACTTGAGTAAGTGTTTCTCTATAAAGGACTTAGGTATAATAGTATGAATTCTAGGGATTAGGAAAATATGTGATAGTTCCAAGGGGATTCAATGACTATTTCAAAGAGAATACATTAATGACATGGTGAATTGGTTTAGTATGGGACAGTCTAAGAGAGTGTTGGTTCCAGCGTCACAGTGAATACATCATTCTAAAAAAATGTTTCCTCATACATTAGTGGAAAGAGAGAGAGTAATTAATATCTCATATAATTATTTGAAAGGTCCAATAATTTATGTCATGTTATGTTTGAGGCATGATGTTTCCAATCCTTTTAGCATGGTAGGTATAAATCAATCAAATCTAGATAAAATATCATTGGACTACTTTCAAGGGTATATTTATTTATGACTAGAGGAATAAGGATATTTTCCTAATGTATAGAAGAGATCAAAGTCTAATCATAATGGGTTATATAAATTCAAGGTTTTAGATAGATCTGAATGATCTAATATCACAATCTAGATATATCTTTTGTCTCAACAAAGGATTTGAGATGTAAGAGATAAAATTAGGTAGTTGTCACTAATTCTATAGGAGAGTTTGAGTATATTGTGCCTTTTAATATATATAGTAAATTAATATGGTTTTGAAACTTTTTATAATATATTTAAAAAGGCCAAAATATAAAAGTACTACTTGCATAATTTAAAAAGACCGCGTTCATTCAAAACATTTCGCATGGATACAATGTCTCATTATAGGACAAATAAAATAATTTATAGGTTTCTTCTCTTGAGGGATTTTTACAAATAAGGTGAAGTTTTATTGAGTAGCATATATGTAGAGGAAAATGTATTTGACAACATGACCAAGGATTTATGTTAGAAGAGAAAGAGTATCATGTTAGAGATAAGTGATTGAAAGTGGATTCCAATTGGATCAAGTGGAAATGAATGTTTCATGGAGTTGGGTCCCTAGGGATAACTTTTTTAGTACATGATTATATTATTTTTATTGATTCTTTTTAATATTGAATAATTACTTTTTCTTTGAATTTTGATTTTATATGACAATGTCTTGGAAATATATATCGCACTAAAATCCATAAAATATTTCTGATATATTTTTCTATTTCTAGATGATATTATATTATATAACACAAAAAAGAAATTTTATTAGGGGTAGGAAGATCATAAGACATTTATTCACCTTATCATGGGGTTTCCCTTAGAAATATCCATGTTTTTAAGTTATGATAATAGACACGTCAAATTGGAAATCCACTTTTCCATGTGGTAAAGGATATTTCTATGTGTGTATGTGATTAATTATCTATGTAAATTTAAAATATCAATAGTGGGTATCATGAATCACTTATTGATATGTATTGTTGAAAATTTTGACAACTTATGTTCATAGGGATGTATGATACAATGGGTGTGACATGGGTGATATTTCATTAATGGATAATAAAATAAGGGATTTATTTTTTTTTTTGATGAAAGTCAATATATCATGCCCTTTTATGGGAATTGATCCAGTTAAATAAATACATATATTTGGTGTTCTATTGGAATCTTCATTTTTAGAAAATCAAAGATAGAGACATTGAGTATATAGTTTAATGACACCAACATGAAACCAGGATGACTTATGATTATGTGATAAATGGATTTAATTTCATGGTAAATATTTGGAGGTGGTTCGATTCCATTATGATGTTAAATTATTTTTTATATTGAACACATGATGTGATGCTAGACAAAAACCATGTAAATTTGGTGATTTTGGCCTAATTACATTAAGGAAGTGGCCAAGATAGTCAAACGCTAATTTTATCTATAATCATGGTTGATTTCCAATATTTCTTTTAATAAAATTTAATAAATAATATTTATTCGATCATTGATGATCAATATAATTTAGTGATAACATATTCGCAAGAATGAATTATTTAAATAACAGAAGTAAAAATTTATTGAGAAGTTCATATAATCTAATTTTTTTATAGAAAAATGAAGTCAATTTTATTTATTAAATAATTTTAATTTGAGGATGGGTAATTATCAATGAGGGAAATAATCTCGAGTTTAAAGGCCCAATTTGGGAATAATATAAATAATATTTATATATATATTAATAAAGGTGTTTCAAATGTCAATAGATTAATAATATTATTATTATTAAAAATAAAGAAATTTAAAAATAAAAAATATGGAATGGTTTTAGTGTGAAATTACCCATCCCTAAACCTACCATAATAAATATAAAAATATAAATCATTCCAAAATAATTTGTTTATTTTGATCAATGAATATGATGAGGATCTCTCAAGCCCAAAAGAGGTCATCAAGAGTTCCTCCTACCTCATGATTATTTTTGTTGTGATTAACAACAATCCCCTAATGTGATCAAAATTGGTTGTGATAGAACTAGAAAATTCAATGATGATGTTTACAAATTCTAGTGCACTTATGGATCACCACTAGTGGGATTTTTCCATCGGATCCCACTATGAAATAATAACTCGATGAGATCTATTCCAATGATCATAAATAAAGAAATGATTATGAGTTAAGTTAATTATATATATGTATATGAATAAATTATAAAATAATTATGATGATATTTAATTTTTTGTTTCAGTAATTTAATCTAGTTAATTATATATAATATTTTCATTGGAAATGTCATTTTTATCATGTGAAGTAATTATTACATGTGATTTATGACAAATATCCAACATGGTTATAAAACCTCATTAAGATTTTTAGTTACTCCCTTGCTCATCCACAATTAGTCTTTTTTATTTGAGTTTGTTTGTAGGATTCTTGAGGATGGAGAAAATTTTATTTAGTAAAATAGCGTAATCTCCAGTGATGATTGTTTTTTTTTAATTTTTAGATTATAGGGAAATGTTTCAATGTCTTAGTGGGGGTTCATACCATGTTATTTAGAACACTCGGAATAAGTGCTTTGATTTTTTTTCATAAACCCACAGTCTTTACATTGTTCTGGATCTTTACATGCCTTATAAAGAGGTTAGAAGATGTGTAATAGTTGCCTAGATAATTTCATGAATGGATACAGGTTGTGAATTACTTAAACACTATGTTACAGGTTCATGTTGTGTATTTTAAAATAACAGTTTTTTAATAAAAATGCAATGATATTTTTTTGCATACATGAGCTTCATGTATTACACAATGTTTAAATGTATTACACACCTTGTAATAGTCATGATTCTGTCTTTTGGGTGATTGAAGAGTGATTTATTATTTCATTCATTTTACTCATCTTTTCCCTAGACATAGAGGTCATCCCTATGTGATTTTGGGTGATTCCATCTCTTTTGAATTGCTTTATTCGGTGATTGATCACTGTTGTGGTTAGATAGCTTAACTTTGAGTATTTAATCCTCTTGGTTATTCTTTAACATTATTTGTGGTTGTGGTTTTTTAGGATTTGTGATTTGATAGTGTTTATTATTGATTACTTTCAATTTCTTTGTGTTCCTTTTCTTTCGATGGTCATTCCCATTGTAACAACTTATGGTATTATAAAATGTATTATTTCAAATAAATTTTAATTATTTTATATCTTATGTTACATGGAATACATATTTTATCATCAATTATATGAAATACCTGTATTTTCTTGGATATTTTATAAAATCGTGTTTCGTTAATAACATGTGTTATAAGTATGACCGAGTCTTATTGGACAATAGTATACTATTAATATTATTATTGTTATCACCTAGTTGTTGGAATGGATGGAAGGAAGTTGATTAAATAAATTAACAAAATATGGTTTACACATGTTAATTAAATGATTTTTTTGGTTACCAATAAATTATAAATGAAAAAAATATTGAATAACTGAAAGGTGCAGAGCAGCACTCCAAAATTTATTAATAAAAATGTAAAAGACAGGTGATTACAAGAGGTACAAAGAGCTTCTACTAGCAAGAGAAAAAATGAATAGAGGATAAAAGTCGAAGAGTAATACCCCCAAATAATTCCTGCAAGGTCATAGGAATATCCCCAATGCCTAGGACTCAATTGAAAGCAACAGATCAGTGAAAAACAAATAAAAGCCATAATCCCCAAAGAAAACTGAACTTTAAAATCCTATAATTGATGTGCTAGACCGATAGGCAGACCATGAATGAAAAAGTACTATTCCCACCAAATCTAGTGATAATCAAATTCCAGATTTCAATCAAGTTCAAATTCCACCCTATCAAACTTATGCTCCCTGATAATGAGATAGTAATCAATAGATATTTCCTTGTTACAGTATCTTATAGTAGATAGCATTTCTTGTTATTCAATACAAGGGTTGAATTACTCCTTTTATCCTTTCTTAATACCCTGAGTGAAATTTCGAATCATAATTATATCCTTCTAAATCACAATACAAGAGTAGAAGGCCACTTCATCTGATGTGGAGGAGCCCTCTTCATTAGAGGATTCTGATGCAGAATAATTTTGTTGAAAACCAGCTATGTAGGGATGTTAATTTCCTCAATTCAAAGCCCTATGGATCTAGTGACAATGACCTTCTCCAATATAGAATAATCAATAAGTTTTCAAGTCTTCTTAGGGTGTAGAGTAATAAAACCATCAGGATCAATAAGAGATTTCTTACCTTTTTTGGCACCCGAGCGTAAGTATTACTCCTCAATTTTATATGCCTGCTCACTATCATCATGATTAGAATCACCAAAAATAGAGTGAGCCTGTTTTGCTAGCTCATTAGAGGTTAGAATAGCTCTTGGGCTGTATGTGAAAGGCTTAGCATTATTGACCGCATCCATAAACCCAGAAAGGACAGTATATTTAGTTTATGTAGGCTGTGTTGGTAAGGAATCCAGAAAAGTTGAAGACACCAGCGGGTCCTTAGTATTAGAGGGTTCAGTCTATTCAACTAGAGGCCTTCTATTATTATCAATACAGACTGATCTTCCTTCATTAAGTAAAGGCTTCCCAATCTTATGACTTCTCATAGGGTCCTTCCCAGAACCACAATCTCCAAGGATGTGGCCAAGATGTAAACAATTAGAGTAGAAACTCGGTAAGGATTCATAAACCACCTCCTGAAAAAAATAATGTATCCCCATTATGGATCAAAATATTGAAAGGTAGGTGCTGCGAAACATCAACCTCAACACACACACGCACAACCGAAGGCCTTATGTGTGTTTGAGTCACAGAATCTAGCATAATGGGATTTATGATAAGTTTAGCAATAGGGAAATGTGAAATTTTCTTGAAGAAATGCTTCAGAAATCCTAGAATACCTAACCAAATAGGTGCAATCAGGGATTCAATATTACAATCAAATATAGGGTGCTATTTTAGTAAAATCATCGAGCTGCCCCCAAAGCTCCAAAAACCACTGGACTAAAGTCGATAGTAAGCGTTTTCAGAGGATAATTGAATTGTGATATTCAACGAGTTGAGCAGGCCGATTTCAAAATCAAAAAATCCAAAGGATTATAATGATTTCCGTAGGAATATCAAAGTGGTTCGAAACATAAAAAATTTACCAATAAGAACAAATCTGAGATCAAATGCAAGAAACTGAAACTCCTCATGAAAAAAATAAATGGTCGCGTGACCTCTATAGCGGAACTTCTTCAGATGAAAGGAATCAGTTAGAGGTGGAGATACAATAGAATCAATAGATCTAGTATGATATATTAAATTATATATTTTATTATACTTGCTATATAATTTAAAGTTTTAATTTTATAAGATATCTAATTTTATGTATAAGAAAATAAATTTTTAATTTTCACCTTTTAACAGAACACTTGTTTTAAAAATAAAATTTGACACCTAAATAAATAATATTTTAAAAACTAAAAATAATTTTGGTAATCAAAATCTCAAAATTATATTAAGTTGATTTTTTGGTAACTATCAGATATGTTTAAAATTAGTGATGAATTCTGAAAATATTAATTGTAATTGAAAACTAAATTTTTAGCTAAATAATATATATAGTGAAATTATTTTTAAATTTGGTATTAAAATATAATTATATAATTTATAGATATATTAATCCAATTCATATAATTTAAATCAATTTACTACTGATATTGGATAGTTTTGTAAAATTTTGAACATTATTACTATAAAAACTCATTTTCTCATTTCATCTAAAAGGTAATTTTAAAATTAAATTACTAAAATAATATGAATTAAAATTATATAAATACGTTCTATATTTTGAATCCTAATAATTTAAATTTTCTATTATGTTTAACTAAGTATTTTATCAAAAAAATCAGTGAATGAAATTAAAATTAATTACAGTAATTAAAGTAATAATGAGTTTACTTAATTGTTAAACAATATTATTGAGGTGAAAAATGACCCAGAAACATGTCCAACCCACATTTATATCCATTTTTAGTCCATAAAAAATATTTTAAGCATAATATTTCATTATTATAGGCACACAAGGTAAGGGAGTCCTCCTAACAATGTTTGCATTTTGGTATTTACAAGATTGTCACTCCTCATCCACAATAAAAGGGAACTCGCTCTCCCTACTTATTCACACCTCCAAAGTCATTTGGAAAACTAAAACCCTACCAAAAACACCTCCAGAAACTCCTAATATAATAGTTTAACTTTAAATTTATTTGTAATTCAAACAAAATAATTCATTCGGTGCAAACAAAAAGGATTTACCTCAATAAGCGGCAACATTCATCAACGAGCACTTTGGTTTTATTTATTTCTCCAAACCATAAATTATAATTATACCATTTTTCTATAATAACCCATGTATAATAATTATATTTATATTTTGTTATATTATGGTTATGACCAATACCCACAAACATCTCCATCAAATTGGGTTAAGAAATCATCGCTCTTGTGTAAGGCACACTACCGTCGTGTGAAATGATATTGTTCGTTTTTCCATTACTGCCTATCATGGTTTAGAATTACGATGGAAATAATATTTATATATTGTATATATTATATTTATGACATAATAATTCTTATTTATCCATTTTATAATATACATCTTTTTTACATTTCATACCATAGGGGATACGATAACATCGCTCTTGTGTGCGACAGACTACCACCTCGCGAAGCGATGTGAAGCGTTTTTCACTAATGGGCCACAGGGAAGATAACAATGGTAAATAAAATGAATATATACGATATAAAATTCATATTCATGATATTAATTAAATAATTATATTTCATTAAATATAATATTTTTTTTTTCTTACGTTTTTCACACACTGAAAAAGTGATAATATTATTCATGGATGTGCGGACTACCGCCTCCTCAAAGCGATGTGATTTCTTTTAAATAACAAGATTTATATTTAAAATTACATATAATAAAATATAATTGTATTTATGATATAATTATAAATATTTAAATATAAAATATTACTTACGTTATTTTCATAATGATCCTTAAAAAATTGTAATGTTACTCATTAGTACGTATGGCATACCCTCTCCATGATCATAATGTTAGTTCATCTTTCGTAACCATAATTCATGATTTGTTTTAAAAGTATAATTGATGTATAAATATTATAATTATTTCATCATTATTATTTTTTATAAGTTTATATAATTACCTTTTGACCATAGTCAACCTACTAATGTGATTTCTGACACATACGACGAATATGGTCAAAAAAATTGACAAAAAATTAATCCATTATGTAATTATATATAGATTGTTATTAAGTGAAATAAAATTAATTAAACAATTTGAAAAGGTTATAAATGAATTAATCAATTAAAATATGATTATTATTTAGTAATAAAAAGAACAATCATGACATATCAGATTCATGGTAAAGATTTTTCTTGTCTCTCTTTTATTTCTATGAGATACATTCTTTATTCAATGCTTATATTTTTTGCGTGGTTAAAATACTACCAAATATCTTATTTTATTATTATAATTGATAAATTTATTTTATCTAAATATATTTTTTTTTCAAATCTCATTTATTGTGTTTATAGTTTCAATATTTCAAAAGCATTAATGTAATTTTTTTATCAGTTTTCCATCTTTGAGATGTATTTTATGATATAAACCATTGTTATTATTATAAATAGAATTGTATTCCACTTTGATTTTTCAAATATGTAATATAATTATTATTATGAGATAATAAGTAAATTTAATGATAATATTTCTTATGGATAGTGATTCATAGTTACTGAAGTTGTATGAATCTTTTATTACTGTATCATCATTTATCTAGATTGTGTATGACTCAGTCTCTAATATTGAAATATTATATTCTCATGAAATATCTTCTCTTATGCTTATTAAAGTCATTTTATAATAATTTTACAATTTTTGACTCTATGTTACTTAAATGTTTTGAGAAATTGTTTTTAATAAAATCTTACTTCATTATTATCTTCTGTCAAAAATATGTTTTTTTCCAAAATCATGTAATCGAAAAATGTTTTTAAAAGTATTTAAATATTGTTTTCAAATATATATTAATATTTTCAAATATATTTGTTTTAAATTATTTATTAAACTTCATTTATATTTCATTTATATTTATTTCATGTATTTTTTCATAGAAAATGTTTTTCAAAAATAACTATTTTTTATAAAAATTTATATTCAAAATCAAAATGATATTTTTACAAAAAAATTGTGATATTTTAGGGGAATTTCATTTCATCAACATCATAAAAACCCATTTTATTACTTATCTTCTATTGGGGATATTCTGTATAGATACTATCCTCATTTATTAATTGGATTGATTATGATTGTTTCAAAGAGATTGTTATGAAAATAATTCTTTTTAAAGAGGTTAATCATATTTCAAAGAGATTATTATCAATGCCATTTCGTTTCCAAATATTAATCATATTTAAAATATGTTATTGGGGGTTTAATATATAATTTAAAAGGGTTTAATGATGAAAGCTTTTTATTGATGTTATGGTACTTATGAATTATATGAAATAGGAGAGCCTGATATAGAATATACAAAATATTGAGCCCCGTTATATCTTACAGGTGAGCTCGATATAGATTATACTAAGGGATGATACTGATTATATCTCATTAAGAATAGGTGAGCCCGATATAAATTATGTGATGGTTTAATCCCCATTAATTTTTTCTAGTGAGCATAATATAGATTATAATAAGGGTGATCCCCATTAAATATATCTAATGCATTGGGTAATGATAAGGTTGGAATTCAGCCACATGGTTATTCCAATTAAAAGGGTTTTGAAAGGTTTTTTTGAGAGTTATGTTATATGTTATGAAAAATGGTTTTAATTAATTTCCATTAGGGTATATTGTTACATTTTATCAACATTGATATAACTTGGAAATGGATTTTTTATTATTATTAATTTATCCTTTGTTAATGCCTTATACTATGTTTTCAAGTTTGATGATAAGAATATTTATGGGAGTGAATATTAGTTTGGTATAATCATCCAATTTGATTATGTCATCATAACTTTATGCAACCTTATGCTGATGAATTACATTAATAGTTAGATGTTTTGTTGACCATTATTGATCATTTTATCTCATCCTTGTTATGTTTTCATTTCCCCATGTGTTAAAGAATAATGTTGAATTATTTATTTCAATAAATTATTTCACAAGGATGATGTTGATAACATAAATATGAAAATTGGGGTATAATGGGAGATGGTGTTCAACTTTATGAACCTGTTGATTATTTGTCTATGATGATATGATTTGTTCCTATTTTAATCAAAACACTAAAATTAAAAGGTCCTCAATCTTGTATGTAATCCATGTTTTCCTTTTTATTTTTTGTGGTTTTGATGAAAATTTCAGGTCACAATTATTGGTATAAAATCTGAAAAAATAAATTTCATTATTTTAGCACATGATCCTAGAGTGTAGGTTCTGGGAAATTATAATTGGTAGCCATGGTTGGTATAGATAACATAAGATTTTATGATTTTTCATGAGTAATTTTATTAAGTGTTATGGATACCTTCATAGGTCTTTGATATTTTGGATAATCATAAGTTCAAATTCATAGACACCCCTTTAAGGTTTTATACGATGATATCCTAAAGTGATTAATTTCATTATATGGAGTTTTTATTGGGATTAGGTTTTTATAACCCCAAATATCAACTTGAAGTGTTATTTAGGGAGGAATTATTTTTCATATTTTAAAAAAGGACAACCTGTATGCAGTGTGAGAACCCATCATATCTGAAAATGTGTTAAGGATTGAACCCATAACAAAGTACAATAAGAGTTTCACACCTACCATTGGCCTACATGATTTCCTAGTTTGTATTAAATTTTATTATTGGTTTATATTATGTTTATTTTGGGAATATATAGGTTTTTATTTGAGTAATAATGGTTGATTTATCTTGGAAGAACATGTTATCAATCATTTTAATATTTGGGATTGGAAATTAGTCCAGAAATGTTTGATGAGTATTAACAATAGATATTTATAAGAGGATTTTGTTTAATGTTTAGACATTCCTATTAAATTTGAAATATTAATGCATCATATAAATTTTTATTCATTTTTTAATTATATTACCATAATATAACTATATTTATTTTGGTTAAGGTCTACGTAGATAATAAAAAACTTGTTATCACATTTATGGTTATAGGGTATTTATATTTTGTTTATGTTCTTTAGATGAAAGAATATTTGTCTTAAATAATCATCATACGGTGAGATATATTATATTTTGTTATAAATTGGTTAAAGGGTGAAATTTTACTTTTTAGTATGTATATTTTACCATGTGTTCAATATAGATGGTGAAATAATAATTTAAATTTGGGAAATAGAACTTGAAATAAAATATTATCCTATTAACATATTTTTTGATGATATCAATGACCTTTTCAACAACTGTTTACCTTGTGGATTTATTTTCATTGACTTCCCCTAGACCACATTCTCTATCACACACTATTAGTTAATGAGAATTAGTTTTCCCTTCCAAATCTATTTTTTAATTTCCTATTAATGTTCTCCCTATGTGGATTCTTAGTTATTCATAACATAAAGGGACCATTATGTTTCTCACATTCCCTTTTTTAGGGTTGTTTTATTTATTTACTTTTTACAATGTGGTTTTCAATAACAGAATTCTTAAAAAATGTTAATCTTTGATAATCAAGATGAATTTTGAGGGAGAAATTTATTTTAAGGGGGGTAAGATATAACATCCCTACGTTTTATGAAATATATTTTTTCAAGTTAATTTAAATTATTTAATAGATTATGTTAAATGAAATTTACAGTTTATGTCACGTAATATGAAACACAATGTTTATCTACTATTGTACAAAACATTAAGTTTCTTCGATAACTTGTGTTATACGCAAGGCCATGACTTACCAAACAACAATATACAGTTAATATTATTATACTTATAACATATCACAAGGAATAGAGAGAATAAATAATATTAACTCAATTATGAATATATGGTATAAAAATGTTTATTAAATTAATTTTTTGGGTACCAATTAAATATAAATGATAATAAAAACTAATTTAATATAAAAGAAATGTTTTTATAAAATAAATATTTTTATGTGGTTGAATGTGTTTTATCAAATATATTAAATTAATTACAATTATATATTGATATTAATGAAATATATTTTTATATATATATTCAATAAAATATTTTTACATTCATCCAATATATTTTCTAGGCACAAGAAGAGAAAAAAATCAATTTTTACGCAGAAAAATCTATTTTTTTTTGAAGGCTGGTTGGCCACAATTTAACGATGCATTTGTTTTAATAATAATTTTTCAAATGATTATAAATTATATTTAAAAAACTAAACTTAGTTTCTTATCTTTAAATTTAAAAATAATACAATGTTTAATTTTTTGTGTTTTTCTATGAAGATTAATTTTTTATGAATAGTAAAAATACTGGATTTTAATTGAAAAGTATCATTTTATCTAACTAATTTTTATAGTGAAATAATATTTTAAATTTTAATAATGTATTATTAGATAAATTATAAATATATTATTCAAATTTATTTTATTTTAATCAATTTAGTATTGAAATTTTATATGAAAAACATTGAAAACATTGAAACATATTCACATTAAAAAACCATATTTCTCATCACGTCTATAGGGTTCATTTTAAAATAAATTCTACCACTATTGTAAATTAAATATGAAAAATGCATTAGATATTTTTAATAATAATAATTATTAATTTATATTTTTCTCAACATTGTTTTTGACTAGAAATATTACTGAAAAAAAATTAAATTTAATTATAGTGATTTGAGTAAAAAATGAGTTTACTTAGTGGTAAAACATAAATCTTAAGGGGTAAAATGACCTAGAAACTTTTCAAAACCCCATTTTCTGGACATATTTCTACCATATTCCATCTTTTATATAAATTTTTAACTATTATTGGATCATGAGGTAAGGGAGACCTCCAAATATTATTTACCATTTGGTAGTTATTAGAATGTCACTCCTCCCCCATTATAAAAGGGAACACCCTCTCCCAACATCTTCACAACCAATATGATAATGGGATCAGCCAAACCATTAAGAAATATCTTCCAAAATTTTCCACTCTCGTGTTACAATCCTCACTTTGGGTATAAAAAAAATCCAACGATGGGCTTTGATACAAACCAAAATGAGCTACCTGAAGAAGAGGTAATGTTCATCAACAAGAACTTTTGTTTTATTTCTAACTCCACCATTTATATTATATTTATAACATGATTATATAATGGTATTAGTATCCAAAATATACTAATATGTTGTTATGTTAATTTTTTTACCTAATCCCAAACACACTTCTATCTAATGGTTTACTAAATCATGTGATGTGGGTACAGTGGACTACTACATCGTGAAACGTTTCATTCATTTTTCTGTTACCACCTCTCATAGTTGGGAATTATTATAGACATAATGTTTATATTTGATATTTATGATAATTATTATATTTATTATATTTTTAAAATATTAATACATATGTTTTTTATTTTATATAAACCCATTTTATATTTTATATCATAGGGGAAACGATAATGTCGCTCAAGATTAAGGTGGACTTCCGCCTGACGAAGCGATATGAAGCGTTTTTCACTATCTTGATACATAAATGGTAATAAGGGTAAATATAAAAAATATATATGATATTAATTAAAGTAATATTATATTCAGGACATAATTATTGTTTTTAAATATAATATATAATTGTATTCTTATATATTTCACACATCGAAGAAGTTGTAATGTAGTTCTTGGATGTGAGGACAACCGCCTCCTTGAAGTGATGTGATTCCTTTTACATCAAAAGAATTTAAACACCCCATGATTTGGAAAATTATTTTAAAATTAAATTCATAAAACAATTAGTCTCTAAA
The DNA here is from genome assembly GCA_963277665.1 of Viscum album. Taxonomy (NCBI): domain Eukaryota; kingdom Viridiplantae; phylum Streptophyta; class Magnoliopsida; order Santalales; family Viscaceae; genus Viscum; species Viscum album. Next base: position 1,167,789,836 of record OY728130.1, read on the forward strand.
AACCCACTTTTTTATAACCTAGCCAGTAAACATAGTTCCACCACCTCTGTGATTGGAATTTTTGAAAAACATACATACACGGTTTTGTTTAGTATGATATTTGGAGTTTAATAAAATCAAACTAGCTTTTGAGGAATACTAACATACACTACTAAATATTAATATACCCTTATGAAAAATAATTAATATTTATTAATATTAAATCATAAAAAATGAAAATATCACTAATAAATGTATAAATACAGAATAGAGATCTTAAAAGTTGAAAACGGTCATAGTATAAGTAATTGTATTTTTGTATGTCATAAATATTTTAGTTACAATTTTATTATTAATTTAATAATTTAAAATAGAAATTTATTTTCAAAAAATTAAATAATATTTTTTTATAGTATTATGGTTATAATATTATTTTATGGGACCTTGATTAATTTTTCAAGGTATTATAAAACATATTATAGTTTTAATGTTGTTTTTTTCGAATGAATTATTATTTTATTTAAAAAATAAATTTAAATTATTTCATAAATTATTTTAAAAAATATATATTTCATTTTTTAATTTTACAAATTGATATATGATTGGTGTACTTTTTTTTGATTGTTTGTAAATTATTGAATTTTGGGTGAATAATAAAATATGATAATTTATGATTACTGCTAAATACATGATTTATTGGATGATAAGTGATGTGTGTCTGATTTGATACCACTAGGTTAAAAATTACATGAAAGTTTTACTATTATGGGTATCATGAATCAAAAATATTGGTTTTCTTGAAGAAAATAATGAAATAATGAATAAAATGATCTCAAATCACTCGTCTCCTCCACTATACCCCCCACCCCCTCACTCCCTTTTATCTTCACTCATCTCAAGACTTTTTCCCTGTCTAAAATATGATCAAATATCCTCCAAAGATCCTAAAACACGTTTATCCACCCTTGGTCTCATAAAAAGACCAAAAACTCTACCCTAAAGAGGCTCTCAAGGAAGATTACATCAAGAGGTAAATTCCTATTTTCATTTCATTTGTTTCAAATTCCCTTGTTTTACTTTTATTTTTTCACCTACATTAATCCAAATTTTATGAAGACTACAGTACCTTACATGTACTGAGATTCTATTATGAGAACTTAATAACTCTTCATCATCTCTCGTTTCCCATTCTTTTGTATATGAAATGAAAGCACCATCTAAGCTGTGTTAATTTATCTCATTAAAGGACAACAGGTTTTCAAATTCTATTACTATATCCAATTATAGACATCAAACCATTTTTTTGAACAAGACTATAATATATGTACTATATCATATTTAAGGTTCTGGAATCCTTTTTTACACATGATATTAATTTATAAATGAAAATAAGTTTATTGTGATAAAATCCTGTCAATTAACCCAAACAATTGTTATTGATGTTTTATATAATGATTCATCTTCACTCCCGATAACAAAATTAATTTTATAACCATGTAATCAAATGGTTGTTCAATTATAACATGCAAATTCTATTCTTGAAAACCCATTCTCATTCTACATTTTTATCCATATGTGAATATAAGTAAACCGGTCATGAAAACTAGAGAAGGAAACAATCCCAAACAATGAAATTGAATCCCTTAACCCATCAAAATGACATGAATGAACCTCATAAGGTTATAATAAATAAATAAAATATATATTAGGTTCATTAATTAATAATTTTTGGACATAAATATTATAATTCACATCATTAAGATCAAGTGAGGAACACCTTCTTACTTATGGTATGGGTTTTCCACCCGAACCTCTATTTTCATTCGATATAATTTTACTATATAATTACCACAATTAAATTCTTATTAACTAATATTTACACATAATGATTTCTATTTTAATTTTCTATATATTTGTACCAACCATAATCCAACCTTCATTTATGGGTAATTATATGTTTTAAAAGGATCTTTCTAAAATTCTTCATGAAATACACGCCCAACTCAAGGGAAATTCTCAAATTCTTACATATTTTCAAGGTCACTCTATGATCTATTTTTAGAAACCATTATATTTCTAAAATAACTAATTTTATTATTAAAATACTATCTTTATTAATTTATGGTATTATACAAACACTTTTCTAATAAAAACTCTTCTTTTCAAAGTAAAAGAGTGTTTATCTCAAGAATTACTTGATTGTTTTATAAGAGTATCTTCATCTATTTCAAAAATCCTATTAATTATTAAGTATTATTAGGACTAATCATTATGATATCATCTAACATATTTAATTTAATTGTTTATGATTAGTTTTATTATTGGCGTGTTGTCTAAAAAACCATTCACCCATTTACTATGAAAGGTTAGTGTTTACGCTTAATATTCAAGAAAAGTTATTTATAATTAATTTGATAGTTTCAATATGAATGTATTTTTTTTTATGTTTATCACCATTCATATGAAGATTTGATTGGATTTTCTATGTGATGGTTGGGGCATGTTATATCATCTTGATGTATCGGTAGGTCTCATGAGAAAAATAGATATATACTGGGCAGAGGCCTTTCACATTTGTTGTTATGGTTTTGGCCGAGGCCTTAATCATCAATAGATTTGTTGGACGAGGCCTTGATGGTATGTTTTAAAATGTCTTGTATATGTGTTACCCCCATTATGAATCCATTAATTTAATATTTATGAGTTTATTTGACTATTAAAATACCCATGATTATGTTATATTATGGAATTATATATTCATCTATTATTACATCCATAATGTGTTCGAGTTCATTTGTAAATTCATGTGTTGTTAGTTATTCACCATACCTAATTTTTATGTTTATTAAATCATCTACTGTATTTATTACCCTTACTGATCATTTGAGATCACCCCTTTCTAATGATTCATTTTCCCTCGACAGGAAGAAGTATGTTATGAATGACATGCAAAAATAACCTATGAGTTATGGATTTTGTCAAATGAGTTTATAAGTTGTTTTAAATTTCATGTTGTAATATTGAACTTATTTATCTATCTGTATTTTCAAATATACTAAAATATTCATTAATTTGGGAAACAACTTTCTTTTAATAATGCCAATGTAATTTAGTAAGGAATCTGCTTTAGGCAACTGGGGTTGAGTCCTAACAGTTGGTATCAAAAGAAGATTAGTAGTAAAATTGAAAACTAGATTTAGAAAACAATGAATATTGAACAAAATCCTATGATAATCATTGAGGAAAAACATAAAAGAACATTATGGAATTTATAGTAAGGTATAGATTATGTAGATCATTAAATAAAATACTTCCTTGTTTGTATATGAATGTGGACATAGTTCTTGAATAGATGTACCTAGGAGTGAAAATTCTGACAAGGAGTATTGGGATTTACTTAGGGAATCCTGGTACAGGACAACTGGACTAACTACACACAAGGTTTGACACTCCTAGGGGATATGTATAAGTTAATTTTCATTTTCTTTACATCCAATTATGAAGGATTTAAATGTACATACTTCATCCAAGAAACCATGATTATAAGAATGGGAATAACCATGCGTAGGATTTCAATTTATGTTACGTATTGTTTCTAAGTTGAGATTGTACATTATGATTCATAACATAATATAGTGTATGAAACTATATATAAATGAAACCTAGTTGAAGGAATGGAATCTACATGAACTCATGTATCCCATTTAGGGATTTCCCTTGTCAGATAGATAATTATCTTGGCTCTAGAGCTATAACTAGTGTGGAGAAAACTATAACTTTACTGCTAGAAAATACTTAGGATTTGAAACATAACCTTACCCATATAGATCATATGGATCCTTAATGTGGATGACCTATATTAGATCACATTATTCTATAACAACATCCATCATTTAATGGGACTATAAACCCATTCATAGTAGATTTGTGAATAAGTTTCTTAGAGAATATATTTCTCTCCTTAGAAAGTGAAAAAAAGTTAGATGGTTTTCATGGTAGTTTATCATCTATCAGGAGATAATGGTCAATGGTGGTCAATAATTATAAACATAAAGGAGGAGGAAAATATTTAAAAATGGAATATAAAAAATTTAAAGAGATTTTATTGGAAAATACATTCCTCATGAAATAGCGAGCAGATATGGAAATACTATTTCTGAATTTAAGAAAAAAGGAAGATGAAAATTTTGAAAAGTATGAAGGTAACTTAAAAATGTTTGAAATTAAAGCTATGGACTATATACAAAATCCAAGGATCAAGGTTGATCAATTATTTTATGACCTAATTATAATCCTCTGACGGGTTCGGGTCTTCCAAACTTCCTCATCATACGAAGATATAGTCTCATTTGTTATCATGAAGGAAAAGGAGTTCTCTAATTCTTATGTCTTTAAGAAAAATCAAGATAAAAATAGGGATGCTAAAATCATTGTAAAAGAAAATTTTTAAATGGAGAATAATGGATGAGTTTACTTTCCACCCTGTGAATATTTTGGAAGGAAACATCATGATGCCTATATAAAAGGAAATGGGGTATGCTACAAGTGTGGACAGAAATTCATCATGTTGGTGTTTTCAAGGGGATGAAAGAATCAATTATTGTAAAATGCTATAATTTTTGGGATATGGGACAATATGATAATAATTTTTCTATGTGTCATGGAAACATGTCTCGTAAAAGGAAAAGGAAGCAGTGATAAGATTATGCGATCACAACTATATGTATTTAAATTCTCAATGATGTGGTGTTATTCACTTTAATCATTTCTTCAATCCTATCCAGTGATTTAATTTATTTTTCATCATCAAATTATTTAATATATTAATAGTTCTCTATAAAAATTAGATATTTCCAGTTTGATTTAATAAAGGAGTTTTCAGTCAAAACACATAAAGGAAGTATTATTGTAGAAATGTTCTATTAGGTATTCCCCATTAGATAATATAAACGTGTATTATCTACTAATATTATTTTCATACCCATGACTGAATTTGATATAATCTATGGTATGGATTTGATTTCAAACCATGATTAAAAAATTTATTTCAATAAGAAGGGGTTACAATTTTGGATGATATGGAAGCACTTATCTTTAGAGTATAAACATCGTCATCTATTTATCATATAGATCCAACCCCAGTAGCTCTACAGAATTCAATTATTAGTGAGTTATGGAATGCAAAAACTATTTGTAATGAATATATTGTTCAAATAGATGACTTATCTATTGTGCAATAATATTTTGATGTCTTTCCTGAGGATTTACCTAGACATCCTCCAGAGTGGGAAATTGATTTTTTCTAGTAACATAATTCATGATTCAAGGCCCATATCAATGACCTATTATATAATGTCAAATGTGGAAATAGAGGAACTAGAGAAAAAATATAGGAATTGAGTGATAAAAGATTTATTATCCATTGTGTATCTCTAAGGGGAGACCATATACATTTAGTAATGAAGAAAGATGGATCAATGAGGTTTTTCATTGACTACAGGGAGATCACTGAAATAACAATAAAGAACAAGTATCCCCTACCTCACATTGATGATTTATTCAATCAACTTCATGGACACAAATATTTTTCAAACATTTACCTTCAATCTAGATATCATCAATACCATGTAAGGAAGGGTGATATTCCATAGATAGTATTTCGAACTAGGTATGGGGATTGCGAATATACATTAATTCTTTTGGGACTGCCTAATGAACCCTTTATGTTCATGGATCTAATGAGTATATTTTTCAAGGAATGTCTTTATGAATTTGGGGTGTTATTTATTGTTTATATCTCTATATACTCCAAAAGCTATGATGATCATGCAAATCAATTGCATACTATTCTATAGGCACATCAATAAAAATGAATTATATCGGATGTTTAGCACGTGTGAGTTTCGGAATCAATCAGTTCCCTTTCTTGGCCATATTGTCTCTAAGGATGGATATTTATTGTTCCTACAATGAAAAAGGTTGCGAAAGAATGGCCTACTCCAATGAACACAGCTGAGGTAAGATGTTTCATTTGTTTAGCAGTTTATTATTGGAGTTTCATTCAGAACATCACCCATTTAGATAAGTCAATAAACAATATTACATGTAAAGGGGTTAAGTCTGTATGGACAAAATATTGGGAGGAATGTTTCTAATAATTGAATAGGAGATTAGTGAATTCTTTAATACTAACTATACCATCGTGGAATGATGGGTTTGCGATTTATAGTGATGCATCAAAGAAAGGACATGGTTGTGTACTTATATAGAATGATAGAGTTATTTTCTATGTATCAAGGCAGTTAAAAATTAAGTAACAAATCTATCCTCCTCAAGATCTTTAGTACGAAACAGTAATCATTTCTATGAAGATATGGATACATTATCTCTGTAGAGAAAATGCTGAGATATATTCAAATCATAAGAGTCTAAAATATTTCTTCTCATAAAAAGAACTCAAAATGAGTATAAGGTGATGGATCTAACTACTGAGAGATTATTATTGATTCATACACTACCACCCATGTAAGGCTAACAAGATTGCTGATTCATTAAGCAGGAAGGATCATGGAGTTCCCAAAAAAATGAGTATTGACACGGAGAATTTTTCCATGGATCTAGTGAAGATGGATATGGAAATTATCAATTAATTTGAAACATCACTGCTATTTTAAATGGATTCCCAGCCATATTTATAGGAAATAATTAATTATTCACGGTCTAATGATGATAATCATTAAGAGAAAATTGAATCTATGAAAAATGGGAAGTTGGCTGACTTCATGTGTGTAGATGGAATTTTACAATTTGGGAAAAGGATATGTGTTCCCTCTATACCTGAGCTGAAAATGTATTAATTGGGCAATGCTCATATCTCAAATTTATCTATACACCCTATTAGCACTAACATGTATATATATATTTGAAGGAACATTTCTTGAGGGATTACATGAAGAGGAAAATTATTGACTATGTATCAAGATGTCTTGTTTATCAACTAGTGTAGGTTTAATAACAACATCCTAGGAGATTTGTACAAAATATACCTGTTACAACATAGAAATGGGATGAAATCACCATGCATTTTGTCACTGGATTACCCAAAACTCAAAGAAGGAATGATATAATATGGGTAGTTATTGATTGAATTATGAAATATTCACATTTCCATGCAACTAGGGAGGATTTTACACTAGAGTGCCTTGAACGAATCTATGTCAACAAAGTTGTGAGACATCATGGATAACCTCTCCCAATTTTTTCTGATAATGTGCCACAATTTACATCTAAATTCTAGAAATGTATTTGTAAATACTTGGAGACTAGTCTTAGATTGAGTACTTCTGATCACCCGCAAACCGAAGGGATTTCAAGAAAAATGATCAAAACCTTAGTGGACATATTGAGATCTTGTTCACATGAATTTCATGGTATCTGGGATCAATATATAGCTTTAGTGGAGTTTCCATTCATTAATAGATTCGATTAAAGTATTCAAGTGGAACTATAGGAAGCATTATATGTGAAGAGATATCATACACCAACTTTTTGGGATGAAGTTGAAGTAAGGAATCATATGGGCTTGATACATTTTGATGAAATAGTAAGGACTGTAATGAATATTCAAGGTCATATCCAAGTAGCTAAATGAAAAAAAATTAATGCTAATAATCGAAGGAAGGATTTGGAGTTTCAAATAGGTGATCATGTTTTCTTTAAATTATCTCCATGGAAGGGTGTTATATGATTTGAAAACAAAATGAAAATGAGCCCTAGGTAGAATGTCCATTTTGATCTTTTGGAGTGAATTTCAATTGTTTCATATCATTGGGCTCTGCAACCAAATCTGTCTAAAGTACACAATGTGTTCCATATCTCATTGGTGAGAAAGTACATGTCATATCCAATGCATTTCCTCACTTGTGAAGGTATAGAATTGGAACATGACTTATCATACTATGAAAAGCCTTTTTGGATTCTGGACACTTAGTAATATGTTTTTAGGAATTCAACAACTCAAATTGTAAAGATATTTTGGAAATATCATAAAATTGAAGAGGCAACATGTGAGTCTGAGGTGCTTATGATGAAGAAATACCCACATATTTTTGTGACATAATATTCGAGTAATTTTGAGGATTGATTTTTTATAAGGAGGGGATAATATAACTCCCCAATATTTTGAAAATTAATTTAATAATTAATGTATGAATCACTGAGTCTCTACAAAACACCATTTTGTTATAACCTAGCCAGTAAACGTAGTTTTACCACCTCTTTGATTGGAATTTTGGAAAACTGACATACACGGTTGCATTCAGTATGATATTTGGAGCCGGATAGAATCCACATATATTTTTATGAATAGTAACATAAGTTTATGAATATGAACATAAACATATGAATAGTAACAAATTATAATGAATAGTAAGTTGGCTAAACAAAAATAAACTTCACCCATGAATGTATAAATTCAATTTAGACATCTTAAAAGTGAAAAAATGATCATAGTATAAGTATTGGTATTTTTTTATGTCATGTATAATATAATTAAAATTTTATGATTAATTTAATAATTAAAAATGTAAATTTATTCGCATAAAATGTTATAATAAAGTGTTATCTTATTTTATTAATGTTATAATATAATTTTCTGGGACCATGATTAACTTTTCAAGGACTTATATAAAAATTTTTAATTTTAATGTTTTTCTAATAAATTATAATTGTATTCAAAAAATAAATTACTAATATTAATAAAATTATATTCAGAAACTAGATTTATTTTTTTAATTATACACATCGAATAATGTTTGGGATAAATTTTGGGTTTTTTCTTAAATAATTGAATTTTGGGTGAATAGTAAATACGATAATTTAAAATAAATTCTAAATACAAGAGTTATTGGGTCATAAGTGATATAAGGATGATGTAATCTAACTTGGGTCAAACTCAAATTCACTTATTTATATTTTGGGTCACATTAATCAATATCATAATGTATTCAAGGAAATTAAAAAATAATGAATAAAATATTCACAAATCACCCCTCCCTTCCACTATAACCCCCCCCCCCCCACTCCCTCTTCTCTTTACTCCTCTAAATCCATGTTCATTGTCTTAATTCTCATAAATATTCTCAAAAAATCCTCCCCCACATCTAGAATATATTTTTCTTATAAAAATACCCAAACCTCTAGCCTATAGAGGCCCTCAAGGAAGATTATTTCAAGAGGTATAATCCTCTTTTCAATTATTTTTTCCATATTCATTTATTTTCCTATTCTTTACACACATAAATTAATCCCAATGTTGTGATGAATTATGACCTTGAATATACTATAATTTTGTTATGATAAAGGAATAATTCTTTATAATATATATTTTCCTCTTCATTTATATTAGAAATGAAAACAGTATCTGATATGTGTTAATTTATCACATTCAAGGACTACTTGTTTTCAATTTCAATTACCATAATCAATTATGGTCATGAAAAAAAAAATTGTTGATCCCAATAATAATATATGTATTATTTATTATTTAGGGTTCTTTAATCTTTTTTTACACTTGATATTTGTTAATAAATTAAAATGATTTCGTTACGATCAAAATCCACCAATTAACCCAAACCATTGTCATTAATGTTTATATAATAACTCATCTTCACTCCCAATAACCAAATGAATTATATAACCATGTAATCTTCTGGTCATTAACTAATAACATAACACTTCTATTTTGGAAAATCATTCTCATTCTACATGTTTATCCAAACATGAATATAAGTAAATGGATGATGAAAACCAAGGAAGGAAACGCTCCCAAACAATGAAATTGAATCTCTTAAACAAGAAAAAGGCCATGAATGAAACTAATACGGCTATAATAAATCAATTAAATGTATATATGGTTCTATAAATGTTAATTTATGAACCTAAATTTTATTATTCAGGTCATTAAGATTGGGTGAAGAACACCTTTTGACTTAAGGTAAGGGTTTTCCACCCAATCCACCATTTTCATTCAGGTTAATTTTATTATCTCATTTACTCTATTAAATTCATAATAATTAATAATTAATCCACATAAATTCTGTTTTAATATTCTATATATATATGTACTAACCATAATCCTACCTTTATTTATGGTTAATTATTTGTTTTATAAGGATCGTTCAAAAATTCATCCTAAAATAAAAGCTCGACTCAAGGGAATTTCTCAAATTCTTACCTATTTTCAAGGGTACTATATGATATGTTTCTAGAAACCATTATCATTTTAAATTCAATAATTTTATTATGAACATAAAATCTTACATCATTTCTGGTATTATGCAAACACTTTTCCAAGTGTACTCTTCTTTTCAAAGTAAAAGTGTATTTATCTCAAGAATTACTCGAGAATTTTATAAGAGTATCTTAATCTATTTCAACACCCCTATTGATTATTATATATTATTTTTATTAATAATTATTATATCATCTACCATATTTAATTTAATGACTTATGATTAGCTTTACTGTGGATGTTCTATCCTAAAACCATTCACCAATTTTCACTTATTGGTTAGTGTTTATGCTTAATGATTTGGGAAAGTTATATACGTTTCATATGTTAGTTTCAATATGAATTTATATATTGTTTATGTTTATCCCCATTCATATGAGTAATGAATTAGATTTATTATGTGATGGTAGTTTCCTATAACATTCCCTCGATGCATCGTTAGGTCTCATAAGACAAAGAGATATGGACTTCACTGAGGCCTTCCCATTTTTAGATATGGTTTTGGTCAAGGCTTTAATCATCATTAGATTTATTTGATGTGGCCTTAATAGTATATTTCTAAAATTATGTAATATTCATTTCCTTCAATATGAAACTGGTAATTGAATGTTCATGAGGGTGTTTGACTAGTATAATATCCATGATTATGCTTTATTGTGGCATTATTTATTCAGCTCTTATTCCTGTCATAATGTGTTCAAGTAAAATTTCAACGGAATGTGTTTTTATTTTTTCACCATGCCTGGTGTTTATTCTTATGATATATTCCATTTAATTTTTTACCCTTACTAATCATTTTATCTCACCCCATTATCATGTTTCATTTTCCCAGGACATCAAGTGGTATATTATGAATGACATTCAGAAAAAACCTAAGAGTTATAAATGTTATCAAAAGAGTTTCTATGTTTTTTTCCATTTCTTGTTCTAATGGTGATCTTATGTATGTATCTAGAATTCCAAACCTACTAAACTATTCATTCCTTTAGGATACAACTTTCTTGTAATCAAAACAATGTAATGTTATAAGGCACCGGCTTTAGGAAAATGGGGTCAGGTCATTACATGAATGATATATATAAGTTTATATAAAAAAATATCATGGTATTTAGGATATAATTATAATTATTGAAATATAAAATATTACTTACCTTATTTCTATAATGATCATTGTAAAATAGATACATTACTCGTGTGTGTGTATGACCTACTGTCTCCATTATTGTTATGTTATATCATCATTCATAACCACATTTTAGGATTAGTTTTAAATGAATAATTTATGAATAGATAATATAATTAGGTCTTGGTTATTTTTCTATATATGTTTAAACCTATCAAAGTCATTTTTGACACATAAGACAGATATGGTCAAACCATCCAACTTAATCATAATCAAATAATTAATTGTGTATAACATTTTAGTAAGTGAAATAAATGTAATAACAAACTTGGAAAAAGTTATCACGAAAGTAATTAATTAACATAATTTTTTTATTATTTAAAATAAAGAAAATGCACGAATCAGACTCAATGTAAGAGTTTTTCTCACCTCACTTTTATTTCGCAGAGATTCAATTCATATTCACCAATTATTTTTTTTTTGTGATGTGTATACTTAACATTTATATATTTTATCATTATTATAATTTTTTTATTATTGATATAAATATACATTTTTTTTATTTCTCTTTCACGGGGTTCACAATTAAAAATTTACTAAACCTTTAATTGAGTTTTATCTCAATTTTCCTCCCATGAGACGTAAGTTATAATATACACCAATATTTTTTAATAAAGTTTATGTTATTCCCCATTGAAATGTTATATTATGAATATACTTATTTTCATGATATTATAACTTCATTTAATGATATTATTTCATGGGGATTGTGATTCAATGTTACCAAACTGGAAAGTGTCTTTTGTTATAATCTACACAATTATTGGGACTGTTTTTGATTATGTCTCTAATGTAAAAATCTTATATTCTCAATAAATGTCAATTAATATAGTTATTAATTATATTTTCAAGTAATATTACCATTTTTCACTATTTCATACTTAAAATGTTTCAAAAATTACTTTCATGAAAATCCAGCCTCATTTATCGCTTCGGTCGTAAATCTGTTTTCTTCCAATCCATATATTCAAAAAATTTATATAAAAAAAAATTTAAGAGTGTTTTTTCAAAAACAAATTCCCTAAATAAATGTTTTCAATTATTTTTTAAACTTACATTATATGTTACTACGTTTTTTTAAAATAGAATAATTTTCAAAATGATTTAGGTTTCAAAAAATTGATTTTTAAAATTAAAATGATATTTTCCCAAGAATGTATTTAATGATATTTTAATGCTATTTTCATTCATCAACATCAGTAATCATTTTTTAATTTCCTCACTAGGGATATTCTATAATTATACCACATTCATTCATTCATTTGATAGATTTTTATTATTTCAAATATATTATTTTGAATCCCATTACATATCCATGGGTTAATCATATTTCAAATAGATTATTACCAAACTCGTTTCTTTTCAATGGGTTAATAAATTCTCAAATATATTTTTTGGTTGTGAAATATTATTTATAAATGGTTTTAAGTTGATTTTTTTTATTCATAATATATCAATTGAGAATTATATTATATAAGTGATCTAGATAATACTTATAAGAAGGGTTGAGCATCGTTATACCTCATGGGTGAACCCAATATAGCTTATAAGAAGGGTTGAATGCGATTATAGCTCAAGAAGAATTGTGATCCTAATATAGATTATATGAAGGTTTGATCACCATTATAACTCAAAGGTGATCAAAAAATAGTTAATACAATGGTAGATACACATTATATCTATACAATGCATTCGGTAATGATAATATTAGAAGTTTCCATAAGTTTATTCCAATTAAAAGGGTTTTGAAAGGGTTTTGTGAAAGTGACGCTCCATGTTTTTGAAGAGGTTTATAATTAATTTCTTTTCGTATATGACTTTTTATTTGATAAATATTGATATCATATGGGAAATGATTTTTTATTCTTATGAAATTATACATTCTTCATAAATTATTCAATATTTTTATGTTTGATGATCTCGGTATAGATAGTTTTGAATATACATATTTTATTCTCATAAACTTTTATTTTTTCATCATACCCTCATGCGCCCTAATGATCATTTATGAAATTAATTTGTTAATTGTTATGTTTACCCTTACTAAGCATTTGATCTCACATTGATTCTTATTTTTACCTTTAATGGGCATTGTTAATGATTAAGCTTACCCTAAACTAGAATTCAATTATTTCTGACTTTGATCTCACCATTTTTAATGATATTTAATGATTTATGCCTATAATAGATTTCATAAGGATTATGTTTATGATAAAATTTGAAATATGAAAAGATATTTATAATGATATATGGTGTTCAAATTTAGGAACCATTTGTTTATGAGTCCACATTGATAATATTTATTCCTAATTCTCTAAAACACTAAACCTAAAAGGTCCTCAATGTTGTAAGTGATCCATGTTTTTATTTTTAATTTTTATGGTTTTGATGAAATAATTGGGTGATAAATATCGGCATCAAATAAATAAATTTAATGATCTTTATTTTATTATTGGATTTGTGAGTATTGATTTCTGGTTGTTATACTCTTGGATTCTGGCCATCGTGGTCGAAGAGGGATAGTTTTATACTTTTTTTGTAGGTGTTTCTATATAATGGGTTAATTATTTTGATTTTGTATCATTCCTAAAAAAATTAATTTGGGGTTGTTCATTTATATGATGTGATAAGGGGATTCAAATTATTTCTTGTAAATGAAAATGTTTTCAATGTGGTATTTTCTTTAAAAATGGATTTTCTTTATTTGGAAATGCGGTTTCAAACATTGAATACGATCGTCTTGAATTTAAATATTTTTATAAAATTGTGTGCATGTTTTTTTGAAATGTATTTTAAAAATTAAACATTGGGAACTTTGGGTGCATCGAGAAAGAGACACATATATCCTTAATGTGTGTGGCACCACTAGGAGGTAACCTTTTATGATATGGACTCGAAGCACTCGATATTAGTTAGATCCGACGATATTCCTATTTAGGATTTTGTGTGTTTAGTATGTAGTGTCCCGAAGGATATATCCCAATGGGAGGTCTTTTTTATTTTAGTTCATTTATAGAATGAATATTATTATCAATGATGGTTTCTCACATGTTTTTTTATGATGTTGTATCACATAGCTACGCATGATAAGATATTTCATGGATATGTTTCCACTTGTTTAACTCTAGTTTTATGGATATGTTTTATGGTTTTATTACTTTCACTTTTCATATTTCTCATATGATAAAATGAAAGTATTTTATTAAAAATAAAGGTAAACTTATTTAAAACTGGATATGTTTTATGAAAAGTCTTGTTAAGTTTTTTTTTTAAATCTATAATTTTTTCATTCATGATATTAGACCTCATATAGAAACTGTGGTCGTATCCCACTAGGATTTATCTCACATAGAACATGTGAGTTTTTTTATATTTAGATGTTGTATTGTAGGATATAGGTAAAGTGGATTGAATATTATAGCATTTCGGATTCACTTATTGTTTCTTTCTTTGGATCAAGTTGTCCTGGATATGAATGTTAGTCTAATCAAGTTTAGACATACTTTCTGGTTTTTCTTATTTTGGATTGTATTGAATGTATTTTGTGTTATCTCATTTTTGTATGTATCATACTAGTTTTTGTATGATATTCTTTATATGTTGAAGTCTATTGTTTTACCTTCTTTCCTGATTTTATGTGACCGACCAATTCGGGTGTCTTGTTTACTTGTCTCGGGTTTGTTCATTACTATTAGGTATCATATAGATGATCATATTGAAGCATGGTAACACTAATTTAGTTTGGTTCTATGTATTGGTTAGACATTATTTATAACTATCAATGTTTATAGTGTATAAAATGGGCATGGACAGCTCACCTTTTCGACTGAAATAGAGTAACCATGGGTGGTTAGGAATTTTTTTACCAGGTTTTAGACTTGGGGTTCGATGTCATTTGAATAAACTATATGTAAGTTTTATTTGAATTATCATTTTATTTTTTAATTATGTATTTTACTAGGTGTAATTCATGGTTTATTTTGTTTTTTATGGTTTTAATGATTTGAAACAGGTACCTTATGTTGGTCTTATGATTTCAATATTTGATCATGACTAATTGGGTTTGGTTTTTTGATAGACAATGCCTCCACGAGATTCCATTTCAAATCCAAGAGAAGAATAATTGATCCTGGATCTAAAAAAGAATCCAAAAATATAATCTTATTTGTTTGAATCTTTTATCCACACTATTGAGACTCTAGGTCATATGGATGTCAGGAACCGAGGATTTGTAGTGGATCGTTGGTCCACAGTATCCACTCATCTTACATGGTGACGAAGGACCCCAAATGTTTGAGGAGTGTCTTGAGAGGATAGAGATGATCTTAAACTTTTTTATGACCCCTGAAAACTATTATGTGGGATTTAACATGTAAATTATTGAGTTACGATGGATCCTCTTCTATAGTGGCGTGACTCCCCCCATGCCTCAGTGGGATTGGGATGGTGGATCCCTACCAGTGGTGGTTCATGGAATCATCCTTCCAGCATTTCTTCACCATTTCTGGCATTATACACTCCTAAATACTCTTCAATGGATAATTATTCCATTGGGTAATGGTAATAGCTTCCAAATGTTTGTTCATATCCAGCGGTATATGGCTGTCACCTCGTCTTTGGTGAGTGCGCAAGGTGGTATGTTTTCACTCTAGGAGTGGCATGGTTTGCAGTGACATGCTCTTCTACGATGGGATATATTGCGATGGGTCCTCCTCCAAGCACTCTGGTGATGTTTTTATTTTGATTATGTAGTAATTTTTTAATTCTGGATGAATTTCGGTGGGTTATATGATGGTTTTTGGTGATAATCCCACGTTTATTTGGAATTGGTGTTGATCTTTTAAATGTACTGGTTTTTTGACTTCGTGAATTGGCGTTGGAGTCTCATTTCAGTTTATTTTTGGTATTCTGAATTTTTTATTCAGGTTGTATTCATTATGGAGGTGAAACAATGCATATTGAAGTGTGTTGGGGATGTTTTAATGGATTGGTGGATTGTTTTTTGAGTATTTTATTGGAATGGTGATGCACTAGGACTTGATCACATGGAAAATCCCCCTAAAAAGGTTTCAGATCTGGTCTTTCGTATTTTCATAGCTTTACAAATTTGGATGTTTGAGAGGGTATGGTGTCAGCGATTGGATCAGGATTTTTCTTTGACATAAGTCAATTGCTTATTGTACAATCATTCCGTGGTGGAGGATTATTTATGATCAAATTATGAGGAGGGTCTTTTCCATGTTGTTAGTTTTGTTTACACTATGTGTCCTCTATTTTGTGATATGTATTAATTTAGGGAATTCTATTTTGGTTCCCCATTCATCCCTTATAAGGGGGCTATATTATTATTTAAATAAAAATAATAAGGTCTTCGGCTCATTGGATGGTCTATTCTATGTTTCATGAGTATATTACAGAAGATTCTTTCAAGAAAATTTTTTTCATAATTTTTACGCTAAAAAATTGAGTTCAGTGAAGGCCTGGTATATTCTGACCTTATTGCAAGAGTAGCATATCATTCGAGAGTACACTATCGTTTTACTATGTTGGTGCATCATGCACCAGAACATGTCACTAATGAGTACCTGGTGGAATGGAGGATTTAGTTTAGAATGATGCATGATATTTGGTTGATGCAGATTCTCATGTTCCTTCCAACAATTGTGGAGTTTTTTGATAAGGCTTATTTGGATGAGGTAGACATAGTTCAGGAGATAGTGTTGGCTGGAGCATCAATTATTTGAGTTGTTATCTAGGGTGTATATTTTTTCTAGAAGTGGAAGTATATTGGTGGTTAGTTATATTTTAGACTAGTTTCATGGGCTTTAATATTGTATTAGTAGGTTGTAAATAGAGGTCATACCTAGCTTAATAGTGTAGAGGATCCAAATAATTTTCATCTTTGTGGATGATCTATCTATCTACAGTTTCTTTTTGAAAATATATCTCAGTGAAGTTGGGCAGGATTCACTCTCACTAAGGGTTCTCATGTTCATGATGATGATTATAAGGGTGGTGGGTCCTATCCCCAGACCAACAGATATGTTAATATGGCTAATACCAGATGGCTCAATGTATCATAGTATTCACTAGATGCATCTAAATTAGGTCCAGTTATTATTATAGTTATGGTGATTATTCCATCTTTTATCGTGCTATATTTGTTTTTGACACAGGTGCTAATCATTATTCTATTTTGTTAAAGTAAGTTGACGTATTGGGTTTGTGTTCAGGTATTATTCCATTATTTTTGTATATTTAAATGCCTTTTTGAAATATATCTAAACATGGTGTCAAATGTCCCTCATGTGGGGTGATGATAGCAAACATTGAGGTGTGGTGGGAATTTTTAGTTCTTGATCTTATCATATTTGACTGGATTTTAAACAAGGATTTGATGATCATTGTTATGAACCATATAGACTATTATAATCATTTTTTTTGGTTCTTATGTAAGCCCCGACCCCAGTTACCCTAATATGGTGCATTATTTGAATACATTGGAATGATTACAAGGAATCGCGTCTCGAAATAATGATCAGTTTATCAGTCTTGGAAAATAGGTTACATACCTGAATGTTACATTAAACATTAGAAAATGAAACACAACATAAATGATCCTTTTAGAAAACCATTAATCCCCTAGATTAACACTGATTATCAATCATAATACAATTCTTGGAATATTAGGAAAATAAAACATAAGAATGGGCTGAGCTCAGATTCTTAGTAAGGATTACAATATAGCAGAAACTTTCTCAAATAAGCATAAGAATATAAGGCAACATATAAAGCTTAACAAAAATCCTCTTAAACATAAAATTCAGAAAAAAATGGAAAATAGAAATCAAATAATGCCATTAAATTATTCACAGGGATATTCTACTAGTCGAATAATCATAAGAAATATCAACAACAAATTTCATAATGATGGAATGCATAATGCCATACTTCATAACCACATAGTCAAGGCCTTGTTCCAAGACTAAAAATAAGACTTTGTCAAGGCCATATAC
The DNA here is from genome assembly GCA_963277665.1 of Viscum album. Classification (NCBI taxonomy): domain Eukaryota; kingdom Viridiplantae; phylum Streptophyta; class Magnoliopsida; order Santalales; family Viscaceae; genus Viscum; species Viscum album. The sequence goes on from OY728130.1 coordinate 1,167,808,305, forward strand.
CAAAATAGTAGTTTGTCTCATGAGACCTACCGATGTATTGAGAAGATATAGTGTTCTCCAACCACCACATACAAAGTATAATGCATTCCTCATTTTAAAAGGTTTAAACATAACATAAACATTCATATTAAAACTATCATACTAAATGTCAATACATTATCCATAAACCATGAATGGTATAAAAATAATACATCCATATTCAAAAATATAACAAAACATTAAATTCAATATGGAATATTTTTATCATAATAAATCAACTTCAAACATGTTTCTAATCTATAAAAGGATGTTGACATAGATGAAAATGATTTGTAAAACTCTTTGAGAGAAATATACGTTTTTCCTAAAAAAAATTATAAGTCACAAAAATGAGAAAGGAAGTAATTTAAAGATATTTTTGAATCAAATAGTCCCATAGCACTTTGAAACTTTTGAAAGTAATTAACATTTTAAAAACATTCATGTTCATATAAATAAATACTCAAAAACCATTTCGAAACCATGGAAATTAATGAAAATGATTTAGAAGAATAAATATTTAAACCATTTATAACGATGATCTAGTTAATGATTCCCTTACATAAAAACGTTAAATATTATTTTTGAAAAAGAATATATGAAACACATATGGGGATGAGAATGAGATCCATGTAGATACTGACGTATTAACATTCTCAGATAAGTAAAGAGATTGTAGAATTATCCCTTACCTAGAACATTCCTTTCTTCAGGGTTACATTTAACCTCATGTATAATTACTATAGTATGTGATTAAATTATACCATAACCATATAATATTTTTTATATTATTTAAGACTAATTAATGACATTATACTGTCGATTTAATAATGATTTTGAATTTAAATTAACATTTAGTTTATTAACCGCTTTCTTTAGCGTACATGTTTTAACTTGTTATTCTTGATCGTATCATTTAGATCATGATTTAAATACATTGAGAATATAATACTTTATTTATATATCATATATATTTAGAATATAAATATTTATAATAGATATTCATATGAAATGGATGGCAACGTTTATGGAGACGGCAGGTCGTACGTACACATTAATGTTTTTTCTGTTTTCATATCGTATTGAACGAAAGTAAGTGAATACGATATATGTAAGTAATATATATATATATATATCCAGTACCATTATTATTTCATATATTACATATTTATTAGTTTTATATATTTTTATAATCATCGTTGAATGGTGAACATGGAAATGAATCTCATCGCGTTGTGGAGACGGTAATCTGTACGTACGCACGAGTGACAATATCATTATATCGATAGGGAAATAGTTTGTAATTAGATGATATATCATATATAATGAATAATTAACATGTTATATTAATTATTTACATCATTTTTACTAATTATAATACCCATCTAAATAACGATGTTTTTTAATAACAAACTATATCATGGCGTGGAGACAGTAAGCTATACGTACGCAAGTTTGGTGACTTTGTCATTTATAAGATGGATATAATAACGAATATTGTTGTACCATATTTATAATAAAATAATAGTATGTAAAAGGTAATGGATTTATTATTTTTATATGGAAAAAACAATTAAAGAAGAAGTGTATGAAGAAAAGAACATGAAATAGGGTGGCGAAATTATTAACTCTTATTCGGCTTTTTTCTTTTGAGTTTCTCAAAATGGTTGCTTATGTTAGATTTATAATCAATGTAAGGCCTCTAAGTAGAAGGGAGTAAAGTTGGGAGGAGATTTTTGAAGGGGTTGGCCTAGACAAAGGGCTATTGAGGTGTGATTTTGAGAAAAGTGGAAGTACATTTTTATAAGAGAGGTGATGGTCACATTAGGAAAAGCGTGAAATATTATTATATAATAAACAAATTTTCGGTTTAAAATGGATCTATAATTATTAATTTATAAGATAATGTGGGGTGGGTTAAAAAACTATCAATTAATAGGTATTAGACAATTTTATGTTACCATTTTAAACTTATTGTTTATATTTAACTCTTAGTTAAATAGTTTATCTTTTATCGTGTCTTCTTGTATTTTACACTATATTGTTAATAAACATACTCTAAACTTCCAAGAGAACCTCAGGTGATTCATTAATGACATATATAATATTATTTAGTCCCTTTTGCGGGAACTTATATTTTTAGAAATATTTTATCAACCAATAATATTGTATTTGATTTAATAATTAAATTATGTCATTTTTGACACTATTTGGTATTTTTTTTTGTGAAAGTCTTCAAAACCTTATCACATTGAAACAAATTTAACTATTCAAAACTAAAATTTCATTTTAACCTAAAAAATTAGTGTAATTAATCATATGTCTGAATTCACATTTATTGGGATATTTATAATATCAATTATTTTAATATTGCATTAATATGGTAATTACTGCATCAACACTATGTCATAAATAAATCAATTTATTTAATTAATAAAAATTATAAATAAAATTCCATTTTGTACGATTTTTTATTATATTTCTAATAAATTTTTAATGTCTAATTTATATTATTTTTTACCTTATAGTAAAAATGATTTTGTTATTAAACTTTGAATTTAACCCTTTTATCTTTTCATTAAATAAAATAATAATAAATGACCTAATCTAAGAAAAGTGGAAAAAATTATCATATTTTATTCCTAAGGTTTTTTTTTGGTCGAATTAAATTTATCTAATTTAATTAAAACAAGTGTTATAGTAATTATAATAACATGTTTTCCTTTAATTACAATATTAACTTTAAATCGTGGTAAATAAATGCCAAAAGTTACTATTCATCGAAAATTACATCCATCATACTAAAACACATTTTACCTACTTATTTCGACCATGTCTCTCATATTGCTGAAATTCAACTCACAGAAGAGGTAAAATTATGTTTTATAAAAAAATATGCAAATGTACCTAGAAGGTGGCTAAAAGAGGTTAAAAAGTTCAATAAAATTTTATACATCTAATTTTATTATAAAATTACTCTAATGAATTACATTGAACTTATATAGGTATTATATATCTATTTTGACATAAATAAATAATAATTTAAATAAAAAGTCAATTTCAAATAATAACGCAGTGTTTTTTACTACTCTTCAAAAATTGAATGCTTTCCAAAAAAATACCAAAAAATCACCCTAATATAATTTTGATATTTCAAATTAAAAATTGATATCTATTTTACCAAATTAAAATCATTTTAGTTGAATTTATTAATTTTAAGTTAATTCTCTTTGTAAAAACCAAAATGCGGGGTTTTAAAAAGTAAAACCTATCAAAAGATTGACATCTATTTATGTCAGATATAAATGTGATATAACTTATATTTTTATAAATTGTATTAAATGATAATTATATAATCTAATTGTACTTAAAAACCTTTCAAATACATAATTTAAAATTATAAATTATTTGGATTTGAAAAGTTGTTCTCAATTAAAACATAGTATTTTTCACTATTTTTCAAAATGTGAATGTCATAAAAAAAGTACCCAAAATTTACCCAACCTAAATTTTTATGTTCTTCTTTTAAATAATAAATTAATTCCATTAATCTGAATACATAAAAGTGTTATATATTGGTTTTAAAAAAGGTTCCCCATTAAAAGGCGGTAAAATTTCATTTTTTGAAAAATACTTTTTAATCTGAAAAAATCAATTTGTTCTTATATTATGTCTAAGAAACATATAATATTGATGTTAAAATTATATAGAGAAAATAAGATCACAAAATCAGTTAATATTATTCATAAATGCCTTTTCAACGGATAATTTGGTAAGTTGTGGTGTGCTCAAACTCGGTGTTGCGTGTAGTGCAAGCTATTAAATTACATTAATGAGCTAACGTACTATGAAATCGTGGGGTGTCACATTATCCCCTCCCTAAATAAATTTTTTCCTCGCAATTTCAAATTGTTCTTCGAAAATTATAGGTTAAAAAAATAGGAAAATAACTTTGTGGAAAACCAACATAAGAAATTGGGTTAATTAAATTGATTCTTAATAATTGGGAAAAGGAAATGAAAAATTCACCACCAAATTATGATATAGATTAATAAAACATAGGTGAAAATTAGAGACACATAATTGGATGAAAACATAAATATTTATAGGGAGTGATTTAGGTTATCAATCACAATCAAGTGTAAAGTTGAGGGTCTCAAAACCATCATTCTATGATGATTTAAAATATCAACAGTTTAAAAAACATAAGGTATTAGGATAACACATTTTTGGATTTAATATACCTTCCCTAATGTTTAAGTATTAATTTATTCATTTAATAATGTAAATAAAATATACTTGAAAAATATAGTTTCATCCTTCAACTAATTCCTACCACAAACTCATATTTCATTCAAAAATATTCTATTTATACAAATCGTATAGGGTTCCAAACATATTGAATTTATAATTCATTTGTAATAATGTTTAAAAAAACAACATTATACACACGAGGACATCACATATTCCAGTGGTTGGTGATCCACCCTATTTTCCCATTAGTTGTGGGTTCAAGTCTCATGGTCTTACTAGATGTGATGGGTTGTCACCCGACCTTCGAGTTGTCCTTTTTATGATAATCCAAAATTTATCTCAAGAAATAATTTAACCTTAACAATAATATTCAATGTCAAACATAATCAATTCCAACCTTTAGACTTATCCAAAATACCTCTGTCCAAACTCAAAATCCAAAATTTATAAAGAAGGTAAATAAAATGAAGATCCATTTTACCATGTAATAACATGTGAATACCTTCATCATGTATTTTTTTAAAACACTATAACACCCTGAAATACCATAAAACCTTATTGATTAAATTCATTCTTCCTTATTACTTATATAATACTGGATATACTCCTTCTATCCAAAAATGATGTAAACTCCAACAATTATAGAATATTCAAATCATTAATTAGTTTCAAGGTAGTAAATAATATCTAACATAATTTATCCAAATCAATCATATATTATTCCAAAATCACTACCTCAGTATCAAAACCATATTATTGTGAATATTTAACTCAACCATATATTTTCCAAAAAAATTACGAGTGATTGAGTAACTTTTCTTGGTTCCACAAAATCTCATGTCCTTAATGAAATACTACTGTAGTAGAATCCTTGTATATTCTATAATTATTATAACATGTACATCATTAATACAATAATCAAATGAAATAATAATTTAATAACAACCTAAGAAATCTAATCATTCCATTTAATATTTGTTAGTATCATAACATAATTATTATCGAATAGCATCATTTGGGGTATACTCTGATGATTGAGAAATTACTTCGCGTAGTGTCCCAACTCCTTGTAGATAATGCATTTTACATTTGAAACCTTTTTTTACCCTTGAAATCAAATACTTACTTCCTTTTTCTTCACAATTATAAAAAACTTCCATTACCTTCAAGCATTTACTAAGGTGATTCTTTCCATAGTCATCACATATGAGAAAATCCTTCATTACCCTCTTCTCTTTATCCATCTTTCTCTCTTCCGACTGTTTCTTCTCTTACTTCCATTCATATCCATTGGAATTATAGAATTCTATAAGTATCTTATTAACACATGATACTATTTCTTCATATGATGAGAATACATTTAAGACTATTTCCCTTTTAAATGTTGGCTTAATACCATGAAAGATATGATCCTTTTTAATCATTCTATTATGTGTATTGATGGAATTCTCATTACTTCTACGAGGCGCCATTTCTAAACAATATAATACACAATGTTAGTTTATGCAACACAATGCATAATTCCAATCATGTAAAAATACCTAAATTAAATTGAAAATATTATGTGTATAATCATAAAAAAAATTTAAGAGGAATTATTTACTCCTAAATCCTTCAAAATGGATTTAAATGAAACTTTTATTTATCATAAGCATATCCTCTAGGAGTTTCCTTTTAAAGAGTGCATCAAGGCTTGTTTTCGTGCAGTAGTTCCCATTCGAGTCAATCTCAAAGTGGTGTTTTTTGGGTTATAAACCTAGGTACATCTATGCTAGAGCCCCCTCTATCTCCTCATATCCAGAAAGGTATGTATTTCTTGAAAAAAACACAAAATCCTTACAATACCAAAATTATAGGAAATTTTTCTATATAAATCCAAAAATTCTATCTTAGGGTACTATTCTCTAATCATATTTTTTATAAATCAATTTTCATGTTTATTGCTAAACCACACTCTAATACCAACTGTAAGGCCTCGACCCCAGTTACCCCGAGTTGGTGAATTATTTTAATACATTGGCATGATTACAAGGAATCAAGTCCCAAAAAATGATCAGTTTAGCATGCTTGGAAAATAGATTACAAACATGAACGCTACATTACACATTAGAAAAAAACACAACATAAATAATTATTTCAGAATACCATTAATATCCTAGATAAACCAGCTTCATCATTTGTAATACACTACTTGTAATCCTTGTAAAATGAAACATAACAAAGGAGTGAGATCAGATTCTCAATAACATTAACAATATAGTGAAAACAATAACAAATAAGCATTAAAATTTAAGGCAATGTATAAAACTAAAACAAAAGACTTTTAAACTTCAAATTCATTATAAAATGGAAAATATAAATCAAATAATTCCATTTACTTATACACATGAATATTTTACTAGTAGAATAACCACATGCAATATCAATAGCCAATTTCCTAACGACAGAATGCATAATGCCAGACTTCATAACCACATAGTCAAGGCCTTGTAGTAAAACTAAAAATTATATTTTCTTAAGTCCTTCTTCCAATACACTACTTTGTATCATGAGACCTACCGATGAAATGAAAATCTATAATGGGCTCCACCCATCACAAACTAAGTCCAATTCATTTTTCATATGAAAAGGTTCAAACATAACATAAACATTCTTATTAAAACTAGAATCTGAAATGTCAATAATTTATCCATAAACCATGAATGGTATAAAACGAATACATCCACAGTCAAAAATAAAAAAAACCTTCAATAAAATATTTTTTATTTGTATCATAATAAATAAAATTCAAACAAGTTTAAAAAATATCAAAGTATGTTGACATAAATAAAAATTATTTGTAAAAATCAATGAGAGAAATATCATTTTTTCCTGAAAAAATTTAAAATTCTCACAATTTAGAAAGGAAGACATGTAACGACATTTTTGAATCAATGTTTCCCATAATTATTTGAAACTTTTGAAAGGAATAAACCTTCTAAAAATATTCATTTCCATATAAATAAATACATAAAAACAATTTTAGAAACATAGACATTAATGGGAATGATTTAGAAGAATAAATATTTAAACAATTTAAAATGATGACCTAGTTAAAGATTCCATTCTATAAAACCATAAAATATTCCTTTTTAAAAATATTTTTATGAAACATATATGTGGATGATAAAGAGGCCCCAGTAGATATTTTCATATTAACAACCTTGGATAAGTAAAGAGATTATTGATTTAACCCTCACCTTGTGCTTTCCTTTGGTCGAGGGTACGTATAACCTCCTATAAAATGACAATAGTAAGTTATTAAATTGTACCAAAACCATATTCATATTTTTTATATTAATCATTATTCATTTATGACTTTATACTACCCATTTAATAAAGATTTCAATGTTAAATTAACATTTTGGGTAATAATCACTTTCTTTATCATATGTGTTTTAACTTGTTATTCCTAATCATATAATTTATGTCATGATTTAAATACATACAGAATATAAACCTTGATTTATATATCATATATATTTAGAATATAAATATTTATAATACTTAGACATTAGAAATGGAAGGGACCGTTTATGGAGACGGTAGGTCGTACGTACACATAAACATTGTTTCTTTTTTCATATCGTATTGAACGAAAGTTATTGAATAAGATATATGTAAGTAAATACATATATATATATATCCAGAAGCAATATTATTTCATATATTACATACATATTAATAACACATATTTTTTTAGTCATCGTTGAATGGTGAACATGGAAATGAATCTCATCGCGTCACGGAGAGGGTAATCCTTATGTATGCACGAGTGACAATATCATTATATTGATAGAGAAATAGTATTTAATTGGATGGTATATCATATTTAAAGAATAATTATCATGTTATATTTACTATTTACATTTGTGATACTCTTTTTTATACCCATCCAAATAATGAAGTGTTTGAATGAAAAACTACACCACGACCTGGAGACGGTAAGTTGTACGTACGCATGTATAGTTACTTTATCATTTATAGGATGGATAGAATAAAAAATATGGTTGTACCATATTTAAAATAAAATTATATTATTTTGAAGTTACTGGAGTTATTATTTTGGTATGGAAACAACAAATAAAGATGAAGTGTAACAATAAAAGAACTTGAAATAGGGTGGTGAAATTATAACCTCTTCTTCGAGTGCTTCCTTTTGAGTTGATAAAAATGGATCCTTAATTTGTCTTTATGATCAATTTAAGGCCTCTTATTATAAGGGAGAAAAGTTGGGAGGAGATTTGGGATGGTTTGGGCAGAGCCAAATGGCTACAGAGGTGGGATTTTGAGAGATGGGGAAGTACCCTTTATAATAGAGGTGACGATCACATTAGGAAAAGCATGAAATATAATTTTATAAAAAAATAATTTTTGGTTTCGAATGGATAAAAAAAGATTTAATTATAGGATATGGTTGGGATAGGTCTAAAACCTTTCAACCAATAGGTTTTAGACAAGTTTAGGTTATCATTTTAAAGTTATCGGTTAGATTTTACTCTTACTTAAAGAGTTTAACTTTTAGTGTGTCTTCCTGTATTCTTACACTATATTATTAATAAAAATACTCATAACTTCTTAGAGAACCTCAAGTGGTTCATTAATGACATATATTATTTTATTTATTCTTGTTGGACGAAACTTATATTTTTATAAATATTATATCAACCAATAATATAGTATTTGTTTTAAAAATTAATTTATGTCAATTTTGACACTATTTGGTATTTTGTTTTTGTGAAAGTCATAAAAACCTTATCATGTTCAACAAAATTTATCTAATCAAACCAACCAAGTCATATTAACCTATAAGTTTTTTTGAATTCATCAGAAGTCTCAATTTACATATATTTGCATATTTATAATATCAATTATTTTAATATTACATTAATAATGTAATTACTGCATCATCAATGTGTCATAAATAAATTAAATTATATAATGTCTAAAAATTATAAACAAATTAGTTTTTTTTTTGAAATATATTTATCTTTTTAATGAATATTTATTATTGAATTTATATTTTGTGTAACATTATATTAAAAAAAGTTTAGTTAGTATACTTTGAATTTAACACTTTTATCTTTTATTTAAATAAAATAATAATATATATCCTAATATAAGACAAGTGGACCACATTGGATCCTAGTTTATTACTAAGGTTTTTTTTGGTCGAATTACATTTATCCAATTTAATTAATACTTTTTTGAGTGTAATTATAATATTAGTTTTACCTTTAATTACACTATTAACTTTAAACTGTAGTTAAGAAAAGTCAAATGTTACTATTCACAAAAAAATACTTTCATCATATTTAACCACATTATACATATTTATTTCAACCATGTCTTTCATAGTTTTGAAATTCAACTCACATAAGTGGTAAAATTAAGTTTTTTTGCAAATTTTCAAATGTACATAGAAGGTGGCTAAAAAGGTTAAAAGGATCAATAAAATTTTATATATCTAATTTAATTACAAAATGCATCCAATGAATTAAATTGAACTTATATAGGTATTATATATCTATTTTTACATAAAATAAATTTAAATAAAATAAATAATTATTTAAATAAAATATCAGTTTTAAATAATAATGTAGTGTTTTTTTACTATTCATCAAAATTTGAATGTTTTCAGAAAAATACCAAAACTTCACCCTAAGCTAATTTTGATATTAAAAAAATCATAAATTATGTTTATTTTACCAAATTTAAAACATGTAAGTTTCATTTATTAATTTAAAATGAATTCTCGTTGTTAAAACCAAAAAGTGGGGTTTTAAAAAAGTAAAAACTATCAAAATATTGACATGTGTTTATGTCAAATATAAATGTGAAATTATGTATAATTTCTTGAATTTTATTAAATGATAAAAACAAAATCTAATTATACTTCAAAACCATTCGAATGTGTAAATTAATATTATAAAAAATTTTTAAAATAGTTGTTATCAATTATAACATACTATTTTTCACTATTCGTCAAAATGTGAATGTAATTAGAAAAGTACCAAAAAATTTATCCAATCTAAATTTTTATGTCCTTATTCTAAAGAATAATTTATTTTCATCAAATTGAATACATAAAAGTGTTAAATATTCGTTTTAATAATTGTTCTCCATTAAAAAGTGGAAAAATATCATTTTTTGAAAAATACACTTTTATCTAAAAAATGAATTTGTTATTATATTATGTCTAAGAAACATATAATATGGATGTTAAAATTATATATAGTATATAAGATCTAAAATTAAGTTAAAACTATTCATAACCTCTTTTTTAATGGTTTATTTGTTATGTTTTGTTGTGCTCATAATCGGTGTTGCGTGTAGTGAAAACTATTGAATTACTTTAATGACCTAATGTACTATGAAATATTGGGAGTTACATTCTCCCCTACCTCAACAAACTGTTTCCTCACAATTTTAAATTGTTCTTCGAAAATAAAAGGATATAAAACAAAAAAATACATTTGTGGAAATCCAACATCAGAAATTGGGTGAATAAAATTGCGTCTTAATTTGAGGGAAAAGGAAATGTAAAATTCACCACCAAATTAAGTTCCTGATTAAAAGAAAATTTGTGGAAAACAGATACATATAATTGGAGGAAAAACATAAATATTTATACGGAGTTATTTTGGTCATCAATCAAAAACAAGTGTAAAATTGAGGTGTCAAAGGCCTAAATCTATGATGATTTAAAATATCATTTGTTCAACAAAACATAAGGTGTTATGATAAAACATTTATGTATTTAAGATCCCTTCCCTAAAGATTATGAATTAATTTATTCATTGAATAATGTAAATAAAAGATACTTTACAAATAGAGTTTCATCATTCAACTAATTCATACCATTATCACATATTTCAGTCAAAAATATTCAATTTATCTGATTCGTATTGGGTTCCAAAAATAATGAATTTAAAATTAATTTGTCAGAATTCATACAAAAACAACATTACACAAAAAATAAACTCACATATTTTAGTGGTAGGTGATCCACCCTTATTGCCCTTCGATTGCGGGTTCAAGTCTCATAGCCTTGCGGGATGCGATGGGTTGTCTCCCGACCTCCGGGTTGTTCTTTTTATGACAATCCAAAGATTATCTCATTAAATTATTTAACCTTAAAATAGTATTAAATTTCAAACATAATCATTTATGAAATTTAAAATTATCCAATATACTTTTGTCCAAACTCATAGCCCAAAATTTATAAGGGAGGTAAACACAATGAAAATCATTTTTACCATGTAATAACATGTGAATACATTCATCATGTACTATTTTAAAACACTATAACACACTAAAATAACATAAAACCTTATTTTTTACATTCATTCTCCCTTATTACTTATATAATAATGGATATAATCATTCAATAAAAAAATTATGTGAACTCCAACAATGATAGAATATATATATAATGAAGTGTTTGAATAAAAAAAAACACCACGATATGGAGACAGTAAGTCGTACGTACGCATGTATGGTGACTTTGTCATTTATAGGATGGATAGAATAACGAATATGGTTGTACCATATTTATAATAAAATCACAGTATGTAAAAGGTACTTGAGTAATTATTTTGGAATGGAAACAAAAAATAAAGGGGAAGTGTAAGAAGAAATGAACTTGAAAGAGGGTGGAAAAATTATTACCTCTTTTTAAGGTGTTTCCTTTTGATTTGATCAAAAGAGATCCACAGGTTGGTTTTATAATCAAATTAAGGCCTTTGGGTTGAAGGGAGAAAATTTTATAGGAGATTTGGGTAGGGGTTAGCCAACTCAAATGGCTACGGAGGTGTGATTTTGAGAGAAGGGGATGTAACCCTTTATAAGAGAGGTGAGGGTCACTTTAGAAAAATCTTGAAATATTATTTTACAATAAAATAATTTTCAGCTCATAATTGATCCAAAATTATTTACTTATAGGATAATGTGGCTATGGGTCAAAATTAGTTCAACCAATAGGTTTTATACAAGTTTAGGATACCATTTTAAACTTATCTTTTAGATTTATCTCTTAGTTACATAGTTTAACTTTTATAGTGTCTTCTTGTATTCTTACCCTATATGGATAATAAACATACTCTAAACATCCATGATAACTTCAAGTTGTTCATTAATGATATATATAGTATTTTATAAGCCCTTTTTCTAGAACCTTATATATTTAGGAAAATTATATCAACCAATAATATAATATTTTATTCAAAAATTAGTTTATGCCAATTTTGACATAATTTGTTATTTTTTTTGTGTGAAAGTCATAAAAACATTATCACTTTGAATAAAAATTTTATAATCAACCCTAAAAAGTCATATTAACCTAAATAATTAGTTTAATTAATGAAAAGCCTCAATTTACATTCATTTTGATATTTATAATATCAATTATTTTAATATTTCATTTATAAGTTAATTATTGCATCATAATTTTTTCCTAAAAAAATAAATTATTTAGAGTCCAAATATAATAAATAAATTACAATAAGGTTGTAAAGCTATTTATATTTATAATGAATATTTATAGTTGAATTTATATTGTTTTTAGTCTTATATTCAAAATGGTTTAGTTATTAAACTTTGAATATATAACTTTTTACTCTTCTATAAATAAAATAATAACAAATGACCTAATCTAATACAAGTGGAACAAAGAGGATCAATTTTTATTCCTATGGTTTTTTTGGTCGAATTAAATTTATCCAATAGAATTATGACATGTTTTTGGGTAATTATAATATCATTTTTACCCTTAATTACCCTACTTACATTTAACCATGGTAAATAAAAGTCAATAGTTACTTTTCTCCAAAAATTTCATTCATATAATTGATCCACATTTTAATTACTGATGTTAATTGTGTCTGTCGGATTTTTGAAATTAAACTCACAGAATCTGTAAAATTATGTTTTATGCAAATTTTCAAATGTACCAAGAAGGTGGGTAAAAGAGGTTAAAAAGTTCAATAAAATGTTATAAATCCAATTTTATTATAAAATGACTCCAAGTAAATACATTGAACTAATATATGTATTATATAACTATTTTGACTTAAATAATTTTAAATAAAATAAATACGTTTCTAAATAAAAAGTCGGTTTTAAATAATAACGCAGTGATTTTCACTATTCATCAAAAATTGATGGTTTTTAGAAAAATACCAAAAATTTAACCTAAGATAATTATGATATTTTAAATTAAACAATAAAGTCTATTTTACGAAATTAAAAACATAAAAATTCATTTATTAATTTAAAATTAATTCCCGTTGTCAAAAAAACAGGTTTCTTAAAAAGTTAAAACTATCAAAAGATGGAAATATGTTTATGTCAAATATAAATGTGAACATACTTATATTGACCTACATTTTATTAAATGAAGAAAATATAATCTAATTAATCTTCAAAACTATTCAAATGGAAAATTTAACACTATAAATTATTTCGATAAAAAAAAATTCAATTAAAACATAGTAATTTTCATTATTCGTCAAAATGTGAAATTTGTCAGAAATGTACCAAAAATTTATTCAAACTAAATTTTTATGTCTTACTTCTAAATAATTATTTAATTTCATTAAGTTAAATATATAAAGTGTTAAATATTGGTTTTAAATAGGGTTCTCCATTAGAAGGCAGTAAAATTGCATTTTCTAAAAAATACCACTTTTAGCTAAAGAATTATTTTTTTCTTATATTATGTCTAAGAAACACATAATATGGATGTTAAAATTATATAGAGTATATAAGATTCAATATTCACTTAATTCTATTCATAACAGCTTTAGAATAGTTAATTTGGTATGTTGTGGTATGCTCAAACGTGGTGTTCCATGAGTGCAAGCTATTGAATTACTTTAATGAGATAACATACTATGAAATCTTGTGGTATTAAATCTTATATTTTGATGGGGTTACTCATGGAATTCAGGGTTACTGGGAATCTTGATTGGGAAGGGAGGGGATTCTGGTTCCTTATATTTGGTAATCTTGTGCCATTTTTCCCATGTTGTTTCTTATTACAGTTGACCCTTGTTTTGGTGATCAACTTTCTGCCGCGGTGTGTATGTACCCTAATTTCTATATTGATGATTATATAATTTAACTCCCAAGATAGAGGCCAAGTTTACTACAGACATGATCTATGGTATGATTCTCATTTCAATGACATCTTATTGTATGTTACATACAATGATGATGGAATATAAGTTATTGTTTGAGAGCCTAGAGGGAAAAGGATTTATTAATCTTACTGTGTCATCATGGGCTTCAACTATCCCATTTTCAAATAATGTAAAAAAGAGCCTCAAAATTTGTATTAGTTATCAAAAGTTGAATTAGGTGAAAATTTCATTATAAATATATTTCAAAGTATTGATGATCTCTTTCATCATATTAGAGGGGCTCATTGGTTTTCATGGATTGAAGTGCGGTCAGGGTATTTCCAGTTTAGTGTTTGAGCATAGGATATAAAAAATACATCATTTAGGAGTTGATATGGGAATTTGGAGTTTCAGGTTATGTCATTCGTTCTAACTAATTATCCACTAGTATTTATAGATTTGATGAACAAAATGTTTCACAAGTTCGGATACACTTTGGTTCTTGTGTTCATGGATGATATTATGATGTACTCTATGTCAGAGGAGGAGATTATGGATCATTTTGATATCATTAATTGTTCCTTAATGGGGAATCATCTATATAGTAATCTTTCAAAATGTGGTTCTTTGATACAGAACGTAAATTTTTAGGGAATATGATAACTGAGAGAAACATCTAAATGGATCAATAAAAGGTTCGGGCAGTAATGTTATTGGAGTATCCTAGAAATGTGTTTTAAATCTAGAGCCTCTTGGGGTTATCAGGATATTATAGATGTTTTATTTATTTCTTCTCTAAGCTCGTATATTCCATGAAACACATAACACAAACGAGTAAATTTTTTGAATAGAATGGAAAATTCCAAAGATCTTTTTTAGATCTTATGGGGTGGTTGATATCAACACCAATTTCGATTCTTCTAGAACTAGAATTAGGTCATAATGTTTTCTACAATTCTTCAAGTACATGTTTGGGATGTCTCTTGATTTAGGAGAAGTATGTGGTGGCCTATGGATGATTATAGTTAAGTATTAATAAGAATAACTACCCTTCCCATGATCATGAGTTGGTAGCTATTATGCGTGCATTAAAAACATGGAATCACTATCTCTGAGAGATTTTTACTATATATTCTGATTATAAGAACCTAAAATGTATTTTAACAGAAAGGGTTCACAACTTATGATAGAGATTTTAGGTAGAGTGTCATTATACTTTTGATTTTTAAATATCTTATACTCCTGAGAAATGGAATGTGGTGGTTGATGAATTGAGTATAAAATTACATATGTAAGTCATGATGGAATTAGTGGAATACTTGCTTATAATGATTGTGTTTTCGGAGTTGATATTTTATGTGGAATAGGATGGTGGAGAAGTGTTCTTGAATTCTATAATGCATGACTCATCATTTTATGAGTGATTTACGCTTGAGTAGGTGATATATACTTAGTGCCAATGCTTGTGTGAAATAATTTTTGTCGAGGAGACCTTGAGTGAGTGGTCATGGTCTCATAGTGGATCATTATGAATCCATAGTAGGTTGGTGGTTTTATCTTCTCAAAAGTATGAGTTTTTTGAAAGTATATGCCATTCTTGTTGGTTCTTTCTCCTAGATACTACCAAGATGTATCGTGATTTGAGACATTGATATTGGTGGTAGGATATGAGATGGTTGATTGTGGATTTTTTATCACGATGTCTCTCTTGTCATATAATTAATGTGGAACACCAAAGATCTGTAGTGTTTTTTCATCCCATACCCATTCCATTATGGAAGTGAGATGATATTTCCATGGATTTTATCATTGGTTTTACACTAACTCATAGCGGTAAGGATGAAATTTAGGTGACCATTGACCTACTTAGAAAATAAAAACATTTAATACCTATCATGGAGATGAAGAAAGTGGAACATATTGTGGATATGTATATTTAAATGATTTTTAGTTTTCATGAGGTTTATTCTATAGTTTCTTCAGATAGGGACTTGAGGATGATGTGAAGGTTCTAGAAATGTTTTTTGGAGGTGATGGGTTCCCAGATTAAATTAAACACATCATATAATCTTAAAATGGATGGATAAATATAGTGGGTTATCCAGGTTTCGGAGGATATGTTTTAGGCACGTGTTATTGATTTTGGAGGATCATGGGAAACGAATTCTCATACAGACCAGTTTTCCTATAACAAGTGTTGTCACGCATCCATAATTTTGGAACCCTTAAAGGATTTGTATATATAGTCATATAGATCTACCTTCTATTTGGTATAGTTGAGATAGAGTTACTTGGATGGGATGAGTCTATTTTAGGAGACAATGGAGATGCTGCATTTGATATGAAAGAAGTTTATCACAACACAAAGTCATCATAAATCTTATTGGAAATGTCATCATCGCCTCTAGAGATTGAGGTGGGTGATTTATTCTTTCTCTAAGTTTCACCTCGCAAGGGAAATAGTAGCTTGGGTATGTAGGGTATGTTGGCACTGAGGTTTACGGGACCCTTTGAGATTGTTCAATGACTAGGAAGGTGGATTATTTTTTTGCCTTTTATTTTCTAACTTAACATTTATCCATTACGTCTTCCATGATTCCTAGTTGCGGAGGTATATATCGGATCCTTCCCAAGTTATTGGGTAATAGGATGTTGTTCTTGAGACCAATACCACATTGGTAAAGTATCCAGTTCAAATTATGGATCTATGGGATAATGTATAGCATGGTGAAATGATTCCTATTTTCAAGGTATTATGGCAGTGCAGATAGAATTATCATGAGACATGGGGGTGAGAGTCATTAATGAGGCATCAATGACCTTCTCTTTTATTTGGATACAGGATATTGAGGGAATTATAGGGGAAATGATTTTATATTGGGAATATAGCAACACCCCGTTATGCATTTTAGGTACTCCCTTGATCATTATTTCATAATCATACATATTTGGGTGTTTTTGTGGGATTCCTGGGGATGGAAAAGCCATTTCATAGGGAAAATTTCAAAATGATTGAAGATTTTCTTCTTTTTGAATAAATGGAGTCTAGGTAAATGTCTCAATGAATTAGAATGATTCTTACCATGATAAGAGTTCACATAGAATTGGGACTCTTGTTTTATTTCTTAAAACTACAGTTTCTACAGTCTGCAGGATCTTTACACGCTAGGTAAGAAGACTACGTAATGTGTAATCATAACTTGAAATATTCCATGAACTGATATAGGTGGTGAATGATTTAAATTTTTTGTAATAGTTTCACATCATGTATTATAAAATATCATGTTTTTTTAATAAAAGGGCAATGGGTTTTTGGAGTACTTGAGCTTTGTGGATTGCACGACGAGTAATGGGATTACCTACTGTGTAATAGTAGAAAGTTGGGATATTAGGGTTTTGTGTGAGGGGTTTCTTATATCATTCTATGGGGGTTTCATTGTTCTCAACCTAGAGGTTGTCCATATATGAATTTGGGTGATTCCCTACCATCCAGATTCTATCTTTTAGCGGTTGATCACCGTTGCAGATAGATTACATTTTTTAGGTATTTAATATTTACTGTTCTTCTATGGATTTGGTTTTCTTTATATTTTTGTTTGTATTTAGGATCAGATAGTGTTTTCAGTCGATATTTTTATTTTTCATGTCATGCTTTGTATTTTAGTGTTTGATTTCATGGTTTTGATCACCGTTGTATAAGGAAGATATTTTTCTACCGTGTTGAGGAAGGGGATTCTATATAATGGTATAATTATTTGAAATATTTATTGTTCTTGACTAATTCCATTAGCGTTGTTCGTTAATTTGAAGTGATAAGTGGTTTCAAATGATTTAATGTAATGTAAAATATTTTTAAAAAGGGTGATCCATTGAATATGTATTTTCTTTATTTAGAAATGAGTTTACAATATCTAGAGTGGATTGGCTTGGATTTGAAACTGTTTTATAAACTATTGAGCATGGTTTTTAATCTAATTTGGAAAATTTCACATTGGGAACCTTTAGTGCTTTTGAAAAGTGACACATGTATAATTAGTGTGTGTAATGATAGGGAGGTAATGTTTTCTAATATTGATTCGCAGGATTAAATATCAGTTAGATCTAATGCATTGTCGTTTTTGGCTTTTTAGTGTCTATTTCACAGTGTCCCATTGGCTAGAGTCCAATGTGAGGAGATTTGTCACTTAAGGTTATTTATCAGATTATTTTTTTTTTCATCGATTGTTTATAACATGTGGGTATATGAAGTTGTATTTCATAGCTTCGCATGGTAGAACATTTCATGGAAACGTGTTTACATGTTTACCTTTGGTTTTATTGATATTTTTTCTTATTTTATGACTTCCACTTTTCATATTTCTGGTATGAGAAAATCAAACTATTTTCAGAAAACCAAATGGAAAATGATTTACAACTGGATTTTATTATGAAAATTCTTCGTAATGCTATTTTTTAAGCTATAATTATAGCATTATTGATATTAAACCTTGTATAAAAATGGTGTTGGTATCTTACTGGTCTTTAGATCACACACTACTTGTTCCTTTGGGAGTTTGTAGATGGTACATTATAGGATTTGGGTAAAGGTTGTATCATCTTGTTTCATGATGGATTATCTTGTTGTTGGTGCCTTTGGTTTGGATTTGTATGGAGGTGAATTTTGGTCATGTGGGGATTGAACATATATTCTCTTTTAACCTCATTTGGCTTAGATTGTAGGACTTTTATGGTATCTCATTTTTTTCTTATTTGTATACAAGTAGTATTACTTTTTTTTCTTATATTCAAGAATGGTATATGTTATCATGTTTTTCATAATTTATGTGATGGGTTGGTTCAAGTGGCATGTTAAGTTGACTCTGGTTGGTTCATTACAATGGTTATACCATTAAAGGATGCTTTTGCTGCCCCCAAAACCGACACCCCCATCGAAACCACACTCATCATGTCTTGAAGCTCCCCCACCTACCTCACTTGCGATCAGACCCCGCTGTTAAATTTTGGTCATCGTGAAGCTTTCCCTCCACATGCATCCATCAGAAAGACACCCCTACCGTTGAGATGGGTCCAACATGTTTAGTAATAGGCACATGTGACAGTAATGTGAGACTCTATGCTTTCTGACTAATATTAGGTGTAATGATGACACCCCATCTACAAGCCCTTATGGGAAAGCGAACACAGCCCCATGATTCGAAGCCATATTAATGGAATTGATCCCGGACCACCTATATGTATAGCACATAGTTGAACCAATTAACGACAAGTGAAACTACTAAATAATTATCTATAAATATATATCTATTTATAATTATATAAATATATTTATTGTTTTATAAATATGTATTCATAACTACATTTTTATATAAATAAATTTATGACTATATAAATAAATATTTATAAATATATTTATTTATATTTATAATTATTAGTATATATATATATTTATAATTATTAATATATTTATATTTATATTTATATTTATAAATATATATTTTTAGTTACATTCAAAAATTCATATTTACAATTCTTAAAAAATATTTATAATTATATAATAAATTTTTATATTTACATATATACATATATTAATAAAGATATTTCAAATTTCATATAAATATATATTGTAAATTTTATAATTATTAATATATATATTTTTGTAGTTATAATATATATTTATAATAATAAAATTATATATGTAATTATAAATATATTTACTACATATAAATTTATATAATTATAAATATATTTAAATAATTTTAAATAAGATTACTAAATAAAATTATAAGTATATATTTATAGGTATATTTATAAATATTTTTTTACAAATATATTGATAAATATATATTTGTAAATATAATTTGTGTTGGAAACCTCGAAATTGGTCTTGGACTGACTTTGGGTTTTAAAAATACCAATTCAATTGGTGCTCACTCATTTTGACAAAAAACTACCACATAGTGTGGTGGTTTTGCCATGGACTATCATACGCCATGTGACCAAACACTGGTTGATCCCATATGCCAATGGAGAACCTAATATTAATTAATTAAAAAAACATATATCACATTTTTCAAATTTTGCTGAATCACAGATAACATGTATGCATGTGGACCACAATACGAGGACACTTCTTCCCTGTAGACCCGCTTTCCCTATTAGCCTAATGATTTTTTGAATGATAAAAATGTCATTAAAATTAACACAAATATTAATTATTAGTTGTATTTAAAAAAAATTTTATCATTCAAATATTACCACTACCAGTTATGTGTAAATAATATTTTGTCCCTTTTTTTAGGTGCATGTTGTTCTGCATGCATCACGTCTCATCATCACATATTACAAGCTGGGATGCCCTACCCAGCACAAGACACATGAATCACGCCAACCGATATTTCTCAACCATTAACCATCAGATCATCCAAAATATTCAAGCATTTGTCATCATCAAAATGAGAGATCAGTAAGTGAAAAATATACTTCAACAAAAAAAATTTGTTCCACTTCAACAAATTTTTATTAATCCTGAGAGATAGTTTAGAGCACTTAGATCATTAGGGTATTTTCATAATTAAGATATAAGTTGATGGTCAATTGTTTGAACCATCACTGATTTTAATTATATTTATGTTCTACAAATCATTATCTTAATCCGTATGTCATAACAACTCGACCTCCAATAAAATAGATCTAAGCAAGGGATGCACCAGATATTATCTGCGCTAACCATAAAGCGCGGATATAAAGGGAATCTTTATCAGCACATGCTTAAAGTTCTGATAAATATGAACTTTATCAGAGCTATTATTAACATTGATAAAAGTTTTTAATAAAAATATTGTTATTTTATATAAAATTATTATATTTATATTCAAAAATATTGTTTACTTGTATACATTAAATAAAAAAATTCATGTTTATAATTAATATATATTTTCTAATAATTCAAATATATAAATTGTGTTTTAAATGAGAATTTATAATATTATAATTAAATAAATATATATTTAAATAATTATAATATTATAATAAATATTATTACAAAACAAATATATTTATTATATTTGTAATTATATATAAATAATTTTAATATATATATATTTATGTACTTGTAATTATAATAATAATAATATATATATATATATAATGTATTTGGTTAATAAATATATTCATGTGTGAATATAATTGACATTTATATGTTATGTATACGTCATGAATGTTCATTTATAGGGGCTGCATTCAAAGTTGGCATGGGAAGCATTGGAAGGTCGGTCTCTTTGGAGCAGGACTATGAAAGACATATATGGTAAATATCTGTGTGATCAGAGGTCCAACTTTTCCAAGATTTGGAATCTTATTCTGCCTCTGATGGAGTTTTTAATTCAGTATTCTCAGTGGTTAGTGGGAAAATGGAATATTAATTTCTGGCAGCATGATTGGGGGGTTGGTAGGTTGTATTATCCAGGATGTCCTACTATGGGCATGTCTTTAAGTGAAGCTAGTGTATATCCCTATTTTCTTCAGGATGTTCTGGATGAGACTTAACTTTCTATTTTTTTCAAGTTGTCACTAGTGATGATCCTGGTAAACTTGTTTTTACAGGTGTATCTTTGGGCATTTATTCTATTAAGGAATTCATTCATGTGAAAAGGGTCACAATAGATAACGATCCCTGGGGAGTTACTCTATGGTCCAAAGAGATTACATTGAAATTTAATTTTCTTTTGTGGAGTGTAAGAAACAAAGTGGTGCCTACTGATGAAAACATGCAACATATGAGTGTTAATATTGTCTCAAGATGCTGGTGTAGCAGGTCACCACATTCTAAATCAGTGGGTCACTTGTTTTTTGGGAGTGAATGGGCTAGAGGAATCTGGAAGTCTTTTGGAATCTTCATTGGTTGGGATGATTCAACAGAGGTGCAAGATGATTTCTTGAATTCCTTGTTTAGAGGAACGGACAATCATGGAAAAGAGAGGAAGGCCAGGAATCTTTTTTTGGTGGTTGGTTGCTGGATTTTATGGCAGGCTAGGAATGTGATCCGCCATAATCAAAGCCGGGTTTCCCAGGTTTGTATTTTATTTAGAATGAAGAACTCTGTCTTGGATTTTCTCTAGATGTGTCCAGACACCAAAGCAGCGCCATCTGTGAACCTGTTGTTTCCACAACATGCACACGGCCAGCTGGAGGGGGTACCAATGTAGGTGTCATGGGTTCGATGGTAGGTGCCTAAGTAGGGTTTAAAGCTGAATTCTGATGGATCTCTTCTCATGGGGGTGATGCGACGGGGTGGGGTCGTGCGGGATATGTTTGGCTCGGTGGTTGTTGGGTTTTCAGTGGCATATGGAGATTGTGATGCTCTGCAAGCGGAGGCTAGGGCAATGGCTTATGGTTTGGAGATCTACAATCATCACAATATTGAACTACGAATAGTGGAATCTGACTCTTTGGTTTTGTGGAATGCTTTGATAGTATATGGAAATTTTCCCTAGAATATTTCTTATATTATTAGGAGATTCAGAAAAATTGATGCAGATATGGAGGTTTCTCATACTTGGAGGGAGGGGAATACGGTAGAATATTTTCTAACTTCTATGGCTCCATCTAATCAAGATATGTCTTCTTTTTTTTCCTCGGGGTCATTTCCGAATGAGGTGATGAGATTTGTAGTTAATGATGCTCTTAGTTTACATTATTTTCACCCTCTATGAAGTTTATTTCTTGGTGTTTTTATAAGGGCCCTTTTGGAAATCAATAAATATGACACCTTTTAGTCAGTCATTACACCCACATTACTATTCATGTTGTCTATATATACATGATGACGCATTTCATATGATTTATACATTACTAGGTATATATTTATATATATATTTATAATTATATACAACTATTTATAAAGGCATTTATAATTATAAATAAATAAATAAATATGTATAATTATAAAATTATAATAAATATATTTATTATACTTATAAAGATATAAATATACGTAATTAAAAAAATATATTAATATATATATATATATATATATATTTATTACTTACATTAAAGCATTTATATTCATTTCAAGTTTCAAAAGTGATTAATCACTAATTGGGCATTTCAATGGTTTTTTCTAAATAAATATAGATATATTTACATAATTATAAAATTTTAATAAAGATATAAATTATATAAAAATATATATATAATATGTATATTTACTATAAATTTATAATTATAAATAAATAAATATTTTTATATATATAAATATAAATAATTATTTATTTATTTATAGTTATAAATATATATATATATAAATAATTATAAAATTATAAAATATAAATTTATTATACTTTGTTATAAAAAAATAATTAAATAAATATATTTATAAATATATAGAAATATTAATAATTATAATTATAAACATTACAAAAATATTGAAATAATTATTACATTCTAATAAATATATTAATTAAATATATAAATAAAATTATATATTTAATAAATATATTTTTTATAATTTTATAATTGTTGGAATGAATAAATAAATATTTATTTTGTTATAATTATAACTATAAATATATATATATATTAATTATAATGATAAATCAATATATATAAATATATATAGTAAATAATTATAAAATTATAATTAATATATAAAAATAATTACAATTATAATTCTAAATAAATATAAATATATTAAAAAAATCATAAAACATTAATAATGATATTAATTATATATAATTAAAAATATAATAAATATATTTATTATAAATTTATAATTATAAATAAATAAAATTTTGTTATATTTATAAATAAATAAATAAATTTATTTATTTATAGTTATTATTAGAAATATATATATGTATATTATACATATAATTTTAAAAAAGTACATCAAAATAAAAATAATTTATTATCATTATAGTTTTATTAGTGCTTTCTATTTTAGCGCTGAAAAACATACTTTTATTAGGGCTTTATATCTAATGCCAATAAAATGATTACACGCTCTTGTAAATAAAACCTAACTCTCTATCCTCTTTTAAACATCAAGATCTCACAAAAGTCAAACCCTTCCGTTGACTCCTCCTCCTCCTCCCTTGCTACTGCGAAGCCCTCCTCCACCGTCATGAAGCCCTCCTCTGGTGTCAACACCACCTCCACCACCAAAACCCATCTGCTGAGAACCTCACCTCTATCGTGCACCGAATCCCACCTCCACCTTAAAACCTTCTTTTGTTGCAAACTCACCTCCTCCACGTACCCAACATCGGTTGCCGAACCCCACCTCTACTTCGAACCCTTCTCCCCTAGGAACCCACCTTCACTGAAAACCCAACTCTTTAGGTGCTACAATTGTGAGTATTCTCATAATGCTTTTAGTATTTCCTTTATATTTTTCCACTGTACAATTTTCCATGATCAATTACATGTTTGTAGAGTTTTTATATATGATCAAGGATATTAATGATCTTTTAGGGCTAGAATAAGTTTAGTCCAAATCATCTTGTTGGATGAATTTTTTGCGTAGAGTTGTTAATTATCATATTAAAGTTTGTCTTGGTGAATTAAATTCTTATTTTATCAACCAATGAGATAATAATCAATGGATATTCGGTATTGGAGTTTGATACCTTGATATACAAGAAAGGTAATAGATTCAGAAGAACCTGCCCCTACTAAAAGTTATTGAAAAATAAAAAGTAATAACATGTGATGGAGGGAGGGCATGGGAAAAAAAGGAAAAGTCCTCATCGAAAAAATCAAATTAAAAATGGGTAGAACCAAGGTAATACACATATTCTTGATGAGAGATATCATCAGTAGATTCTCACTTTAACAGTGAATTCTTCTGACTGAAAAGCACAAATTACTTTGAGATTAATCTGCTATAGAGTGATATCCTTTAAATAAGTCTTGGTAGACTGGCCACAACCAACCCATTCATCTTTACCATGTCTTCATCCATGATTTTTCAGATACCGACCTCATTTGCATGTTTTCATTTACAACCAATCCCTCTCCAGTTTAACAAGAGACTGCTCCATAGAGTCATTAGTGACTCTTAAAGAATCAACCACCACATATTTCACCCTAATATCAGGCTTAATCAGTTCCATTCTATCCATTATTGTTGATGGATGCTTATTATTTAATTTTCAGATAACAATCTCAATGGAATGTGGATCACCTTGATGAAAACTTCCCACCCCTACATTCTGCTCCCCAACAACAATATCTTTTCATAATTTCTTCTTCCTAGTGTAATGAATGTCTGCAAGAGATGTATCTACTTCCTCCACTCACCTAGTATCTACTTCCTCCACTCTTCAACACAGGTGTAGAGTCCCTTTACTCTGTGAAATCATGTGTGTTAGCCTGCACATTGAGACCCTTAGGTGCATGCATAATCTTTCTACGCCTAGTATTTTAATTTAAAGTTACTACAACCCAAGGATGAACACGCCCACCTACATGGGTGGATTTGTTTTAGTTTTCTTCAGTCACTTCATGAAATCATGTCCATGTAGGGAGAAAAAACAACATACCCCATACTTTCTAATAATCAAAATTTCAGGTCCAATTACCTTGAATTAAAAAAAATTCATTTTTTCATACACAATTTGCAGGTAATGTTCATCATCATCAGTGGAGAGCATAACACGGTCCACCAAAGTGGAATTCAGATCAAATTCAACACAAAAAGTTGGCAATATGTCTAAGCCTTACTATCTCCATTTATTTTTCAATATTCATTGGAACTGCAACTAACATTAAAATATCATAAATTAATTTTGGATGTCATAGAGTCTATTTATGAGAATTTACCCTTACCATGATTTGACCAGATGATTGACCAAATTCATGAAAAATAAAGTTATTATCCCATTCATGTATATAAACAATACCAGGTTTGAGAAAAATTGAATAAAATACCCATGCCTACATCTTCAATTCATTAGAGAGGAATAGTATGTGAAAGAATTCATTCCCCAAAGAAACACACCTCCAAGATGAGAACCCCTAGATTGTTGCGATCCACTCAGTTAAATATTGAATTTTCATTATAGTGGAACCTCTAGGTGGAATAAGACGAGCTATAATATAGTGTTGACCTATTTCTAAATTATCTGCAGTAACAGATGGATATGGCTTATTGTGCACAAAACTGTATTTCTGATATATGGGAGGAACTTCTAAACCCTTGTAGATTGAGAATAAGCACTTTCCCACCCCATCAATATCCACTATTTTTTCAACACAAGCATCGACTGGAACAACATGTAAAACTAGGCACAAAACCACTGGATCAACATCAGCGCAAGCCAATCTTGGAACAGATGCAACAAGCTTATACAAATCAAACCGCCCTAGAACTTAAAATATTCAACAACAACTACCATCAACCAATTGAATTCCATGTGGGTAAAAAAGGATCAGACTCACAACAAAACAACAGCAAGATCGCGTGGAGACTCCCACAGTTACGTTTCAATGAGAGGCATTGGTGTGGACTAACAACAGAATAGAAACCCACTACAGCAGACTCAAGATCCTATAGTGTCACGCCGACGAGATGTTGGTTCCTCGCAACATGTAATAGTATAATGAAAGAACCAAAAGTTGTAGATTGCGACAAATCTTGAAGGATCAACAAGTGATGTTTGTGATGGAAATAAACTACAGCGTAGATATGGATAGAAACAAACAAAAAGTGGTGCAGATATTTACTAGTCTCTGGCACTCCAGCTCTAGGTTGCGACCAAATATGTTGTAATAGGTATATAGTCAACGATTTTTGGGGTGTGGTTCAAGGATACCTATGATCAAATCAACAAATCCTCTAAATAAATTGGGTAAAAAATGTTCAATTGATTGAAATTAGATTTTTAATAAATATCGTTTTAGAATCTTGAGGATTCTCATTCTTGACATCTTAATTTTTTTTCATGGCATATTTATTTCCACAATGTTAATATTTCTATCAGATAGTTCATCTAATTTGGTCAATTTTTTCCATTTAAATTGAACCCCATAAGTAAATTTTAGATTGATATTTAATTATTAATGAAAAATTATAATAACTGATAAATAATAAATTTTAGTGACATGAAAACTATGAGTCTAGTTTTTAACTACAATTAGAACGCCCCATGTAGTGATGTATTTATTATATCAATAGCTTCCATTGATGGGTAGATTTATGCTTTTCCAAGGTGATGATTATGTCTATAATGAAGAGATGGATATGAAAACTTGTTATATAGGACCAATATTTTTGTAGCTGGGTAGAATCATAACACATTTTCTAGATTAATTTTCGATGATAGAGATAAACATTAGTCAGTGTTCCCTACTATCATTGAAAAGTTCCTAGATATATTTCCCATGTACTTTTATATGTTCCCACCCAAGGGATATGTCATGTTTATGATTGTGTTACTACTAGTTGTGGAGCATATATCTATTCCACCATATAAGATGTATCTTTTAGATAAATGAGAGAAGAAGTCTCAATTGAACGACTTCGAGGTGAAGGGGTTTATATGAATGATTATGTCCCTATGGGGTGCCTTAGTTTTTTCTATCAAATTTCTAATAGAACACTGATAATATGTGTGGACTATAAGAGGATATTCCATGTGATAGAAATGAACTTATATCCACTTATACATATTTATGGAATATTTGATTGACATAGAGGTGTTAAAGTGTTCTCTATGATTGATTTCAAATAAATTTATTATCAGTTTATGGTGAGGTATTTTGATATACCACATACTATATTTAGGAGTATGTATGTATTGAATGGGTATCTTGTGATGTCATTTAGTTTGAAAAACACAATGTTAGTGTGCTTGTCTGAGATGAATTAGGTCTTCCATCCTCATTTAGATAATTTTGTAGCCATATTTTTCAATCATATAATCAAGTATTCCTAATTGAGGGAGGAACATGCTCAATATATGGAGATCATTTTGAGAACAATAATGGAGCATCTATTATATTCCAAGATCTCAAAGACTATGTTTCGGATTGATAATGTACATGTCATGGGGAAAATGATATTAGTGGATAATGTAACTTTAGAACATGATAAGTTCTATGTTATAATTTATTTAGACAGGTCCGAGAATGTTTTTTAAATACCGATATTTTTGGGAATTTCTAGTAATTACTAATGGGTCAACCAGGATTCTTCCTGTTTTAAAGTTCTAAGAAGGCCATAACCAATAATTCGGTATTGTTTTATTACTTAAATGTTAACGAGATATCCTTCTAATATCATACAAAATGGAAATTTTTTTCCAATATACCTTATTGGATGGATCAAGAATAGGTATACATGAGTCAAGAATCAAGAGAAAGATGGTTTCCCGACATAAAGAGTTGTATCTTTATGTTCAAAATTATCATGGCCAAGTGACACTTATGTCTATAACTATCACTTATTCAGTATGTAGTTTTATTACAGGAGTAATATATAGGATTCATACTATTTATAAATTAGATACATTATAAACCATTTATAGTTTTATATTTTATAAAATGTTGGTAATTTTTTATTCATGTATCCATTATAAAGTGCCTCTCTTATGATTTATGACTTTGTGAAAATGCCTATGTGGCTCTTTTAAAATGATTCATGTTTTTTGAGATGTTTCATAAAAAATTATGTGTGTTAAAAATACCCTTTAGGATTTAAATAGATTTCAAATGATTTAGACACTTTGAATGGACTTAGGTTGCATGCTATGTGTTTTTTAAGTCACCCCATTGACATTCATAAAGGGATATGAAGGTTTTGAAATCATATTTAATGCTGGTTTAATTTTAAAAAGGTTGTGTTATTCTAAAGAGGAATTTATGTAAATGGTAGTTTTTTAATGGGATTTCAAATATGATTTTATAAATAGTTTTCAAAGGAATTTGGTTTTAACTTCGAAGGTGATGAGTCCGATGAAATAAAATATAATAATAACTATCATTCAAATGTTGTGTTCCCATTATTTGAAATATAAATTTTGTGTATTTATTTTGTAAAATATTAATATTACTGAATCAAATAAGATTTATATGAATAATGAATGGATGAATTATAATCATCTAATAAAAGAGTATGAAGATGGAGTGAAAGAGGTCATCATGTTTCAAAAATATCATGAATTGGAACTTTCTATAATTCTATTCCCATGGTTACATTTTTGTTATTCAAGACAAGTTATTTTTGGGGAGTTAGAAATACACAAGATCTGTCACATAATAGATCAAATTTATAAATTATGAAATAAACGTGTCGAAAAATTGAATGTACCTAGTGGTAGACCTCAGTACCCTGAAACAAGATATTTATAGATGTACCAATCGGATTACAAGGGACAAGGATCCAAATGAGGATTCAGAGATGGTACATTCACCATAGAATAGTTAAATGAAATTTTAATATTGGGAGGGTATGGAATTTCCATCGGTGCTGGGTCTCTGTAGCTCTGAATATGTAAACATACTGACCAGCCATGTAAAGGTGAAGTGCTGATATCATGAAATTGTTTAACGAGGAGTGGTTCCATGTTATCTTTTCTGGGGGATTACCTTAAGAACTACATGTCATTTAATTTTCTATGAATCCTCTGGGAATTTTAAGGGTTCCAACTCACCTATTGGGCAGTGTATTGTCAAAAATAATAAAAACAATGAAGGCCTTCTGGCCTTTCAAGAAAAAAATTTCATATCGAGGACATGATTACATATGATAATGATGATGAATATTATATTTAGGAAATTATTGGGATGGATAAAGATGAACTTTTTGATTCACAAAAAAAATTTGATTAGTTAAAGAGTTTTTCTTAGATGTCACTGTATGTTGCTTGCACTAAATATATAGCATTTTCAACCATACTAAAGCTGTATAATTTCAAATCAGACAATAGATAGAGTGATTCCAGTTTTACAGAACTACATTCTCTCTTGAATTACATGTTTCTAGAAGATAATGAGCTCCTGATCCGAATATATAATTCCAAACGAATGCTATGCTCAATAGTTATGATATTTAAAAGAATACATGTTTTCCCAAAAGACTGTATATTTTTCCAAAGGACCACAAATCACTTACAAATTTCCCAAATTGTGGCACTTCTCAATTTAAGAAAAATT
Source organism: Viscum album (assembly GCA_963277665.1). NCBI lineage: Eukaryota > Viridiplantae > Streptophyta > Magnoliopsida > Santalales > Viscaceae > Viscum > Viscum album. The sequence continues at coordinate 1,167,838,889 of OY728130.1, forward strand.
AATTCATTCCTAAAAAATTACTATGGTACTATCCAATAAATCCAAGGGTTATGTTACTATATGGAAGTGTGGAGACTATAGGTAAATTTACAAAAAAGACATATACAAGAGATAAAGATGAGAAACTATGTAACTTGGTAGACTCTCCTCAATAGAAGAGAATTGATAATGAGTTTCCTAAATTTGGAAAATGATCCAAGAAAACATCATCATGCGTTATCTACAGATAGAGTGAATCTTTTTGGTTTTCAAAAAATCACTCATAGTGCATGGCCAATAATTGTGGTAAATTATATCTTTCAACCGAAGTTATGCATGAAATGAAAATGAATATCTTTATCTATACATACATTAGGAGAAAAATAATTGGGTAATGATATTGTTGTTTATTTGGATATCCAGGGTGTACAGGACTATAAATCACTTTCCTATATATAGAAAATATTCAGCATATAAAATTAAAGTAACTCAAGGGTGTCCCATCTATGGACAATGTAAAATGTCAATTAGGTAGAAACATTCATCGAAAACTATGTTTTAAGGACATCACATATTTCTACCTCGACGACCTAAATAGAAATCTTAGTCAACATCATTCGATGAAATCATAGAATAATATATAACACCAAATACCCTAAAAATTAATCAATGATTTTAGAAATTAAAATAAGTGGACTCTACTTTTGGTAAACCATTTTCAAAAAACCTTCAGAAACTAGTTGAAAAAGCGATCATTTTTTTTGAATTACCATACTAGAATTGTCTGTATTCCAAAAAATTTATTGAAGTTATGAATATAGAAAATAATGTATGTGATAGTGTCATATGCATGTTTTTAAATGCAACCAGCAGAAAAAAGATGGAATTAAGGCTAGTTTGGATATGGATGACATGAGAATATGAGAAGAGTTGGCGCTAGTGAAGGGTGAAAAATGAGCTTTTCTTCCTCGAGATGCATACACTCTTTCTAGGATAGAGTGATATCAGTTTTATAACATCATGAATGACGTAATGGTTCTAGAGGGGAATTCATCGAATATCAAGTACATTGTTTAAATTATTGATTTAAAGTTAAAGGGTTTGAAGTTACACGACTACCATGTTTTGAAGAAAGATATAATGTCTATAGCATTAAGATTCATTTTTTCTAATAATTTTCTTCATAAATTAACCAATCAATATTTCTACTTCAATGTTATATGAAAAAAAATTATAGACTCGGTGAAATTGTGGACTATGGAAAGAGAAATTTCCTTCATGTTATTTAAATTAGAAATTTTATTCCCACCAAAATTATTTGATATGTTGATTCATTCGATGGTTCACATGGTGAGATAGATTAAAATATGTGGTAATGTACACTATATATAGATATACCCCATTGAACGATATATGAAGGTATTGAAAGGGTATGTCAAAAATCGAAGTCATCCAGTGGGTTGAATTGCGGGGTGATATATTGTTGAGGAATTTATTGAATTACACATCGAATAACTATCATATGTTGAAATCATTGGTCTCCAAAAATATCATCACACTAGGTAGCTTGCGGGTGAATAAATTTCCAGAAGATATATTGTTACAATCAATATTATAGATCAGTATTAGGACCACTTTTACATTTTCCTTAATATTTTGGAGGTTTTCCCATATGTTAAAACCCACAGAAATATTCATAGGAATTTTAATCCATCAAGGGATGAAAGATGGTTATTAAATACACATAATAAATTGTTTAATGGATTGTTTCAAATCCGTATTTTTAAAGATGCAAATTAAAATTGAGATTCAATTTTAGAATGACTTCAATGGATAGCTGAGGGACCATGTGTGTGTATATTATCAATAGTTTCCTGCTATATCGAAAATTTGGTTGGATGGAACCCAACTTTATTTTTTACTATGATAAACGATTATTTCAGGATCAATATGACGATGAACTCCAGCATCCGTGAAATAGAATCAAATATTTAGATAAATAAGGAAGAGGATTGAAACCTTTATAGAAGATCTTTCGCATCATATTTATAAATAATTTACTTATTTCATAAAGAAACGATTACATGGATCATTGGTATTTTATTCATTGTTGATGTTGATCATACAGAATGACCATTCCAAATTATCGCATTGTGCTTGTGAGGATCCAAACTAGAATACCTCTAGTGGTTATCCACAAGTGCTCTGATGGCCTCAGATCGACCCCATTCATTCTCCAAGTTCTATCATAGTGAAACGAGTGTCTTGTGTCATTTGTTCTTGATCACTTGTTCATCGGCCTTAAAGAACATATCTCATTCTTGAAAGGTCTGAGAAGATGATTCGAGAGAGAAATTTCTTAGCTCAATAATTTTCAATTCACTTAGCATGTAGTTCAGTTCATGGCATAATAGACCTTCATTTCTACTTATCGACATGTGGCTTCAGACACAATATTTAATTGTGTTTCATCAATTAAATACATTCATAACCTTAGAGAAAACACATTATATTAATAATAATACCGCATCAATATTTATTCTGCATCAACTTGTGAAAAAAAAATTATAAATAAAAATCCACATCACAAAATAATAGTTGTGTTATTAATATTTTAACTTGTGAAAACGAGTCGAATAATTATTTATTGTATTGTAAATAATTATTTTACTACCATACAAACCTTGGTCTGCTCAAACAATACTTCTATTTATTGAATACCTGAATAAATAAATAAATAATTTATTCTCTTAAATAAATAGTTTATTTAGAAACTTGTAAATAAATATTTTTAAAAAGTTCAATAATATAAATAAATATATTTTCCTCACAATTCGGTGAATGGATATTTATTTAATTTATGTGATCATTTTAACTTGAGTAAAATTATTCAATATTCATGAGAATAATATTTAATTAATCAATTAAATTCAAATAGAATTTAACCAAGATCACCAAAAACACTTTGATTATGACCCTCTTAGATTCTTTCTCATTATTATTAGGTTGGCATGCCTAAAGTCCAGGAGTACTATCTAGAAATGGGTTAAGTCACCCAAGATAAAGAATATAATGTCCCAAAAATGACATCCATATAAAAATGCTCACAGTGCTATATAATCCCTTGGTCTCAATATCCCATCAAGCAGGTTTCATGATAGTGTCATCACCCTTTGTGCTTGATACGTCGTTCCTTGACTACCTAGAATAAACTCATCATTACACCATAGGCATGGAATTTTGAATTACTATTCTATTTGAATCAAATTGATGGGATATCAACTTCCATAAATGGAAGGTACAAATCCTTCCTCAACTTATCCATTAATAACATGCCACTCTTGACCCACCTAACATACCCTACTTCCCACCAACTGTCTGAATGAATTTTTTTTTCAGTAAATACAAGTGTGCAATTAATGACATGTATTAATAATAATATTAATGCCTAAAGATCATTACCCATGCTCGCATATATGAATATACAATGACATAAAAACATGTAGAATTCCTACTGGCGGGTCTATTATTATAATCCCCCATCTTGGAGATTACCAAATGCGAAATTTCGAAGAAAAAGACTCATCTTCTTATGAGTAATCGTTCATAATGGTCTATATACTATGTTTCCCATTATAGTATGTCATCCAATAGTAGAACTATATTTAAGAATACTTTCATAGCACATAATGCTTCTCATCATAGTGGCGAACTATTATAACCTTATCAATGTGAAAAAAATACTCCAGGACATTATTACACTATAGTCATGTAGAATAATGAACAATATGTAATAAAATGTTTAATATTTAATTATATTAAATTTCATGTAATCCATGTAAAAAAAGTTGGTTCTAGGACACCAGATATTAAAAAATCTTCATATAACATTCAACGGGGTACATCCATCTATAGTGCATATAACTACAATGTGGAATCTCTCTCACCAAGTGAACCATCAAATGAACCATCATATCAAATAATGACAGTGGGAAAACATTCCTAATTCACAGAATATAATGACAATTTTACATTCCATAGTAGGAAATTTTGTAGGGTATAAAATTTTGTTGCATATAACTTTGAAAAAGAAACAATGTTTGGTTGACATATGATGAGAATTCATGGTAAAAATGCAAAGTAAATATATAGGAATTAAATCATTCATCAAAACAAGGAAGTCATGTGATTTCAAAAATTTTAACTTCAAATCATTCATTGACACAATGTTCTTGATATTTGATGAATACCCCTCTGGAACCTTTATATCATTGAAGAAGTTGAAAAACTGATATCTCTCTTCCCTAGAAACATTGTTAGTAGCTAGAAGAAGAAACATTCAATTTTAACCCTTCATGAGAGCCAAATGTTCTCGTATTCCCATTTTAACCATATCCAACCATTGTTTAATTACATACTTTGTTTTTTAGGGGAATTTAGCAGCCTTCTGATAACATTGTCACATACATTTGTTTCTACATGCATATCATCAAGAAAATGTCTGATGTACAAATAATTCTAGTTTAGTAATTCAAACAAACATTGATCTTATTTTTAAACCGATTTTCATATGGTTTTTCAAAAATGGTTTACCAGAAATAGTGTTCATGTCTTTTACAATATCAAATAGCTTCTCACCTGTTAGTGGAGATGGTGTTATGCATTGTTTTGAAAAACCATTGAATGATGTAATCCATGATCGGTACTTATGCCGAAGAGGTAGAAATCTACGAATTATTGGAAACATAGATTTCGATGAATGTTTCAACCTAATTGATTTTGTGTCTTTTTCACACACGGGACACCCTTGAGTTCCTTTAATGCTATAGCCTTAAAATTTTCCATATGTAGGGAAATCACTTATCATCCCATACAACATCAGTCTCAATGTGATGTATTAAATTTTATAACTACCATACAAAATAACACCTGAATCTTGCAATGACATCAAATCCTTGATCAAGGGAGCCAAATAAACATCAATATCTTTACCATGTTTTTTAGTCCTGATATAATCATGGATAACCTAATGAATTTTCATTTCATGCATAACCAAGGTAGCAAGTTATTATTTAACAACTTAACAAGCCATATACTATGAGTTCTAGTTTAAAAACCAAAAGGATTCACACCATCTATAGGTAACGCATGACGAAGGTTTCTTGACTAATTTTAAAATTTTGGATATTCATGATCATTTATCTTCCATTGAGGAGAGTCAGCCGGGTGACATAATTTCCCATCTTTATTTATTTTCACTGCATGCCACGAAAATTGTTCTACAATTTCTTCACTTCAATATAGACACATAATCCTTGGAATTATTGGAAAGTACTATACAAATTTCATTGGACTGGATTCATATTTCTTGTATCAGGAAGCACCACACTTTGGGCATTCTGTATGTGATTTTTTCTTCTTTTGAAACAATATATAATCTTTTAGTTATGCATGTATTCTTTCAAAAATCATACCCATCGAGCGTAGTATTCATTTAGCTTCATATGTCAATCATGGAATCTCATTATCTTCTACAAGCATGTCATTCAAGAGCGAAAGTAGTTCCGTAAAACTAAAATTTCTCCATATGTTGCTTAATGTCAATTTTTATAACTTTAGAACATCTAAAAATGCTATATATTTAATGTAACCAACATAAAATGGTGCCTTTTCACATTTCTTTAACTTCTCAATTATTCTTTCTAATAAAAGTGTTTATCTTCAACTGCCTTTTTCATTTCATAAATACAATCTTCATCATCATTGAAATCTTTAATCCCATCTTCCAAACTGTCTTTTTCATTATCCATATTTGTAATCATTGATGATCCAAAAATTGCAGTTTTATCCCAGTCAATAGCTACCTTTATTTTTCCCTATGTTTATTACAAAATTTTTAACTCTCATCTATTCCTTGACATATCCAATGTTCATAGAACTCATATGGAGTAATTTTCTAGAATAAAAAAAATGTAAACACAAAAAATGGATATGAGAAGGATCCTTTGCATGATCATTTGCAAAATTGTTGAACTATTTCACTCTGTTCTCATACTCTATTATCAAATGATTAGCATCCATCAAATATTTATTCAACTCCATCCTATTTGAATCTCAAATATTAGTATTTATGATTCAAATACAAAAAAATACTTAAAAATATAGTATGAGAGAACCAATTCCTTATAAAAATAGATATTAATAGATCCTATCCATTTCTAATAAAGATTTTGATATCAAAATAAATATGATAAACCCCCCATAAAAATCAACTCACTTTCCATCCACCATACCAATAGTTCCAGCACCAACCAACCTTACCAAAAAACAATAATTGTCCTTTTAACCACCCCTATTTTCCACCTCATTCATAAAAAATAATAAAATTAAATATCCCAAAACTAGTGTCCAAACTCGAATAAAATGAAAACAAGGATACAATTTTGATGAGAAAACTAATATATTAGATATATTTCCAAACAAAAAGGGGTTCGGTGGGGAGATAAATAACCTATTTTTATCCAAAATTAATGTGGTATATTATATGTTTTGTTACCCAAATTAACATAAGAAATAGAAAATTAAGGTTAAGGAACAAAAATTCTATCTTGAGCATCTATGGGTTATTAAATAAATCTCCCTCACCTTCCTCAAAATCATACATTGAACCGTACTTGAAGCCTCTATGAGATCCTATTTCTTGGAACTCGTTATTTACATTTCACACTAGTTCACTAAAAATAGGGATTTCTATGAAACCTTAGCAAATAAAAGGGCCTTAATAACACAATTAAAATGACCCCAACTACAAAGCATATATAGTGATCACATTAGGAGTCACTGACTAGCCAACATGTTTTTAAATCTCCTCTCAAGAACACATCTCAAAGGGGAAATTGTTCATCTTCCTTGCAAGTCCAAATTCATTCCAAACATCACTAACATGGGGCTCTACCAACACCAAAAATATACCTAGAAAATAATTGAAATCATTATGATAAATAGTTTATTGTACTTATTTATCATTGTACTACATGAAATGTATAATGAAAATAGATTGTACCTCCAAACAGTCTCGGAGCCTCCTGGTAAAAAAACACTAGTGACCAGAACTATCCAAGATTATAACCACTACCTTCAAAATATATGCATAGTCAACTTAGGTGTAGTATTAGTAGAATCAAAAAAAAGTTCCATCCAAATCATGTTGCACCCCGATCTCCTCCATCACATTAGTGTTGTACAGACCTAGTTTCTCCAGTTCATTCCACTAGCTTGGCTATTCGTCGACTGTCTCTTTAACTGTAGCATGAATGTTAAGAAAATGAAATGTGATATAACTATACCCATCACAATAATATTTAATTCCTTGGAGTAAAGGGATATCCTTTAGGTACCTATGAATGACAGTGCCGCCTAATATGAGTCTTTCATCACACACCTACTATTGGTGGGTTTTGCTAACCCTACATCCCAGAAGATCACTACCTTAAAATATTTTGATATGAACCCAAACCATAGGCATAATCACCAAACACTAATATATCTATCCAAAGATTTGTATTACATGTTTAATTCCATAAAACCACTAGAGGTCGGTCTATGAATTGAACAAAAAAAATTAATGGATTTAATAAAAACATACGAAATACAATCCATCCAAAAAATGGAAAATAATGTATGACCAACATAGAAAGAGGGGACATATGTTAATTCACCATTGGTATACACCTTAGTCTATGTATCCCAAACTAATCTCTACCTTATCCTGGTCCACCAAGGACTCTGTGAAATTTTCCATCGTATGTATAAGACATAAAATGTATGGGAAGATCCCTTGTCGGGATGAGTATTACAATATTCTATATGACACCCCAAAACACCATACATAATGAATCAAGTGTATTCATGTAACTAAACACTAGTATTCCAAAAAAGATATGAGACACAAGGATAACCAAGGATATATCGAATATACACATAAATGAATCTAGTTCAAAAAAGGTCTCAACCACTTGTAGTTGTATATCCACTCATGGATTCATGGTAACACTTCTCCGAAATGAAATACTACCCAGTCTATAATTCCAATGTTGACACTCATCCTAGAGGACACACTCATCCGATCGAGCCAAGAATATTAACATAAGAAATTGAGAGTGTTCACTCGATATATACACTCTATCAGACTAATAACTCATCAGAAATATCATCTCATGATATAAATATAGTGGGTCAACACCCAAGGCATGATGGGGGAATACTAGAGTCTACTACAATAATACTCCAAGATAGGGGATAGACACTTGTGTAAGTGTTGGTCATTCCAATTCAACAAACCCAACATAAGGAAAACACTTGGGATATAAGGTTTGCTTCAGGAATCTCAGAGGGATACAAGCACCTGGTCACTAAGTGGGCTACGATCAATTTCTCATGATCATATTCCATACAAATCCCCATAAAATTGAACTAATACCACTCACTATAGAATAAGTATATTTAAAACAGAGTAGGTTCATCTGATATACATGCTCCATCAGACTAATACACCATCTAAATGATCATATCTCTATAAAAATAAAGGGGGTGATTCCTATGTCTTACTGGGGGATAATAGACCCTACATGAAACATAATCCAATATAGGGGATCAATGCCCCTGTAAGTGTTGGTGATTAAAATTCTACAAACCCTATAAAAGGACAACATGAATGAAACGAGCATCGCTCCTGGTCCCTTGAATTGATACATGGTACAAGTTGATGAGGTGTATGAGTTCCAATGGACATGACATAATTCTGTAATAACCCTTGTATAAGTTGACTAAGACAACTCAATAAAAAATAATAGAACTCACAAACACTACCCTGGGAAATAAAAAGATAGAGGGGACAACATCCTTGGACGGGGTCATGATGCTGCATCAAGCCCTCATAAGAATGGACCAAGGGAACACAATCGACAAATAATAGTCCATGTAAGCTCAAAAATCTCACAAAAAACAGAAATAAAAATAAAAACAGCTCAGAACTATCCTCAAAGGAGGACATGATGTGTCCCTGGGGGTATACAGTGTGTCTAAGAAATATTAGCACTACTCGTGTCTAATTTTCAAAAAGAGTTCTATGTGATTCCAACTATGGATTGTGCAATGACCATTAACCAATTATTCATTGAATCATTATCCAAATAAGAACTAAAATGATAACACATATAGTGTATGGAGATAATTTAAAAGAAAATAAACCTAAAAAGAGAAGTGGGAGACTTAGCTAGAGTAGATCTCACCCACGATTGAGAGAGAGAAGAAGCATTGAGCGGTCAGGGAGCCTTCGGCAATATGTCGGGAGGAGAAGGCATGAGCGCTAGAAGGGGAGGTGCACTAGAGGAGCCACAAACTATGTAGAAATGGATGAGTAGGGTTCACGGGGATTTAGTTCCATCAGGGAGGAGGAGGAGTAAGGTTCTCTAGGAGGAGGATCTGTGGAAGGGGTTTGAGGGGAGGATAAAGAGTAGGGATTGCAGCAGAGTGGGGCTAGCGTTGGAGGTCCGACAAAGAGAAGATTTGTGGGGATTTGTTATAGGGGTAAATTACCACAAGATTTTGAGGGTTTGATACATAAAAGATATTGTGCACCCAATTTTATAAAATGGGACTATGGTTTTATCAGCACTAGAAAACCACTAATAATGAGACCCTTTATCAGTGCTAAAATTATGGCAATGATAAAGGCTTTTATTATAAGCCCTTTTTTAGTGTTGATGAAGGTTTCATTTATCAACACTTTTTAAGCACTGATAAAGGGAACCCATTATCAGTTCTGATAAAGGATCCCATTAGCAGTGGTTTTTTCGAGCTGATAAAAATCCTTTTATCAGGGCTTTTTTAGTGCTGATAAAGGGATTCTTTATCCACATAATAAAATAACTTATAAATGAAACCTTTATCCATTCTTTTCATTAACTCCAATAAATATTTACCTTTATCAGTGATTTTTTATTAGCGTTTAGAAAATGTGGCGCTTCCCTTGCCCATTTTTTGTAGTGTTTTAAAATTGGTGAAACTTATATGGTAGTGATTTTATCTGAGTAATGTTTATAACATGTAATGTTTTATTATTGGTTTCCCTCTTTGTTTCTTAGTGATATTCCATAAATTATTAATTTCTGTTATCTTTCTAATTTCTTTTATTTTCTGTGAACAAGGAAAAGTTATAATGTAATAAAAGATGGGAAAATCCCTATTGTCAAGAGGAATATGGTTCCTAGTAGTTTATCTCATTTTACATGTGTTTCCATGTGATGTAGAATTTTATACATTAACTATATGGTTATGATGTAATGAAAATTGATATAATAAATTTATTGGTTATGGATTATTATAACCATGGAAGTTATTCTATACATGATGAGCAATGGGTTTAGAGGTTTCCAATGATTAATTCAATGTATGATCATTATCAAAAATTAAAATAAATACCCATGATTGGTGTCTTCTAACAAGTTATTACTAGGGAGAAATTTCATGGTATAATTTGAGGATTTTGATACTCATGAAGAGTAGTGATCCATATGAGTTATGGGGTGCTTCAAGATGAGCATTCTTGACAATATAAGTTCTCTAGGAGTGATGAATTACGAGCATAGAATGAGATTACTATATAAGGACCTATGTGGTCTTTTGTATCTATGTTTGAGAATACACTCAGGGTAGATTTACTTGGTAGTCACCAATATTTGTTTTTTCTAGGGGCCACAAGTATGGAAATGACATTAATGATTTATAAAGGTTAAGTAAATATTAAAGGATGTCATTTTAAATGATTATTGATTAATTTTTTATAATAAAGGTGGTCACTAATGTTTTTGAATGATAACATACCATGGATATGTGACCATAATGTTGGCTACGAATTCGGTTTACATTGGGACCTTAAGACAAAAAATAGATTAGCAGGGAGATAGGTTACTATATCAATTGTCAGATGACAGTTGTGAATTCCTAGTCCTTCCAGGAAGGATGATCTCCATGAAGGGAGGTTCAGAGAGCTTGATACATGATATTTGATATTCATTAAAAATGGATTGGTGGGGTTTCTATCATATTCCTTTCTGTAATTACAACTTCTTAGATGGACCTTTTTATTATTATTGCGTGATACTATATTCATTACTTGAAAGAAGAGGCATATATGCCGAAACACTTTTATGGGGACCCCTCCTACTATACAGCAGTGTTCATATGTCTCTATATTTATGAACAATCTATTGAGGAAATGATTAAACCTATATATGGTTCCTCTTATGAAAAATATGAAGTGGATATATCAGAACCTTCCTTTTAATGATCTTGTTGTTACCTTCCTTATCATGACCTTGTGGGTGGACATGTTTACAACCTTAAGAAATTCTACCACTCTAGAGGTCCAACAATTTCATAACAATCCTTCCTCACAAACATGATCATTAATTTTCAGATTTCTTGCTTCTGAACATTTAAGTAAAGAATTACTGTTAAAAAAATGTTGAGCAGGGATTGGATTCTTTAGGATGTGACTGATTTTTGGTGTTTAAGTAGTGTTGAATGAGACATGCCATGATAATTGAAACAAATTAAGGTGCATTAATCATTTTCCATGGAATATTGGTAGATTATTTAGTGAATTGCTCTTGTATGATAGGTTATCATTGGTTTAGATTAGAGACAATGTTTCATAATTAATTCTAGTAGTAAGGAATTAATGATGAGACATTTCAATCCAGTCTGAATGGGTGGTATTAAGTTCATTTTCTGATGATGTATATTTTATTTATGAATTAAATGCATCATATAATTAATTTATTATATTACTCCCGTTCTCACTAAAAATAGATTGTGTAATATGAAAATTTCTACTCAGATTTAGTTCAAAGTGATCAAGAATCATGTTATTTTAACTAGGATCATTTTTTACTATAAATCCATTCAATATATTTTTATACTTCAGAATTTATACATTTTCAGGGGGTTATTATTTTCTATTTTACTTTATTTATCCTATTAATTTCACAAACTATTATCCATAATTATTTTTTTTATCAGTTAAATTCATTAAATGCATTCCCTTGCTCTTATTGTGCATTTCTATTTTCTCATCCCAATAATGGAGTTCTGGAAAATTTTATTTGGGGTGAGAAACAATTCTTCTTGTATATTTTTATGTTCATTTCCTATTCATTTCTTATTCCCATGTTTTAATAAAATGATGATTGATCCCATTTGGGTGAAATGTTCTGGAAATAATTCAACTAAAAAATCATTTCGAATTTGTCCCAAAGCAAAAAACCATCAAAATCAATTAAATCATTTGTTTGGGAGAAGCTGTTTACTGAAAGTATCAACATTCAGCTCAAAATGAGGTTTTAGAAATTTTATACCTTCACTAGGGCCTATTTCTTCATTATTCCTCTCACGATGTCATAAATACATAGAATCGCACAATAAATATCAATGACATTCTTGAATGTTTGTTCCTTTTGGCCATATCTTTTATTCTTTTATGCCCACAGTGTCACATATACTCAAATCTATTTATCCATGTATTTTCACATTTTCTATAAATTAATTCTGGAATAGTCTTAGTACTAATCATATATAAAATACAGTTTGGTGCTATTATTATGGGTAATGCCTATAAATATAATAGTAGAAACTCCATAATGTGAATACTCAAATCCTTTTATAGATGAACACTTCTACATCAAACAGGAAGACACTTCCATCTTATTAACACCACTATAAGGTACCAGCTATGGATTCCTGAGAATATTTTTTCTAAGTCATATAAAATTACAAAATTTTGTTCCACAATATATTCAATATTTTTTCTAGAAACCCTTAAAATAATAGTGTAATGTTTTCTCATTGAAGACTCGACTTTAAAGGAAAAAACTAGTCACTAATTTTATTATGTACTTAAGGTTAATTTGTTTACATTCAACATATTTAATGAAATTGGTGATTTTCTCTTATGATTTATCAACTAATTGTTTGATAGATGAAGTGTATTCCCCTTCTTATTTACTCATCAAATGTTTTATATTTCTTCCAAGGAATTTCTTCCTGATGCCACTAGACATGTACATTATTCTATATTGGATGTCTACAATCTCATGGTAGTGGCATGATGTGAATTTGTTTTCTTCTAAATAGTCCTTCGAATATAATTTGTTTCCTCCTTTCTTGTAGGAAACTATTTTGACCCATGGGATGTTGTGGTTCTAATATTGGGGTAGTGACTTGTATAGTCACAAAAGATATGTATATCCTAGTTTAGTTTTTATTTTATTTTTTATCACATCGGCCACTTAGGCCTTTTACAACTTTCTACAGATGGAGGGTAGTTATATTCTACGAAGGGGGCTAGAAGGGAACTGGAGGTGGATACATAGCTTTCTTTGTCAGGGAAGGATATCGAGGTAGTGGAGGGATTAATTTGTGTGTTTTATTTTTTGTACCATTTTACTTTGTTTTATTTTATTTTATTTTCCTTTGTTGAGGACGTCTGATATACATATGGGTCATGCCAAAATTTTATTTATTTTATACTGCTATTTTAATTAATTGTTTGTTGTGGAAATCATTCCCAATAGGTGATTCCTCAATACTTGGACACTTGTGCCTGCCTATGGGCATATCCCATCCTCATTACTCCATCCAAGTATTCCAATATCAGAGTCAATGTCTGAACCATAGGAAGGCCTAGATAACAAGGATAATTTGGGAGGGATAGAGAATGTATATGAATGAATTTTTAATTCCCATGAATAAGGAACTGGGACATTGGAATTTATAATGGGTAGATATAGGAGACTATGAAATATATATTGATTTAGGAAATGTTATGGGTATAAAAAGTTGTGAAGTGGTAATGTGTTGGGACTAATAAATGTAAATTTACATTTATAACCAATTTCATAATGTTATATCAGATCATGATCTATTTTACATTGTTGCAGTTGACGTTTATAATCCATCCCAAGGAAACTATAGAAATACCATGTTTTTAAAAATACTTTATCATACACTATATAGTTCGGTTTGAAATTCCAAGTAAAACAGTCATTGACCTCAAAGCAGGGATCAGGACATGTTATAATAACACAACAGGGGGAAATGAAGTTATTCCCTTATCACATACACTAAGTGGAGTTCCACATAACCATAAATATAATAATATATCCCAAATAATTACCTGAGGTTGTATGAATCTACCTTCTTTCTCTGATACAATTTCAGGAACATGGTGAATCATCCCTCCAGTTCTTCTATAAAGATTCCATTTATTCTCATATCCACCCCCACATATTTTTTTAGGGAACTCTACTCATCTATAGAAGGATTCGTAAATTCCTCATGATAATTAGGTTCACTAGATTGACATGTCAATATCTATAATAAAATACTATATTCCCAGTGTAATACGTAAAACTTTCTACATTTAAACATATCATTCCCAAAAGAAGGGTAATTAATCCCTTGTCCAAGACACCAAAGGGAGGGTCATATAACACATATAAAATATTGTTTCATGTATTTCTTCTTCCTACTCTAGTTTTATAGGCATCAAAACCATCACCATTGTCAAATATGAAATGTACTGAAATATGTGAATTTCCACATTCAAAATCATATTTTCAACCTCTTGAGAAAATTGGCATTTGAAGACCATCTGAGGCAAGCTTCTGAAGAAATGGTCATCATTCAGGCTGACATAAAGCCGTCCCAAACTGAGGATGATGTGTTGCGCCCCATCGCTGTTGAGGAGGATTGGGAGTTGAGCTGGTGGTATCAACTCCTGGACGCCACAAGTCGGAGGGTGGCGGAGCTGAAACACTCTTTCGATGGGGTCAACCCATCCAAGGGAGGGATAAACCCACGAGTGATATAAGGATCAAAAACTGTCAAATGTAAATTCATGTTTTGATTTTGAATACATGAGTTTCGTTATCGAGACTCTCTTCATACGCATCTGTTACATACATGAAATGTCGGGTGGTCAGTCCCTAAACACAAGCAGGTCGAGCACAATGTGAGAAACAAGGGGTGACTGCCATGCTATTCCATCTGAACATAATGCATCAAACAATCTCCGAGTATCCAGGGTTTATGTAACCAATCTAGATCTTTCGAGAAGACATGGGATGGGCCCGATCGGAGGATTAGGACCTTAGAACAATCGACGAGCCATTTTTCTGATGTCCTTTGCTGCATGAGAAGGGTAAATCTAGGGGCGTTGAGATTATTCCGAACATATGGAAGTTGGAAGTGTACCTCAGGATACCCTGAATTTGGAACACCGGGGATGACGTGACAATAAAAGATAACTGTTGACCGTGTTCAAAACATATTATCCTTACAGTATTACCCTAAAATTAAGATAAAAAATGAGGGTCGACCATTGACCATGTTCGAAACACGGGACCAGACTCAAAATGCTATATGTTAGTCATTTAGAACATTGGCCCAGGACAATAGGCGGGCCATAGGCCGAACATCCACACTATCCGGGGGTTCCTCCAGACATGAAAGAGGAACATGGTAAAAATAAGGGGGGCATGAAAAGCGTGTAATATAGAGTGAGGGTTTGTTCGGGAAGAATCCAACACTCTTGAAATGACGCCACCATGGCGGGACCACACTGGATGGGCACATTGGTTTGATAATGGTTCATTACTTTTTTAGACAGGACTTCTCTAGTAAAGGAGTCGTTGCTTCCCAACTACATCTTGGGGCATCCTGAACTTGTTTAGGGTAGAGTTACAGTTACATGGTTCCACCTCGAGGGGTAAGGTAGTGGGCCAGAAATGGGGAGGAATAAGATCTTAGGATTCATGAGGTTGGACCCGGGGTGAAATTCTTGGGAGTCCCTACGTATCCCATGAGGATGGGAATCATGCCGTACGTAGTTATGTAATGATGATCTTAGGGAGTATGTGGTGTGGTAGCAATACAACCGACATGAATGAGGACATGAAGTCCAATTCAAACCACGAACCCTCAGAGGAAACTCATTCGATCGG
Source organism: Viscum album (assembly GCA_963277665.1). Lineage (NCBI taxonomy): Eukaryota > Viridiplantae > Streptophyta > Magnoliopsida > Santalales > Viscaceae > Viscum > Viscum album. Next base: position 1,167,854,932 of record OY728130.1, read on the forward strand.
GGGACCAAGAGTGAAAATTAGGTTGGGCCCAAAGCAGAGTGGTCAGGCATTCCTACATACACCATGAGCATGGGAATCAAGCCACACGTAGCTCTGAAGGCGCATTTTAACATCATGTGGGATGAGGAAAAGCCTGGCCATGTTGGTACACATCATACCAAAACTACTAAGCCCACGTGAGTCATGCTCGGTGTGGGAAACAAGAAGTAATGGTGGGAATTTCCGGACACAGTAAGGGGCATGTTATGTTAGAATGATGCTTAGTGAATACTGGCCCAATGATGCTAACATGTCCATGAAGCGCATCTAGACTCAAGAAGAGATAGAGACGAGTATGTCAGAATTCTACTTGAACATGAGAGAGTGGAAATGTGTGAATCATGAATCTCGAATCTGGACCACAATGATGGTGGTGTGACGATGGAGGATAGCTGTTAACCATGGAGGAAACACAGCATCCACATCGTGTTAGCCTGTATTGGAGACAGTCAGATGAGGTTCGACCATTGACCATGCCCGAAACACGGGACCATGTGGCAAATGTCGTCATAGATCATTAAGGGCGTTGGCCTAAAATGATAGGAGAGCCCTTTGGCCCAGCATCCATGGAGAGCCCTTAAGACTAGAATCTTTGTCTTCCGAGGGTCCTTTTGGATGTGGAAGAGGATGAGGATCAAAATAGTGAGCTCACAAAGCCTGAACATGGAATGGAAGGAATTTCTCCATGAATATTCCTCACTTAGGTCTCTTTGTCAAAACGCATCTGAATACGTTAATGAGACGTATTAGATAGAGGGATTAGAGTCTCTTTCCATAGGGAGATCTTAGTTTAGGGTTGTAGAATTAAGACCATGGATGGGAGGAAACACATGAGGCATGTGGTGGAGAACCAGAAATATCCGATGTGAATGAGGACATAAGCCCTATTTACCTTGTGTTCCCTGGGTAAGTGTTCGAGTCAAGGGACCGAACACGAAAGATAGGCTGGGCCCGCGGGGAAGTTCCCGGGCACCCCTACATATCTTATGGGGATGAGAATCAATCCAAACATAGCTCTCGAAGGTGGCACAGTAAGGTACCATTTCCATGGTTGAAAGGGGTGTGGGGTTCTAGCACTCGCATCCAAAGAAGCGGTATTTGATAAATCGTGTTTTTTCTATAAGGTGAGTGTTTGTTTGTGAAGTGATAGGACTAGGGTAGCAAGACCCGGTGCTGCCACAAGAATCAAGCTGTATTAGGCATTGCAAAATTGTATGACACATGACCAATACCCATCGTGATATCTTCTATAATGCGGTCACCACAATGCAGTGTCATTTCTCATCATGCGACCAGGATGATAATGTCACAGTTTAGGGTCGTGTGATAGGACCAAGCATGCATTTTAATGTCATGCAACACAGACGTAGTAGAGAAAATGATTGGAGGGGAATGTGTACGGTGCCATGAAACATAACCGACGTGGATGGGGACATGATCCCACATCACACCGTATGAAATTATGAGATAGGAACCTCAGTCCAAGTGGCCCAACTAGTGGTGAGAGTGAAAGGGGCATGATGAACTATCTCCCAGCAGAGCTGGACTCGGAAACAAGATGTCCAGGTGACCCATCGCATCCCATGGGGATGAGGATTGAGCTAAACTTATCCCTTAATGAAGATCTTAGTTTATGATCTTAGAGCTCAGTCCGTGGATGCCATGAAGGACATCGTATTTCATCTATGTCCCCCTGATGTGCACAGGTGCACTGAGGGATAGCACAAAGAGTGTCTATATTCTACCTGAACACAATGGGGTGGAACATAATGTGAATCATGCAACCAAAATTCAAGGTCTGAAAGGGCAGGCATGACGATGGAGGATTACTGCTGACCATGTTCGCAACAGATCATCCTATCGCGTTAGCCAGAAATGGGGACAAACAAATGAGCATAAACCACTGACCATGTTCGCAATGCATGATTTGTATCAGTTTGGTGTCTAAAACCCTCTAGGGAATTGGCCCATAATGTTAGGAGAGCCCTTAGGCGTAGTATCCAGGCCATTTTTGGGGGTCCCTCTGGGTATGAATGAAGATGGAAGCCAGAATGAAGGGGAACATGAAGCTTGAAAAGTGGAAGGAACTCGACCAAGTTGAATCTGACACTCTTAGTCCTAGACCAAAGTATTCTTAACACATGGGTGAACTACTGTGAGGGGTCTAGGGACTCAACCTGAGGGTGGCCAGGAGATGGCAGATTCCCAGGAGAAGTGGGGGCATGGTTCCAAGAACCATGTGCCACACCTATATACCCACCTCATGGAGAAGAACATGCCAAGCGGCCTAGGTGACAGGGAGATCGGGAGATCTCTAAGAGGTGGGGACGGACCCAATTCTAAACATTCGAGTGGTCCTACGTATTCCATAAGGATGGGAATCAAGCCACACGTAGTTCTAGAAAAGATCCTTTTAATGTCATGTGGGACATAAAACAGGAGTCCTAATCTGTAGAACAGGGTGCGCGTGGTGCGGCTATCGCAAGACCGACGTGACTGAGGACATGATCCCATACCATATCACATGGTCCTATAATAACAGTCTCGAAGGCGGGGCATAGAAGACAAATTAGCAGAAACCAAGCTGAACGTAGTTATGAAATAATCTTTGTTTAGGGTCTTAGATCTCAGACCAAGGAGGGATGGCATCCTTCAAAGTAAGTGCATACCTCGACCCGATCCATAAGCCCACGTGAGTCAAAATCGGTGTGGGAAACAAGGGAAGAAGATCCTTATTGAAATACATGGAATATCCATCAAAGGGAAATCAGTGTAGAGCCCAGATGGAAGACATTTCCATGTCTTTGTTCCCCTGACATGCAGATGCACTTTGAGGAATAAAATCAAGAGTTTCGAAGATCTACTTGGACTTGAGAAAGTGGAGAAGGATGTAAGTTATGTAACCGACATTTTAGGATTAATGTGGTTGGCGTGGCGATGGAGGATAACTATTAATTATAGTGAAAAAATAGTATCTATATCACATTAGCCTAAAGTGTGAACAACAAACGAGCATCGACTACTGACCATATTCACAACGCTGGATTTGTATAAATTTGTTTTCCAAAACCCTTGGGGGGCATTGTCCCATAATGGTTGGAGATCCCTTAACCATAGTATCCATGCTGTTCAGAGCCCATAATGGTAGGAGTGCCCTTAGGCCTAGCATCGATGACACTCGGGGGTCCCTTCGGGTGTGAAAGGTGATGGAAGCCCTAATGAAGAGACACAACGCCTGAAAAGCGTTTAGAAACATGTCCTAGTAGAGTCTGATGCTCCAGGTGACAAACCAGAGTACCCTTAGGCTCATCGGTGGATCGCCAAAAAGGGTCGACGAAGTGGCTCGGAAAAGGCAGGCCAAGGGGCCACGGTGGGATGGAGATTTCTAGGAGAAGGGGTTGGACCCAAAGCATAGACATTCGGGTGGTCCTACGTATCCCATAAGGATGGGAATCAAGACACACATAGTTATCAAAGACCCACAGGGGGTAGGATACCCTAACAAGGACGTGTATAGTGTGGTAAAGCATAGTTGTACCCATCTATGAAAGAGGGGAACATCTCCATGGAGGGGGACATATAACCGGGTCGAGGCATTCTCGACATGAATTGTGGTAAAAGTATGAACCCTGCCATATGTCTTGACCTAAGGGGAAGATTGTGGCTTTTGGGTTGGGCCAATAGATGAAATGTCCTGGCTTTCCTACATATATCATATAGATGAGAATCAAGCCATACATAGTTCTTCATGGCCATGCAGTTTAACGTCATGCGATAAAGACGGTGGAGGATAGAAGAATGGGATTGGGCACATGGTGTGACCATTACAACCCTCATATGAGTGGGGAAAAGGAAGCCTACTCTACATCACTCAAGGACTCTCCAAGGAAGTTATACCCAGGGGGGGTAGTCAAAGAGAGGAGTTTGGGGCTGGGCTCAAAATGAAGCATCAGAGTATTCTTAAGTATCCCATGAGGAAGGAATCAAGCCATACATAGTTCTAGAAGCACAATTTAAAGTCATGTAGGATGATGAAACACATCTCCTCTGGGGATACGTACGGTATGATGAGTAACCCATTGTGAATGTGGACATAATCCCATACCACATCATACAATCTCACCAGAGAGCCTGGATCAGAGAAATTTCGTAGTGCCTGAGGCCGGGCCTCAGTCAGGAAGGCCTAACCAGCTTGGACTTTAACATCTTGCAGGGAGGACGAGGGAGATCTTAGTTTATGGTCATAGATCTCGGACCATTTGGCAGTTTACTATCTTGTGGGAGAATAATGAGTAGTTTAACATCATGACAGACAATGATGTAGTTTAACATTGTGCATTGTGATGTTGCAGTTTAAATTCATGGAAGACCGTCAAGTTTAGGGTCATGTAGGACCATACAGTTTATGTTAGTGCGGGACCGGGGTGAATTTTAGGGTCATGTGGGACCTAGAGGCTCAGGAAAAATATTTTTTGAGGAACATGGTGTTGGTGGGAGGAGTTATGCTCTCTCCATCCATGGTTACCGTGGAGTATGCTCCATTGGGTTAGACCTTATGAATGATGTAAGGTCCTTCCCATTTGGGCTCAACTTGGGTGGTTCCATGCCGGGGATCATTGGTGTTCGAAGGTTAATACCAGGTCTCCATGCAAAAAAGAGTGTAGGTGAACCTTCTTGTTGAAGGCTCTAGCTATCTTGTTTTGATTCCTTTCCAGATTGTGCAGGGCACAGAGCCTGTTATCGTCCAATGCATCCAATTCATCTATATGGATTTCGGCCACCTTATCTGGTGCCTGTTGGTCATATACTGCAGTGTGTAGCGATGGCAGCTGGATCTCTATGGCCAGGATGGCCTCAGCCCCATACACCAGGGAATATAGGGTCACCTGGGTGGAATTGGAAGTCGTTGTCCCATACGCCCATAGGGCATTGGAGACCTTGTCCGACCAACTCTTCTTGTTCTGACCAACCATTTTCTAAAGAATTTTAGAGAGGGTTTTTTTGAATGCCTCAATCTGTCAATTTTCCTACGCATGATAGCAAGATGTATGGTTCGAAGGGATACTGTACATGGCGTACAATTTCTTCAGCTCGGCTTCTCGGAAGTTGGTGTTGTTATCGGTGAGGACAGCGTGTGGGAATCCAAACCAGTAGATGATATTGAAGCTCATGAAGTCAACGATGGGACGAGCCTTGACCTCTTTGAGTGGAACTCCCTCTACCCACTTGGAGAATAAATATGTAGCAGTCAGGATGAACCTACACTATTGAGCTGTCGCCAGTGGCTACGATCCCACAGCATGGAGTCCCTATACTGCAAATGGCCTCGAGTACTGGGTGGAGTGGAGAGGATATGGTGTCCAATGCAGGAAGTTAGCATGAACTTGGCACGTGTGGCATCTATTAGAAAACTCAATACAATCGTGGATCATAGAGGGCCAGAAGTACCACAGTCTCCTAATTTGTTGGGACAGCTTCGACCCAGCCTGGTCGGCACCGCAAGAACCGTCATGAACCTCTTACATGACCTGAGAAATATCGACTCTTTGAATTCAACAGAGGATAACACCATCGAAGCCCCGCATATATAGGATCCTATCAAGAGTGGGACAACTCTGGAGGGTAAAATGCAGTGCGCATCATTGTATTCGCTCACGCTAGGCTTGATCATCCAGGAGGCAACCATTTTGGAGATACTCGACAAAAGGTGCCCTCTAGTCGAAAGTGGCCTCAACCACTGCATCTGAAGAACCTGCGGCTTCTGACGTGGAGGGTCTGGTGGTAAGATGGCCTAACCGTGATCCATCGTCATCCTTTGGGGTGACTGGGGAAATGAATCTCGGGTGTTCCACAAGTATAATTAGATCATCCTACTCTAGTTCTGCATGTGATACAACAAGTCTGGCCCGAGCATCCGCTCGACCATTCTTTGACCGAGGGACATGGGTAACCTCTGGTCGAGAAGGGAACTGGGCCATTAGACGGAGGGTGGACTCCAACAATGGCACGAGCTCTGGTTTTCTGAAAACATAGTCACCATTGACATGCTTGATGACTAGTTCGAAATCCCCTTTCACATGAATGTGGGGCACATTGATCTCAAGGGCCAGCTCGAGGCCAGTGATGAGAGCCTGATACAATGCCTCGTTGTTGGTGAAACCATCTAACAACAGGAACGAGTATGGTAGAAAATCTTGCATCGGGGTGATGAAGAAGATACCCAGACCCACTCAGTTGAGCATAGGATCATTGATCCTCCTACTGGTGGGGCTCTGGGAGGCACCATCGAAGTGAATTTTCCAACATGAGATGACGTGATCAACTGAGAGGATTTCCTCATCAGGAAAATCCAGGTCTGGGGATTGATCCGCGAAGGTTGGATAGTTGGCTTGGAAGTCTTCCAATGCCTTCCTCTTGATAGCCTTCTGAGGAATGAACCTGATGTAGAACTACTGGAGGATCACTGCCCACCGCGCTAGCCGACCAGTCAACATGGGGGAGGTTCAGAATGTACTCTAGTGGGTCCACCCAAGAGACCAACAGTAACTCATGGTGTTGCAGGTACTATCACAATTTCTGTACAGAAAACATGAGCTCAAGGAATCTTTTTTAGATAGGGGAGTATCTGGTCTCCATATCTTGGAACATGCGACTGAGTTAATAGAGGCGGTTCTCTTTCCCCTCATTGTTCTTCTGGGCGAGCAAGGCACCGAGAGACCATTCCAGAGTAGTCACATAAAGAACTAGTGGATTTCCGGAGACATGTGGCATTTGGACTGGGGGATGGAGCAGATACTGGTTGATTTTTTTGAAGGAATCATGACACTCTTCATCCCATTCAGAGGTAGTGCCTTTCTTCATGAGCCAGGAAAATGGATTACACTTGCCAGCCAAATTCGCATTGAATCGGAATATGTAGGCTAAGTGGCCTTGAAGGCATCGAAACTCTAGAATATTACTCGAGGGAGGGATATGGATAATGGCTTTGATATTCTCTGGGTCAATCTTGATACTTCGGTATCTGAAAACAAAGCCAAAAAAATTCCCCGAAGAGACCCCGAAGGCACACTTCAACGGGTTCATCTTCAGGTGGCGGGAACGGAGGAAACCGAACACTTACTCAAGGTCGTTGAGATTGTACTGGTGCTGACAGGATTTGACCACCAGATCATCCACATAGCATTCCAACAATGTTCCCAGAATCGACTTGAATATGCGGTGCATGGCCCGTTGATAGGTGGCATCTGAATTTTTCAGGCTGAAGGGCATAACCCGGTAAAAGAAAGTACCTTGGGGGGCCCTGAATGCGATGTAATCTTTGTCTTTGGGGCCATTTAGATCCGGTTGTGCCCGGAAGACCTATCTATGAAGGAGAGGGCTTGGAACCCGGCCATAGAATCAATAAACAACTCTGTCACCGAGAGGGGGAAATCATCCTTTGGATAGTGGCGGTTGAGATCATGGATGTCGATACAGACTCTGATCTATCTATTCTTCTTCTTGACCGGCACAATTTTGGCATGCCACATGGGGTACTGGACTTCCTTGAAGAAGTTTTCTTTGATAAGATTGTCAAATTCTGCCTCAACCATGGAACCATGAGAAGGGTCCATCTTTCTAGGAGGTTTCTTGAACCCGTGATTGTTCATTGGGAGACCAAGGCGGTGGACGGCTACCTGGGGATCTAGCCCTGGTATCTCATCGTAACTCCAGGAGAACACATCTCTGTGATGCTTAAGGAAGTTCATGTACCATGGCTTCTCTTCAAGGGACATGGCGGCACTGATCAATGTGGGCCTCGGGTCTGCCTTGCTGCCAAGCTTTACCTGTACCAGTTCATCAACTGTGGTAGAAACTCCTTCTTTAAATGAAGGGGGGGAATCATCTAGGTCCTCTTATCCACTTGTGGAGGGATCTTCTAGGGGGAGTTTCTTCCGGGCCCCCAGACTCTAATAAGAGGCTCGTACCAGCTTGGGCGGCGGTGGTCATCACATCAGGAGGTTCATTTGTTGTTGAGACCACACCAATGAAGGTAGTTGACCCAATCCCATCTATACTTCGGCCCAGAGGGCCAAGCTTGATGATATCAAAGCATTAGTGGCATGTCGCCTTGAGACGGTTAATTCCAGCCCGGTGGAATAGACACGTTTGGCGCACCGCTATTGCCATGAGTCGGACATCCCGATATCGTACAGGGGTAGGAGGTTCCGGGATCACCCGAGCCTGGTTGGTGTAGGAGACGATGTGATTTCCCACCATCGCTTGGACTTGGTAATATACCTTTATCTCATACCTGAAACAAAAAATCATTGCCCCATTTCAGGGGTCATGGCAGCCAGTCGATGGATTGGGAAGACATAGGCATCATCTGAACCTGCCCAGGGATCACTCAAGATCGGTGTGGGTTCAACCTCACTTTCCAGAATCTGCTTGTCCTTACTCTTGTACTAGTCAGTGTCCAGATATCGAGCTTCACAAGAGGCAAATGTAGATGTGTCTCCTTGGAGCATGCCTACTCAACCATTGAAGGAGTATTTGAGAAATTGGTGATATGACAAAAGGACCACTGCATGTAGGTGGAGCCATGGCCTTCCCATAAATGTGTTGTATGCGGTGTCCTGGGAGACAACCATGAATTTGGTACTAGCTATTAGGCCACCGAACTGGGTCTTGAAACGGATCTTTCCAACCAGGGTCAGCTTGATCCTGTCGAATCCCTGAATTCTTAGGTCGGATGGAGTTAAATCTTCCTCAAACAAACCTAGCTTCCGAAGTGTCTGAGTCGGGATTAGGTTAATCCCAGAACCTGGGTCAACACGATAGGGAAGGAACTCTATGCCATTGAACTGGATAGTGATATACAGTGGCAGATTGTTCCCCTGTATGGGTGGGTCTTCGTCTTCACCAGATAATGAGATAACTGCCAGACACTCGGCATTCTCAATTGCCTCAAAATGGAAGAATTCTATGGCTGCTACCTCCATCTCAAACTGGAGGGGGCTCCTTAGGGCCTTGGAAAGTGCCTCATGCATTTTGACGATAGGAAAAGTACCTCAAGAATAGAAAACCATGACGGAATGTCGGAAAGGTGCTTCGCAATGTCATACTTTCGAGCCAGACATCAGCCTTTGCATACAGGAGGTCGCTCTACGATTGGAGGCATGGAGGGCCCTACCGGCCAGACCGGTGGCTGGCTGGTTCTAGGAACATCCTGTTGCTCACTGGTTGGGGTCTGAAGAGCAGCTGACAGATATGGGTTGGGCATCTGAGGTTGGACTGTACTAGGGTGACACTGTCCACAGTATGGTCGAGGCAACTCTTCCTAATCTAGTAGCACAAACAGCGGTGGAGGTAGAACCGCAGACACCTGTGGATGAGGTTGTGCATGTTAATATCTACACTGAGCTATCTTCCTAGTCTCTATAGCATGCACAGCCTTGTGGAAGGCGCCAGCTGACATGCCTCGGCGACCCATATGGTCGTGGTTCCTCCGATGTTGGCATCGGCTGGGGATGTTTGGGAGGTTCTCCTGGTGTTCCCCTTCGTCGGGAGTCATATAGGGGTTTACCAGCTCAACAGTGTTAACCGAAGCGTACCCTTGACTGTCACTTGGGGAGTCATCCACAACTGGGTAGATTCTAGGAGGAATCCCCATTTCAAGGGGCATGAAGTCACTGAGAGTGCGGGATGACGACGACACTGGTGGAGCGCGTGGATTCTTCTTGCATCGACGCTGCTTGCCCTTCTGTGAAGAGGTCGGCTGAGATGACGACGTAGATGTACTGGTCACATCTTCTGCAGGATCCGGCTGATTTAGATGTTCTTGAATGATTCCATGGGAACGAGAAACTGTTTTACGGGCCATCTAGTTGACGTAATTCTAGGATCCATGACTGGGAACCTGCTACCACTTGCCATCGTCGTCACTACCACATTCTGACTTCACAAAGACACCTACCACTTATGATGGGGCTGGACCCAACCTAACTATGTTGTTGTTGACCTGGTCTTGGAGCCAGTATTTAAAAAATTGCACTTCTTGAGGGTGTTCTCCAGGATCCGGTGATAGGAAAAGTAGTTGGGGAGATCGGTGAGATTCACCTCTGTCGGCCTTCTGTACTCAGGTAAGCACACAATCCCTTGCTCTAGTGTACTACGGATGTAACCAAGGACCTGAGCCTCATTGAATGAGTAATTCGGGTGCCTTATTTCCCAATAGGGGGCTCTGGGAGCTGGGCCCTGACGAGGGGCCGGAGGGGCCTACCAAGAAGGCAAAGCCTGTTTTTCTCACCTAGGTGGTGGTGGTGCATTGCGCGGGGGTGCCTTTCAATTCTGAGGCGGTCGCTTCTGGGAAAAATGTTGTGCCTAAGATGGAGGGCCCCTATCAGGTTATAGATCAGGGGCTACTTTCAGCAATTCTAGTTACCTTGGAGCCTCTATTTTGGCCACCGCAGTGGGCTCGGCTCTGGAAGCCCTCCTTATTGGGATAATAGGGGGTAGCGTACGTGCTTGAGTAGCCTATTACAGAGCCTCCTCGAGGTGCTGGGTCTTATCTGAGAAGTCTCGTAACCCTTCAGGGTAGTTCTGAGTGATTAGGGGAGGAACCAGTTCTACTTTGCCATTCCCTACGCAAATTGTCAGTAATTTCTCCTGAGTTAGTGGTATATCGAGGGAGTATGTGAGACCCATCCACCGAGTGATGAAGTACGTGACTCGCTCATCAGTCCATTGTTTGCACTTGAAGAGGTCGGCGATGCTGGTCTTTCATGTGGTGGAGCTGAATTGGTATAGGAATTTCTGGCGAAGATCCTCCCAGCCGGTCACTGATCCGATAGGGAGCTGGCTGTACTAGACGAACATCTGGCCCTCCAATTTCTTCACAAAACATCGGATATTGGTGGCTTGCTGTTGTGCTGGAGTTCCCAAAATGGGGCCACACCTGGATGAAAAGTGGGCTAGGTGCTGCGGCGGGTCCCCTGTCCCGTTAAAGGGTGATACTGTTGGATTTCCAAAACCCGGAAGTGTAGGCATGTCATCCCCCCACGCGGGATATGGCTTCTCGTCTGGTGGGACTGTCACCTTCTGTGTTTCTAGCGCCTTGAGGCTGGCGATGAGTGCCACTATAGGATCGTCCGGGTGAGGGTCCCTGTCTTGACGAGGATCCCTAATCACGATTATGTTGTCGGGCTCTTCGATAGGGTAGGTGGGATCAACGGCTCATGGAGCGATGAGGGAAGAGGCCTAAGGGGCAGCTAGAACAACCAGGGCTGGATTCCTTAGATTGTCCCGCTGCTCAGGATGGTTCGGTGAGATGTATCGTGCCCTCGTTACATCAGTTTCAGCTTCAGCCCTGTCCGTAGAGGCGGTTTGATTAGGGTTTCCATGAAGCACCTCGCCAGGGGGGGAGTTGTTCCTCATCCTGCTACCCCGGCCTAGGATTTCCATAGTCGGGTCACTGATCTATAGCATGCTCGACCAGGAGTTCGTCGACCAACCTCTTCTGCTTAGCAAGCTGTTGGCGCAAAGCAGCCTTCTCGGGGTATTCGTCTGTCTTCTGCACTGAGGCGGACGGTTTGGAGTGCTTGAAATCTCCAACATGTTCATTATCCTTACCGGCATCCTGACTGAGTGCCAATGACTCAGTGGGTGAAGGAAGACATAAGAGGATCCTCTGCTGACGAGTAATCCTCCCTGATGAGTCCAACAATGGTCTCAAATCTTCAGGGGTTAGGTCTCCATCAAGGAATTCCAAGCCATCCTCCATGTCCACGACGTAGACCACATGGATAGTGACCCTTCTTGGGGGCATGTCCTCAATGTCGTATAACGATTTGGGCTGCTGACGGATGAGACTGAAGAGGAGGGCGGTATATATTCCCCAGCCACAGACTTGCACTTGGGGGATAGCTTCCCTAATGATTTTGCGGAGTACTTAGAATCTTGGAATGCATTTTTGTTGGAGGGTGATCAGGAGACCTGGTGTCTTAGGGCGCTGGTCCACATGGAGTGCGCCCAAATTGACTAGACGACATTGCTCTCCTATTTCCTCAAAGTGCGCTTGGCTCTCGGGGTACACCACCAAATGATAAAGAAGACTGAATTGTGTTTCCCAAAGGGTTTGACGGAAGCACTTGACTTCCTCGGGGGTGAGGGATTTCGGTGCATGAAAGCTTGATGCTTCCGCATGCCAGAACTTTTCTGGGAAGTGGTCCACTGTAGGAATGTTCTAGAAGCTACAGGGCTCAGATTTAGGGTTTGGCCCCATATTTCCCAATTCGTCAACCAGATGTGGCTGTGGAACTGGTAGCGGTACTAATGCAGAACGATGGGATAGTAAAATGGGCGGTGGAGAATATAGAGAATGAGCCGACTGACCGCTGAATTCCGGGCCATCCTCTGAAGAGCGTGGTAACCTGACCATAATGTCACGATATGACGGGCTGATAGCCACAACTTCTGGTTTAGGTATCATGGTTACCAGTGATGGGCCATGCTGTTGCTCAATAGCCATCGGTCCCCAAAATAGATCTCTGTGATATCTAGTCGAGGTAGAGGGTTCTTCTGGTGATGATGGTGGTGAATGCATGGTCGGAACCTACGGGACTCCCAAAATTACCTCCTCCTGGATGTATCTACGAAGAGAGGTGGGGATCTAGTGGACTTCACATTCTGGAAGGATGAGACTGAAACGCCTCGTTCCTACCCCGGTCCTTGACATAGAGGACCGAGGGGAGGTTTCCTCTGCTGAGTCGTATTCTGCTTCATAATCCAAGAAGCGGGCCGGTTTAATCTCTGTCGGGGCCTTCCCAGGATTCTTCTTGTGGAGTAGATAGCCCGCCTTCCAGACCCTAGGCAGCTCCTCAGGACTTGGCTGATTCCCGACAAGTGGTCTTGGGGCCACGCTGGTGTTAGGGCAGAGAGGGCTTCCACTTGTGACTACCAGGGTGCAAGGAGCACCTAGAAAAATTTAGAAGTTTACATGGGGAGTACCTCCATGAATAGCACCTGAGCGGGAGAAACCTCCTTCGGAACCAGAGGGAGCCTGGAGGGGACCTCCATGCTTAGTGCGAGTGGTGCGAGGCTGAGCTTTACCCCTTTGGTTTATAGGGCATGGAGGACCTTCACCAGCTATAAAGAGAACGTAGGGAGGATCCCCACGTTGGAGAGGGACTAGATGCGTGATGCTTTAACATCGACAATCAGGGGCATGAGGCAGAAATCCATACCCAGTGTGGTGGGCACGGGAAAGGCTTCTACGCCGAGTGTCACTGTCGTGGGGAAGGATTTCATTCGGGATGGGGGTAGCACATGACATACCCCCATGACGAGCTTTGGGGTGAGGAAGGCCCAAAAATTGTGGCATAATGGTATGGGGAGGACCTCCGTACGGGGTGAAATCACCCCGGGTTGGTTCGTGGTGATCACCACTCATGCATGTGACCCGGGGAGTCGACCTAACCTGCCCATGGGGCAGTTGGAGCCTCGATACGGGTCGGGCATACAACTTCCCCTACTCAGTGTATGTAGGGGGTGATGCTGCATGTCAGCGGTGGCTCGGGCCATAGTAGCTGCTGAAGTTGATGCCCACTAATAGCTGTCTTCCTCATCCCGCGACCGATGATGGCGTCGGGTGAGCCGGGCCGGTACTAGTGGCATAGATAGGTAGTCTACCTACTCTTCAGATAGGGGAGCCGGGTGTCGGTGCTGGCACGGCCTGGTGGGGGCCCTCGCTTGGAACCCTTGGGACAGAACTCTATCCAGGTGGGCCCGAACATCCCCTACCTCATCGGCATTGGGAATGGAGTTGTCAAGGCATTCCAAGGATAGGCTCCTGAAAATATTGATCGTTGGAGTGGGTAGTAGTGGCTATCTGCGCGGCCATCGTGGGTGGCATTGACGGTGATGCATGGATGCCTCCAGGTTCAGGAGGACCATATCCAAGGTTGGTATTATGCCCTCCTCCTCGTAACGACATATGAGGTTGTTAAAAACCCTTCGTTGGATGACTTCTGAGGAAGAGAGGGGGCATGGGTACCCCATGTTCGTGGATGAAGTCATTGTTGTGGCAGAAGTGGAGTCACACATAGTAGTTGTGCTGGTGTTGCCCCTACCCCTGTGTAGGTGGGTGGGCGGTGACGGTGTCCCTGTAGCAACAACCTAATTCCTGGGAAGTAGGGAGATCAACTCATTAGCACTGCGAGAAAAATAAATCGACAACCAGTGCCCCATCGTCATCCCCTATTCCATGGTCGGTAAGAGGGATCCACACTGACAACATTGTAGAACATAATTCCCAACATTCTACTACCCCAACATCTGGTGAGTTTCATGCTAGGCCCGCTATTTTCTTGGCGGGACTCGGCACGAGATAGCTGGATCTGGTGACACATCAATCTACTGATGTCTCGAACGCTACTAATCTCTATATTGAGGATAATAAATTCATGTCGGGTTCACTATTTATGTTTCTGATGCTTTCGTTGGGGCGCGGGTGTCCGTCCGTTGGGGCGCGACCGACATGTCATTCTTTTTCCCTACATTCCAGCTTTCCAAATGTGGGCAGCATCCATTCCTTATTCAGGGATGTCTGCTCCTTGATCGAAACTGGGATGATGGGATGCCAGTTCTTCCTTCTATGGATTCCTCCTCAGAACTCGTCACCTAGTCCGGGTCTCCCTTAAAGATTTAAGTCGTGGTTCGTGAAGCTCTTCCCAGTGTCGTGATTCCATGGATGCTGGTTAATTACGCTGCCTCCGTTAGGACATTCTAAGGGGTCCGGCCATAATAGCAACCTTCATTTGGTGGAGTACTCAAGTTGATGCATCACTGGTGTGTCTGGACACTGGGGAATTTTCATGTCTATCTTTTGTCCCTTATTATAGGGCTTCTCGAGGGCGCGGAAGCCTTAGGAATCCCACATTGAGCATGGGGAATCATATTCCATAGGAATGTATCTGAGGTTTTACTCATCATCCTCTATTTAACATGGGGTATGCCGCAAGTTTAACATCCAATGGTGATGGATCAGACTTATCAGAAGACCGATTAAGGTGGACCAAATTGGTGGACCCCCTTGAGGGATCACCGATATTGGGGCAGCACGTGGGCAGCTTCCTGAATACTATGTGGGTTGTGGGGGTAATGAAATGGGACCATCGCAAGGGCGATGGTGAAGTTGGACTTGAGCCTTGAAGAGACATCCTACGTATACCCATGGCAGGGAATCAAAGTCCACGTAGTTCATCTGATGACAGCTTACCGCCGAATGAGGTTGAAAACGGCTTACTTATGGATGGGCTATCAACGGGTTACCACTGAATAGGGTACAGTTTGACGTCATACGGGATGGGGGTGAAAAAAAGTGAAGGTGATCAGGATGACCGTGTGGTGGTCTTGAACCTTGTGGAGGCTTCCTACGTAACATGCCTTTACATGGATCAAAGACCACGTAGTTCAGGTATCAACACCGGTGAACCGACGTGAAGCTAGACCATGGTCCAATGGATGTTGTCAGCGAACCAACGTGAATATGGACCTTGGACCAGATGAATGGTGGGGCTGGAACCTCCGAGAGGCTTCATATGTACCATGCCTTGACATGGACTAAAGACCTCATAGTTCGGATTGAAAACGGGTTGTTGACCTGACATGAAGTGGTGTCGGAAAAAATAGATGGTGGGATTGAACCTCGTGGAGGTTTCCTACGTACCATGCCTTGACATGGATCAAAGTCCATGTAGTTCAGGAAGGTTTGGGGCTTACACTCTAGGCTTCCCTAGGTGTCGGTGAACAGATGTGAAGGAGGTCTGAACAACCAATGGGTGGGGGGATTAAATCTCGTGAGGCTTCCTACGTACCATGCCATGACATGGATCTAAGTCCACATAGTTTGGGGTGGTTCCTTCACCAAACTGACGTGAAAGTGAACCTGGAGGACCAATGGGTTTTGGGCTTGAACCTCGTGAGGCTTCCTATGTACCATGCATCGACATGGATCAACGTCCCTGTAGTTCGGGTGTGCCCCAGTGAACCGACGTAAAGATGGAACATGGTCTGATGGGTGTTGGGCTCGGACCTCAGGGAGGCTTCCTACGTACCATGCCTTGACATGGATCAAAGACCACATAGTTTAGGGTGGTTCTGTCAGCGAACTGGCGTGAAGGTGAACCTTGGTCCGATGGATGTTGGGTCTTGAACCTCATGGAGGCTTCCTACGTACCATGTCATGACATGTATCAAAGTCCTCATAGTTCGGGTGTACAGTTTAGTGTCATGCGGGATGGGGCGTGTTGGGGATTATACTCTGAGGCAGCCCGGGGTGTGTCATGGTCGGTGCTCACTCTAATCCCACGGGAGTCATTCTCGGTGTGAGAAACAAGAGGTTGCAGGGACCTTATGATCACGTCGTGAAGGATACATCCGTGGGAAATGATGAGGGTCTTACGTGTTAGGCGGCCCATGGTGCTTGGACTTACTCTAGGATGGAGGCCTGAGGGTGACAAAGCACAACGGGAGAGGGATTTGGGACCACGAAAGGGGTGTCTCGTCCTCTTGCATGACCTCAACTAGCCTTGGCGGTGGGGAAGTACAGAGGTCCATGGACGCTACCTACCATAAGAAGGACTAGGGGCTTACACAAAGATGGACGCCCTTCTCCACCATGGACAAACACCACTCCTAGAATGAGGATATCATCCCATGGTGAGACCAGGGGGAAGAGGGGGCATGGAGAATGTCCAAGGTGAGGGCACCCCATGTGAGAGGCACAGGGTGATGTCATAGTTTAACGTCATGTGTTGAGTACGAGGGTTCTTGGCAGTTTAACGTCCTGCAGCACGGACGAGGTGGGCTTACTCCACACCCCTAGGACTTACATAACTGGTACCCTCTACTCCTGGTGGGAGGGAAGGTACTGGAAGTACCATGATGAAGGTGGTTACGGAGCGAACCATCGATGGGTACATGTTAGAATGGCTATTCAAAGAAGAAATAGTTGTTAGAGTGCCTATGTGAAGAAGCATTATGCGAAGCAATGCTATGGGCAGTATTGTCCAGGGGACTTTGAAATCACATTGTGCAGACCTGGAGGGTCACATGGAAAAAGGATTTGCCAAGGAAAGGGGCCTATTGTCAGAGGCCATGTGGAGCTCGTTTTCTCTGTATGGTAAAGGGAACTTGTGAATGAATTTTCTTCGCAAAGTGGGGTGTCTTAGACTTAGCATGGGACGGAGGTGCAAGTGGGAGGTGATTCGCAAAGTGGAAGGGTGTTCATGGAGCACTACCTCGTGGAGCATAGGTTCCTCTTGAAGCAAGGTTCCGCGAAGCAGTGTGCTTCACGAAGTACAGTGACCCTGACTTGGCATGTGGATCACGTGTACAGGATGGGTGTTTTGGGAAGAATAAAATCTCTGTGACTACCCGGGTCCCCTTGAGGATCCCCTTCCTTCACGAATTCCCTTGTGCTTCGCGAAAGGCATCCCTCTCAGAAGAGGGGATCAAAACGTGATCATGCAATGACGCCTTGTGAACAAAAAATTCCTTGTGGAGCTCATCATTCGCAGAGAAAAGGGTGGTTCGTGATTTGGGATATGGGGAGGTGAAAGTTTGGATTGTCCATCCCGGGACTCAGGGGAGCTGGGTTTTTATAGGCAAGGGGTGCCATGAAGCAGAGCTCGCATGGCTCGAAGAGGGATTGGGTTACTTCATGGTGAGTCGCGAATGTCAATAGGTTTCACGGAGGAGTACTACCTCCATTGCTTCACGGAGGGTTCGTGAATGTCAGGGGAGTTCGCGGGGTGTCCCACCTCTCTGTCTTCACGGCGGGTTCATGAACGTTAAGTCTGTTTGCTGGGCTTCCTGCCTCTGCTGCTTCGCAGCGTCCACATTGCTTTGGAGGGATCCACATTGGGGCTTCATGGGGCAGGCCTTGGAGCCTTATTTTCTTCGTTCTTTTCATACAATATTTTGCAGACAACACTCGACATATACATTAATAACATGCCACTCGTGACACACCCAATATAACATTCTTCCTACCAACTGTATATGTGATGGTTTTTTTTAGTAATCAAAGTGCATGAGTCACAACACATATTAATGTTAATCCTAATGTCTAAGGATATTTTCAAACACTCACATATATTAATATATGATGACTCCAAAACATGCATAATTCCTACAGGCGGGTCTGTTATCATAATCTCCCGTATTGGAGATTACCAAGTGCGAAATTCATGAATAGAAGTCTTATTTTATTATGAGTACCCGCACCTGACCTTTTGTATACTATGTGTCCCATTATAGTATGTCATACAACTGCAGAAATATATTTAAGAATAGTTCCATAGCACTTCATAGTTCACATCATTGTTAAGAACTGATATGACCCTGTGAATGCAACAAATATTCAAAAATATTATTATACTATTGATGCACCCGATTTGTTATATATTTTCATATAATCTAATGAAAAATAAGAACATTTTTTTAGAAAATACTTATTGATTAGGGAATGAATAAATTTATTTTGGTGATCTTGTAAATTTCTAGTTGATTTATGGCCAAATAAACCAAACGGGGAAGAACTGAGAGAAAATTTACAACTAAATGACGTGTACTTATATACACACCGTGTACATTCAAGCTCAGCCATAGGTTGACTAGGAAAAGTACTTTCCCAAGTAACCAGAAGTCGGTACACGCCGTGTTCACACTATACATGTTGTGTATACACTATAAATGTTCTGTATACTATTCTAGAAGAAGTTGGTTGATGAGAGGAGTCTACATGCCCATGTGGGCGGATGAAGGGGACATGCCGTGTTCCACTGATACACACCATGTATAGATTTCTAGAAGCTGTTGGTGACCGAAAAATGATACTACACCCCATGTATGGTAGCGCTACAGGCCTTGTACATTCACCTACCAAGAGGTGCCATGTTACAAGTTAAAGATGGCATGTTAGGGTGCCTACCAGTGTAGAAAACAAAGGCCAAAATGCGTTGACAAAAGTACATGGTGTGTACTTTGTCCACACACTGTGTACTTATTTTTTCAATAAAAGGAGGCATTGGCCTCCGGACTAAAGGAGGGTGTTGTAGGGTTTTCTGGAGAAAAGGGTTGAAGTTCTAAAGGGAAGACTCTATACCGTCACTCCATCGTCTACCGAAGAATCATTTTAACGTCTAATTCCCCACCATGATCACATTAGGTATCAATAGTCTTGTGACTATCTTTACCTCCATGTGTAACTAAAAATACAGTGTGTTGGGGTTGTGGGAAATGAAGAGTTGTAATTATAATTAGTTTCTATGAATGTTTTTTTCTAATAATCTCTTCTTATTCTTCTTAAATTTCATCATATTATCACTAAAAATTCATACCATACCAAGGGAATAATTTTCAGGGATTCAAAAGAAGAATACTGAAGAATGATTTCATGAAAATTGGAAGTATACGTAGACTCTAAATGGACTAAGACAAATAAATATCTTTTAAACACTAAATACTAAACCAAGGAGTTATTTTCATCATCTCTAAATATAATCTTTACCGGACTAAGGAAACTTTATTACAAATTGAACCCAGAGTGTTGGGTTGTTATGAACAACACAACCTCATAAAAAAATTTATTTTTTAATCAAACATCACATAAATCCATAACCCCAATGCATTTATTTCTTTATTTAAATCAAAACTAATTTTACCATATTTTACTTTTATTCTGTTAATAAATATGTTAAAAGAAACTTAAATCCAAATATTCATTTTGTATCCAAAAAAATCAACAAAAATCGACTCTAAATTCAGCAGCCTTCACTTTAAAAAAAATACTAACTATGTTAAGCAAGATAAAATAACATCTTCATTATTTTTGGATCTACCCCTTAGTGGTTCTATACTTGTTATGGTAAAAATAAATTGGGGAAACGAAAACATAACTTTGGTTCAATGACTTTCCAAATTTTGGTGTTGTTTCTGGGGAACTTGAAGAAAATTTTATTCTTGTTTTAATTATTTTTGTATCATATTTTACTGGAAAAAAAATCATAATTTCACAAAAATCTCTTTTCAAATCTCATTTTGGTTTATCTTTCTCTTTCCTTGTTTATGCTTGGTGTTTTGTTTGGTTGTGTGTTGCCTTTTAGGTTTTTGAGTTATTACCTCACACGATCCAAGAAGGCTTAGTCATCAGATTTTTTCCCAACTAACCTAGAGATCGAACATGCATTTTTAAGGCACCAATGAGCACTCATGTATGATCACAATCACAACAACCCCAAGGTGCAGAACGAGGAAGGCAATCCAATTACTATCCAAGGAGTTGGGCAATAGTTAGGTCCGGATGACAAATGGAACTGGCAAGCTCCATAAGTTCCAGAATACCATCCACATTTGCCTCAACAATTCCAACCAGAGCGGATTCCATATTTTCACCAAGGTCAGGGGCCGTTCTACACCCCTATGGACCAAAAATTCATGCTAGTTCCCCTTCATCAGTATCCCCCGACACGTAGAACTCTCATGGAGTACAGTATGTCATCAATCGATGAAGCTAATATGGGGATCTTCTGTCCACCGGTGCAGGCCCAACACTTCGAGATCAAGCATTCTATCATGAAGCTGATCTAGAACACCAATCAATTCAGCAACCAGCCCAACGAGGATCCCAATGCCCATCTCTCCAATTTTATAGAGGTCTATGACACGTTCTGCTACCACGTACTATCCATAGAGTACATCTATATTGGCCTATTCCCCTTATCTATAACTTATAAGGAGAATGAATGGATTAAAGTCTTGCCGCAATGATCCATCCTCACCTGGGAGGAACTATCCGTGGTGTTCTTATCCAAATACATCCCACCCTCAAAGACGGTGACACTTCAGAATGCGATCCACAACATCCAGCAACATGAAGCAGAATCATTATACGAATCATGGGAGCACTTCAAGGAGATGTTTCACAAATTCCCACACCATGGACATCCACTTTGGATGCAAGTACAAAACTTCTACAGAGGGGTGAAAACTAATACCATGTTCATGGTGGATGCTACTGATAGAGGTACGGTAATGAGGATGTCCCTCAAAGAACTCTTCTTACTACTGAATGACATGTCTGCCAATAACTTCTAGTGGAATTCCAAGCGGGGCACATAAGAACCAAGGTATGCATATCATTGATGCAACTACCATGCTAGCTGCCCTGTTGGATGATTTTTCCATGAAGATCGTTGCACTCAATTGGAAGGGCACTTCCCAAGTTCATGCGGAAAATCATCCAGTGTGTAGTGAATTTGGTGATAACCACATCATGGGATAATGACCAGGTTCTGTTGGAGGCCCATCAACAATAATGGTATGTTATGTTGAACCAAATCGAGGGCCAAACCAGTACCATCAGTACCAGAACACAGCATGGAATGAGCAACAAAATACAAGCTGGAGCCAAAAACAGCAAAATTTGTCACCCCAGCGATTACCCAGCTACAACCAGCATCCTCATCAGAACCAATAAAAGAGGTAGAAAGAACCCCAACAAGGCCCTTATCAGCAGCAAGGGTATCATAAGCCTCGTGCACAGTAGCCATAACAACCACCACATCCACCGGCTCAACAACCACCTCAGTAGGAGAATACATCATTGTTAGAGGATCTTATGACCAAATTCATATATACTTCTGAAACTAGGTTCCAAAATCAGGAGTCTTCAATTCAAGGCTTGGAGAAGAAAATTGGCCAATTTTCAAACCAAGTCTCAAGAAGGCAACCCGATACTCTATCGGGCATCACAAAGAAGAACCCGAGGGAGGAAGACAATGTTTTCATGCTATGGATTAGAAAAGAGCTCCAACAGAACCAACCGGCATAGCCATGTGTATCCACACCCCCTATTGATGAAGAAGGTACCAATACTGACCCCTCATGATACAAAAGCCCACAAAAGGAGGCATCACATAATAAAGGGAAGGCGGTTGCCAAACCATTTGAACATGCCTTTCCCAACCCAGAGATATTGAAGTAATAAAGGATAGAGAACTAGTTCAGAAAATTCACTGAAGTGTTCAAGAACCTGCAAAAAAATATTCCATTTGTAGAGGCACTATCGTAGATTCCCACATATGCCCAATTAATGAAGGGAATACTCTCCAAAAGAAGAAAGATGGAAGATCTGGGCACCATTTCCCTAACCATGGAGTGTTCTGCAGTCATCCAACATTAAATTCCACTCAAAATCATGGATCCATGTAGCTTTACTATTCCATGTACCATTGAACCATGCGATTTTGGGAAGGCCCTCTATGACATAGGGTCCAGCATGAACCTCATGACCCTTGGAGTTTTCAAGAAGTTAGAGCTCAATGACTTGAAGGCAATGTGAGTATCACTTCAAATTGCTGATCGATCCATCAAACATCTGAAGGGAATAATGGAGGACCTGCTCGTCAATGTGGGTAGATTGATCCTCCCCACTAATTTCATTATCCTTGACATGGAGTATGACAATAAGGCACCTCTCATACATGGAATACCTTTCTTGGAAATTGGGAAGGTACTAATCGATGTGCAATAAGGAGATATGATTTTTTGGGTAGGACATGAATGATTCTCCTACAATATCCTCAAGGTTGTAAAACATGCATCATTATCTGAACATGAGGATTGTTACACTATAACTACCCCGGATGATGGTTTGAGAAAAAAAGGGGTGATCTGGTATGTTCTTTTACTTAAGATAACTTTGTTATTCTAGACATTCTAGATGAAGAAGTACCAAACGATTCGAAATTCCTAGAAATCTAGGGTGGCCACTGTTGGGAACGTATGGTTGTTCTTAATAGTATGGAACGAGAAAAGGTGAAACCACTTATACCTTTGTTTTTGGAGCCACATGAACTCCATCTGAAGCCTCTTCCATATTCACTAAAGTATGGATATTTCGGATCCAATCAAACATTCCCAATCATATATAACATAGAATTGTCACAAGAATAGAATGATACACTTATTCAGGATCTGAAAATAGTGGAAGCATGTTATTGGGAGGACAATTGCTAATTTAAAGGGCATCACCCATACCATTTTCACCAACAAGGTTCTACATGAAGACGGTTCCAAGCAATCTTGGCAACTGAAATGGCGCTTGAATCCTCCCATGAAAGAAGTTGTAAAAAAGAGGTGATCAAATTGTTGGATTCAAGCATAAACTATCCCATCTTAGATAGTCCATGGGTGATTCCCATACAAGTGGTATGCAAAAAGGGGGGTATAACTGTGATTTAAAATGAAAAGAACAAGCTAATCTGTAACACCCCAAACCCAGAAGCCCAAAGTCGGTGCATTATTATGTATCATTGGCATGATCACAAAAGATCAAGTCTCGAAACAGTGATTAGTTTAGTATCCTTGGATGTACAAGATGAATTCATAAGGTTTACATTACATCATAAAATGGAAAACTAAAACAACATTGCTTCTATAGACAAAATTGAGATCCCATAGACTATCCTTGCAGGTCAGTTATAATATACATCTTCGCATCCTTGGAAAAATAAAACATAGAAAGGGGTGAGCACAGATGATCAGTAAGGATAAAAATATAGTAGAATCATTCATAAATAAGCATAAACATTTAAGGAAATGTATAGAACTAAAACAAAATCCTTTTCAACAGAAAATTAATCCTAATATGGAAAATATAAATCAAAATAATTCCATTTACTTACTCAAATGGATATTATACTATTCTAGTGATCACTTGAAATATAAATAGCCACATTCATAATGATGGAATGCATAATTCCATACATTATAACCACACATTCAAGGCCTTGTGGCCTAACTAAAAATTAGATTTTTTCAATTCCTTCTGCCTAGACACTAGTTTGTCTCATGAGACCCACCGATACATCAAGGAGCTATAGCAGGCTCCACCCATCACTTACTAAGTCCAATGCATTCCTCATATGAAAAGGTTCAAAAATAACACACACATTTGTATTAAGACTAACATACGAAAGGTAAATACTATATTCCTAAACCAGAATGGTATAAAAAAAGTTATCCACAGTCAAATATATCAAAAAACCTTCAATACAATATGGATGTTTTGTATCATAATAAATCAACTTCACATAAGCTTAAAATCCATCAAATGATGTGGACATAGATGAAATCAAAACCTTTTTAAGGAAATATCTCGTACTATTTTTAAATCATTTAAGAGTCAAATAATTATAAAGAAAACATTTACTTTGAAAATATTCTTAAAATATTGTAAGGGAAACTTTGATGTTGTTATAATAGTGGAAAATAGCCACACCTACCGTATAAGTTAAAAAACATTCTTAGCTTAATTTTGTCGAAAAGGTCATAGGGTACCTTGTTTGGAAAATGATAGAAAGATTCCTTTCAAAATATTTTATAAAAATTCAAACAAGTGTTTAAATGGATTTAACCCATAGTCAAGTAAGTAGTAAAAATGTTTTGGAAATTTTTTTTATGAAACATGGATGTGGATGATAAAGAGGTCCCAGTAGATACTTACGTAAAAACAACCTCTGATAATAAAGAGATTGTGAAATTAACCCTTACCTTGTACTTTTACTTATTCGAGGGTATGTTAACCTCCAGTATAATGGTGAAATAAATTTTATTAAATTATAAAAGAATCATATACATTAATATGATATCATATATGATCTTTTAATATTTCTTTGTTAATAATATTTTAGTATTATCGTCGTTTCAGGTGTTAAATGATTTGTTTTCCTTTATATTCTATGTTATGTAAATCATGTTTGTTATGGATATGATGTATCTTATTCCTATTTAGAATGATATTAAGTCTTTAAAAATTATTTTTAATCATTTAGTGAAAATTATTTTGGAATGGATATGACGGGGAATGAATCTCATCGTGTCAGTGGAGACAGTGATCCATACGAACGCACGATCGACAATATCATTCTTATGATATTAAAATAGTATATAATTGGATAGTATATAATATATAAAATTTAATTATCATGTTATATTTATTATTTACATCATTATTATACCCATCCAAATTATAATTTATTGAATAACGACTACACCATGACTTGAAGACGGTAAGCCGTACGTACGCACATATGGTGACATGAAATTCAAATAATTGATAGAATAATGAATATGGTTGTAACATATTAATAATAACATCACAGTACATAGAAGACACTGGAGTTATTATTTTAGAATGGAGACAACAACGAAAGAAGAAGTGGAAGAGAAAAAATCCAGAAAGAGGTGGTGAGCTATTTACCTCATCTACGGGTTATTCCTTTTGATTTGATCAAAATGGCTTCTTAAGTTTGCATTCTGACAATAGGAAGGTCTCTATGATGAATTTAGGGCAGTTAAGAGGGTATTTTGGTAGGTTTTGTCTGAGAAAAATGGTTTTTAAAGTGTGAATTAGAGAGAAGGGGAAGATGCCTTTTGTAACATCCCGAGATTTTATAAAAAAATATTCTTTTTTAATTTCATTAATGTCTTGTGTTGTACACTACACCAAAAGGAGCTTTCTCAACACGCATCCTTGACTTTCCTTGCATTACACGCAATCGCAACCTTCCTCGCTAGCGTGTGTTGTACGCAATACCGAGTTTCACTAAACAATGACATGCTATTAAAATATTATTAAAACTAGCAGTTATGAATATTAATAACCACCTTTTAAAATTATAGAAATTTTAGCTCTCAAAATAGACTTCATTTTTGGATTCGGAGTGTCGAATTTAGCCTAAGGTGAAATTTTGGTACTTTTCAGATAACTTTCATATTCTGATTAATAGTGAAAATTACTAAATTATAATTAAAAACAAATTTTTTAATCGAAATAATTAATAGTGATAAATTATTAATTTGAGTGGTTTTAAAGTATATTTAGAATATATTTTTACAATTTAATACAATGTTGGTCATTGGATCTAATTTCACATTTAAACCAGTCATAAACAAGTGTCAATCTTTTGATAGTTATTATCTCTTAAGAACACACTATTTGTTTTGACGATAGGAATTAATTTTAAATAAATTAATGCAACTGATATGTTTTGAATTTGATAAAATAGAAATCATTTTTGAATTCATAAAATCAAATATAGCTTAGATCTAATTTTTTGTATTTTTATGGAAACTTTCATTTTTTGATGAATAGTGAAACCACTAAGTGGTAGTTAAAAAAAATGAATTTTTCATAAAACATAATTTTACCGCTTCTGTGAATGGAATTTTGAAAATCTGAGAGACACGGTTGATGTCAGTAAGTAAAATGTGGTTCAATGAGATGAAAATAATTTTTTGGTGAATAGGAACTTTTTACTTTTTTTCATGGTTAAAAGTAAATAGGGTAATTAAGGGTAAAAATGATATTATTATTACCCTAACACATGTCCTAATTCTATTGTACAAGTGTAATTCGTCCAAAAACAACCTTAGGAAAAACATATGACCATTTAGGCCCACTTGGATTAGATTAGAACATTTATTATTAATTTATTTAAAGAAGGGTTAAAATACTTAAAATCAATTTTTAATAATTAAATAATTTTTCATATAAGGATATACATAAGATAAATTCAACTATAAATATTAATTAGAAAGATAAATCTATTTCCTACATAATAATATTTTATTTGTAATTTTTATACTTTAAATAATTTAATATATTTATGACACAATGATGATGCAGTAATTACCATAATAGTAAAAAAATTAGAATAATTGATATTATAAATACCTAAATAAGTATAATTTGAGACTTTTTATGAATTAAACTAATTTTATAGGTTAATATGACATGTTATTATTTATGTAATTAACTTTGGTCGAAGTAATCATTCTGTTATGTGTTTCAAAAAAATCAACTATTGAATAGTGTCAAAATTGACATAAAATAGTTTTTAAAACAAATATTATATTATTAATTGTTGTTTTATTCCTAAAAATCTAAGCTTCATCCAAATGACTTATATAAGGTTATATATATTAATCAAATACAACTTGGGGGTCACTTGGATGTATATGGTATGTTTATTAACTATATAATATAAAAATACAAAGTGACATGGTAAATGTCAATCGAATTAACTAAGAGTTAAAAATAAAAGATAAGGTTAATATAATGACCTAAACTTGTCTAAATTCTATTGGATGAGAGGATTTCGACCCATAACCACCTTATATTCTACGTAACTCAATTTGGAGCTATTTAAAACTGAACATGACTTTATAATAAAATAATATTTTCAGTTATTCCAAAGGTGCCCCTCTCCTCCCTTATAAAAGGGCACCTCCTCCCCCTCTTCCTCACACCACTTTGAGCCTTCAAGCTCGGCCAACCCCTGCCAATTTCTTCTTTCCACTTCCCTAGAAACATCCTAGAGGTTCTGGTCTTCTTCAAAGACCTATTTTAGTGCCCTAAAAGGAGGTCTCAAAGAAGCACTTCAAAGAAGAGGTAGTGTCCGTTACCGATTCTTTCATCTTTATTTCTTCTTCCACTTCTTATTATTTAGTTGTTTCATTATGAAGTAATAACATCAGTATCACTCATATACTGATATGTTATTATAAGTATGAAACAACCCTATTTCACCATCTATCCATCCTACGGAAAAAGAAATCACCGCGCGTGCGTACGTACGGAATACCGTCTCCACGCCGTGGTGTAATCTATTTTCCACCACCACCTTACTTGGATGGGAATAATGGTGTAAATAATGACTATATATGACTATTATAAAGTTATACTTATTCTTAAATAGTATACATACACTCTAATACAATTCCATGATCATAGGAATGATATCATCACTCGTGCGTACGTACGGAATACCGTCTCCACAATGTGATGCGACTCGTTCTACATGATCTTCATTTCATAATGATTATATAAATGAATTGAATGAATTAATATGATATATATTAAACTAATACCATTCTTTAAATGTGGTATCTATAACCTAAAGAGAAGAATAAGAATTTATTCGACAAAACACGCATAAGAACAAAAAGTTATAAACACCCGAATAACAAGTAGCAATGAAATATTACTAATAAGAAGATAAGAATATGACCATATATGATATCATAAAAATAAGTATGATTCTGGAATAAGTCAATAACATTATTTAAATCATTATACAGGAGGTTCGGACACGTACAAAGCATATCCGACCTAAGGTAAGGGAAAATATCACAATCTCATTTTTTTATCCGAGATTGTTTATACTTTGGTATTTACTGGGGTGTATTTTATCATCCACATCCATGTTTCCTCAATATATAATATTATTTCCATCCACCTACAATATTTTATATCCAATTTTACCCTTCGGTGAGTTTTTAGTAAAAGATACAAAAGGAATCTTTTGTCGTTTTTCAAATAAGGTACTTTTTGACTTTTTTGAAAAAAGTACGAGAAGAATGTTTTTTTAACTTATATGGTATGAATGGATTTTTAAAACATTATTTCCAAGAAGCTTACTTTACAGGTTTTAAAGATTATTTTTAATCAACTTCTTTTAGTTTAAAATTGTATGACATGTGAAGAAAGGAAAATGTTTTTGAAGTAGAAAGAATATTTTCCTCAACAATGGAGTTCAAGTGTTTTATCAAAATTATTTTCCATCTAAGATAATAAAGGGTTATGTTTCTATCCCTATTTTTACATTGATTTGATTCTGTTGTGATGGACTTATTTTTATGAATTCCTTTATCTTATATGAATTGTTTTATGATTTCACGATGTTTAAGATTCCCATTTTTATTACATGGGTTATGCAATGATGTATGATTTAATATTTTGTGGAACATATAAGAATTGTACCATTATGAGATGGGTGGGACCTATATCTCCCTCCAATAAATTGGGTATAGATTTTATATCTCATGATATAGACATGGCTGGAACGGTAGGTTATACCGGTTCAGTGAAACAGGACTGAAATGAGGGTGACTCGGTTCAGAAATGGACTTTGTCCACTAAGATAGTCTTGGAAATGAGTCTTGACTAATAAGATATGATTCTATATGATTATGTGTGTATGCCACAAAGTTTCATGTTTTATGTTATGATTATTGGGATTACATTTCACTACTATGATTTATCCCATGTTATGAAATCATGATCTCTTTTGCAGGTTAAGATTTCCAAAAGATATGTTCTTATGAATATGATGTGATTGATATTTCTTCTGTTTACCCTTACTGAGCATTTGAGATCACCCTTTTATGTTTTCTTTTCCCCAGGATATAAAGAAAGGTTTTAGGTAAGAAAAAAAATGGGAAGATCCTTATTTGGAGATGTTGAAGATCTTTCACCACGATTAGAAGATTTTATTCCGAGTTTCCAAAGACACTAAACTATTACAGTCCTTATGTGTTTGTTTTTCTTATGTACTAAGTATTTCACAAAAGTAATGTAATATTCATGTACGTCAAGCTTTGGGTATCTACTGTTGGTATCAAAGTAAAGGTTTAGTCAATCTTTGGAAACTAGGATGCGAAAACATTAGTGAGATCCCTAGATATATTTCTATGGTATGTCTAGGGATGTCCCTAAGGATAAGTACACGTATAGGATTCAGTCCTAGAACTACGGTAACGATCATAGAATTTAACCTAAGATGTTAGATATGGAGGATACTCCCCCTTTATTATGTTGTTTTCCCTAGCATGATTTTTTCCTCTCACACTATTCTTTTTGGGTTTTAGATGATGGCTGGAACCCAAAGGAACCGTGTTGATCAATGTAATGGACAATGCAATGATTGTCCTCCTGAACAAACAAATGTTATGGGAGATGGAGTGCAAAATCTTATTGCTATACTTACACAAGCTATGAATCATTCTGGACTTCCAAATGAGTAGAGAAGGGAACAATATTCTATTGAGTCCTTCATGAGGCAACGTCCACCTTCTTTCCGTGGGTCTTCTGATCCACTTGTTGCTGAACAATGGATCAGTACTACTGAAAAGATATTTTCAGTTCTTCAATGTTCTGAACATGATAAAGTCATCTTAGCAGTATATCGTTTGGAAGGTGAAGCTGGTCAATGGTTGAATCTTATCAAGAATACGAGGCCAAGAGATGAAACTGAGTCCATGGAATGGGACGAGTTCAAGAACTTATTTTTCAATATGTACTTCCCTCGTATTCTTCGAACAAAGATGGAGAAGGAGTTCCTTGAACTAAAGCAAAAGGATGATGAATCTGTTGGTATATACGAAGTGAATTTTACAAGGCTTGCAAGGTATGCATCTGGATTTATCATCCAACCTGAAAGTAAAGTTGATCGATTCTTCAGTGGCTGAAAACCAAATCTTCGAAGGGCATTAGCTATAAGAGACTTCAGTAGCTATGAAGAAATTGTGTGTTGTGCTATCAAGGTAGAAATGGAAGTTGGTGTTACTTATCCATCTCATAGTTTTTATAGCAACCCATACTTTATAGACATTGTTAATACTTCAAAATTGAAGCACACTTATTAAAACATATGACAAAACCACAAAGGACCGTATAGGTATAGTGTCTTTAGAAACTGGGAAACATAAACAAATGGTTCATAAATCTTCTATAGTGTCTCCCATTTATTTCATCATATCTAGGGTCCCTTTTAGCATATTCTACTTAATATCCATCTTCCTGACCTGGGGAAAAGAAAACATAAAAGGGTGATCTCAAATTCTCAGCAAGGGAAATAAAAGAAATAAAAATCATATCATATCTTTTTGAAAATCATAACCTGCAAAAGATATCATAATATCTTAACATGGAATAAATCATAGAAGTGAAAATGATATCCCCATAATCATAACATAAAACTTGAAAATTTGTGGCATGCACACATAATCATGGAAAATAATTTCTTTTTAGTCATGACTCGTTGCCAAGACTATCTTAGCGGACAAAGTCCATTTCTGAACCCAGTTCACTCCTCGTTTCAGTCCTGTATCACTGAACCGAAATAACCTTCCGTTCCAGCCATGTCTATCTCATGAGATATAAAATCTTTACCCAATGAAATGGAGGGAGATATAGGTCCCACCCATCTTATAATGAATCCTTTCTTATGTGTGCCACATAATCATAAATCATACATCATCGCATAACACATGTAAAAAAATGGGATACTTGAATCATCATGACATAATAAAACAAATCATATAAGGTAAATGACTTCATAAAAACAATTCCCTCACAACATGATCAAATCAATGTAATAATAGGGATAAAAACAGAACCCTTTATTATCCTAGATGGAAAATAATTTTGATAAAACACTTGAACTCCATTCTTGAGGAAAATATCCTTTCTTCTTTAAAAACATTTTTCCTTTCTTAACATGTCATACGACTTTAATCTAAAACAAGGTGATTAAAAATAAAATTGAAAACTTGTAAAGGAAGCTTCTTGGAAATAATGTTTTAAAAATCCATTCATGCCGTATAAGTTAAAAAAACATTCTTCGTACTTTTGTCGGAAAAGTCAAAAAAGTACCTCGTACGAAAAATGACAAAAGATTCCTTTCATATCTTTTACTAAAAACTCACCAAAGGGTAAAATAGGATTTAAACAATTTTAGGTGAATGGAAATAATATTACATATTGAGGAAACATGCATGTGGATGATAAAATACACCCCAGTAAATGCCAAAGTATAAACAATCTCGGATAAAAATGAGATTGTGATATTTCCCTTACCTTAGGTCTGATTTGCTTTGTATGTGTCCGAACCTCCTGTATAATGATTTAAATCATGTTATTGACTTATTCCAGAATCATATTAATTGTTATTATATCATATATGGTTCACTTATGACTTTATATTACCCGTTCTTTTGTAAATTCATGTTAAAGTAGCGTTTTGGGTAAAATCGTCTCATTGGCCGTTCGTGTTTTTAACTTGTAATTATTAATATGATTACTTGGATCATGATTACTTATATCCATAATTTAAAACATGATTTATATATAATATATATTCAGAATATATATATATATATAATATATCGATAAATGGAATGAAATACACCGTTCATGGAGACGGTAGTCCGTACGTACGCATGAACGCTGTTTTCGTTTCCTTATTGAATTCAATGGAATTAATTAGATGACATACATATAAATATACATAAATACAGTATAATTATTATGTCATATATTTCATTATTACTTATTATATATACTTTATAATCATTCATGAATGGTTAATGTGGAGAATGAATCTCATCGCGTCGTGGAGACGGTAGTCCGTAAGTACGCACGAGCGATGATATCGTTCCCATGGTCATGGAATTGTGTTGAAGTGTATGTATATTATTTCAGTATCAATATTACTTTATAATAATCATAAATAGTTACTCATTACACCATTATACCCATCCTTGTAAGGTGATGGTGGAAAATAGATTACACCACGGCGTGGAGACGGTATTCCGTACGTACGCACACGCGGTGATTTCATTTTTCTGTAGGATGGATAAAAGGTGAATTAGGGTTGTTTCATATTTATAATAACATATAATTATGTAAGTAATACTGATGTTATTACTTTATCATGAAACAACTAAATAAGAAGAAGTTGAAGACGAAAGAAATTGAAAAGATCGGTAATGGATATTACCTCTTCTTTGGAACGCCTCTTTGAATCCTCCACTTAGGGAACTAAGATTGGTCTTTGAAGAAGACCAGGACCTCTAGGATTATTCTATGTAAGTGGATAGGAGAAAATGGCAGGGGTTTTCCGAGCTTGAGTTCTCAAATTGGTGTGAGGAGGAGGGGGATGAGGTGCCCTTTTATAAGGGAGGAGAGGGGCACCTTAGGAATATCTCAAAATATTATTTTATATTAAAGTCAAAATCGGTTTATAATGGTTCCAAAGGGTCTTATTTCGAAGCTAAAGTGGGTATGGGTCGAAATCCTATCAACCAATAGGATTTAGACAAGTTTAGGTTATTATGTTAACCTTATCAATTAGATTTAACTCTAAGTTAAATAATTTAACTTTTACCGTGTCTTTTTGTTTTCTTACACTATATGGTTAATACACTTACTATAACATGCCAAACGAACCCCAAATTGTTTATTATTAATATATATATATCCTTATCTAAGTCATTTGGCCAAACATTATATTTTTAGGAATTAAATAACAATTGATAATATAATATTTGTTTTAAAAACTAATTTATGTCAATTTTGACACTATTTGGTACATGATTTTTATAAAATTCATAACAGAATGATAAGTTCGAACCAAGTTACTTAAATCAACAATAACATGTCATATTAACCTAGAAAATTAGTTTAAGTCATAAAAAGTCTCAAATTACATTTATTTGGGCATTTATAACATCAATTATGTTAACTTTTCTTAAAAAGGTAATTACTGCATCATTGTTGTGTCGTAAATAAATTAACTTATTTTAAGTCTAAAAATTACAAATAAAATACCATTATGTAGAATATCGTTTTATCTTTCTAATGAATATTTATAGTCGAATTTATATTATGTATAACCCCATATTAAAAATGTTTTAGTAAATAAACTTTGATTTTAACTCTTTTAACTCTTCTTTGAATTAAATAATAATAAATGTCCTAATCTAACCCAAGTGGGCCTAAATGGTCATATTTTATTCCTAAGTTTGTTTTTGGTCGAGTTAAACTTATCCAATAGAATTAGGATATGTGTTAGGGTAATATTAATATCATATTTACCCTTAGTTACCCTATTTACTATTAACCGCGGTAAAAAAAAGTAAAAAGTTACTATTCAGCAAAAAATTATTTTTATCTCATTGAACCACATTTTACTTACTGATATCATCCGTGTCTTTCGGATTTTCGAAATTCCATTCACAGAAGCGGTAAAATTAAGTTTTATGCAAAATTCAGTTTTTAACCTACCACTTAGTGGTTTCACTATTCATCAAAAATTGAAAGTTTTCAGAAAAATACCAAAATTTCACCCTAGACTAATTTCGATATTCTGAATCCAAAAATGAAGTCCATTTTAAAAAATAAAATTTATAAAATTTCAAAAAGTGGTTATTACTATTCATAATGGCTAGTTTTAATAATATTTTAATAGCATATCGTTGTTTAATGAAACTCAGTATTGCGTACGACGCAAGTTATCGAGGAAAGTTGCGATTGCGTGTAAAGTAATCCAAGCTAGTGTGTAGTGAAAGATTCCTTTGATAACATAAAAACAAAATATTACTCATAAAAATCTCGGGTGTTACATTCTACCCCCCTTAAAAAGAATTTCGCCCTCGAAATTCGTCACTTTGTAACAAACAGGTGAGGATACTTCTCCCTCATCATATCCTCAAGCTCCCATGTAGCTTCTTCAAGTTGGTGGTTCCTCCATAAAACTTTCACCAATCGAGTGGTCTTGTTTCGTAGGACTTTTTCGCTACGATCCAGAATCTCTATCGGTTGTTCTTCATAAGAAAGATCTTGCTCCAGCGGTACAACTTCTGAGCTGAGTACATGTGAAGGATTAGGTATGTACTTTCTCAGGAGAGATACATGGAACACATCGTGAACTTGAGAGAGATTCGGTGGAAGCACCAATCGGTAAGCTACCTTTCCAACACGATCCAGTATTTCGAAAGAACCGATATATCTAGGGCTCAACTTCGCCTTCTTTCTAAATCTCATAACCCTCTTCCAGGGAGATATTCGTAAGAACACTTTATCACCAACTTCAAACTCTAGGTCTTTTCTTCGGTTGTCGGCATAACTTTTCTGTCGACTCTGGGCTGCTCTTATGTGTTGTTGAATAGATTTGACCTTTTCTGCCATTTCATCAACGAGTTCAGGTCCTAATAGCTTTCTTTCCCCAACTTCATCCCAGCAAGTTGGATTCCTGCATTTCTTTCCATAGAGAGCTTCATAAGGAGCCATCTGAATACTGGAGTGAAAGCTATTATTATAAGAAAATTCCACCAAAGGTAGGTGTTGATCCCAACCTCCTTTGAAATCTATAGAGAAAGCTCTCAACATATCTTCTAGGGTTTGAATTGTTCTCTCAGACTGACCGTCTGTCTGAGGATGATAAGCAGTTCTGAAACTCAACTCTGTATCCAGAGTATGCTGAAGACTTCGCCAGAACATCGAGGTAAATCTCGGATCCCGATCAGATATAATAGAAAGTGGTACTCCATGCAATCTTACCACTTCCTTTACATATATCCTGACAAGTTGATCTAGAGAGAAATCCTCTCTAATAGCAATGAAGTGTGCAGACCTTGTAAGACGATCAACTATGACCCAGATAGCATTATTGCCTTTGGATGTTTTAGGAAGTCCTATGACAAAGTCCATAGTGATGTTTTCCCATTTCCATTCGGGTATGGGTAATGGTGTAACATCCCATTAGACTTCTGTCTCTCAGCTTTAACTTGTTGACAAACCAAGCATCGAGAGACATATTCAGCAACATCTCTTTTCATGCCATCCCACCAGAATTACTCCTTCAGGTCCCTATACATCTTCGTGCTTCCAGGATGAATAGAGAATGAAGAACTATGAGCCTCATCCAGCAGCTCTTTCTTTTATTCAGGGATGGGAGGAACACAAACCCGATTCCTGAACTTTATTATCCCATCACAATCAAGGTTGAATTCAGGAACATTTCTCACATTCTTTTATAACTCGACATCTTCTTTTTGTGCCTCTTTAATCTTCACATGTATAGATGGTTGAACATTCAGATGAGAAAGATAAGATTTTTCCCCTTCCATTATAATTCCAAGATCCATCCTTTGTAAATCCATAAATATTGGATCTTTTGTGATCCTCATCATGGATAAACTAGCATGGTCTTGTCGACTTAATGCATCTGCCACCTTGTTTGCTTTCCCAGGGTGGTAATGGATTGAGCAGTCATAATCCTTAATCAGCTCCAACCATCTTCTTTGACGCATATTCAGCTCCTTTTGTGTGAAAATATACTTTAAACTTTTATGATCAGTATAAATATCACACCTTTCACCATAAAGGTAATTCCTCCAAATATTTAATGCAAAGATTACCGCAGCCAACTCCAAATCATGTGTTGGGTAATTTTTCTCATGGATTTTCAACTGTCGTGAGGCATAAGCTATCACCATATCATTTTGCATAAGAACACACCCCAATCCCTTCTTGGATGCATCACTGTAGATCACAAACCTTTCTCCACTACAAGGCAGTGTGAGCACAGGTGCACTGGATAACCTTATTTTCAACTCCTTGAAATTCTCTTCACATTCCTCTGTCCAAACAAACTTAACTCCTTTCCGAGTCAACTTGGTGAGTGGATTAGATAATCGTGAAAAATCTTTTACAAAACATCGATAATATCCAGCCAAACCAAGAAAACTTCGGATCTCAGTTACTGTTGTTGGTCTCGACCATCTTTCGATAACCTCTGTTTTTTGCTGGATCCATAGATAACCCCTCTTTTGAGATTATGTGACCCAAAAATGCAACTTTTTGAAGCCAAAATTCACACTTGGTAAATTTGGCATAAAGCTTCTCCTTTCTCAGGGTCTTCAATATAATTCTCAAGTGATCTTCATGCTCTTACTTTCTCTTTGAATAGACAAGAATATCGTCTATAAAGACTACCAAAAATTGATCAAGATAGTCTCTAAAGACTCTATTCATTAGATCCATGAAGATAGCAGGGGCATTAGTAAGACCAACTGGCATCACTATAAATTCATAGTGTCCATACCTTGTACGGAAAGTTGTCTTTGGTATATCCTCCCTTTTGACCCTTAATTGATGATACCCTGAACGAAGATCAATCTTGGAAAAGTATTGAGCTCCGTGTAGTTTGTCAAATAAGTCATCAATGCATGGGAGAGGATATTTGTTCTTGATAGTGATCTTGTTAAGTTCTCGATAATCAATGCAGAGTCTCATTGATCCATCTTTCTTCTTAACAAATAGAACAGGTGCTCCCCAAGGTGATGCACTAGGGCGTATGAATCCCTTATCAAGATTCTCTTGGAGTTTCTTCTTCAATTCCTGCAACTCAATTGGGGCCATTCTATAAGGTGTCTTTGAAATAGGCAAAGCACCCGGTATGAGTTCTATTGAAAACTCAACTTCACAATTTGGTGGAAGACCCGGTAATTCCTCCGGAAAGACATCATCAAACTCCCGTACAATGGAAATATTCTTAATCGTGAGTTTCTCACCAACCATTTGAGATAAATAACCTTCATTTAGTGGAATCAAGACTCATAAGATGGAAGGAATTTCCACTGGAAGGTTATATTCATCCTTGCATCGATAGACGATCATAGATTGATCTGGAATATGAAATGTGACTTCCCTTCTTTGGCAATTGATATGAGCTCCATGTAGAGAAAGCCAATCCATGCCAAGAATCACATCAAATTCCACTATAGGAAGGATCACAAGATTTGTAGGAAGCACATTCCCACAAACTTCAATCGGAGAAGAATTATAAACTTTTGATGCGACTGTTGTGCCATTAGGTGTTGTCACAGCTAACTCAACATCTAATTGTTGAGGTAATACGGTGATACCCTTAGAAAATTCATTAGAAATAAAAGAGTGGGTGGATCCAGAATCAAATAAAACATTTTCTACTTTAGAGTGGATGGTAAGTTTACCTTTCACCACTTCGTTATCGTACTCGACATCGCTAATAGAAATTGCATGTGACTTTCCTTTGTCTTTAGCCTTAAGAGTTTGTTGACATCGACCATCATCATCAACCCTTGGATTTTTCCATTGATTGGCATAATGCCCCATCTCCTTGCACTTGAAACATTGAAGTGTAGTAGGTTCATTCTGTGCATCCCTTCCTTTGTTTGCATCATTAGACATCTTCTTCCCATCATTGCGGCATTCAAATGCCCGATGACCTTACTTCCCACATTTGAAACATTTAATTGTCCCTTTAAGACAACTCCCTACATGTTTCTTTCCACACTTTGAGCATAAGGGAAAGCTCATCTTCTTTTCAGTGTGCTCTTTAGATTTTCCTTTGAATTCCATCTTCCTCTTCTTATCAAACCCATTTGACTGATGGGTTACTCCAATCTCCATCTCGACTTTGAGAGCACATCGAACGATTTCCTCGTAGCTATTGAAGTCCCTTATGGATAACGCCCTTCGAAGACTTGGTTTTAAGCCACTAAAGAATCGATCGATCTTACTCTCAGGTTGGATAATAATACCAGAAGCGTACCTTGCAAGTCTTGTAAAATTTGCTTCATAGGAACCAATAGATTCATCATCCCTTTGCTTCAGTTCAAGAAACTCTTTCTCCATCTTTGTTCGGAGAATACGAGGGAGGTACTTATTGAAAAATATGTTCTTGAACTCGTCCCATTCCATGGACTCAATTTCATCCCTTTTCCTCGTATTCTTAATAAGATTCCACCATTGATTAGCATCTCCTTCTAAACGATAAACTTCTAGGATGACTTTATCATGTTCAGAACATTGAAGAACTGAAAATATCTTTTCAGTAGTACTAATCCATTGTTCAGCAACTAATGGATCAGTAGACCCACTGAAAGATGGTGGATGCTGCCACATGAAGGATTCAACAGAATGTTTCTCCTTCCATTGCTCGTTTGGAAGTCCTGCATGATTCATATCTTGAGAAAGTAGTGTGAGCATGGCTACAAGATTTTTCATTCCAGCTCCCATATCCTTTGGTTTCTCAGGAGGACAATCATTGCATTTCCCATCGCATTCCGCATTAACACGGTTCCTTTGGGTTCTAGCCATGGACTAAAACCAAAAAGAATAGTGTGAGCAACACTAATTATAATAGGAAAACCACATAATTCAAAAATAAAATTTTCATGCTGAAGGTCTTATCCTAGGTTATTCATGGCCATTTCTAAAACACTAAGATTGTGTTCTATTCTTAGACTTATCCTTAGGGTTCTTACTAAGGATTTCACATCCTAGTTTCCAAAGTTTGACTATACCTTTCCTCTGATACCAACTATAATGACCCATACTTTACATAAATTGTTAATACTTCAAAATTGAAGCACACTTATTACAACATATGACAAAACCACAAAGGACTGTATAGGTATAGTGTCTTTAGAAACTGGGAAACATAAACAACAGGTTCATAAATCTTCTACAGTGTCTCCCATTTATTTCATCATATCTAGGGTCCCTTTTAGCATATTCTACTTAATATCCATCTTCCTGACCTGGGGAAAAGAAAACATAAAAGTGTGAGCTCAAATGCTCAGCAAGGGCAAATAAAAGAAATAAAAATCATATCATATCTTTTTAAAAATCATAACCTGCAAAAGAGATCATAATATCTTAACATGGAATAAATCATAGAAGTGAAAATGATATCCCCATAATCATAACATAAAACTTGAAACTTTGTGGCATGTACACATAATCATGGAA
Source organism: Viscum album (assembly GCA_963277665.1). Lineage (NCBI taxonomy): Eukaryota > Viridiplantae > Streptophyta > Magnoliopsida > Santalales > Viscaceae > Viscum > Viscum album. The sequence continues at coordinate 1,167,894,443 of OY728130.1, forward strand.
AATCATTTCTTGTTAGTCATGACTCGTTTCCAAGACTATCTTAGCAGACAAAGTCCATTTCTGAACCGAGTTCACTCCTCGTTTTAGTCCTGTATCACTGAACCGAAATAACCTTCCGTTCTAGCCATGTCTATCTCATGAGATATAAAATCTTTACCCAATGAATTGGAGGGAGATATAGGTCCCATCCATCTTATAATGAATCCTTTCTTATGTGTGCCACATAATCATAAATCACACATCATCGCATAACACATGTAACAAAAATGGGATTCTTCAAACATCATGACATCATAAAACAAATCATATAAGGTAAATGACTTCATAAAAATAATTCCCTCACAACATGATCAAATCAATTTATTAATAGGGATAAAAACAAAACCCTTTATTATCTTAGATGGAAAATAATTTTGATAAAACACTTGAACTCCATTCTTGAGGAAAATATCATTTCTTCTTTAAAAACATTTTTCCTTTCTTAACATGTCATACGACTTTAATCTAAAACAAGGTGATTAAAAATAAACTTGAAAACTTGTAAAGGAAGCTTCTTGGAAATAATGTTTTAAAAATCAATTCATTCCGTATAATTTAAAAAAACATTCTTCGTACTTTTGTCGGAAAAGTCAAAAAAGTACCTCGTACGAAAAACGACAAAAGATTCCTTTCATATCTTTTACTAAAAACTCACCGAAGGGTAAAATAGGATTTAAAAAATTTTAGGTGAATGGAAATAATATTACATATTGAGGAAACATGCATGTGGATGATAAAATACACCCCAGTAAATGCCAAAGTATAAACAATCTCGGATAAAAATGAGATTGTGATATTTCCCTTACCTTAGGTCTGATTTGCTTTGTACGTGTCCGAACCTCCTGTATAATGATTTAAATCATGTTATTGACTTATTCCAGAATCATATTCATTGTTATTATATCATATATGGTTCACTTATGACTTTATATTACCCGTTCTTTTGTAAATGCTTGTTAATGTAGCGTTTTGGGTAAAATCGTCTCATTGGTCGTTCGTGTTTTTAACTTGTAATTATTAATATGATTACTTGGATCATGATTACTTATATCCAGAATGTAAAACATGATTTATATATAATATATATTCAGAATATATATATATATATATATAATATATCGATAAATGGAATGAAATACACCGTTCATGGAGACGGTAGTCCGTACGTACGCATGAACGCTGTTTCCGTTTCCTTATTGAATTCAATGGAATTAAGTAGATGACATACATATAAATATACATAAATACAGTATCATTATTATGTCATATATTTCATTATTACTTTTTATATATACTTTATAATCATTCATGAATGGTTAATGTGGATAATGAATCTCATCGCGTCGTGGAGACGGTAGTCCGTACGTACGCACGAGCGATGATATCATTCCCATGGTCATGGAATTGTGTTGAAGTGTATGTATACTATTTCATTATCAATATTACTTTATAATAATCATAAATAGTTACTCATTACACCATTATACCCATCCTTGTAAGGTGATGGTGGAAAATCGATTACACCACGGCGTGGAGACGGTATTCCGTACGTACGCACGCGCGGTGATTTCATTTTTCCATAGGATGGATAAAAGGTGAATTAGGGTTGTTTAATATTTATAATAACATATCAGTATGTAATTAATACTGATGTTATTTATTTATCATGAAACAACTAAAGAAGAATAAGTTGAAGAAGAAAGAAATTGAAAAGATCGGTAATGAATATTACCTCTTCTTTGGAACGCCTCTTTGAATCCTCCACTTAGGGAACTAAGATTGGTCTTTGAAGAAGACCAGAACCTCTAGGATTATTCTATGAAAGTGGAGAGGAGAAAATGTCAGGATTTTTTCGAGTTTGAGTGCTCAAATTGGTGTGAGGAGGAGGGGGAGGAGGTGCCCTTTTATAAGGGAGGAGAGGGGCACCTTAGGAATATCTCAAAATATTATTTTATATTAAAGTCAAAATCGGTTTATAATGGTTCCACAGGGTCTTATTTCGAAGCTAAAGTGGTTATGGGTCGAAATACTATCAACAAATAGGATTTAGACAAGTTTAGGTAATTATGTTAACCTTATCAATTAGATTTTACTCTAAGTTAAATAATTTAACTTTTACCGTGTCTTTTTGTTTTCTTACACTATATGGTTAATACACTTACTATAACATGTCAAACGAACCCCAAATTGTTTATTATTAATATATATATCCTTATATAAGTCATTTGGCCGAACATTATATTTTTATGAATTAAATAACAATTGATAATATAATATTTGTTTTAAAAACTAATTTAGGTCCATTTTGACACTATTTGGTACATTATTTTTATGAAATTCATAACAGAATGATAAGTTCTAACCAATTTAATTATATCAACAATAACATGTCATATTAACCTATAAAATTAGTTTAAGTCATAAAAAGTCTCAAATTACATTTATTTTGGTATTTATAACATCAATTATGTTAACTTTTCTTAAAAAGGTAATTACTGCATCATTGTTGTGTCGTAAATAAACTAACTTATTTAAAGTCTAAAAATTACAAATAAAATACCATTATGTAGAATATCTTTTTAGCTTTTTAATTAATATTTATAGTCTAATTTATCTTATGTAAAACCCCATATTAAAAATGTTTTAGTAAATAAACTTTGATTTTAACTCTTTTAACTCTTCTTTGAATTAAATAATAATAAATGTCCTAATCTAACCCAAGTGGGCCTAAATGGTCATATTTTATTCCTAAGTTTGTTTTTGGTCGAATTAAACTTATCCAATTGAATTAGGACATGTGTTAGGGTAATATTAATATCATATTTACCCTTAGTTACCATATTTACTATTAACCGCGGTAAAAAAAGAGTAAAAAGTTACTATTCACCAAAAAAATTATTTTTATCTCATTGAACCACATTTTACTTACTGATATCAAACATTTCTATCGTAGTTTCGAAATTCAATTCACAGAAGCGGTAAAATTATGTTTTATGCAAAATTCAGTTTTTAACATACTACTTAGTGGTTTCACTATTCATCAAAAATTGAAAGTTTTCAGAAAAATACCAAAATTTCACCCTAGACTAATTTCGATATTCCGAATCCAAAAATGAAGTCCATTTTAAAAAATAAAATTTATAAAATTTCAAAAAGTGGTTATTACTATTCATAATGGCCAGTTTTAATAATATTTTAATAGCATATCGTTCTTTAGTGAAACTCAGTATTGCGTACGACGCAAGCTATCGAGGAAAGTCGCGATTGTGTGTAAAGTAAGCCAAGCTAGTGTGTAGTGAAAGATTCCTTTGATAACATAAAAACAAAATATTACTCATAAAAATCTTGGGTTTTACAGTTTTGACAAGAAATGAAAGATGGAGTTCAAGGAGAAATCTCAGAATAATGGTGAAAAGAAGATGAATGTTTCCTTATACTCAATGTGTGGAAAGAAGCATGGTGGAGATTGTCTTAAATGGACATGTAAATGTTTCAAATGTGGAAAGGAAGGTCATCAGGAATTTGAATTCCGTAATGATGGGAAGAAGATTTCTAATGATGAAAACAAAGGAAGGGATACACAGAATGACCCTACTACACTTCAATGCTTCAAGTGCAAGGAAATGGGGAATTATGCTAATAAATGCCCTAATCCAAGGGTTAGTGATGATCGACATGAGCAACCACTTAAGGAAAAGGACAAAGGGAAGTCACATGCGATTACCATTGGTGATGTTGAATATGAAAATGATGTGGTGGGATGATTAAGTGTTTATGTAATGGGATTCCAGAATAATGTTGTATATAGTATCGTGGAATATTGGAATATTTATGTTTTGGTCCATTGTGGTTTTCAATAATTTTATGGCATCGATAACCATGAAAAGTGGTTGAAATATTTTTGGAAAGAAGATGATATGCACATAATGAAGGGATAAAGAGAATCTAATATGTTTGATTGTATTCATGAGCTCATGATAGATATAAGGACTAAGTGAAATCATGGTTTGAGTATATAGAATTTTGAGGATTTTGGTATGTGTAAAGTGTTAACTTTTAACTACATTCATGTTTTGACTAAGGTTCAATGGGTATTCAAGAGAGTACATGATTAGGGCCTTTTCTTGTTTGGAATGTGACCAACAAGACATATCTTATGATATATGGGGATCAACGATGGTATTAAATCTCTGGTAATCATTTTCACTATATTATGAGAGTGGACTGCAATATTATCGATAAGCCTAAAGATTGGAATGGATTATTTTGGACATAAGTTAGTATTGTTTAAGGATAAAACTTTTTTGATATTGTTGATGGGATGTTATAGTAATATAGCTTTAGAAAAAGGACAGCCTGCAGGACGGGCGACAACCCATCGCGTCGGACAAGGCCGTGGGAATTGAACCCACAACCGAAGTGCGACTCGCCTTTATCACCTACCAATGGCCTACAGGAAGTCCCTGTTTAGTAGAAACTAGTTTTATTATATTAAGCAGTATGATATATGAAGTATAAGTCAATTTTAGGAACTATATATGATTAATCTCACTATATATGGACTTATGTATTTTTTATAACTTTGCTATCCTTTTGTTTGAGACAGATGGAATAACCCATCATTCTATCACATGATCTGCTAACACATCACGAATGACAAATTCAACTTCATTTCTTTAAGAGATGAAGTGTAAGTTTTCCAAAGAACAACTAATGGTGAGACTATACCAAAATCATGAAAGTATTTCTTCTAATTCCAATTTCATCAACTTTAGGGAAATGATCTTGAAAACCAAAAATGTTGTCCTAGTGCTCTTATATCAGATGAATTAGATGGTACCTTAGATCATCACAAATTTATGACTTTGTGATTGCTGGCTTTTCCATAGCCATGTTCTCTACCACTCACCATCAGAACATGATTGTTAGATTTCTCTTCCATATCCATATTTTCACCTATGTGGAAACCCAATGATTAGTTTATTTGGGTAATTGTTACATTTCATACTTTAGTTTTTAAAGCCATGTTTTGGTATTCCTTTTTACGATGTGGGTTTCTATTAAAGAAACTTTTGAGTAGTAAAGCATTTATAACCCGACGAATTTTGAGGGTGAAATTCATTTTAAGGGGTGTAGAATGTAACAGCCCGAGATTTTATAAAAAATATTCGTTTTAATTTCATTAATGTCTTGTGTTGTACGCTACACCAAATGGAGCTTGCTCAACACGCATCCTTGACTTTCCTTGCATTACATGCAATCGCGACCTTCCTCGATAGCGTGTGTAGTATGCAATACCGAGTTTCACTAAACAACGATATGCTATTAAAATATTATTAAAACTAGCCGTTATGAATAGTAATAACCACCTTTTAAAATTTTAGAAATTTTAGCTCTCAAAATGGACTTCATTTTTGGATTTGGAGTGTCGAATTTAGCCTATGGAGAAATTTTGGTACTTTTTGGAAAACTTTCTTATTCTGATGAATAGTGAAAATTACTAAATTATAATTAAAAACAACTTTTTAATCGAATTAATTAATAGTGATAAATTATTAATTTGAGTGGTTTTAAAGTATATTTAGAATATATTTTTACAATTTAATACAATGTTGTTCATTGGATATAATTTCACATTTAAACCAGTCATAAACATGTGTCAATCTTTTGATAGTTATTATCTCTTAAGAACACGCTATTTGTTTTGATGACGGGAATTAATTATTAAATTAATTAATGCAACTGATATGTTTTTAATTTGATAAAATAGACATCATTTTTGAATTCATAATATCAAATATATCTTAGATATAATTTTTGGTATTTTTCTGGAAACATTCATTTTTTGATGAATAGTGAAACCACTAAGTGGTAGTTAAAAAAATGAATTTTTCATAAAACATAATTTTACCGCTTCTGTGAATGGAATTTCCAAAATCTGAGAGACACGGTTGATGTCAGTAAGTAAAATGTGGTTCAATGAGATGAAAATAATTTTTTGGTGAATAGTAACTTTTTACTTTTTTTCCACGGTTAAAAGTAAATAGAGTAATTAAGGGTAAAAATTATATTATTATTACCCTAACACATGTCCTAATTCAATTGTACAAGTGTAATTCGACTAAAAACAACCTTAGGAATAAAATATGACCATTTAGGCCCACTTGGATTAGATTAGGACATTTATTATTAATTTATTTAAAGAAGGGTTAAAATAGTTAAAATCAAAGTTTAATAACTAAATAATTTTTAATATAAGGTTAAACATAAGATAAATTCGACTATAAATATTCATTAGAAAGATAAAAAGATTTCCTACATAATGATTTTTTATTTGTAATTTTTAGACTTTAAATAATTTAATTTATTTATGACACAATGATTATGTAGTAATTACCATAATATTGAACAAATTAGAATAATTGATATTATAAATACCTAAATAAGTATAATTTGGGACTTTTTATGAATTAAACTAATTTTCTAGGTTAATATGACATGTTATAATTGATTTAATTAACTTTGGTCGAAATAATCATTCGGTTATGAGTTTCAAAAAAATCAACTATTTAATAGTGTCAAAATTGACATAAAATAGTTTTTAAAACAAATATTATATTATTAATTGTTATTTTATTCCTAAAAATCTAAAGTTTGTCCAAAGGACATAGATAAGGTTATATATATTAATAAAACACAACTTGGGGGTCGCTTGGATGTATATGGTAAGTTTATTAACTATATAATATAAAAATACAAAGTGACATGGTAAATGTCAATCTAATTAACTAAGAGTTAAAACTAAACGATAAGGTTAATGTAATGACCTAAACTTGTCTAAATTCTATTGTATGAGAGTATTTCGACCCATCCCCACCTTATCTTAGAAATAACTCAATTTGGAGCTATTTAAAACTGAACTTGACTTTATAATAAAATAATATTTTTAGTTATTCCAAAGGTGCCCCTCTCCTCCCTTATAAAAGGGAACCTCCTCCCCCTCTTTCTCAAACCACTTTGTGCCTCCAAGTTCGGCCAAAACCTGTCAATTTATTCTCTCCACTTCTCTAGAAACATCCTATAGGTTCTGGTCTTCTTCAAAGACCTATTTTAGTGCCCTAAAAGGAGGTCTCAAAGAAGCACTTCAAAGAAGAGGTAATGTCTGTTACCAATTCTTTCATCTTTATTTGTTCTTCCACTTCTTCTTCTTTAGTTGTTTCATTATGAAGTAATAAAATCAGTATCACTCATATAATGATATGTTATTATAAGTATTAAACTACCCTATTTCACCATCTATCCATCCTACGGAAAAAGAAATCACCGCACGTGCGTACGTACGGAATACCGTCTCCACGCCGTGGTGTAATCTATTTTCCACCACCACCTTACTTGGATGGGTATAATGGTGTAAATAATGAAAATATATGACTATTATAAAGTGATACTGATTCTGAAATAGTATACATACACTCCAATACAATTCCATGATCATAGGAACGATATCATCACTCTTGCGTACGTACGGAATACCGTCTCCACGATGTGATGCGACTCGTTCTACATGATATTCATTTTATAATGATTATATAAATGAATTGAATGAATGAATATGATATATATTACACTAATACCATTCTAGAAATGAGTTATCTATAACCTAAAAAGAATAATAAGAATTTATTTGACAAAACACGCATAAGAACAAAAAGTTATAAACACCTGAATAATAGGTAGCATGAAATATTACTACAAAGAAGCTAAGAATATGACCATATATGATATCATAAAAATAACTATGATTCTGGAGTAAGTCAATAAAATTATTTAAATCATTATACAGGAGGTTCGGACACGTACAAAGCATATCAGACCTAAGGTAAGGGAAAATATCACAATCTCATTTTTTTATCCGAGATTGTTTATACTTTGGTATTTACTGGGGTGTATTTTATCATCCACATCCATGTTTCCTCAATATATAATATTATTTCCATCCACCTACAATAGTTTATGTCCAATTTTACCCATCTATGAGTTTTTAGTAAAATATATAAAAGGAATCTTTTTTCGTTTTTTGAACAAGGTACTTTTTAACTTTTTTGACAAAAGTACGAGAAGATTATTTTTTTAACTTATACGGTATGAATGGATTTTAAAGCATTATTTCCAAGATGCTTACTTTACAAGTTTTCAAGTTTATTTTTAATCAAATTCTTTTAGTTTAAAATTGTATGACATGTTAAGAAAGGAAAATGTTTTTGAAGTAGAAAGGATATTTTCCTCAAGAATGGAGTTCAAGTGTTTTATCAAAATTATTTTCCATCTAAGATAATAAAGGGTTCTATTTCTATCCCTATTTTTACATTGATTTGATTATGTTGTGATGGAATTATTTTTATGAATTCCTTTATCTTATATGAATTGATTTATGATGTCACGATGTTTAAGATTCCCATTTTTATTACATGGGTTATGCAATTATGTATGATTTAATATTTTGTGGCACACATAAGAATGGTATCATTATGAGATGGGTGGGACCTATATCTCCCTCCAATTCATTGGGTAACGATTTTATATCTCATGAGATAGACATAGCTGGAACGGTAGGTTATACCGGTTGAGTGAAACAGGACTGAAACGAGGGTGACTCGGTTCAGAAATGGACTTAGTCCACTAAGATAGTCTTGGCAATGAGTCTTGACTAATAAGATATGATTCTCTATGATTATGTGTGTATGCCACAAAGTTTCATGTTTTAAGTTATGATTAATGGGATTACATTTCACTACTATGATTTAACCCATGTTATGAAATCATGATCTCTTTTGCAGGTTATGATTTCCAAAAGATATGTTCTTATGAATATGATGTGATTGATATTTCTTTTGTTTACCCTTACTGAGCATTTGAGCTCACCCTTTTATGTTTTCTTTTCCCTAGGATATAAAGAGAGGTTTTATGTAAGAAAAAAAGGGGAAGATCTTTATTGGGAGATGTTGAAGATCTTTCACCACGATTAGAAGATTTTATTCCGAGTTTCCAAATACACTAAACTATTATGGTCGTTGTGTGTTTGTTTTTCTTATGTATTAAGTATTCCGAAAAAGTAATGTAATATTCATGTACGTCAAGCTTCGGGTCTCTACACCTTTTATACGATGGGTGATGGCACCATAGGAAAAGCTAGAAATATTATCTTATAATAAAATCATTTTGCATCTATAATAGCACCAAAATGAATTATTTAATAGATAAGGTGGTGAGAGTTCTCCAACCTCTCAACCAATATATTTTATACCGATTTGGGTCACTATATTAACCTTATCTTTTAGATTTAACTCTTAGTTAAATTGTTTGACATTTATCATGTCTCTTTGTATTTTTATATTATATGGTTAATAAAATTACTATAAACATTCATGAGAACCCTAAGTGGTTCATTAATGATACAATTATCATTGTATAATTTTTTTGGCAGATCCTTATATTTTTATGATTATTATATCAACTAATAATACTGTATTTTTTTAAAAAACTCATATATGTCAATTTTGACGTTATTTAATAATTATTTTCTTAAAGTCCTAAAAACATTATTATATCAAAATAAATACTTTTAATCAAACCTAAAATTTCATATTAACCTATAAAATTAGTTTATTTCATTAAAAGTCTCAAATTAGATTTATTTGGATATTTATAATATCAATTATTTTAATCATTCATTAATTTGGTAATTACTGCATCATTATTCTGTCATAAATAAATTTAATTATTTAATTTACAAAAATTATAAATAAAATACCATAATGTAGGAAATTGTTTTATCTTTAAAATTAATATTTATAGTCGAATTTATATTGTGTGTAACCTCATATTAAAAATGGTTTAGTTATTAAACATTGAATTTAACTCTTTTAACTCTTCTTAAAATAAAATAATAGTAAAAGTCCTAATCTAATCCATGTGTACCTAAGAGGTTCATATTTTATTCCTAAGTTAATTTTTGGTCAAATTATACTAATAAAATAGAATTAGGATAGATTTTAGGGTAATAATAAGATCATTTTTACCCTTAATTACCCTATTTACTTTTAACCGTGGTAAATAAAAGTAATAAGTCACTATTCAGAAAAAATTATTTCCTTCTTATTGAACCAAGTTTTACATACTGATATCAATCACGTATCGTGAATTTATGAGATATAACTCATAGAAGTGGTAAGATTATGTTTTCTGTAAATTTTAAAATGCTCTTTGGAGGTGGGTAAAAGATGGTAAAAAGTTCAATAAAATTTATTTATATGTAAAATTATTATAAACTAACTCCAATGAATTACATTGAACATATGTAGGTATTATGAATATATTTTGATCTAAAATAAATTTAAATTAAATAAATAATTTTTGAAATAATTTTTTTTTTAAATTATAACTTCGTGTTTTCACTATTCATAAAAAATTCAATGTTTTCAGAAAAATTCAAAAAATTCACCCTAAGTAAATTTCGATATTCCGAATCCAAAAATGAACTCCATTTTGAAAGATAAAATTTATTAAATTTCAAAATGTAAGTATTACTATTCATAACATCTAGTTTGATTGGTTGTGGTGTGTTTGAACTCGATGTTGCGTACAACACACACTACTATATTATTAAAAGAGAAGTGTACCATGGAATATTGAGGTCTTACATTATCTCATCATTTAAATAAATTTTTCCTTGAAATTTATAAAATAACACTGCATAAAAAGACTCTGGTGGTTCTTCGCCATAAGTTCCTCGGGTTCCCACGTTGCCTCTTCCATCTTAAGGTTTCTCCATCGAACTTTTACCAGACGAGTCGACCGGTTTCTCAAAACTTGTAATCTTCTATCAAGAACCTTGATAGGATATTCTCAATAAGATAGATCAGGTTCTGGTTCTAACTCCTCATAGGTGAGTACATGCGTTGGGTCCGACATGTATTTTCTCAACATTGATACATGGAACACATCTTGAACTTTGGAGTGACTTGGCGGCATTGCCAAATGGTAAGCTATAACCCCAATTAATTCTAGTATTTAGAAAGGTCTTATGTACATGGTTCTTAATTTTCACTTCTTACCGAAATGTATAACACCATTCCATGGAGATACCTTCAATAAAACATGATCTCCTACCTGAAATTCCAAATCCTTCCTTCGGTTTTCAGCATAGCTCTTCTGCCTACATTGAGCTTCTTTGATGTGGGTTTTGATTACCTTCCCCTTTTACATAGTTTCCTCCACACATTTTGGGCATACGAGTTTTCATTCACCAACATCATCCAAACAAGTTGGTGTGTGACATCTCTTTCCATATAACGCTTCATATGCTGCCATCTGAATACGTGAATGGAATCTATTGTTATAGGAAAATTATTCCATAGGTAAATACTTATCCTACATAATGTGAAGGTCATGTGAGCATGATCTCAACATGTCTTCTAACGTTTGAATATTCAGTTCTAATTTTCCATCAGTTTGGGGGTGGTAGGTAGTGCTCAAACAAAGTACTGTATCTAGGGCTTTCTGAAGACTTTTTGAAGATCATGATGTAAAATGTGGATCACAGTCAGAAGAAATCGATAGGGGTACTAAATTATGTCTCTCAACATTATAAATCTATAATCTTGCAAGATTTTCATGTGGTAAATATTTTCTTATAGCAATAAAATGTGTTGACTTGGTAAGACGATCAACAATGACCCATCTTACATCATTCCATCTAGGAGAATTTGGTAGTCCCATGATAAAATCCATCATAATATTATCCCATTTACACTCAGGTATGAGATGTGGTTGCATGACTCATCTAGGTTGATTCCTTCCAATATCCACTTGTTAACAAACCATACATCTTGACACAGAATCAGCAATCTCTCTCTTAATGTTGTCCCAAAAATAATGTTCCTTCAAATCTATATACATCTTAGAGCTACCAGAGTTTATAGAGAAATTGTAGCTATGAGCATAATCCAACAATTCCCTTTTTAGATCAGGTATTTCGGGAACACAAAGTCTCTTCCCAAATTTAAAAATTCTATCTTTATACACTAAGTCACTCAATCTCTCATCCTTCATAGATTTAATCTAATTTTGAAACTCTTCCTCATCAGTCTGAGAACTCTTTAACTTTTCTAGTAAATATGGTTTGGAAACCATTTGAAAAGGTTTTGATATTTCAACTTCTGTGGTTATCCCTATGTCCAACTTTACTAGATCCTTGTATATAGGATCCTTTTCAACACTCGTCTTGTACATAACATTATGATCCTTTCTAAAAAAATCACATACCACTTTATTTTCTATCCCTGGGATGTAGTGTATAGTTCAATCATAATCTTTGAGTAGCTTAGACCACCATCTTTGCCTCATGTTTAGTTCTTTTTGTGAGAAAATATACTTCAAACTCTTGTGATCGGTATATATATCACATTTTTTTACCATAGAGATAGTGTCTCCAAATATTCAAATAAAATATTACAACTGTTATCCCAAGATCATGAGTGGGATAGTATTTTTCATGAATTTTTAGCCGTCATGATGCATAAGTAATAACTATATCATTCTGCATAAGACACAACCAATTCTATCCACAGATTCATCGCAATAAATAACAAACCCATCGTTTATTGATGGTAGAGTCATGATAGGACCATTGACTAATCCTCTATTAAATTATTCAAAAAATTATTCACACTCTATTTTCCAAACAAATTTAACGCATTTACATGTGAGCTTGGTTAATGGGTTAGCCAATCAAGCAAAATTATGGACGACGCATTGATAATAAACTACTAAACAAATAATATTTTGTACCTCAATTATACCTGTCAGTGCTGGACATTCATTGATTTCTCTTGTCTTAGAAGGATCAATAGAGATTTCATCCTTAGAGACAATATGGCCAAGAAACGAAGTCCCTTGAAGCCACAATTCAAACTAGTTAAACTTCTCATATAATTCATTTCTTCTAATATTCTGTAAAATAATATGCAAGTGATTTTTATGATATTCGTAGATTTTTTATTATTCCAATATATCATCAATAAATACCACTAAAAAGTAATCAAGATATTGCTTGGAAACCCTATTCATTAGATCCATGAAGACAAAGGGTTTATTAGTCAATCCAAAAGGCATTACTGTAAACTTGTAATGCCCGCACCTGGTTCGAAATGCTCTTTTCGGAATGTATTCCTTCCTCACACAGAAATGATGATATTAAGATCAAAGGTAAATTTTTGAAACGTATTTATCCATATGAAGTTGGTTGAATAAATAATCAATGCGATGTATGGGATACTTGTTATTTATTGTTATAGCCTTGATCTCCCTGTAGTCAATGCACAACCTCATAGATCCATTTTTCTTCTTAACAAAAAGAACAGGGGCTCCCCATGAAGAAACACTAGGGCGGGTAAATCCCTTATTACTCAATTACTCTAGTTGTTTATTTGGTTCCACTAATTTCACAGTGGCCCTTCTATAAGGGGGCTTCGATATAGGCCTTGATCTATGAATTAAGTTAAATGAAAACTCAATTTCTCGTTATGGATGATTTCTAGGTAAATCATATAGAAACACATAAAAATATTTTTCCACAACAAGTATATACTCTATTTGAACATTATTTACCACACCCATATTTATTTTATTCTATTCCTCCCAAATAATTTAATTCATTTAAGCAACTGGGGGTGGATCTAGATAATAATTAAGTGGCGATGTTTCTGTACTAAAGATAAGGTACTCCTTATCATCATCAAAAATTGTAACCTCCTTCTTATAAAAATAAATTTTCACATCACGGTCCAAACTCCAATCCATAATGAGGATTATATCAAATTAAATCATGGGTATGATGATGATATTAGCAGATAAATAACGTTTATATGCCTTAATAGGAACTGATTCAAAAAACATTGTTGGAATGATACTTACCTTAAGAGTATTGACTGAACAATCACTTTGTAAATAAAATTGGAAATATCTAATTTTCTTAGCAAACTAGGATGATATGAAACAATTTGATGATCCAAAATCAAATAAAGCATTGGCTAAACTTGATGAAACCATTAAATTACATTCCATTACATCTTTCAGAGCATCAACCTCAGTAGTAGTTATAGAATAAGCTTGGCCATGATACCTTGGCCTTTTTTGAGGTAAGTTCCCCTGACACTTAGGACATTCATTTTCATAACGTCCCCTTTCTCTAAAATTTTAGAATTAAACATTAACATCCTCTTTCTTCCCCTTGAAATAAGAAGCTTGGTGGCCTTTCTCACCACACAAGTAATAGACTCACAATATCTTCAGACAAGTACCAGGGTGTTTCTTCCTATGGATATTAAACTTTTCCCTTATTCCACTTATTTCCATTTTCAAAGTGTTGAGTAGATCTATTCTTCTCTTGCTTTTCTTTAAAGACATAAGAGTTAGAGAATTTTTTTTCTGTTTTGATAGCACATTAGATAATATCTTTGTACGATAAGAAGGATTGTGAGACTATTGCTCGATGGAGAAATGGTTTTAACCAATGAAATAAATGATCAATCTTAATTCTTGGTTTACGTATATAATATGCAGCATGCCTCGCTAACCTTGTAAAGCTAGCTTCGTACTTTGCAACATTCTCATCCTCCTTTTTCCTCAGACTCATAAATTGTCTTTCTATATCCGCTTGATGGTCATGAGGAAAGTATTTTTCTATGAAAATTTCATTAAACTCCCTCGATTCCATATTTGATACTTCATCATCTTACTTTGTGAGAATCAATAAACATAATTGATCATCATCTCTAGTGAGGTGGTAAACTTCCATGACAACATTTTCACTTTCACTACTCCCCAAGGCGTGGAATATATTCTCTAAGGAGTTTATCCATTGCTCATCTACTAATGTATTTTTACCCCATATGAATATTGGTGTTTTTTACCTCATGAAGTGATCTAACATTGATTCTCTACACTGCAGATTATGGTGCTCCATAAGTGTAAGGTTATTATTCATAACCAGAGTCAGTTGTCCCAGTATAGTGATAAGCTGATTAACAGTAGTTGTATCACCAGCTCCACTATAATTATCTTGAGTAGGATGGAAATCCATAATGGAGTGCGAGCATTGACACAGAATCCATTCCTTCCACTAGGCTCCATTTCTAAACAATGACATATACTAGATTACTTTATAAATCACAATACATAATTCCAAACTTGTAAAACACTTAACATAAATTGAACATTTTATGGATATAAACCATAATCATAAAAAAAATTCATTGATGAAGTATATAATCATAAACCCTTCATAATGGTTTGTAAATAAAATGAGAATTATCCAAATCATATCCCCTGAGAGCGTTGTAACCAAGAGTGCAGCAATGCCCCTTGTCGTGCACCAGTTCCCATTCAAGTCTAGCTCAAAGTAGTGTTTTCGAGTTTTATCCCTAAGTATATCTCTTCCAGATCCACCTATACATGCTCATATCGAGATATGGATTTATTGCTTGGAAAACTCACAAAATCGCTACAATACCAAAATTATAGTAAGATATTCTATACTAATCCTCAAAGTCAATCTTAGGTCTATGTTCTCTAAGCAGATATTATGTAAATCTAGTTTCCAAAGTCTATACTAAACTTCCTCTAATACCAACTATAACACCCTGACCCCAGAAGCCCCATGTCGGTGCATTATTACGTATCATTGGCTTGATCACAGAAGATCAAGCCTCGAAATACCGATTAGTTTAGTATCCTTGGATGTACTAGATACATTCATAAAGTTTACATTGCATCATAAAATGGAATAATAAAACAACATTATTTCCATATACAAAACTTAGATCCCATAGACTATCCCTGCAGGTCAGTCATAATATACTACTTCATATCCTGGGAAACAGAAAACATAGAAAGGGGTG
The DNA here is from genome assembly GCA_963277665.1 of Viscum album. Taxonomy (NCBI): domain Eukaryota; kingdom Viridiplantae; phylum Streptophyta; class Magnoliopsida; order Santalales; family Viscaceae; genus Viscum; species Viscum album. The sequence continues at coordinate 1,167,910,441 of OY728130.1, forward strand.
AGATCAGATGCTCAGTATGGATAACAATATAGCTGAAACTTTCATAAATAAGCATAAACATTTATGGTGATGTATAGAACTAAGAAAAAATATTTTTCAACATAAAAATCCTCATAATATTGAAAATATAAATCAAAATAATGGCATTTACTTACTCACATGGATATTCTACTAGTCGAGTAATCACATGAAATATCAATATCCACTTTCATAATGATGGAATTCATAATTCCAGACTTCATAACCATAGAGTGAAGACCTTGTGCCATGAATACAAATAATATTTTGTCAAGGCCTTGTTCCAAGACACTAATTTGTCCAATGTGACCTACCGATGCATCGAGGAGCTATAGCGGGCACCACCCGTCACTTACTAAGTCCAATGCATTACTCAAATGAAAAGGTGTAGACATAACATAAAATTCATATTAAGACTGGAATATGAAATGTCAATACTTTATCCATAAATCATGAATGGAATAAAAATAACACATCCATAGTAGAACATATCACAAAACCTTCAATAAAATATGGATGTTTTGTATCACAATAAATCAACTTCAAATAAGCTAAAAATATATCAAAGGATATTGACATGGATGAAATCAAAACCATTTAAGTGAAATATCTCTTTCTATTTTGAAATCATTTAAGAGTCACATAATTATAAAGAAAACATTTATTTTTAAAATATTCTTATAAGTTTGTAAGGGAAGCATAGACATTGTTATAACAGAGGAAAATAACCGCACCCATCGTATATGTTAAAAACACATTCTTACCTTAATTTTGTCGAAAAGGTCATAAGGTACCTTGTTTCGAAAACGATGGAAAGATTTCATTCAAACCATTTTATAAAAATTAAAACAAGTTTATAAATAAATTTAACTCATAGTCTAGTAAATAGTAAAAATGTTTTGGAATACAATTTTAAGAAACATGGATGTGGATGATAAAGAGGTCATAGTATATACTTAGGTAAAAACAACGTCAGATAATAAAGAGATTATGAAATTAACCATTACCTTGTACATTTTCATGGTTAAGGGAAAGATATATTCATGTATAATGTTGAAATAATTGTTAATAAATTATAACATAATCATATAAATTAATAGGATATCATATATGATCTTTTAATATTGATATTTTAAAAATATTTTAGTATTATCGTCGTTTCTGGTGTTAACTGATTCATTTTCTTTGATATGATTTGTTACATAAGAAATATTTGTTATGGATAGAATTTATTTTATTCATATTTATAATGATATTAAGTCTTTAGACACAATTTTTAATCACCTAATGATAATTAGTCTTGAATGGATACGTTGGGGAATAAATCTCATCGTGTTTGTGGAGACGGTAATCTGTACGTACGCACAAGAGACAATATCATTATTTTGATATTAAAATCGTATATAATTGGATGATATATCACATATAAATAATAATTTCCATGTTTTATTTATTATTTACATCATCTATACATCATTATTATACCTATAAAAAATAATGATTAATTGAATGACCACTACAGCACGACGTGGAGACGGTAAGCCGTACATACGCACGTATGGTGACACTTAATTAAAAGGATGGATAGAATAATATATATGGTTGTAACATATTTGTAATAACATAAAATTTTATATAAGTTACTGGAGTTATTATTTTAGAATGGGAACAAAAAGTAAAGAAGAAGTGGAAGAAGAAAAAAACATGAAAGCGGTGGTGAGATATTTACCTCTTCTTCGGGATCATCTTTTTGATATTATCAAAATGGATACTAAGAATGGCTTTATCACTAAAAGAAGGTCTCTATGATTAAATGAGGACAATTGAGAGGGTATTTGGGTAGGTTTTGGCCAATACAAATGGCATTGAAGGTGTGAATTATAGGGAAGTGAAGTGCTATTTTAAAATAGTGGTGAGGGGCACCTTAGGAAAAGCTAGAAATAGTATTTTATATTAAAATAATTTTTGGTTTCTAATAGATCCAAAATGAATTTTTTAAATTATAAGGTGAGGATGCATCTCAAAACTTTCAACCAATAGGTTTTATACAGGTTTGGGTAACAATATTAACCTTATCTTTTAGATTTAACTCTTAGTTAAAAAGTTTGACATTTACCATGTCTGTTTGTATTTTTATATTATATGGATAATAAACTTACTATGAACATCCAAGAGAACCCAAAGTGGTTCATTGATGACAAAAATATCATTATAAAAGTATTTTTACCGAAACATATATTTTTTGTGTTATTTTATCAAAAATTTAATTGTATTTTTTTAAAAAACTCAATTATGTCATTTTTTAAATTATTTTATAATTGATCTTTATTAAAGTCCTAACAACTTTATTACATCGAATTAAAAACATTTAATCAACCCTAACATGTCATATTAACCTATAAAATTAGTGTAATTCATTAAAAGTCTCAAATTATATTTATTTGGATATTTATAATATCAATTATTTTAATCATTCAATAATATGGTAATTACTGCATCATCATTGTGTCATAAATAAATTTAATTACTTAATGTCTTAAATTATAAATAAAATACCATTATGTAGGAAATATATTCATATTTCAAATGAATATGTATAGTCGAATTTATATTGTGTGTAACCCTATATTAAAATTGGTTTAGTTATTTATCATTGAATTTAACACTTTTAAATCTTCTTTAAATAAAATAAAAATAAATGACCAAATCTAATCTATGTTGGCCAAAGAGGTTCATATTTTGTTTTTAGGTTGTTTTTGGTCACCTTATATTTATCTAGTAGAATTAAGACATTTTTAGGGTAGAAATAATATCATTTTACCCTTAATTACCCTATTTACTTTTAATCGTGGCAAATAAAAGTCAAAAGTTACTATTCACAAAATATTATTTTCATCTTATTGAACAAAATTTTACTTAATGATATAAACCATGTCCCTTGGAATTTTTAAATTAAACTCACAAAAGCGGTAAAATTATGTTTTAGGTAAATTTGCAAATGCTCATAGGAGAAGGGTAAAAGACGGTAAAAAGTTCAATAAATTTTTTATATATCTAAAAATTATTCTAAAAAGACTCCAATGAGTTAAATTGAACATATATAGGTATTATATATCTCTTTTCACCTAAAATAAATTTAAATAAAATAAATAATTATTTAAAAATAATTTTGTTCTAAACTATAACTTAGTGTTTTCACTATTCATCAAGAATTGAATGTTTTCAGAAAAATACAAAAAATTCAACCTAAGCTAATTTAGATATTCCGAATCCAAAAATGAAGTCCATTTTGAAAGATAATATTTATAAAATTTCAAAAAGTGGATATTCTTTTTCATAACGATTAGTTTGATTGGTTGTGTTGTGTTAGAACTCGAAGTTGCGTACAACAGACGCTACTGTATTATTCAAAGAGAAGCCTACCATGGATGCTTGGGGTGTTACATCATCTCCACATGCACTGTCACAGGCTGGAGAGACTGTGTGGTTTACCATAAGCTAAACAATTCCACAAGGAAGGATCATTTCCCAGTCCATTTATGGATCAAATACTAGAGATACTAGCATGGCACTAGTTCTATTACTTCCTCCACAGTTATTCAGGCTATAACCAAATTTCCTTTGCCCCATAGGATCAGGAAAATAGCACATTCACTTTCCCCTATAGTATGTTTTCCTACTAAAGTATGTCTTCTGGAATGTGAAATGCCCCCGCCACCTTCCAACACTATATGCTGGCCATCTTCCATGACATGGCGGAAAAAATTCTAGAGGTATTCATGGATGATTTTTAAGTTTACAGAAAATCATTCACCACTTGTTTACGACACCTTGAGCTATTTTTGGAATAATGTGAGAACATTAACCTTGCTTTGAAATTGGTATAGTTTAATTTCATGGTGCATAGTGGCATCGTCCTCGGCCACATAATCTCAGCAAAGGGGATAGAGGTGGACCCGATGAAGAGAAAAGTCATGTCACAACTACATATTCCAACTTCTGTCAGAGCCATCCACAACATCCTAGGGCATGTCGGTTTCTATAGTTGTTTTGTCCGTGACTTCTCCAAAATAGCCTAGCCACTCACAAATCTTCTAAACAAGGATTCCATATTTATGATTGATGAGACATGCGCGAGAGCTTTTGAGTATCTGAAGCAGCACCAGGTAGAAGCTCCAGTAATGATTTCTCTCTATTGGGAGGAACAATTTGAGGTGATGTGTGATGCTAGTGACTATGTATTGAGAGCAGTCTTGGGCCAACAACATGATCAGATTTTCACACCTATATATTATGCCATTAAGACACTCAACGAGGCACAAATCAACTACACCACCACATACAAGAAGAGTCCTATAGTGGTTTTCACATTTTAGAGGTTCCGTTCCTACTTTGTGTTGTCTAATGTTATTGTTTACACTGACCATGTTGCGCTAAAATACCTACTGAATAAGAAAGGTGTGATGCACCAATTTATCAAATGGGTACTCCCCTTACAATAATTTGATCTGGATATTCTAGATAAGTAGGGGAGTGAGAACATTGTTACTGACCATCTCTCCCACCTAGAGCTACCCCATTTGGAGATGGAGGCAGATCAGGAGATTAGGGATGATTTCCCTGATGAGATCCTCTTTTCAGATAATGAAACACCTAGACCATGGAATACTGATATCGCTAATTTCTTGATTACAAGTGTCGTTCAAACTGACATCTCCTTCTAGGAAAGGACAAGATTTTCCTCTGAAGTGAAAAGGTACTTCTAGGGGGATAATCTACTATTTTGATCCTGTGCTGATGGAGTGATCCACTGTTGTATCCTGGAGAATGATGTTCATGGTGTCTTGGAGTTCTGTCGTGCCTCACTAGTTGGAGGACATCATGGACTTGACCGTACGATAGCAAAGATCATGTAGTCTTGGTTTTTTGGCCCACCATGCATAAAAATGATTGGGCCTTTGTATCCTGTTGTGATCAGTGCCAGCAGACCAGTAATGTGGGATGTAGAACTGAGATACCCCAGCACCCAATCTTGGAGGTCGAGATTTTCGACGCCTGGGACTTAGATTTCATGGGTCCCTTTCCCCCATCTTTTTTGAACACTTATATCCTTGTCTACATCGACTACGTCTCCAAATGGGGGGAATCCACCTATACAGCACACGACACAACCATGGTAGTCATGAGAATCTTAATGAAAATTATTTTTAGCTATTTTAGAGTTCTGGGAGTACTGATCAGTGATAGAGGGACCCACTATGACAACACACTGACAAGAGTAATACTGTCGAAGTATGGAGTAAAGAATTAAATGGGGACACCATATCATCCCTATCCCAATGTACAAGTGGAGCTCTCCAACCATGAGCTTATGCAGATCATAAAAAAATAGGGAACACTTCGAGGGAAGACTGGTCCAAGAAGATAAATGATGTTTTGTGGGCATATCAGACTGTTTTTAAAACATAGCAGGTGTATCATCCCAGGTAAATAATGAGTAAGTGATTTTAATATTTATTAATATTTTTGATTTAAATATTAATTTTACTTTAATTGGGAATCTATGATTTGATGGAATTCCTGATACACAACAATGGGTTTCTTTGAAATCTTACGTTGCACATAAGGCTGAGTCATACTGAAAAATAATAATATAATGTTATTATTATAAATAGTAGTTAACTCATAGCCTTTGTAATGGAAATAACAAATAAAACTAACTATAATATGATTATACATGTTTGTTAAACGTTTTTACATTTATCTAATAAAATTTATAGGCCTAAAATCTGAATGAATCTAATTTTAAGCATTATTTACATTAAAAGGTTGATTTACTGCCATATGATGGTGAACCCTCTTTAAATATAGTTTTGGTTACTTTAATATGTTATTTTTGATAAAATAAAAATCTTATTTAGAACCAGGACATAAAAATTCACTTTGGGTAAAATATTGGTATTTTTCTGACAAAATTCAGTTTTTGTTGAATAGTGAAAATACTATATTTTAATTGAAAACTGCCTTTTAATCTAATATATTTATATGAATAGATTATCATTTTAGATTTTTTTAAAGTGTAATTATATTATATTTTTACCATTTAATCTAATGGTGTTCATTGTAATTAATTTCTCATTGAAATTGGACATAGACAAGTGTCAATCTTTTGATAGTTATTGTTTCTAAAAAACACGCAATTTGATTTGACAACAGGAATTAATTTTAAATTATTTAATCCAACATCCATGTTTTGAATTTGGTAAATCATACATCATTTTTTAATTTGGAATGTCAAATATAGATTTTGTGGAATTTTTGTTATTTTTCTGAAAAGCATCAATTTTTTATGAATAGTGGAACTACTTAGTAGTAGTTAAAAACAATATTTTTCAATTAAATGAAATTTTAAAGCTTCTATAAATTGATTATTGAAAATCCGACATATATTTTTTTTATTATTAAGTAAAATGTGGTTCAATAAGATGAAAATAATTTTTGTTGAATCGTAACTTTTGACTTTTATATTTCGCGGTTAAAGGGAAATAAGGTAATTCAAGGTAAAAAGAATACGATAATAATACCAAATTACATTTCCACATGTCCTAAACTTATTTTATGAGTAATGACCGACCATGAGAATCCTTGGGTATAATTTGGTACCCCATTGAGCCACTTATGAATGATAATGAAAATTTATTTTAATTAACTAAATGAAAAGGAAAATTGACATAAACATATATCTTTTAGTATATTAATTTTTTAATGGGGTTATATAAGTCATATTTTGGACTATAAATATTTTTGGAAAGCTAAAACGATTTTCTACATCATCATATTTTTATTATAATTTTTAGACATCATATAAATTAAAATATATATGACACAATAATGATGTAGTATTACCTCAGTAATAAATTATTTAAATCAATAAGATTGAAAATATTAAAACAATATCCAAAACCTATCCAATTATTATTGGATGATTTTATTTAGACCATGAGTAATCTTATATTCAACTTTATTTAGGTTTTTACATTTAGAAACTGAATAAATTATATAATAAAATAATATTTTCACATTTTCTTAAAGAGCCCCCCCCCTTATAAAAGGACACAATTTTAAACCCATCCCTCACAACTATAAATCCCCTTGGCTCATCAAAACACTACCCAAATAATCTCTCAATATCCCTTCTTCCTCCTAGAAGCCCTACCTTAGGCAAAAGGCACTTCAAGAACTCCTTTTGGTTCAAACAAAAGGATGTTACCCAAATTAAAGGTAATGGTTTCTCTTAACTTTTTTTTGTTTTATTTTGTTCTATTTTACTTCTCCAACCCCCTAAACAATTTTTATTAATTTTTTTAAAACAACAAAAATATCCTAAATATAATAGGATGTTTTTATAATAAGTATTTGAAATACACTTACATACACCTCAATCTAATGGGTGAAGAACATACTATTTCTGTGGATGACAAACTAACGACTCATAAAATGATGACTGTTCGATTATCTCTTACCACCTAACATGGTGGCCATTAAGATAGAAATATATTTATATGTTATTTATATTATGTTTATTTTTTCTCTATGCTTATATATTATTCATTTATTTTATACCTTTTTGGTTTCCATTTTTGGTAAACGTGATAATTTCATTTGAGAAACTGTGGACTACAGCCCCCTCAAGATGATATGATTCGTTCAAGACATACATGGAAAATATAAAGGATGGAATTAATGAAATTATATTACATAAATATCATATTATATTATAATGGAATTATAATATACCAATGTATCATTTTGTTTTAATTCCATTAAATAAAAAATAGAAATGAAAGTAGCATTCATGTGTACGTACAACTTACTGTCTCCATGAACGGTGTGTTTCATTTATTAACTCCAAATGATAATCAATATTATAAATACATATACCCTAGATATATATGATAAATATGATATATAAAACATGTATACCATTCTAGATGTAATTTATGTTTGACCGCAAGGACAAATTGTAATTATAACAAGTTCATTTTTGACTCATGTTCCGAACATTGATAAAATATCCAATATGAACTCAAATAATTAACTAGTAGTTATATCAAGATAATAAGTGATCTAAAATTAATAATAAACTTAAAATTTTTTCTTAATTATGTATATATTAACTTAAGTTCATTATTCATAAAGAAGACAGAACATACAAGTCAAGTAGGACATGAAGCAAGGGGATTTCTTATCTCACATTTAATTTCGTGATATTTCCATTGTTCACCACCTATTTATTGCATGTGGTGTTATTTATATTTCAATTGATATATATTATCATGATTATATTTATATTCATGGTATTTTTTGATTCATTTGGTGGTTATTATCTTTTGGACATACGACTCGATCGATTACAACAAGGTAAGGTGTTTTTTCTCACTTTTTATTCCCATGACTCTAGTACAAAAACCTTTTTTTACATCACTATTTTTCACGTAGGTTTTTTAGAACCGATGTCAAAATATATAAAAATTGATTTTTCACGTTGGTTATATAAGAACCGACGTTAAAAATCCATTTTATCTGATTTTTCACGTCGATTATTAAATAACCGACGTGAAAAATCAATTTTCGTGACTTTTTCACGTCAGTTATTTCATAACCGACGTTAAAAGTTAATTTTCACGTCGGTTATTTAATAAAAGACATGAAAAATGTTTACCAAAATGTAATTTATTTTATCAAGATTTAATTGGACAGGTCACGGAGCTAAAATAGAGTTACGGATTAAAAGTTATGGCCTTCAGAAGTTGATCATCTCTAAACGATGTCTTAAGGATGTCCAACTTCTGAAGACCATAACTTTTAATCCGTAACTCCGTTTGAGCTCTGTGATCTACCAAATTAAATCTTGGAAAATGAAATAAATTTTTGTAAACTTTTTTCATGTCGTTTATTAAATAACTGACGTGAAAAATACCTTTTGACATCAGTTATTAAATAAACGACGTGAAAAAGTCATGAAAATCGATTTTCCATGCCGGTTATTTAATAACTGACGTGAAAGAGTGACGAAGATTGATTTTTCACATAGGTTTTATAATAACCGACGTGAAAAATAAGTAAAAATTTTAATATCTTTTCACGTCGGTTATCATAAAACCGACGTGAATGATATTTTTAATATCCTGCTAACGCGAAATTTCAATTTTTTTACATCGCGACATCGAAATTTTGAATTGCCGCCTAAAATTTTTAATACCGCTTTTTCTCATAGAATCTCAATTATATGTTTCCATTATACACCCATCCTAATTTGACATTCATTTATTTCAACCATTATCGTTCCCCCAAATCGACTCTTTTTCTCTCGAACGTGAATCAATTATTTATTCTTTCCACGATCTCGTCAAGGTATATTTAATCATACATCCATGGTTTATGGTTTTTATGATTTTTTTCTTAATTGATATACCATTTTATGATAATTTCATTCAACCATCATCGTTCCACCGAATCAACTTGTTTTATCTTTAGCGTGAATCAACGATTTCTTATTTCCGCGACCTCGTCAATGTATTTGTAATTATTTTCCCATGATTTATATTTTCTATGAGTAGTTTTCTTAATTTTTATACAATTTAACAATTGTTAATTTATTATAATTATGGATGATTCTTTATATCATGATAAAACTACCAATCCCCCGATGGATTCAAAAATTCCTTCTAATATGATGCTACGGTTGGCTCATTGAATCATTCCTCAGAAAAAATATCAAACTTCTGATGGTCATAACCCTTAATCCGTAAATCTATTTGAGATCTATGACCTGTCAAATGAAAGCTTAGAAAATTTTCTACAAGATACTAAACATTTTTTACATCAGTTATTTAATAACCGACGTTAAAATTATCTTTTAACATTGGTTATTAAATAACCGGCGTAAAAAATGACTTATAAAGTCGGTTTTTTCAAAAACCGACGTAAAAAATGGATTCTTATCGCCATTTTCCAAAATGTATTTCAAGACAGTTTTTTTAAAACCGACGTTAAAAACTATATTACCCAATTTTTTACGTTGGTTATTAAATAACTGATGTAAAAAAGTCATATTTCTAACGTCGCTTGCAATAACGTCACCTAAAAACCGACATTAAAAAACAAAAAAACCGACGTAAAAAAGGTTTTTATACTAGTGTGAGAATTATGATATATTTGTCACTATTTCATTTGAGTTGTGTATGTAACACCCATGATTCTACTCTTTATGTAATATAATTTCATTTATGGGTATTTAAATCTACATTGAATGGTCCTTCTTTCAGGTGGTTTATGTTTAGTAAGTTACCAAATCGGTAAGGGAACCTTTCACCCTCCTCTTTTTAAAAGACTTATTTTTTGTTATGTCTTTTAATTTAAATCTTATTATGTTGGGATATGTTTTTCTATACCCTTAATGAGGTAAATTGTATGTCTAAGTGATGAGATACCATTTTTATCTCATCAGCTCATATTCTGAATTTTAATGTGATGCCATTAGGCGTTCGAATTTTAGAAAGGAAACTTCATAACCCAATTTCAATTCTTTGGGTTAAACTTGTACTTCATGAATATGTTGTACTATGAATATGTGTGACTGACATATATTTTTTTAATCTTAATATCCACTTATATTGGTTGTATTTATATTTGTCACACATATTTACGTGATTGATTTATCCTTAATTTAAGGATACCATATTTATAAGGATTTCATCTCAATTTACATTAATATTGAGGATTCATTGTTGTTATGCACCAATTCATTCTTCTATGGTGTATATACTATCCTTTTTCATATTATATCATGAATAAATTTATTCTATTGATATTATAAATTTCATATTAAATTTTATTCCTCAATTATTTGTATTCATGATTATCTCAATTTTTTAAAAACTCTTTAACTAATATATTGTTATAAATGTTTTGATGATTTATTATTCTAAATCATTATCTTCAATGTCCATGTTTTAAAAATGGTTTTTTTAAATTTTTATGGGCATTAATGTTTTAAAATTATAATTTCATTAAAATCTTCAAAGTGGTATGGGAAACTTTGATTCAAAAATCTCTTTTTAAATAGTTTATGAAAATGGAATGATTATTTCAATATCTTGAAATTAATTCCTGTGATTTCAAATGAAATTTTATTAGTGAACTGTTTACATTTGGAATATTTTATGTGTTATAATGGTACTTTGACATTTGACCAGTGGTTACGTGATAACCCATATAACGGGTGGTGAAGTGAAAAACTAGGATGGGTGGTTACGTTATAACCTCTAATGCATTGGGTATGGAAGTCGGTCATATGGATATTACATTTAGTGATATTTTTGGAAGTCGACCATATGGTTATTCCCCTTAATAATGTTTATGTCTCAAGTTATCTTTATATGTTACATGTTCTTTATATGGGTTTTATGGTAATATTTTGGTAATAAAAGGGAAAGCAATGATCTTTTATTCAGTAAAGAGTATTTACAACTTCATAATGGGGAAATGTATTACATATGATAAAGTATTCATGGATTAATTATTGTTTTAAAAATCTAATATTTTTTCTTATTTGTGTATCCCTTACTGAGCTTTTTATGCTCGTCCCAAGTTTTTGAAATGTTTTTCACAGGACATAATGTGGAATATGGTCAAGGATGGGATCAAAGAAAATTCATTCTGTCTAAAACATGGAACTATACAAGTTTCATTTATTCAAGAGTTTTTTAATTTTATGAAAATATAGAAACTGAGTAGAAGTGTCTACTTTGTAAGTTTTGAGAAGTAATGTAATTGTTTATTTCATAATTACCTATAACTATAAAATTGAAAAGATCTTCAATGTGAATTATTCATTTAATTCAAGATTATGTAATGTTTAAGGTTGGGTCTGTATAAATGGGAGTGTCCACATTCCACATCATCTATGGAAAGCCCTGTCGTCTGCTAGTTGAATTGGAACAAAAATCCTACTGGGCTGTCAAGGCCCTGAACATTGATTTAAAGGCAGCTGAAGAAAAGCGGAAGTTCCAACTATCAGAACTTGATTAAATAAAATTGGAGGGGTACGATAATGTCGACTTATAGAAGGAGAAGACCAGAGCCATTCACGACCGGATGATTCCATGAAAATCTTTCCAACCGAGTGATCAGGTACTTATCATTAACTATCATCTTCTCTTATTCCCTGGGAAGTTAAAGTCTCGATGGTCAGGATCATTAAATGTTATATGAGTATTCCATCATAGAGTGGTGGAAATTTCTGGAATGGATGGTCTACAATTCAAGGTGAATGGAAAATGGTTGAAGGCTTACCATCACATGCACAACATGGCGGGAAAATTGTCTACCATGCAGCTTAGGTAAGAAAAGGTAAGAAGGTCAAGACAACGACCTAAAACAAAGGTGTTTCCTAGGAGGAAACCCAGAGCATACACATCATGTACCACCTATATACATGTCATGTACTTTTCCCACTTAATGTTTCTAAATATTATAAATATATATTTTAACTAATAAATAAACAGGGATTATGGCAGTGCCGATGGTAAGGTCACTGGAGTTTATCTGAGCCATCACCTGTTCAAATCCTCTCGACCTACCTTCGACATGGGGGTTCCTCCTTTTTATATTTTCTTACACGGCTTGTGTAGTAAATATAATTTATATATATGTATATATATATTTTTATAAAAAACCCATGGTAGGGATGGATCAGTTGAACAAGATCATAACCCGGCTCCAAAAGATATGGGTTCGAATCCTGACAACCACCCCATTTCAATCATTTACCCTTTTAATAAAAACACACGACGTGTCTTTCGATATACATAATGTGTGCCATATTTTTCCTTAATAAATAAAAAACATTTTTATAAAAAGGAAGTCATGCGGTTGAAGTTGGAAGATTGGCAAAGTCTCGGCCCTAGTTCCAAAAGACCCAGGTTCGACCTCAGCTAATCTCCCTGCTTCATCCCCTTCTTGTATAATTAAAAACCACTTGACTTGAATTTATTTCTTCCCATGTAGTATAGGTTGTATTCAATAACTATATATAAAAGATAAATATGGGAATTAGTACAACCTTTTTTCCAGTGGTTGAGGACTTCTGTTCGGAATGATTGGTCACCGGTTTTATTCTCACCCCAAGCACCAGACCAAAGGTTGTACTTATCTTTTACCAATTTTTATACACATTCCATGTATTTTCCCACTAAATTATGTGTATAGTTGTATTTTTTAAAATATATATATATATATATATATATCAATTTTGATGATTTTTAATTAATATTAATTATTATATAGTTTACTATAATAAATATATATATATTTCATAATAAAAAATGAGATCCTTGGTATGTAGTCTGTATGTACACTCCATGTAATTCGGCTATATAATCCATGACCACCCAACTTCAGGCTGTGTCACGAATAGCTCCCCTTCTTCCCATTTTCTTCCCATGTATGATACCTGAACCCCTTTAACTCAAATCTGCAGATTTTTGGAATTTGTTGTTCTGATTTCTCTTGCATTGCGATCCTCGGTCCAGGTACTCCCTTATACACCATCTCTTTATAGTTATTAGAACCATTTTGGGTAATGTTGGGATCATCCAACCGTTCGGATTCAGAAGTACATGTCCACGATACGGAGAACACATGCCATTTACATTGGTATATGGCCACACAATGGAGGCTATACAATTTGAAACTACACGGTGTGTATGTTTGGTACACAGCGTGTACCTTCCCCCATCGTTCCCGAGTATTGTTTACACATGGCCTTACACACCAATTTTAGATTCATGGCATGTGTGTGCGGTACACGCCATGTATGTTGTCTCTTTTGGCCAGCCTATGTCTAGCCCCCCACATGACCATGTTCCTCTGGTAAAGAACATGCCATGTCTGATCCATACACGGTATTTCATTTAATAATAGAACTGTTAAAATCATGGTCGTGAGTTTTCAGAAACACGACCATGTCCACATTACATGAACATTGTGTATATGTTTGGTACACACTGTTTATCCTATCTTGGTCTATCCCATACTCCCTCGGCGTGTTTATCCAGAGAACATGGGATGATACCCAGCTTTTACTACATGCTGTGTACTCTGGATGTACATGTCGTGTACTTTTGTTTTTAAATTTTCTCACAGTTTAGTTGTTTTCATGTCTTTTCATTTTCTATTGTTTGGTTTTTTTCCACTTTCAGGTTTTGGCAGACCGAGATCCTACCCGGGGGAAGTGGCCTGCCTCTGCCACTGAGGGTGAGATGCCCATTTATCATCGAATCGAACTCCAACCTCAAATGTAGCCCGACCCATATGCTCCAGTCTACCAGCACCCTCCATTGGCCATTATTCCACCTCCCACTAACTCATCGGAGGCTGGGCCTAGAATAGTCGCCCCTTCACCACCCAGTCTGGCACCTCTTATCTCCATTGTTTCATCTCCATCAGCTGTCGCACTTCCTGGGCCCTCTTCAGTAGATGCTGGCCACTCATCAACTGATTCATCCAACAGGCCTCTGTTTACTTTTGTAGATCCACACCCAGACCCAGCTCCTGATGTTTCACCTCCACCTTGGTCGGGACCTGCAGGTGTTGCATACCCTTGCATGGTGTTCCCAATCACCGACATGGAGCACGAAAAAGTTTTGTGTTTTTCTCACTGTATGATTCCATTGAGAGGTCGTTATATGGATAACAGCATTCCACAATAGCACAAAATCTTGGTTGAGTTGGATAATCTTCTCGGACATACTCCCTTACATTAGATCTTCTAGGTATTCACTCCTATTTTTCGTTTTTTATTTACGGATTTTTTTTCCTCACTCGAGTTCGATTGAGCTGAGTACCAAGAGAAACCTTGTGATGCGGTACCCATGGTTCAGTTCCAGCTAGGCAGCCAATGTTTTTCACTTACCATGACTGATCTTGGTCAAGGGTGGGGTTTCTACCCTCATCCCATCACCCCACACCATGTTTCTATCCTAACCAGGCCCAAGCTCTTTGAGCTCGTTTCAATGTGGTAGAAGATTGTTGGGGTTGACCACCACTACACCCCTACCTCGCAGAAGAGTACCCTTATCACCGACCCCATCCTCCTTTATACCCACTAGTTCTCTAGCGCCATTGTTTTCCCTCTCCATGAGGATATGGGGGTTGTGACTAGTCGTGACACAGATCGACTTACATTTTTCATCTTGTAAGACTACCCAAACCTACCTTACCTCATGGCCTCCTACTTCCATGCCATTTTTACCGGCCATCAGGGAAACCTGAATGGAGGGTTTTACGCAACTCACCTTTACCACCACCTCGGGGCTTTTGAGCCTTCTCCACCACATTAGGTTTACCCCAATGGATGGAATATCTCATTCTTATTAGCATGGGATTGGTCCAAAAGTAGGGTGTGCCTATGTCCTTGCTCCGGCTCCACCCCGCCCACCTGATGACCCTCCTACACCTGCCGATGCACCTCCTCCTCCTTCTGCACCCCTATAGCTTCCCCACCCCAACCCACTTACACTGAATGCACTTATTCAAGCCTTCCTTCTTCTATACCACCACCGGCCCCACTTACCCCCACACACTAATTCAGTATCCCCCTTTCCCTCTGCCTCGATATGATGGAGCGGCACTTGGTTCATATCGATAGGTGCCAGGACCGCCTGGAGCAGATGTTGGGGCTTATTCTTCAGCATCATGGTATTCCACTACCCCCACCACCTGCCTCTACCTTGGTACTTGTCCCTTTTTCTGCAGCTCCACTGCCCTTTACCTCGCTGGCCATAGATTCTGTTCTCCTATCTATAGTGGGCCCAAATTTTGCTTATACTTATTCCACTATTACTGCTAGTCCAGGGGGGATACTAAGCTTCATATACCATGTCCAGCACCTACAACTCCTACTTCTACAGCATCCCTTCTAGGTGCAGATTCCAAGCCTTCATTTTTCAAGGCTCCTTAGCCTTCTCTTCTGGCTTGTTCTGTACTATATGATGCCTCTTCTATGGAAACCCTTTGACTGGTTTTTGGCCACATTCTTTTCATTGTATATATATTTTTGGGCTATCATGTGCCTGTTTATGTTATGTAAGCTTGTAGTGTTCTCTTTCATCCCCCATCACAGGTACTCTGGCACATTTTAGGCTGCACATTTACATTCCATTCTATTTTTCTATTCCTAGACATGAGGGGAGTTTTCCTTTTTAATTGTTAATTTTCTTTCTTAGTTTACTTATTTCTTTACTTACCCTTGGTCTGGTCCACTATTGTGTCCCCACCTTGGCTTGTTCCTATTTTTCAGCACATGGTGGACCCCGTTCATTCTTAAGTATGGGGGGTGTCTCCCAACCTGTCTAGTCTTTTCCCTTTTCAGATTTATGGACACATCATTATTAGAATATATATTTGGCAATGTGAAGATATTATGGGTTAATCATATTTGTAAATAAAAAACCTGAAAGGGGAATTTTTTAGAAATTGGATGCTTATTTTGGTTCTTAATGTATTCTAAAATGATTTATGATATTAATTAAATTGAAACTTGTAATCTTTGGATAATTACATCAATTAGACTAATCACTTATTTTTAAGTCATGATATGATTGTCTCATTATATATTTTTACCACTCCTGAGAGGTATTATAAAACCCTTTTCATATTCTTTATAATACCCTCTTTCTTGAGAGATTATTAGAATATACAAAACTACAATAATTTGCATGTTTTCTTTTCAAATCATGACGAATTTTTGAGTTACATTAAAACGATTGAGGCAATATATAGTTTAAACCTCCTTATCTTGATACCTACCCTATATTTTATCTTCGTGAAGCCCTTATAGACCATGAATATCCTTTTTATAGGATGCCATAATTCAAGCATATTTCCCTTCCTACCCTAATCATTTTATGATTTTTCATGATTATTTATTTGAGCTCAAAAGAAGGTATTGGAAACACATGGCATAATTTTATAAAATTTCAAGAAATTAAGTATGGGGGAAAGCATCTTGATCATTCAGGGCCAAAAGGATTCCAAACCACTATTCATGGAAATTATGAGGGGTCCCCTTTGTTATTAAAAAAATGTATACAAAAGGGACCATATACTCACTTGTTGGATTGTGAACCCTACCTACTAAACTAAAGGATATGGTGAGATAATTTGAGCTTGTTAAGTACGTTTTTACATTGAGCTTAATTTAAAATATCATGAATTATTATTTAAATAATTTAGCCTCCTATTTCACACCTCAGAGTTATTTTCACATCTTTTCATACCATACTTTATCCACAAATACATCTTATCATTATTGAAAATCCCTCATGATTTTTTTAAGTCAATTTTTTTGTTGTGGAGAACTATATTGCTTGCAAACCTATGGATAGAGTGTATATATCTTTGATTGAGAAAAACTCTTATTTAAAATGTCTTCAGTGTTGAGTATATTTTTGGTGAGGTAAATCATCATGTGGCTTGCTTATTTTAGAAATTATGAAACATGTTTTAAAAGAGGATGAAAGTAGTTAATTGAATTTTATATGAGGCATGATTAGATTATCTCCTGGATTGAAAATGTTCTGCAATCTTTTTGAAAATTTCTCCAGTAACTTATTATTTAAATTTATGAATAACTAAATTCCATCCTTTTAGAATATAGAATCCTATAATTAGATGTTGATAATTTCATGAGGGCAATCAAATGGCTAATTATGGGGGCGTTTGATACACCTGATTTGTGTATACATTTTCATATAATCTATTGAAAAATAAAAAAAATGTTTTCAACAATTACCTACATTATTGGGAACAAATACTTTGATTTTGGTGATTTTTTTCATTTCATAGAGATTTATGGCCAAAAAAACAAAATCGGGAAGAACTGAGAAAAAATTTAGAACTACACGGCATGTACTTATATACACTCCCTGTACATTCAATCTCAGACATGGGTTGACCAGGACAAGTACATGACAAACTAACCAGAAGTCGGTACATGCCGTGTTCACACTATACATGTTGTGTATACTATTCTATAAGTAGTTGGTGGACGAGATGAGTCTATACGCCAAATTTTCTGGCTAAAGGGGAAACATTGTGTTCCACTGATACACACTGTGTATACATTTCTAGAAGCGGTTGGTGACCATAAAATGATACAACACACTGTGTATGGCGGCACTAAATGCTGTGTATATTCACCTACTAGGAAGCGATGTGTTCTAAGTCAAAGATGGTGTCTTAGGCCGCCTACCAGTGGATAAAATGAAGGAAAAAATGTGTTGAGTAAAGTACCCGGCGTGTACATTGTCCACACACAATGTACTTATTTTTTCTATAAAAGGAGGCCTTGGCCTCCAGACCAAAGGAGGGTGTTGTAGTGTTGTGTGGAGAAAAGGGTTGATGTTTTGATGGAAAGATGCTCTGCTATCATACTACCATCATTCCACCGTATACTGAATATTCATTTTCACCTCGATGTTCTAAGCATGATAACATTAGGTATCAAGATTCTTTTGATTATCTTTACCTCCATGTGTAACTAAACACCCAGTGTGTTGGGGTTGTTGGAAATGATGAGTTGTAATTTAAATTAGTTGCAATGAATGTTTTTGTTCTAATAATCTCTTCTTATTCTTCTTAAATCACTTCATATTATCACATAAATGTCTATATCATACCAAGGGAAGAATTTTCAGGTATTCAAAATAAGAATACCGATGAATAATTTCTTGACCATTAGAAGTATTCTTCGACTCCAAATGGACTAAGCCAAATAAAGATCTGTTAAATAATAACTATCGAACCATGGAGTTAGATTCTTCATCTCTAAATATAAAGTTTACTGGATCAAGGAAACATTATTACAAATTGAACCCATAGTGTTGGGTTATTATGAACAACACAACCTCAAAATCAATTTGATTTAATAATAAATCTTCTCATAAATACATACCCCCAACTCATTTCATTCATTATTTACATGAAAAACAATTTTATCATATTTTATTTTTATTTTGCTCAGAAATTTGTTAAAAGAAACTTGAAACCAGTTATTCATTTAGTATCCAAAACAATAAAAAAAATTGACTCTAAATTCAGTAGCCTTTGATAAAACAAAAATTTAAACTATGTTACGAAAGATAAAATAACTTCTTAATTCTTTGTGGATCGACCCCTTATAGGTTCTATAAATGTTAGGGTAAAAATAATTTGGGACACTGAAAATGTACCTTTGGTGAAACGACTCGCCAACTATAGTCATGATGAACAATGAACTATATGTAATGAGTTTTTTAATATTTAAATATATTAAATATTCAAGTAATAAAAGTACAACCAGTTGGTTATATCAAACCAAATATTACATTATCTCACAATGGTAATTTAATTAATGGTTATACATTCTATACAAATGAAAATGATGAATATAATACAATGCCAAATAGTAGAGTTACACTTGTGGTTGAAGTGATGCATATTTCTGTTATAAAGGAAAGAAATCCAATATATTAAAATAAGTCATAATTTAGCATCATCAAAAAAATATGGGAGTTGTATTATTCAACATTCATTGTTCTGGTTTTTCAATGTAAGTTGGTTGACAATAGAAGTGTTGTTAAAATAGATGAATTGAAATTCATGAATTTTTATTTCAGTGATGAAGGGAACAAAGACAAATCATTTATAATTAAATCATAAGAAATAAAAGTACTTTATATTCTATATTCCATAATCTAAAAGTCGTTAATTGCTCTTTTAATGTCTAAAACCATAGAAAGGCCACATAAAAAGTCAACCATGGATCAACCTTTCATTAGGACGTCACAATCATTTCACATCGGTCAAAATGTTGATGGTGTTTTGTATGTTATAGGACACCATAATGAAGGTATTTGAATAATATATATAGTGGTCAAATCCCTTCAACATTAAAAAAGGGAGTTCAATATTCCAGTTATATTTTTTTGTAATATACATTGCATTAAATCATGTTATTATCCTTTTGTTGCATCATTTATGTACTATTAATGAAATTTTAAACATATTCTATAAATAATGACTTCTACACGTACATGTGATCCTAATAATATGGAACAAAAGGTCTCAAAACTTACTATTGCTCGTAGTGTAGAAGAACAATGACCTTCTTCACATGTTAGTGCTCTCATTCTGAAGGAACAACAAGTTTCTCAACTTTCCACTACTCTCAGTGTAATGGTATAATGAAAATCCAGACAATCCATTACAACCTCTCTAGAGTAACACATTAACAATGTCTTTTCCATCGAAATGGTAGGCGAAAAAATACCGAAGATGCATAAAAAATAGGAGCACGATAGTTTGACAATGTTAACAAAACTCATTAAAGAAAAAGCTAAAAGGAATTATATATGAGGTAAGATTGAATGTGATGGGCCATCATGTTAACTGTAATATATCAATGTTCATTAGTTACATTGGAATCATCACTCGCCAATGCATGCTGATTGATTTAGATTTAGGGCACCATGTTGTGGCCATTCTTATGACACTGATGTGGGAAGCTTTTATGGTAACATTATGATATCATTTCATTATTTTAATAAAAATTAAAATAAGGAAGCATCGAATCACTCTTCATCATCCATTGTAGAGTCTATTTATATTAGATTAATCACATAAGAAATTTTAATTTTTGTTTTATTGAGGATTCATAACGGTTTTTTGTAAAATTCTAACAATACATCATCTTGAAGATGCTAAAGTGAAAATAATCCTGCACACCACTTATATATACACATCTGATAAACCAAGAATCATGTGATGGGTTTACAAGCTGTTATGATAATGATTCTTTTCCTGAAATTTGTGGTTAGTAAAACATATTTTGATGATACGTGCATTCATCACCTTTATTGATAGTTTTTATTTATGAAATGGAAACTAATTTCTAGAAATAAGGAATGAGAAGAAAAACTAGCATACCCCTACCGTAATGAAAGGATGGGGAATAATTAACTTGGAAAAAATTAGTACATATTTTAAATCTATTTTAATACTTTTTGTAGACATGAAACAACATAAAAACTATATTACACTATTTATATACAGATTGATGACACTAAATCTGAAGCCACATCTATCTCACATTAGATTCTTTGGAAGGAGGCACATGTAAATAAATATGATATACAAATAGATGAAAATGCATAAAAAGTGTGGGAAACATTTGTATGTATTCTATAATTAATTTTTTTGCATTAAAGTTTTATTAAATAAAAATTATAACTTATTTTCATATATTTTCTATCCAACATAGTCATAGGAATCAAAAAAACATGTACCAGATGAACACAAACTATTAGTGGCCTTAAAATAGCTAGAACTGTATGGATGCGTACGATGTGTGGGTTTTAGGAAGACACCCGAAACATATTTTTAGAAAAAAACAAGAGGATAGTCAAAGTTAATTAATAAAACAGAAGAGATGAACAATATCTACCCTTTAAGAACAATTCAAATTGTAGAGAGAGATGATGACAAATTTTATAGGGGGAGGCAAAGAGAAGAAGAAACTCAATAACAACCACAATGTGTAGATCCGACCCAACCCCACATGTTATGAGGTGATATATTTCATTTAAAGTGATGTCTTAGATGAGGTAATAAATGTTCTAATAAATATTTATATGTCATTTTAAATAGACATACCCTGATACCTTCCTTCTACTGATATTTTATAGTGTGATAATGACTACGATCTATATCTATAAACACCCACCCACCGCTTTGTAGCAAGGGATACAATGTTCAATATTCAAAAAAACATGCTACAAATTAGACAACATTCAAGAAGTCATGCGAGAATGTTTATTTGTATATCCCATAAGTTGTGCACCGAGCTACATGATCCAATTTATGAGGAATATATTCATATGGTTGAAAAAGTGGTTGAAACAATCATTTCCTGGTTATCACATCTTGTAATAAAAACATGTCGTTGAAGAGGTATTCATTTACAATTTATTTTTCAAGCTATAACATTAACTATTAATGAAAACAGGTTTGAACTAATGCATGTTATTATAGGAAAACAAAGGGAAGGGGATGAAATAAATGGCTGACTCAAAACCATCTAAATGATCGACCAACCGATTCAAAAGATCTATTGAAAGCACCATTACCCTGCACATTCTATATCCACATTTACTAGAATTTAAGGTTTATGTGGATACAAAGTCAAAATATGGTCGTAATCACATATATGATTTTTAACAAAAGTTATAAAAAGAGAAAGATCGAGACTTCATTGGTGTTGAGAGTGTATGTTAAATCCTTGACTATGATTGGCTAGGCGAATCAGTTATAAATGTATAGATGAAGTATGTTTTAATGATTTGGTTTTCCAAAAGCTAATATATTTTGATAATTATGATGATATAAGTTTTATAATTTTGGTAGGCATATATATGAAAAACAAATCAAGGAATTTTCCTACAAAAAATTTGGACTTATTAGTCCACACATAACCTCTAATGAATAAGAAAAAATAGATACTAAAAAAAGAACGAAATAGTGGCATGTCTAATCAAATCATTTAAATGTTAAATTTTGGATGATAGGATATATTTAATTCCAATTATCCAGGAGAAAAAAATGCAATTTAATTATATCAATTATATTTTCATTTCATTTATTACTTATTTCTTTTTGTGTTTTAGGTAGTATATTATTCTCATTGCGGTAAATTTGGATACTATAATGATCTAATCCCTAGATTCAATGCATTTATATCAAAAACAATCATCCAAATATGATGGTGTTTTTCACTATGTAATATACAAAATACAATGTTTTAGAACTAAACATCATTTTATATAATTTATATTATCCTTTAATGAGGATCTTGTTATTATAGGGTGGCACATCAAAATCGTGAAAAATATGGAATGAGGTTAGGGGCTACGTATGAGGACCAAGACAAGTACTGTGACTCGACAAGTATTAGGGTATATATAATAATATTTCACAATACAATAACCTATCAAAAAAAATTAGTTATTCTACTCAATATTTCATCAGTGTTTGAAACAAACCAATGGAAAATATTATAGTTATTATATATGTAAATTTATGAGAGAGATCATATTCCACAAACAAACAAGCATCCCTAAAGTTTTATTTTCATATATAATTACTATTTCATTTAAAATATATATTAATACATTTTATTTTAATATTTTTCCAATATTATTATGACTTTTGAAAATACCCATATTCACAAGATGAAATAGATGTTCTCAGAATTGAATGGTCAACAAACCCGATACAAGAATGTACACAAATAGAATGAAGATTTCAATTGCATAGAAGTAGTGGAATTTTTCATATTTTTGTTGAATTTAATTTTTTTAGTATTAATCTCATAATTTTATTTCTTATATAGGTAGATTTCATTGTTTGAGTAGGGGTACTTTGTTCGAAACTGATCATGCTCATGAGAGATTAGACCTCGAGGCTGCAACTCAGAATTCAGTGAGAAGGTAATATTTTTAATATACTTTCTTTTTCATCATAGTGTAATAATTTATCTACATCATTAACTTATTTTAATTAATTTTTTTACTAATAATTCAAACAATGTATTCCACATATTTATTCTCCCTCAAAACCGTGTCAAACCTACATTGTCAGCATATATAACTTTACTTCAAAGGTAGTGGAGGGAAATTGAAGGAAAATTATAAATGTTGACAATGTAGTGTTTCCATTTGAAAAATAAATAAAATTGATGGCATGGTAATTCACGATATGTCCAATATGATTCAATGTGTGTGTTTTTATATATTTAGTTTTTTTTCATCATTTTATCTTCAAATTGTATGTTTATTTCCTTATCAATTTTTGCTATAACTTTTTTATTTTTTTATACAGATATTTTAGGAACATATATTATTTTTATACTATATAAAACAAGCATGAAAAATGGAACATGTTTCATTTGGTTGGATGAGGAAACACCATGTTTCATAAAAACCAAGCAAACACAAGGTCTGACCGGTATGACTAAGAGTGTTTTTTATCAGTTTAAAATAGAAATTATAGTTGAATTTTTTTACTCATTAACAAAATGAACACTGTTAGTATTTAAAATTTAAGATAGAGATTGATAAATAATTTTTTATGTGAATGAAGGACCCACTTTTCAAACAGAGGCATGATGCGATCGGTATGACTCATAATGGGTGCTTCCGGTTTGAAATGACATTTTAGTAAAAAACACAGGTGACATACTGGAAACTAAGAAAACCTATTTAAATTGTTTAAATACTCAATTAAAATGATATATAAGTCAATTTTTATGTGTATGAATTATCCTAACCTCAATACGATGCACAGTGTGGATGATATCACTCCAAGTGACTCCTTTTTTTAGAATCAACTTCAATTTATGTATGAACAACATGCGATATACTGAAAACGTACCAATAACATTATTATTGTTCTTATATTTTAGGAAGATTATCCATGAGTCATTTATGAGGAGTTGGTGTGAACCTCACCTCAATACGATGAACGATGTGACTGGTATGACTCTAAGTGTGTATTTTTATTTAAAATTGACATTAATTTAAGTAAAAAGAATAAGTGACATATTGAAAACTGAGAAAACACATTTATATTGTTTTTTATTTTAGGAAACAAATTCATGAGTCATTTTAAACTTTTATTACTCTACCACACATTAATCTGACACACAGTATGACCTGTATGAATAGAATTGTCCTTTATTAGTTTAAAATTGACATTTTAGTTCAAAACATTCCACTAAATAAAACCCAAGAAAACACACTCCAATTATATTGATGTTGGCACCAAAATATGGCCCGAAAGAAAGGAACGAAAGAGATGGCTGGCGTGCTGCCTCGCGAAGCACCGTCGCGAAGCACCCACGCGAAGCCCCTCCGCGAAGCGCCCCGACCATTGCGGCCTTGCGAAGCTCCGGAGGCGGTAATGCTCCGCGAATGCATTTGACATTCGCGAGCCGCCACGAAGCTCCGGAGGTGGTAATGCTCCGCGAACGCATTTGACATTCGCGAGCCGCCGCGAAGCTCCTGAGGCGGTAATGCTCCGCGAATGCATTTGACGTTCATGATCTGCCGCGAAGCACCGGAGGCGGCGCGGGAGTTCTGCTTCGCGGCACCCCTTCCCTATAAATAATGGACTCCCCCTGAGTCCCGAGGATGGACAATCCGACCTTTCAGCTTCTCCTCTCCCGAATCACGAAGCACTCTTTGCCCCGGAAATCATGAGCTCCGCGAGGTATTTCTACTTCGCGAGACGCCTCTGCTTTGTCTCGTTTTGAGCCCCTCTTCCAAGAGGGATGCCCTTCGCGAAGCTCAAGGGCATTCGCGAAGGAAGGGGATTCCCAAGGGAACCCAGGCAGCCGTGGAGCACTTATGCTTTGCAAAATACCCAATCTGTACTAGTGATCCCTATGCTAAGGAAGGATCGCTACACATCGGGAAGCACACTCCTTCGTAGGACCCTGCTTCGCGAGGCACCCCTTCTTCGCGAGGCAGTGCTCCACGAACACTGTTCCACTTCTCGAAGCACCTTCCACTCACACCTATGCCCCATGCTAAGGCTAAGGCACTCCACTTCGCAAAGCATACTCCTTTGCTTAGCGATTCCTCTTCCCGTGCGACCCTCTAGGTTTGCACGATGTGATTTCAAAGTCCCACGGACAATACCACCCATAGCGTTACTTTTCCTAATGCTTCTTCGCATAGGAACGCTAATGGCTATTGCTTCTTCACATAGCCACGCTAACGTGGACCCCTTGATGGTTCTTTCCACAACCCCCCTTATCCATGGCCTTACTGGTACCTTCCCTTCCCCAAGGACCAGAGGGTACCGGTTATGTAATTCCTAGGGGTGTGGAGTGAACCCACCCCGTCCGAGCTGCAGGACGTTAAACTACCAAGCACCACGTCCTCAACACATGATGTTAAACTATGATCCGACCTCATCTCCCTCATGAAGGGTCCCCCTAGGTCGAACATTTTTTACACCACTCGTCTCCACGGGAATGGAATCACCCATCCACAAGGGATGATATCCTCCTTATCAGAGTGGCGTATGTTCGTAGGAGAAGGGCGACCCTAGTTCCCCAACGGATGGTTGCACCTCTGCATCTCCGTACTTCCCCACTACCAAGGTCAGTGGAGGGCGTGATAGGGAAAGAGGCACCTCCCATAATTGGACCAAGGTCCATCTTTCCCGCGCTTTTTTGCACCATGGGCCACCATCCTGGAGTACTTCCCAGCACCATGGGCCGCCTAACGCGTAAGCCCCTCTTCGATTTTCACGGACGCGTCCTTCGCGACGTGATTGTCAGGTCCTTGCAACCTCTTGTTTCCCACACTGAGCATGACTCATGTGGGCTTAGAGTGAGCATCGACCCTGACCCCCACCCTTAACGAACTACGAGGACTTTGATCCATGTCAAGGCATGGTATGTAGGAAGCCTCCATGAGGTTCAAGCCCACCCGTCATTTATTCACGTCGGGTCTCATTCTCGTCCAGCATGACGTTAAACTGCATTATTGTCCAATGGCAAGCCATTGCGACCCATCCAGCGAACTACGAGGACTTTGATCCATGTCAAGGCATGGTACGTAGGAAGCCTCCATAAGGTTCAAGCCACATTTCTCGGTCGTTCATTCACGTCGAGTTTCTCCCTCGTCCAGCATGACATTAAACTGTATGCCCCTACCTTTCCCCTGCACGACGTTAAACTGCAATTCTAGTCCGATGGCAAGCCGTTGTGACCAACTTGAACTACGAGGTCTTTGATCCATGTCAAGGCATGGTACGTAGGAAGCCTTCCAGAGGTTCAAGCCCACCACTCATTGGACCATGGTCCACTTTCACATCGGTTCGCCAACAAAACCCCATTTGAACTACGAAGTATTTGATCCATGTCAAGGCGTGGTACGTAGGAAGCCTCCACGAGGTTCAAGCCCACCCATCATCGAATTCACATCGAGATCTACCTACGTACAACACGCCGTTAAACTGCAATTCCAGTCCGACGGCAAGCCGTTGTGACCAACCTGAGCTATGAGGTCATTGATCCATGTCAAGGCAAGGTATGTAGGAAGCCTCTACGAGGTTCAAACCCACCATCTGGTCGTTCCGACCTCATTCACGTTGGTTCACCCCCATCCCGCATGATGTTAAACTGCATTCCCCAATTTGAACTACGAGGACTTTGATCCATGTCAAGGCATGGTACGTAGGAAACCTTCCCAAGGTTCAAGCCCACCATTCGTGGACCCACGGGTCTACTTTCACGTCGGATCACCGATGAAACCCACGAACTACGAGGTCTTTGATCCATGTCAAGGCATGGTACGTAGGAAGCCTTCCAGAGGCTCAAGCCCACCACTCATTGGACCAAGGTCCACCTTCACGTCGGTATGCTGACGACATTCATCGGGCCAAGGTCCACCTTCACGTCGGATTACCGGCACCTTCCCGAACTACGCGGACTTTGATTCCCTGCCACGGGGATACGTAGGAAGCCCCTTTAAGGTTCAAGTCCAACCTCACTGTCTCCCCTGCGATGGTCCCATTTCATTCCCCTTCTAATTCATTCATCCACCTACATCCTATCCTGATTCTCGCCCGGACCGTCATATCCCGATGAGACCATGTGGGTACGCTCTTCTTCACAGTCGCCCATGGGCTGGCCCCGGTATCGACATCCCATCAAGGAGAATCCCTTAATCCGATCTGTCCTAGCTAATTCTCTGGTTGGGTTGATTCGTCTCCGATAGACGTTAAACTCGCAGAATACCCTGTGTTAAACACGGGAAGCTGAGGAAAACCTCAGATATGTGTCTATGACATATAATTCCCTGCGCTCGATGTGGGATGCCTTGGGCTTCCACGCCCTTGAGAAGCCCTGTGGCCAGGGATAACAGACAGACATGCCAGGTTCCCCAGCATCCAGACATGCTATTGATGCCTCAACGTGACTACTCCCCCGACTGAAGGTTGCTGCCCTGACTGGACCCTTTGGAATGTCCCGACAGAAGCAGTGTAATTTACCGGCGCCCATGGAAGCATGGCACTGGGAAGAGTTTGACGAACTACGTATTAAATCTATGAGGGAGACCCGAACTAGGTAACGATTTCTGAGAAGGAATCCATATGAGGAAGAACCGATATCTCATCATCCCGTTTCGATCATGGAGCAGACGTCCCTGAATAAGGAGCGAATGCCGCCCGCGTCGGAAACAGAAATGGTGAACCCGACATCAAATTCATCTCCTCAATATGGAGATTAGTAGCGTTCGAGACACCAGTAGATTGAAGTGTCACCGGATCCAGATATCCGATGCCTGGTCCCGCCAAGCAAATAGCGGGCCTGTTGTGAAACTCACCGGAAGTCGGGGCAGTAGAACGTGGGGTACTCTGTTCTGCAGCGTGTTGGCGTTAATCCTTCTTACAGACGTGGAAATGGAAGGACGTTGGGGCACTGGCTGTCAATCCTTTTCCTCTCAGTACTGATGAGTTGATCCCTTCGTTTCTCAGGAACCAGGTTGCTATTACAGAGATGCGATCACCGTCCGCTCCTCGCCCACGCAGCGGCAGGGGCAACACCACCGCAGCCACCCCACGTAGCGCCGCTACCGCCACGACGGCCGCCACATCACGGAATACGGGGCGCCCACGTCCCCTTTCCCCATCAGAGGTCATCCAGCAAAGGGTGATCAACAACATCGTGCGTAGGTACGAGGAAGAAGGGGTCATCCCAACTCGAGATATGGGCCGCCTGGACCTGGGGGCCTCCAGGACCCGCCGTCAACACCGACCTAACAAGCCGCGCAGGGAGCCCCTACTCCCCACCCCAACGTTCAACCGTTTCGAGAGCCTGTCTACAAAATTCCTTGACGACTCCTCGCCTTATGCTGAAGAGGCGGGCGTCGTCCGGCTCAGCCCACTCAGGGTCCCAACCCGAGGGCTTCAGGCGAGAGCTCCCGCCCGGCCGCGTTAGCGCCACTGTCCGGCCCCGTAGGAAGAGCAAGCAGGCTACATCCCTGCACCACCTACACCAGCTCGCCTAACCCGACGTCATCACCGGGACTGGTCTGAGGACGCTCGCCTGGGCGCGTCAACGTCGACAGCTACAGTGGCCCGAGCCACCGCCGACGTGCATCGTGAATCCCCTGCATACACTGAGCAGGGGCACTCTTTCACCCAACCAGGATCGAGACCCCAACCGCCCCACGGGCAGGCTGGGTTGACTCTCCGGGTTGTAGGCCCATGTGGTGATCACAGCGAGCTAACCCGCAGTAATTTCACCCTGTACGGAGGTCCTCCATGTACCACTACTCCACAGAGCGTGGGCCTTCCCCGCTCCGAAGTTCGTCATGGAGGCATGCCTCGTGCTACCCCCATCCCGAAGGGAGACCTGCCCCTCGGGAGTGATGCTCAGCACGTAAACTTTTCTCGTGCCTACTATACAAGGTATGGAGTCCATCCTCCTGCCCCCGACCGCCAACCTGAAGGCACCGTCCATCTGGTCCTTCTCCAACGTGGGGGCCCTCCCTACTTCCTCTCTGCAACCGGCGAAGGTCCTCCTCGCCCCAGCAACTCGAGGAGTGAAGTTCAGCCTCGCCCCACTCGCATCGACCATGGAGGACCTACCCATGCTCCTACCGGTTCCAACAGAGGCTCCGCCTATATGGGTGCTGTTCATGGAGGTCCTCCCCAGGTACCCTCTGACATTTTCCCTGGTGCCCCTCGCACCTCGGCTATCTCGAGTGGGGGCCCTCTCCGCCACGGCGCCAGCACCACCCCGAGGCTGCCTGATAGGGGTCAACCCTGTCCCGAAGAGCCACCCCGGGGCAGGAGAGCGGGTCGTCGTCGCCGCAAGAAGAACCCTGGGAAGGCCCAGGTGGAGATCAAACCTGCCCGCTTCTCCGACTCGGAAGCGGAATGCGATTCTGCGATGGAACCTTCTCCCCGCTCCTCCGTATCAAGGACTGGGGCAGGAACCAGACACGTTAGCCTTATTCTCCCAGAATTTGAGGTCCACCAGATTCCCATCCCCCTCCACAGGTACATTTAAGAGGAATAAATCTTGGGAATTCTGTAGGTCTCGACCACGCAATCACCGCCTTTGTCACCAGAAGAGCCATCTACCTCTACCAGAGATCATAGGGAGTTATTTTGGGGGCCAACGATGGTAGAGAGATGACACGACCTATCGCCGGTAGCCGCGGCTCCTGCTCCGGAAGCTGTGGTTATCAGCCCATCGTATCGTGACATCGTGGCCAGGTCACCTCACTCTTTGGAGGATGGCTCGGAATTCGGTGGCTAGTCAGCTCACTCGCCGTATTCCCCACCGCCGAGCTTACTATCCCAGAGGTCCGCCTCGGTACCATTACCGGTCCATCAGCTGCCCCCGGTTGACGAGTGGGGCAACACAGGGCCAGACCCTGAGTCCGACCCCAGGAGATTCTAGAGTATTCTCGCAGCGGATTACTTCCCGGAAAAGTTCTGGCAGACGTCAGTGCTGAATTTTTGCGTACCGGAGTCTGTTACCCCTGAAGAAGTGGGTGATTTTGTCGAACCCTAAGGGCGACACACTTCCGCCTTCGTTACGAACGAGTGGTGTACCCCAGAAGTCGAGAGCACTTCGAAGAAATCGGCGAGCAGTGCCGCCTGGTCGATGCGGCCGCACTCCTTGTGGCCCAACACCCTGAGTCGCCAGGCCGCCAGAGTGCCCTTCAACGAAAATGCGTTCAGAGTTTTAAAGCACTCCGTAGAATCGTCAGGGAAGCCACCCCCCATGTGCAAGTCTGTGGTTGGGGACACTATGCCACTCTCCTCTTCGACCATATCCGACGGCAGCCCGATTCGCTATGTGACATCGAGGACATTCCCTCGAGAGGGGTTGCGGTCCACATGGCTGACGTCGTGGACAAGGAAGATGAGCATGAATTCCTTGATGGAGACTTACCCCCCGAGGGCGTACCACCACTGCTCGACCCATCAGGGAGAGTTACCTGTCAGCAGAAGAACCTACTAGGCCTCCCCGTACCCACCGAGTCGCTGGTACTTGGTCGAAACACCGACAAGGGTAAGGAGCACGTCGGAACAGTCAAGCACTCCGACCCGTCCGCCTTTGTGCAGAAAATGGACGAAGATCCCGAGAAGGCCATGTTACGCCAGCTGCTTGCTGAGCAGAAGAGGCTGGATGACGAACTATTGGCTGAGCGCGCCGTAGAGCGGTGACACGACTATGGTAATCCCAGGCCGGGGCAGCAGGGGTAGGAACAATTTCCCCCCAGTGAGATGCCTCCGGGCAACCCTGATCATACTACTGCCGCATACAGGGCAGAAGCCAGATCGTATGGAAAGAGGGCACGATACGTCTTGTCAAATCCCCCCGAGCGATGGGGCAATCTGAAGAATCCAACCTGGGTTCCGCCAGTCGCCCCGCAGGTCGTCCATCCAGTTGACCCACGAGCGGCCGAAGCCGTCTACCGTGTTGGAGAACCTGGAAATGCACTTGTGGTTAGGGATCCCCGTCAAGACAGGGACCCCCACCCAGATTATCTTATCGCGACGCTCACATCCTGCCTCGAAGCGTTGGAAACGTGGCAGGTGGCGGTCCCACCGGATGGCAAGCCTTATCCCGCGTGGGTGGATGATATGCCCACACCTCCGGGTTTTTGGAACCCCACTTTCTCGCCTTTTAACGAGACTGGGGACCCGCCGCAGCACTTGGCTCATTTTTCTTCCAGGTGTGGCCCCATGCTGGGGACCCCGGCTCAGCAAGAAGCCGCCAAGCTCCGATGTTTCGTACAGACATTGGAAGGTCCGACATTCTTCTGGTACAGCCAGATCCCTATCGGACCGGTGACCGGTTGGGAGGATCTTCACCAGCAGTTCTTATACTAGTTCAGCTCCACCATGTGGAATACCAGCATTGCAGACCTCTTCAAGTGCAAGCAAAGGCCTGATGAGCGGGTTGCGGACTTCATCGCCCGGTGGAAGGGACTTACGTACTTCCTTGATATGCCACTGACTCAGGAGAAACTACTGACGATGTGTGTGTGGAACGTCAAGACAGAGCTGGTACCATCCCTGATTACCCAGAACTACCCTAGAGGGTTCATAGATTTCTCAGATAAGGCTCAACGCCTTGAGGAAGCCCTGAAACAGGCCAGTCAGGCACGTTTGTTGCCCCCTATGATCCCGGCCAGGAGGACCGCCAGGGCTGAACCCGCCGCGGTGGCCCAAATAGAAGCCCCGAGGCAGCTGGAGTTACTGCCGGCAGCACCACCCCCGCAACCCCGCAGAGGTCCTCCACCTCAAGCACAGGCTCCTGCCCAGCAACGACCTCCTCAGAACCAACAGGTTCCCCTGCGTAATGCGCCACCGCCACCTAGGCGAGACAATCAGGCGCCGCCTCCTCGGCAGGCCCCCCTCGGCCCCTCGGCAGGGCCAGGCCCCCAGGGCCCCCTATCTGGAAAGAAGGTACCAGACCTATTCGTTCAATGAAAATCAGGTCCATGGCTACTTCCGAAGTGCTCTAGAGCAAGGTATTGTGCGTCTGCCTGACTGCAGAAGGCCGACAGAGGCGAATCTCACCGATCACCCCAACTACTGCCCTTATCATCGGATCCTGGGGCACACCCTCAAGAAATGCTATGTGTTTAAAGACTGGCTTCAAGACTAGGTCAACAAAAACATAGTCAAGTTGAGCCCAGCACCAGCGCAAGTGGCAGGTGTCTTTGCAGGATCAGAGATCGGCAGCGACAGCGAAGGCGAGTGGCAGCAGGTCCCTAGCCGCGGATCCCAGAAATACGACGACTGGATGGCTCGAAAAACTGTCATATGTGCCCATGGTATCATCTGGGCACGCCTGAAGCAGTCTG
Organism: Viscum album; assembly: GCA_963277665.1. Taxonomy (NCBI): domain Eukaryota; kingdom Viridiplantae; phylum Streptophyta; class Magnoliopsida; order Santalales; family Viscaceae; genus Viscum; species Viscum album. Next base: position 1,167,943,467 of record OY728130.1, read on the forward strand.
AACCTTCATAAAAAGTAGCTGGTGCCTCCGTATCGTCTTCACAGTCGGCCTCTTCCAAAAAGGGAAAGCAGCGGCGAGGTAAGAAGAAGCAACGCGCACCGCCGGTGCCGTCGTCATCCCACACTCTCGGCGACTTTATGCCCCCTGAAATGGGGATTCCTCCTAGAATCCGCCCAGCGGTGGATGACTCCTCGAGCGATAGCCAGGGGTACGTTTCGGTTAACACCGTGGAGCTGGTAAAGCTCTATATGACCCCCGAAGAGGGGGAATGCCAGGCAGACCTCCCCAACGTTTCCAGCCGACATCAACGTCGACGGAATCGCAACCGCACCGGTCATCATGGTACATCAGCATGCACTTTTGGCGAAGCCGTGCATGCTACTGAGACCAGGAATCAGGCTCAACGCAGATCTCAGCACGCGCAAACCCATCTAATGCCCTCGGCTCTACCTCCATCGTTGTTCGTGCTACTGGATCGGGGGGAGCTGCCTCGTTCGTATCACAGTCAATCTTGACCAGCTACAGGCCAGCCTCTGCTATCCGATCCTAGTCCGGCGACTACTCTCCAGGATTCTACTAGTAGGCAGCAAGATGTGCCCAGTACTAGCTGATCGCCGGTTCAACCAGCAGGACCCGTTATGCCTCCAAATTCCGAACGACCTCCTGTAAGCAGAGATTCGCGTTTGGCATGAAAGTATGATGTCCTGAAGCACCTGGTCGGCATTCTGGCGAGGCTTTCTATCCTTGAGGCCCTCCTCCTATCATCCGAAATGCGCGAGGCACTTGCTGAGGCCCGAAGGAGCCCCCTCCAGTTTAAGACAGAGGTAGCAGCTGCAGAAGCCTCCCATACCGAGATGATTGAAAACGCCGAATGTCAGGAAGTTATCTCGTTCTCTGGTGAAGATGAGGACCCTCCTATACAGGGGAATATTCGCCCGCTGTACATAACTGGCCACTTCAATGGTGTGGAAGTCCGTCGCTGCCTCGTTGACACCAGTTCCGGAATCAATCTAATTCCGACCCGGACGTTGCGAAAGCTGGGTCTGTCTGAAGGTGATTTAAATCCCTCTGACCTCAGGATCCAGGGGTATGATAGGACCGAGCAAACCCCAATCGACAAGATCCGCCTGAAGACTCAGTTCGGTGGCTTAATTTCCAGCACCGAGTTCATGGTTGTCTCTCAGGACACCGCCTACAACGCATTGATGGGTAGGCCATGGCTCCATCTGCATGCAGCGGTCCCTTCGTCGTATCACCAGTGCCTCAAGTACTCGCTCAATGGTCGATTAGGCGTGCTCCAAGGAGACGCGTCCCCTTTCGCTTCTTGTGAGGCCCGCTATCTAGATGCGGGTTATTAAAAAAGTAAGGATAAGAAAATCCTAGTAAGTGAGGATGAACCCACCCCGGTCACAAGTGATCCCTTGGCAACCATGGATGATGCCTACATCCTCCCGATCCACCGGTTGGAGGCCACGACCCCCGACATGGGGCATTGTTTTGTTGTTTCTTGTATGTAAGGAAGGCATGTTCCCATGTCCAAGCGACAACGGAAAATCACCTTGTATTCCTACATCAACCAGGCTCAAGTAATCCCAGAACCTCCTACCCCTGTACGGTACCGGGACGTCAAGCTTATGACAACGGCAGTGCGCCATACGTGTCTCTTCCGCCGGGCTGGAATTAACCGACTCCGGTCGACACGTCACCACTGCTTTGATATCATCAAACGTGGCCCTTTTGGCCGAAGGCCATATGGGATGGGGTTGACTGCCTTCATTGCTATGGTCTCAATGGAAATCGAGTCTCCCGATGTGATGACCACTACTGCCCAAGCCGGCACCAGCTGCCCCTCGGATTTTGATAGCCCAGAAGTATCTTCCGTCGTGGGAAGTCCCCCCACGGGTGGGGAGGAAGACCTGGAGGATGCTCCCCCCGCCTTTGAAGAAGGCGTCTCTACCACGGTTGATGAACTGGTACAGGTGAACCTTGGTTGCGAGGCAGATCCAAAACCGACATTGATCAGTGCAGCCATGTCCCCCGAGGAGCGGCAGCAGTACGTAGACTTCCTCAAACAGTACCGTGATGTGTTTTCTTGGAGTTACAAAGAGATTCCAGGGCTAGATCCCCAGGTAGCCATTCACCGTTTGGGCCTCCCAGCAAAACATCGTGGGTTTAAGCAGCCTCCCAGTAAGATGCACCCTTCTCATGGTGTTATGGTTGAGGCCGAAGTTGACAAGATAATCAAAGCCAACTTCGTCAAGGAGGTCCAGTACCCCAAGTGGCTTGACAACATTGTGCCAGTCAGGAAGAAGAATGGGCAGATCAGAGTCTGTATCGACTTCTGTGATCTTAATCACCACTGCCCGAAGGATGACTTCCCACTCCCAGTGACGGAGTTGTTGATTGACGCCACGGCTGGGTTCCAAGACCTCTCTTTCATGGATGGGTATTCAGGGTATAACCAGATCCAGATCGCCCCTGAAGATGAGGAGTCCACTGCCTTCAGAGCTCCCCAAGGTACCTTTTGCTACCAGGTTATGCCATTCGGTTTGAAAAACGCAGGTGCCACTTATCAGAGGGCCATGCATCGCATGTTCAAGCCGATTCTCGGGACATTGGTGGAATGCTACGTGGATGACCTCATAGTCAAATCATGTCAGTGCCAGGACCATCTCAAAGACCTTGAGAAAGTGTTCGGTTTCCTCTGTTCCCATCACCTGAATATGAACCCGCTGAAGTGTGCCTTCGGGGTCACCTCCGGGAAGTTCCTGGGATTTGTTGTCAGATACCGAGGTTTCGAGATCGACCAGAAAAAGATCAAGGCCATCAGCCAAATGCCTCCCCCAAGAAACATTCGGGAGCTTCGAAGCCTTCAAGGACACTTAGCCTATATACGCCGATTCATCGCGAATCTGGCCGGCAAGTGTAAGCCCTTTTCCTGGCTCATGAAGAAGGGCGCTGCCTAAAAATGGGATGAGGGGTGTTGGACCGCCTTCAAGGAAATCAAGAAGTATCTTCTCCAACATCCGGTCTTGATGCCACCCATCTCCGGAAAGCTTCTGGTCCTTTATGTGACCGCCCTGGAGAGATCACTCGGTGTGCTGCTCGCCCAGAAGAATAACGAGGGTACTGAGAATAGTCTCTACAATCTCAGCCGCATGCTTCTCGATACGGAGGTCAGATACTCCCCTATCGAAAAGAGCTGCCTTGCGCTCTTCTTCGCCGTGCATAAGTTGCGACATTACCTGCAGCACCACGAGGTGCAATTGGTCTCCCGGGTAGACCCACTGAAGTACATCTTGAACCGCCCTATGCTGACTAGCCGACAAGCACGCTGGGCAGTGATTCTCCAGCAGTTTGATATCAGGTTTGTACCTCAGAAGGCCATTAAGAGACAGGCGTTGGCAGACTTTTTAGCTGCCCATCCAACCTCCGCGGATCAATCCCTGGACTTGGATATCCCTGATGAGACGATCCTCTCAGTCGATCATGATGTCCAGTGTTGGAAAATGCATTTTGACGGTGCCTCTCGGAGCCCCACCGGTAGGAGGCTCAACGATCCCAAGCTCAACAGTGTGGGCCTGGGTATTTTCTTCATTACCCCGGCGCAAGCCGTCCTGCCATACTCGTTCCTATTGTCAGAAGGCTATACGAACAACGAGGCAGAGTACCATGCTCTCATCACCGGCCTTGAGTTGGCCCTTGAGATCCTTGTGCCCCATCTACATGTGAAGGGAGATTCCGAGATGTTAATCAAACAGGTTAATGGCGACTATGTCATCAGGAAGCCGGAGGTCGCACCATTTCTGGAGTACACCCTCCGCCTAATGGCCCAGTTCTCTTCTCGACTAGAGGTTACCCATGTCCCACGGTTGCAGAACGGCCAAGAAGACGCCCTGGCTGGCTTGGCCGCGTCGCTCGCAGAACCCGAGCAAGATGATGTGATCATACATGTGGCCCACCGAAGATTCATTGCCCCCGCCACCCAAGAAGACCATGATAGCATGCGGGTAAGTCATCTCACCGCCAGACCCTCCATGTCAGGAGTCTCGGGTTCGTCAGACGCAGTGGTTGAAACCACCCCTGACTGGAGAGCACCTTTTGTCGAGTATCTCCAAAATGGTCACCTCCCGGACGACCGGGCTGAGCGCGAGTGAATCCGACACCGCGCGCTGCAATTTACCCTCCAGAGCGGCCCCAGTCTTGAACAAATCCTTTGTAAGTGGAGTTTCGATGGCGTCCTCCTCCGTTGCATCCAAGGAGGGGAGATACCTCAAGTTATGCAAGAGGTTCACGCCGGTTCCTATGGCTCCCATCAAGCTGGGCCGAAGCTGTCCCATTAAATCCGGAGGTTAGGTTACTTTTGGCCCTCTATGATCCATGATTGTATTGGATATGCAAAGAGATGCCACGCGTGCCAAGTACCCGCCAACTTCTTGCATCGGCCGCTGGAGCCCCTCCACCCCACCAAGTACTCTTGGCCATTTGCGGTATGGGGACTTCATGTAGTGGGACCATATCCACAGGCAACAGCCCGCCAGCGTAGGTTCATCCTGACTGCTACAGATTTCTTCTCCAAGTGGGTAGAGGCAGTTCCGCTCAAAGAGGTCAAGGCCTGTTCCATCATTGACTTTGTGAGCTCCAACATTATCCACCATTTTGGGGTACCTCACGCCGTCCTCACCAATAACGGCACCAACTTCCGAGCAGCTGAATTGAAGAAATTGTACACCAAGTATGACATCCAGTCGAACCATACCTCCTGCTACCATGTGCAAGTGAACGGACAGATCGAGGCGTTCAACAAGACCCTCTCTAACATTCTGCAGAAGATAGTTGGTCAGAACAAGAAAAGTTGGCCGGAAAAGCTCCCCAACGCTCTCTGGGCTTACCGGACGATGACTCGCAACTCTACCCAGGTGACCCCATATTCCCTGGTGTATGGAGCTGAGGTCGTTCTACCCATTGAGATCCAGCTGCCTTCGTTACGTACTGCAGTTTATGAACACCAATCATCAGATGATGTAGCCGAGATCCGTCTAGCTGAATTAGAAGCACTGGATGAGAACCGGCTTTGTGCCCTGCACAATCTGGAAAGGCATCAGGACAAGATAGCGAGGGCCTTTGATAAGAAGGTCCGTCTCCGCTCTTTTCTATAGGGCGACCTGGTACTGGCCCTTCGAGCGCCAATGATTCCCGGTAGGAAACCACCCAAATTAGAACCCAAATGGGAAGGGCCTTGTATCATCCATAAGGTTTACCCCAATGGAGCATACTCCTTGGTGACCACAGATGGAGAGCGTATAACTCCTCCCACCAATGCCAAATTTCTCAAACGATACTTTGCCTAGGGCAAAATGGTACAGCATGACCCTAAACTGCAAAATGGTCCTGCACGACCCTAAACTACAAAATGGTCCCGCACGACCCTAAACTGCAAAATGGTCCTGCAAGACCCTAAACTGCAAAATGGTCCTGCACGACCCTAAACTGCAAAATGGTCCTGCACGACCCTAAACTGCAAAATGGTCCTGCAGGACCCTAAACTGCGAAATGGTCATGCACGACCCTAAACTGCAAAATGGTCCTGCATGACCCTAAACTGCAAAATGTTCTTGCAGGACCCTAAACTAGAAAATGGTCCTACATGACCCTAAACTGCAAAATGGTCTCGCACGACCTTAAACTGCATCTTCATCCTACAAGACGATAAACTGTGAAACGGTCCCGCATGACCTTAAACTGCACATTATGGTCCAACATGACTCTAAACTGTAAAGTTCTGCACGACCATAAACTGCATCTTCGTCCTGCAAGACATTAAACAACAAGATGGTCAGGCCTTATTGACCGAGGCTCAGCCTCAGGCCCCTTGGCCTCCTTGGGCCCCTGGCCCCCCGTCTTCACCACGAGACGATAAACCGCAAGCTGGTCAGGTCTCCCTGACTGCGATCCGGCCTCAGGCCACCTAGTTTTCCCCTGATATACCATCTTGTGGGATTGTACGGTATGGTGTAGGACTACGTCCTCATTCATGTTGTATTACTCGTCATAGCGTACATATCCCCAAATGATATGCTTCTCATCATCCCGCATGACGTTAAACTGCATTTCTATAACTGTATGGCCTTCAAGAACTATGTATGGCTTGATTCTCATCCTCATGAGATACGTAGGAATGCCCAGAAATTTTGTCAGTTGGCCCAGCCCAAAAGCCAAAATCTTCCCCTCGGGTCAAGACATGGCAGGGTGCACACTTTTGCCCCAACTCACATCGAGCAAGCCTCGACCTGGCTGCACATCCCCCCTGGAGATGTTTGCCTCTTTCATGGATGGATACAACTATGCTTCACCCACTCTTTGACTGGGATTCCATCATTTTTGCACACCCAGAGGGTTCCCCAAGAACGGCCTGGATACTACGCCCAAGGGCTCTCCTATCGATATGGGCCAATGCCCCCGAGGGTTTTCAAGCAACAAGCCGATACACGTCCCGCGTTGCGAATTTGGTCAGTGGTCGACGCTCATTTGTTACTCCCATAACGGGTCACCATAGGAACGTTGTGTTTCGAACATGGTCAACAGTGTCATGGATCTTCGGGTCCACACCGAGATTTCCCAGACATCGAGTGCAGTGATTCATTCTGCCCCATCCCGAGGTGACAAACTTCCCCCCGGGTGGTGCTAGCGATCGGGCCCACGGCCCCGATTCCCCGTAGGAGTGTACGGTGTGGTGTAGGACTACGTCCTCATTTACGTCGGGATCATGTACCATGTCGTACGCCTCCCCTTACGAGGCCCAGCCTCAGGCCCCTTGGCCTCTTTGGGTCCCCGACCCCCGTCCTCATGTAAGACGTTAAACTACAGACCCATCAGGCCTTCCTGACCGATGCCTGACCTTAGGCCCCCTAGCCTTCTCGGGCACCTCCACCCAACTTCTTACCCGGAGTGTACGGTGTGGTGTGGGACTACGTTCTCATTCACGTCGGGATCATGTACCATGTCGTACGCCTCCCCTTACGAGGCCCAGCCTCAGACCCCTTGGCCTCCTCAGGTCCCCGACCCTCATCCTCATTGCAAGACGTTAAACTACAAGCAGGTCAGGCCTTCTTGACCAATGCCTAACCACCAGGCCCCTTGGCCTTTCCGAGCCACGACCCAGGTCCTCTCTTATAGGAGTGTACGGTGTGGTGTGGGACTATGTCCTCATTCACGTCGGCCTCTCCTCCATACCACACACCTCCCTTGTTTAGGGGTATATTACTCCCCTTCTCGTCCAGTATGACGTTAAACTACATCTAGAGAACTACGTGTGGCTTGATTCCCATCCTCATGGGATACGTAGGACCACCTGAATGTCCAAGATTCGGGTCCAGCCCCATCTCTCAGGAATCCTCATCCCATCTTGGCCCCTTGGCCTATCCTTCCTCGATGAGAGGATTATATGGTGTGGTGTGGGACTATGTCCTCATTCACGTCGGTCTCGTAATGACCACGCCATGTACCTCCCCCTACTGAGCTGTTTTGTCGATCCCTTTTCGGCGGTTCACCAATGTGCTTAAGAGTACTCTGGTTTATTACCTGGAATGCCAAGCTTTACTCGGACACGTCCGCACCCGCTTTCCAGGCTTTTTGTATCCCTGCATCAGGGATTCCCTCATCTTTCACACCCGGAGGGACCCCCAAGAATGGCCTGGATACTATGCCTAAGGGCTCTCCTACCGATACGGGCCAACGCCCCCCGAAGGTTTCGGACAGAGAATTGATAAAATCCCGCGTTGCGAATATGGTCAGCAGTCGATGCTTGTTTCTTGTTCCCACCTCAGGCTAACGCGATATGGACACTATGTTTCCACCATGGTTAACAGTTTTCCTCTATCTCCACTCCAACCCATTAATCCCAAAATGTCGGGTACACGATTCACACCCTTCATAACTTCATCATGTCCAAGTAGGGTCTCACAACTCTTGGTACTTTTCCTCCGTGCACGTCCGCGCGTTGAGGGAACAAGCTACGTCAAAGGTGTCTTTCAGGGCTCTCTGCCGACTCTCCTTTGATGGAAGCCCCAAGTTTGCGATAAGGATCTTATTCCCTTGTTTCCCACACCGAGTTTATCTCACGTGGGCTTAGAGATTGGGTTGACACCTGTGCTTACTCGGGGAGTTGTCACCATCCACGGTCCGAGCTCTAAGACCATAAACTAAGATTCTCATCTGGAACTACGTTCAAGACCCCTTGTCTTTGGGTCCAGCTTGAGTTTAGCTAATTCGCCTCTCGGGTCCTGCCATTGGGACCCCGACTACGGGACTGTGTGGCGTAGTGTAGGACTATGTCCTCATTCACGTCGGGTTTTCAATAGCTGCACCACGCGCACCCCATTCTGAGGGTTAGCCCTCCAATTCCTTGTCCCGCACGACATTAAAAGGCACCCTTCAGAACTATGTGTGGCTTGATTCCCATCCTCATGGGATACGTAGGACCACCTGAATGTCTAGGATTCGGGTCCATCCCCGCCTCTTAGTGATCTCCTGATCTCCCGGTCACCTAGGCCACTTGGTCTGTCCCTCTCCAGGAGGGGGATATATAGGTATGATACAAGGTTTTGGGCACCATGCCTCCTTTCCCCGGGAACCCGCCAGCTCTTGGTTACCCTCAAGTTGAGTCTCTTGACCCCTTGCAGTGGTTCACCCATGTGTTAAGAGTAATCTGGTCTAGGACCAAGAGTGTTAGATTCAACTTGATCAAGTTCCTTTGACTTTTCAAGCTTTGTGTTCCCCTCCATTCGGGCTCCCATTACCTTTCACACCTGGAGGGACCCCCATGAACGGCCTGAATACAATGCCCAAGGGCTCTCCTACTGTTACGAGCCAACGCCCCCAAGGGTTTTGGACAACAAATCGATAAAATCACACGTTGCGAATTTGGTCATTGGTCGATGCTAATTTTTTTGTCCCCATTTCAGGCTAACGCGACAGGATGCTGTGTTGCGAACATGGTCAGCAGTAATCCTCTGTCGTCACACCATCCCCTTCAGTCCTCGAATGTTGGTTGAACGATTCACATCATTTTCCACCCCATCATGTCCAGGTAGAATCTTGAAACTTTTGGCGCTATCCCTCAGTGCACATTTGCATGTCCGGGGGACAAAGCTGCAATATGGCGTCCTTCGGGGCTCCCATGGTCCGAGCTCTAAGACCATAAACTAAGATCCATTCAGAACTACGTGTGGCTTGATTCACATCCTCATGGGATACGTAGGACCGCCCGGATGCCCTATCGTTGGGTATATCCCATTTAGGGAGCCAGTATCTCCCCCGATTTCACCTCTTACCTCTATATAGGCCCCTCGGCCTAAGGTTTCCCTCTCCGAATGGCATACAATTTGATGTGGGATCATGTCTCCATCAATTGTGTTTTATAACACTGCGCACATTTCCCTCCTAGAATCGTCTCTGCTACGTCTGCACTGCATGACGATAAAATGCATGCTTGGTCCTATCATACGACCCTAAACTGTGACATTATCGTCATGGCTGCATGACGAAAAACGGCACTGCATTGTGGTGACCTCGTTGTAAAGGACATCACGTTGGGTATTGGTCACGTTCCATGCTATTTGTCAATGCCCATCACGGCTTGATCCTTGTGGTGACATCACGGCCTACTATTCTAGGCCTGTCGCTTCACAAAAAAAAACCATTCACCTTAAAGAACAAACAAGATACATCAAATTCCGCTTCTTTTAGTGCAAGGGCCACGCCCACACTCCCCTTTTCCCCTGGCACTGGTATCCTACCATGTCACCTTTCAGAACTACGTATGGCTTGATTCTCATCCTTATGAGATACGTAGGAGCGCCCGGACACTTCCCCGCGGGCCCAGCCTAGCCTTTGTGTTCGGTCCCTCGACTCGAGCATTTCCCCAAAGAACGCATGGTAAGTAGGGCTTAGGTCCTCCTTCACGTCGGGTTTTGTTTCCATGTGTCCCCTGCTCCCTTTACCCATTTATGGTTTAAGGCCCATCAAGAACTACGTATGCCTTGATTCTCATCCTCATGAGATATGTAGGAGCGCCCGGGCACTTCCACGCGGGCCCAGTCTAACTTTTCATGGTCCGAATTCTACGAACCTAAACTAAGATCTCCCCATGGGAAAGGAATCTGCTCCCTCTCTCTAATACGTTTCGTTGTCGCATTCAGATGTGTTTCGACAAAGAACCCGAAGTGTGGGAATTTCATACGGACATTCCCTTCATCCCACGACCAAGCTTCGTGAGCTCGCTATTTGGATCTTCATCCTCTTCCACATCCAAAAGGACCCCCGGATGACATGGATACTAGGCTTAAGGGATCTTCATGAATGCTGGACCTAAGGGCCCTTCAATCATTTCGGGCCAACGTCCCTATGGATATTTGACAAACATTTGTGACATGATCCCGTGTTCCGAACATGGTCAACAGTCGACCATCATTTTTCCGTCCCCATTCTAGGCTAACGCAACAGGATACTGTGTTGCGAATACGGTCAGCAGTTACCCTCCATCTTCACGCCGCCATCATCGTGATCTGAATCTCGAGCACCATGATTCACACATTTCCACTTCCCCATGTTCAAGTGGAATTCCATCATACTCGGCTCTTTCTCTTCGCGCATCTAGGTGCGCTAAATGATCGTGTTAGTGTCACTGGGCCGGTATTCACCGAGCATCCCTTTTCCCTAACCTACCCCTTTATGTGTCGGGAAATTCCTATAACTACTGCTTGTTTCCCACACTGATCACGACTCACGTGGGCTTAGTAGTTTTGGCGGGATGTATACCAACACGGTCAAGCTGCTCCTCGTCCTGCATGACGTTAAAATGCACTTCCAGAACTACGTATGGCTTGATTCCCATCCTTATGGGGTACGTAGGAACGCCCGGCCACTCTGCTTCGGGCCCAACTCAATCCTCACTCTTGGTCCCTTGACCTAAAGAGTTTCCTCCGGGGGTATGTGGTATGATTTGGACTCCAAGTCCTCATTCACATCAGTTTCATATCAACCGTTCCACATGCTCCCTGGGATCTTCCCTTTTATTCCACATCCTATCGTATGACGTTAAACTAGAGGAGTCTATGTGTCCTCAACGCATGACACTAAACTGCGGTTCTACCCTGAACAAGTTCAGGATGCCCCAAGATCCCACTGGGAAGTGACAGACCCCCTCGCCAGAGAGGCCCTGTCTGAAAGAAGGAATGATCCATGATCAAACCGATGCACCCATCTGGCGTACTCCCACCACGGTGGTGTAACCACCTAAGTGTTGGATTCTGTTCAAACAGACCATCACTCCATATCCCATGCTTTGCGTGCCCCTTATTCGGACCCTCGTCCCATTTCATGTCTCACTGGACTCCCCTAACAGCCTGGTCTCATGCCGCATCGGCTCACCTACTGTCCTGGGCCAACGTTCCGGAAGATGGGTCATGTCTGGAAGGACCCCCTAACAGTATGTATTTTTGACCTATGGTCCGCCAACTGTCCTGGGCCAACGTCCCGAAGGATTGATCAACAACATTTGTTACATGGTCCCGTGTTTCGAACATGCTCAACGGTCGACCCTCATTTTTTGTCCCCATTATAGGCTAACGCAGTAGGGACACCGCTTCTCCTCTAAGGTTAACAGTTGTCCCTTATTGTCATGCCATCCCCACAGTGTTCTGGATTTTGGGTATCGTGATTCACACTTCCCATTGTCATCTGTTTGGACTAATTTCATCTCCCCTAGCGTTGCCCCATTCGTGCATAAGAGCACGCTGAGGGAATGGTAATTCGGTCATCCTGAAAGTTCCTTCTCCGATCAAGCCTCTCCCGTCTCTCAGAAATCCGGACTGGTAATCCGAATCCCGGACATCGGGCTTGACCCACGTGGGCTTGGGGAATTGTCACCGAACGTCCCGCAAACATTGTAGGGGTGTAACAAGGCAATTAAACAGTGGAAATCGTGCGTGCTACGACATTCAAAACAAAGTGAAAATTTTGAAGCACGAAAGTACCAATAAAAGGTTTCTGGGTTTGTTACAATACCCAGGGGTCGACTCCCCCCATAGACGGGTTGACCCCGTCAAAAGAGTGTTGCAACTCTGCCACCCCTTGGCTTGTGTCATCCAAGGCTTGCTGCCGCTGAATCAGCTCCCGATCCTCATCAGCAGTGGCGGGGCGCAGTTCGTCAGTCCTGGCTTTGGCCCTCTCTACGTCAGCTTGAACGACATCCATCTCTCCAGAGGTCTTCCTTATATGCTCTTCTACCTCTGCCAGCTGGGCCTTCAACTGTGAGACCAGCTCAGATTGTACATTAAGAGAGGCTAAAAGCTCGTCTGCCCGGGTCTGCATCTATTGGACCTCACCTTCAGCCTCCTGGAGCTTCTTAATGCTGGTCGCCTTCCTCCGCTGCCATCCCACGCTGAGCCCACGATCATGCTCCCGGATCTTCTCAGCCATAAGATCTCGGATGAGTGCATGAGGACGTTGGGAATCCACTCCCCCAGTGCACAGTTCGCGCAACCGTGAGCGAAGCCTATCCATTTCGGCCAGCCATTGTTCTTGGGGAGTGCCCTTGATAAAGCGCGTGATCAGCTTCCATGACCGGCGGAGGACTATGCTGCTGTATTCCTCGTCGGAGGCTGTTTCGTCCCAGTCTGCGCGATTGGCAGGCTCGTACGCAGGGTACGCCCGCAGGAAATCCTCGACAGGATCAACATCCGGTGTTGAATCCAGTACGATACCTGGCGCCGAAGCAAGCATGACAAGACGGGGACCGACCGATTGATCCTCTTCCTCGGAGTCCACCTCAATGACTTCGGGTACGGCCCTACTGGTGGTCCCGCTAGTGATGATGTGCGTCGCAGCTTGAGGAGATGGGGGGACTATCGCCACCATCACTGGCATGCCCCTAGGAGGGGCGCCACCAGACATCCCGACCAATCTTGCCGCAGTGGCCCACGCCAGTCAGAGAACTGTACGACGGAGAGGGACATAAATGTTAGTTGGCGGGCATGGTCTACATGTGACGACAACGAAACCAGTGGAGGAGACTTACAGTGATTGACCTCCTGGTGCTGCTCTTGAGCCGGTACTGACAGGACCCCAAGACGAGGCCCCCTATATACAGTAGGAAGGTCTGGAGATTCCGGAGGAGCCACCCCAGGCGCCCTGGTCCCACCAGACACGGAACTGGACGCAGCCATGGGTGCGGGTTCTGAAGGTCCTGCATCATCACCCGCCAAGGAGTGAGAACAAGGCCTGCGAACAAGTTCCTCTTGCATGGCTCAAACATTGGTGAGAAGTCCATAGTGACCCAAGAACAGATCGTAAGGAGAGAAGTTCGGAATGCTACCTAGAGATCCTCTGCGAAGTCGTCAGATTATGAGCCTCGGTCTCCGACCTCGCCCTCCTCCAACGGGCTCCCTCCTCCAGCCTCATCCTCCCGAGAGGAGTCCTTTGATTCCTCCGGCAAGGGGAAGCGCTCCCTCAGATCGACGGCCGATAACTGTGGGGGGACCGTCTGATTCAACAGTACCCTCACCCGGTCTGTCATTGGGCGAGGGACACCACTAGAGTGGACGTAATCATCTATCTCATCCAAGTACTGTTCTGCCTCTACCGGAGACGCCATGAATCCAGCCCGAACTAGGCCTATGCCCAGTAATTCCATCCCGAGGCGATTCAGGTGGGCCCATATCTCGGGTGGGCTGAGGAATTGCCGGTTGACATCCCAAATGACCCAAGCTTCCAGGAAGACGGCATCCTCTGCCATGTCAATGTGACGCAGGCGCTTCCCCGGAGCCTGAGTGGATATCCTACGAAATCCCCTCGGTGGCCGCCCCTCCGGATGACCCTGCTCTTCCGGAATCACCGGATCCACCGCTGCTGCCATACCCTTGGCCGGTGCGGGTCTCGCTGCTATGGCAGCCCCGCTACCGCGAGCGGCCCTAGCTGCCCTCCGACCCCAACCTCGAGATAGAGGAGGCCCACCGTCACCGACCCGGATAGTTGGTTGCTTCAGCATCTCCCCTGGGTAAGCAGCCTCCCAACTGATGGCGTACTCCTTCACCAATCCGAAAGCGGCGGTGGATGGAGGCAATGTAATCCGCATCTTTCCATCTTCCCATGTGAACATTAGCCAGAGCTGCCTCATCACACACGAGTTCTCCTCGTGACGCACCTCCCAGTAGACCTGCGGGGTCAACCGCTGGAGGCACCGGAATAGCCTCGCAAACCGATGCGGGGTGTAAGGTTCACAGAGCGGCTCACGATCTATTCGTGCCACCAAAACTCCACCTCGGAAGGCCAGGAGGTAAGCCCGATGTTCTTCCATTCCCTGTCCGTTATCAGTAAGCATCCCAGTCGGCAATGGGAAGGGGTGGAAGTTAAACTCATCCGCCCTCCACACCCTATTCAGCACCATCGGCACGGCTAATTTGAACGAGAAGTTCCCGACCGCGTTCAGGATGGAGGGGCGGAAGTTCAATCCCGGCGGCGAAATGGGGTTTGGATACTCGTAAATCCCCCTGATATGCGCTGTGATCCACCCATATAGGAGGTGGAAGGGCCCTCATATCCTTGGCAGCTTCTTGCCCTCGCTAATAGGCCGCAGCATTCTGTACAGTTTGTTGAGCATCGGAATCCACAGATTGATCTTCTGCCCCATGGCCAACATCGACTCCATGATAAACAAGCTGGGCCATACCCCTATGCTTGTATCTCTCACCGGTAGGATCCAGCCACAGATGAGGGCCGCGATGAATGCTGCCAGCCTGACTATCGGCTGTTGTTCAGTGCTGACACTGAAACCCCAAGTCTTCCATTGGCTGTCCTCCAAGACCCGCCAATACGAGTGCCCCTTGCCCCGTTGGGCCGCCCTCGGACAAGTTCGAGGCCTCGGAGGGAACTCTCGATTCTCTGGGAAATTCAGGAAGCATTTGAACCATCTCCTAAAATGGACATCCCTCACTACCTCCTTGTCCTCTCCAGGGACAAGTGCCATCAGCGCCGATGCCAGTCGCGGCATTTGCTCCGTATCCCCCCACACACTGACGACGGGGAGGAATTCGTCATACATGGGCCCCAAGATCAGGACCCCAGAAATTTGGTGGACATCCCGCAGGCTGATGCCCACCTCCCCGTGATGCAAGTGAAAAGTGTTGGTCCTAGATGACCATCTGCTCAGCAACTCCGGCATCAGTTGCTTTGGTTGGTAAATGTGGAATTGGGAGGCCCACGCCGCCTCATACAACCCCACTCTCCTCAGCTCGGCCCCGAACTCCTCGCATGAGGCGCCTACCCAGTAGGCCCAGGCCCAGTCATCAGTAAAGTTGCCACCCTGGCACAGGTCCCACTCATCGGACCATCCCTTCTTCGAATCCTGCAAAGTCGCCTTCAGCACGGTACGGTAGAGGGGAGGGGAAGTCTCCGGCTGTAGTGGCTTCCCGTCAATGTCGTTCACATGGTTGTAGAGACAGTCAGCTGTAAAGGGTGTGAAGTTCTCTTGTGCGTGACCATCGGCAGCCCTGAACCATTGGTGCTGGCATGGTATGCTCCTTAACCAGCAAGCTGGTTCGTCCCTACTCGCCTCAGGGATAAAGACGTCGTCCCTTAGCCCGAAGCCGTACAATGGCAGTTTCTTGCACTGCGGATAATCCTTCTGACCCTCCGATAGCAGATCTGTCAAAGAAGTGTGGTCCTAGTGGCTTCGGACCATCTCCCCAAGGCCTGGACAGTTGTCCATCTCATCTCGGCGAGCAGCATCTGCAAGCACCCCCAATACAGCCTCTTGATGGGCCATTTTAACTCTGGCCCTCAGAAAAGATTTTTTTCAGCTGGATCGCGAAGCTCGATCGCGAAGCTGAATTGCGAAGACGTATCGTGAAGATCGGTCGCAAGACCAAGCCGTGAAGTCTGGCCAAGGGCGACAATCAGAGGTTCTCTTGGCACGGACGAGGAGTCAGAGACCCGCGGTTCACCGTGAAGCTCGATTCGCGGAGGGCTGTCGCGGAGTACGCGGAGCTTCGCGAAGTCGAGAGCACAAAAAGACAAGGAACGTGAAGACAAAACAGGTCGACCCCCCCTATTTATAGACAGTGACCCCGGAGCATCGCGGCGCACCTCACCCACGTGGAGCATCGCGGCGCGTCCGGATCGATAGCCCCGGTGGGCACCGCGGGCACCCTTCGTGTAGCCGCACCGCGAACCATAGAAAATTTTGGTGATTTTCCCTCAGACTATGACCCTTCGCCCTCCGCGGCTCCAAGTCTGAGGGGGGCATTTGTTGGCGCCAAAATATGGCCCGAAAGAAAAGAACAAAAAAAAGGGCTGGCGCGCTGCCTCGCGAAGCACCGCCACGAAGCACCCACGCGAAGCCCCGCCGCGAAGCGCCCCGACCATTGCGGCCTCACGAAGCTCCGGAGGTGGTAATGCTCCGCGAACACATTTGACGTTCGCGAGCCGCCGCGAAGCTCCGGTGGCGGTAATGCTCCGCAAACGCATTTGACGTTCGTGAGCCACCGCGAAGCTCTGGAGGTGGTAGTGCTCCGCGAACGCATTTGACGTTCGAGAGCCGCCGCAAAGCACCGGAGGTGGCGTGCGAGTTCTGCTTCGCAGCACCCCTTCCCTATAAATACTGGACTCCCCCTGAGTCTCGAGGATGGACAATCCGACCTTTCGGCTTCTCCTCTCCCGAATCGTGAAGCACTCTTTGCCCCGGGAATCATGAGCTCTGCGAGGTACTTCTACTTCGCGAGACGCCTCTGCTTTGTCTCGTTTTTAGCCCCTCTTCCGAGAGGGATTCCCTTTGCGAATCTCAAGGGCATTCGTGAAGGAAGGGGATTCCCAAGGGAACCCGGGCAGCTGCGGAGCACTTATGCTTCGTGAAACACCCAACCTGTACTAGTGATCCCTATGCTAAGGGAGGATCGCTACACATTGCGAAGCACACTGCTTCGTAGGACCCAGCTTCGCGAGGCACCCCTTCTTCGCGAGGCAGTGCTCCGCGAACACTGTTCCACTTCGCAAAGCACCTTCCACTCACACCTATGCCCAATGCTAAGGCCAAGGCACTCCACTTCGCGAAGCACACTCCTTTGCTTAGCGATTCCTCTTCCCGTGCGACCCTCCAGGTTTGCACGATGTGATTTCAAAGTCCCACGGACAATACCACCCGTAGCGTTGCTTCTCCTAATGCTTCTTCGCATAGGCACGCTAACGGCTATTGCTTCTTCGCATAGCCACGCTAACGTGGACCCCTCGATGGTTCGTTCCACAACCCCCCTTAACCATGGCCTTACTGGTACCTTCCTTTCCCCAAGGACCAGAGGGTACTGGTTATGTAAGTCCTAGGGGTGTGGAGTGAACCCACATCATCCGAGCTGCAGGACGTTAAACTGCCAAGCACCACGTCCTCAACACATGACGTTAAACTGTGATCCGACCTCGTCTCCCTCACGAAGGGTCCAACCAGGTCGAACATTTTTTACACCACTCGTCTCCACGGGAATGGAATCACCCATCCACAAGGGATGATATCCTCCTTATCGGAGTGAAGTATGTTCGTAGGAGAAGGGAGACCCTAGTTCCCCAATGGATGGCTGAACCTCTGCATCTCCATACTTCCCCACTACCAAGGTCAGTGGAGGGCGTGATAGGGAACAAGGCACCTCCCATCATTGGACCAAGGTCCATCTTTCCTGCGCTTTGTCGCACCATGGGCCTCCATCCTGGAGTAAGTCCCAGCACCATGGGCCGCCTAACGCATAATCCCCTCTTCGCTTCTCACGGACGCATCCTTCACGACGTGATCGTCAGGTCCTTGCAACCTCTTGTTTCCCACACCGAGCATGACTCACGTGGGCTTAGAGTGAGCAACGACCCTGACCCCCACCCTTAACGAACTACGAGGACTTTGATCCATGTCAAGGCATGGTACGTAGGAATCCTCCATGAGGTTCAAGCCCACCCGTAATCTATTCACGTCGGGTCTCATTCCCGTCCAGCATGACGTTAAACTGCATTCCGGTCCAATGGCAAGCCATTGCGACCCATCCAGCAAACTACGAGGACTTTGATCAATGTCAAGGCATGGTACATAGGAAGCCTCTATAAGGATCAAGCCACATTGCTCGGTCGTTCATTCACGTTGAGTTTCGCCCTCATCCAGCATGACGTTAAACTGTATGCCCCTACCTTTGCCCTGCACGATGTTAAACTGCAATTCCAGTCCGACGGCAAGCCGTTGTGACCAACCTGAACTACGAGGTCTTTGATCCATGTCAAGGCATGGTACGTAGGAAGCCTTCTAGAGGTTCAAGCCCACCACTCATTGTACCAAGGTCCACTTTCACGTCGGTTCACCGACAAAACCCCATTTGAACTACAAGGTCTTTTATCCATGTCAAGGCATGGTACGTAGGAAGCCTCCACGAGGTTCAAGCCCACCCATCATGCAATTCACGTCGAGATATACCTACGTCCAACACGACGTTAAACTGCAATTCCAGTCTGATGGCAAGCCGTTGTGACCAACCCGAGCTACGAGGTCTTTGATCCATGTCAAGGCATGGTACGTAGGAAGCCTCTACGAGGTTCAAACCCACCATCCGGTCGTTCCGGCCTCATTCACGTCGGTTCACCCCCGTCCCGCATGACGTTAAACTGCATTCCCCAATTTGAACTACGAGGACTTTGATCCATGTCAAGGCATGTTACGTAGGAAACCTTCCCAAGGTTCAAGCCTACCATTAGTGGACCCACGGGTCTACTTTCACATCGGATCACCGATGATACCCACGAACTACGAGGTCTTTGATCCATGTCAAGGCATGGTATGTAGGAAGCCTTCCAGAGGCTCAAGACCACCACTCATTGGACCAAGGTCCACCTTCACGTCGGTACGCTGACGAAATTCATCAGGCCAAGGTCCACCTTCACATCGGTTTACCGGCACCTTACCGAACTACGCGGACTTTGATTCCCTGCCATGGGGATACGTAGGAAGCCCCTTCAAGGTTCAAGTCCAACCTCACTATTGCCCCTGCGATGGTCCCATTTCCTTCCCCTTCTACTTCATTCATCCACCTATAGCCCATCCTGATTCTTGCCCGGACCATCATATCCTGGTGAGACCATGTCGGTACGCTCTTCTTCACAGCTGCCTATGGGCTGGCCCGGTATCGACATCCCTTCAAGGAGAATCCCTCAATCCGATCTATCCTAGCTAATGCTCTGGTTGGGTTGATCCATCTCCGATAGATGCTAAACTCACGGCATACCCTTTGTTAAACACGAGAAGCTAAGGAAAACCTCATATATGTGTCTATGACATATAATTCCCCACGCTCGATGTAGGATGCCTCGGGCTTCCACGCCCTTGAGAAGCCATGTGACCAGGGATATCAGACAGACATGCCAGGTTCCCCAGCATCCAGACACGCTACTGATGCCTCAACGTGACTACTCCCTCGACTGAAGGTTGCTGCCCTGACTGGACCCTTTGGAATGTCCCAACAGAAGCAGTGTAATTAACCGGCGCCCATGGAAGCATGGCACTGGGAAGAGTTTCACGAACTACGTATTAAATCTATGAGGGAGACCCGGACTAGGTGATGAGTTCTGAGGAGGAATCCATAGGAGGAAGAACCGACATCCCATCATCCTGTTTTGATCAAGGAGCAGACATCCCTGAATAAGGAGTGAATGTCACCCGCCTTTGGAAAGTGGGAATGTGGGGAAACAAATCCCCGCGCGTCCTCCTCCGCGGACGGAATGGATGCGCGTGCGCGCCCCGGTGAAAGCGTCGGAAACAATTGATAATTTGAGAAAAATATTCATAAGTCATTTGTGATATTTATGACGCAGTATAACATGAAAACAGTGAACGATGCGACTGGTATGACTCATAATTCATGTTTCTAATTTGAAATTACATTTTAGTAATAAAACACACCTGGCATACTAAAAACTGACCAAGCACATTTAGATTGTTCTAATAATTTATGAAGATGATCTATATGCCATTTTTTGTGTAAAAATCATACTCAACTCAATATAACACACATTGTTCCTCGTATCACTCAAAGTGTCTCTTTTTTATTTAAAACCGACATTAATTTAAGCAAAAATATCATGTGACATAATGGAAATTGAGAAAAAAAATTTGTATAGTTTTTATATGTTAGGAAAATGAAATATATGTCATTTTTAACATGTATTAATCAGCCTCACCTCAATACAATTCATGGTGTCGATGGTATCATTCAAAGAGTCTCTTTTTATTTAAAATTGAAATTAATTTAATTAAAAAGAACAAGTGACATAATCAAAACACAGAAAAAATCATTTGGATTGTTTTGATATTTTAGGACAATGATACATGAGCCAATTTGGATGTGTAGGAATCAACCCCACTTGAATAGGTTGCAAATTTTTCTAGTATAACTCCAAATGCGTGTTTTTATTTACAATTTACATTAATTTAAGTAAAAATGAATAAGTGGCATACTAAAAACTAATAAAAAAACTTTATTATTGTTTTGATAATTTTGAAAAATGATACATGGGCCATTTTTTACATTTACAAATCAATCTCATGTCATTCCAATGCACGGTGTGACTGGTATGAATAAAAGTGTCTTTTAATAGTTTTAAATTGACATTTTACTTCAAAAGGTTTCACTCACTAAAAACCAAGAAGATGAACTCTAGTTGTGTTGATAATTTACTAACAATATTCATAACCCATTTTTACTTTCATGATGTAGTCTCACATCAAATTAATGCAAGATGCGACCGGTATGACTCATAATGCGTGTTTCCAGTTTGAAATAAAATTTTAGTAAAAGATACACAATGGGCATACTTAAAACTGATAAACCACATTCTGATTATCTTTACACATTATAAAAATGATCTATATGTCATTTTTTATGTGTATGAATTAGTCGAACCTCAATATGATGCATAGTCTGTCCAGTATAAGTCAAGGAGACTCTTTTTATTTAAAATTGACATTAATTTAAATAAAAACAACAACTAACATACTGAAAACTAACCAAACACGTTCAGATTGTTTTTATATTATAATAAAATGATCTATAAGTCATTTTTATGTTTTGAAATCATCTTCACCTCAATAAAATACATGTTGTGGCCGGTATCACTCAAAGTGTCTCTTTTTTATTTAAAATTGAAATTAATTTAAGTAAAAACAACTAGTGACATACTGAAAACTGAGAAAAAACATTCAAATTATTTTTGATACTTTGCGAAAATGTTCCATGGTTAATTTTTTAGTTTAGAAATCAACCGCACTTCAAAATGATGTATGGTGTGACCGGTACGACTAAAAGTATCAGTTATTAGTTTTAAATTGAAATTTTAGTTCAAAATGTGTCACTCACATAAAACCATGAAAAAGCTATATGATGGTCTTGATAATTTATGGAAATGATTCATAAGTCATTTTTGAGATATTTGAAGCAGTCTCATGTCATACTGACACATGATGTGACCTTTATGACTCATAATGTGTGTTTCCAGTTAAAATGACATTTTAGTAAAAAACACAACTGACATACTGAAAACCAATAAAACATATTCAGATTGTTTATATGCTCAAGTAAAGTGATCTATAAGTCATTTGTGACGTTTAGAAATCTTATAAAACTTAATACAATGAATGGTGTGGCTGGAATAACTACAGGTGTCGATTTTTATTTAAAATTGACAATAATTTAAGTAAAAACAACATGTGACTTACTGAAAAGTGGGAAACACATTCAAATCATTTTTATATTTTTGGAAAATTATATTTGAGTCATATTTCATGTGTAGGATTTAAACAAACCTCAATCCACTTCATGGTGGGATCAGTGTTACTAAAAGTGTCTCTTATCAGTATAAAATTGACATTTTAGTACAAAATGTGTTGCTCATTGAAAACCAAGAAAACATGATCCGATTGGCTTGATAATATAAGAAAAATACTCATAAGTCATTTTTGACATGTATGAAGCAATATCACATCAAAAAAATACCATGTTACTTGTATGACGAATAATACATGATTTTAGTTTGAAATGTCATTTTATTAAAAAAAACACAATGGACATGCGGAATACTGGGAAAACACATTTGGATTGTTTTGATACCTTTAACAATAACCCATTAGTAATTTCTGATATGTATTATCCTACCTCACCTCAATATGGCACACAATGTGACACGTATAACTCCAAATGTGTTATTATATAAAATTGACATTAACTTTAGTAAAATAAAAAGCAACATAATCAAAACTGAGAAAATACATTCAGATTATTTTGATATTTTAGGAAAAATATTCATAACAAATTTTTGACATGTAGGAATCAACTCCACCTTAATAAGATTCATGGTGTGACCAGTATAACACCAAATGTTAATTTTTTATTAAATATTGACATTTTATTTATTTATTCTTTAATATTAATGATTAATTTATTTCATTATATTATTACTAACATAATAGTTTTTTTTCTTATATAGGTGGAATCTTTTACTCGGGTTGAGAAGATTTGTTTAAAAACTAATACAATGGGAGGGCGTTTTTGAGAGGGGATCACAAGTGTCAAAAGATGAAAAATTGTTATATTTAAATTTTTGTTGGATAATTCTATATGTAATTATATAAAATATTATTTAAAATGTATATAATAATGTTTTTTTATATACCATTTTGGACATTTTTATATTCTTGGTGTCACATTTAATGTACATATCATTGTTTGAAATTACAGGTTTTTGTAGATTGTTTTTGGGGGTACTGTTATATTACCATAACATTACAGCTAGTTGGGCCTTTATCATCCCTTAAATAGCACCGATAGATGGTCCCCTTTATCATTACTACGATTAGAATCACTTTTTAGCACTATTAAAATCCATTTTTCACGTTGTTAAATGACATAAGTGTAGTAGTTCTCAGGACACAAACTTGGGTTATTATTATTCTAAAATAGTATATATTTTTAAGAAAGTGTAAATTATAATATCTATTTAATATAGTGGAACATAGTTCCTATATATTTTATGGGAAACTTTAAAATCAATTACGATTACTAATGATTCATTATATTGATGATCCATTTTCCTTTTAAATTCCTAATCATAATTATTTAGGTCAAGTTATCTTCAATATAATACCACCCAATATATGTTTACATCCTGTTTATTTAATTTCAAAACCACTTATTTAGTTTAAGTATACTTGAAATTATATTTTGATAATAACATCCCAATAATGATGCTATAATAAAACAAATAAATAATCAATTGAAAATTAAAATTACATAAAATTTAAATTATTGTTTTTATAACATCTTAACCTAGGAGCCAATAAAATAGCGCCTCGAGTCGGTTGGTCGCATGGATTCAATTATGCCTCCATATGTTCTAGAGGATACCGAATAATAGCGAATTTCAAATGATGACACATTGGAGAGACGATGCCCTCATGATCAGAGTAGCATAACCATATAATAGACGCAGCAACAAGAGCAATATAAATAAAGTACATACGAACGAGTGATAAATATAAAAATTAAAAAATATTGATAACACCGAGTATACAACAATCCATGCATATTAAAAATGAGACTACATAAACTAAAGAAGAAAACATACATCATGCGATACAATATTGAATAGTACATGTATTATGAAAATTAACGAAATTCTTTAAGGATAGACTCTATCAGCATCCTGAGATCTGGATCAATCATGTTCACATAAGATCCCACATATATATGAATAAGAAAAGTATAATCCATGAATCTGAACCTGAAAAAATGATGTATGTTTTGGTTCCCCGGTGCAATGGAAACCAAAACAGGGTGTGAGATATACTTATTAAGTCACCACTAATGGTGTATAAAGATATCCAATACATGAATATAAAATAAAAATTGTGCATACATGATAGAAAAAAATAAAATAAATTACACTAAAAAAGTTATATCAGGTTCTTTAGAGACACCTGACCAACCATACCTACTTCCTCCTAAAACTGAATATCTCTGAGTACACACACACAAATAGAAGTACATATATATATGAACTATATATGTGAGAATTTTTCAAGACATAAAGATACTTAGTGTCAGCAAGGTCCCGAGACGAAACCTCAGTGTCCTTGTGTAATAATACTAATTTTAATATTAAGATTCTCATAATAATAAATAATGGTCATCATGACCATGGATCATAATCAATGTAGGACGTTGTTCTGAGTATCATAAGTGATATAGGATGCCATGGAAAAAAATCATGAATAATAATGAAGAGGGTCATACCAACCTCATAATCCAGGGCGCATGGAATATCATTCCCAAAAACCCATGTGACGTGGATGTCATGCCTACATCCTCAACCAGCAAGGTATGACATGTCATATCCAACAGCACTACTCAGGGTATCTTCACCTATTATAAATAATAAGGAAATCATGAAATGCCTATGAGTCCTTAGCCCTATGTTCCATAAAGAGGCAATTGAAACTGCTCAAGGTACAACTGGTCCTTTTAATATAAATAATTTAGCATTTACTACCAGTCCATGTGTTCATCCGAGAATGAAACTTCACCAAAATGACTATACCATACAAAAACCACAACAAGAAATCATCCAAAGGCTTCAAGAATAGTCGGGATGCCTTGAATGTCACCACAGAACCGAACAAGCTCAGTGATAGATCTATCCCCTACTGAAGCATTCAGCATAGTCCAAATCACTGTAGAATATGTTACACCTAGATTTTATGGGGGTCGTGCATGAAGGTGCCTAAAAAAGGCAGAGTAACCAAGGGGAAGTAGATCCATTTGGGCATGACACCAGGTAGAAATGGGGCTAGAAACAAAAACTGAAACGTATATAGAACCAACAGAGGAGATGAGAAATGGTGCAGGATTCATTAATAGAGATCTGGAACACTGAACCATCAGACCAAGAATAAGAGGCATCCCATTAAAAACATCCACTAGTAGAGAAGAGGGATTCCCCATCAGAAATAGCGAGTGAGGCCGACGTGGGAGTGGGGTTAAAGACCTTCAAAATGTATTTGTCAGAGGAGATTGAATGACAATGTTCATTGATAGATCTCCATAGGCCATGATAGACTGAAAATTATGGGGAGGTTGAAACCACACCCCTCTATCACAGCACCATTGAACCATCGACTATGAAATTCCCAAGAATAAGAGAAGGAGAGGAGGCGAGATGGGTGGTAGGGGGAAGAAAGGTGATTGGGAAACCCTAAACCACTAAGGGGATATCCCGCATTATGATAACCCTTACAGAACCACCCCAATATTATCTCCATGAAAGATATAAAACATTTATCAGTTATTTTGTCATTTATAATACAACAAAAATCAAAATTGTTATTTTAATAGAAAACAGGATACATCCATAAAAAATAATTTAATTTAACTTATTCAATTAATTTACATAACATAAATTAATCCACCACAAAAGATATTTAAAGGAGGTAAGTATCTCAACAAAGGTATTTAAATTTTACACCATAAATAGTGTCTCCATCAAAGGGAAGACAACAAAAAAAAATTACATTAATTGAAATAACGATAAAGGTGTTTCAATTATTGTTTATAACCTCCAACCACATAGTATGGACAATGGTAATAAAGTAGGAATCTAATACATTAATTTAGATCATTTTAAAATTTATTAGCCGCATGTGGGTAGTACGGTGTGTGGAACATTAATGATATTTCATAAAATAGTGATACATTATAAGAAATTCTATAGAACACCAACCATATACATAGGACGACCCCCTCATCCAATATCCAGATTTCATACAAGATAGTTTGATAGAAAATAATGAAATAGTCAAGCGACCTAAAAATAAGGCAAATTATCTCGCATGAAGATAGCATATGAGATGAGAAAATAAATGAAGAATGGAGGAAGGGGGAGTCGTATAATTTCAAATATGCTTCAAATGTGATGAACATCACTCAAAAAAATGACCAGAAGGAGGAGATATCTCCATGGAAGGAGAATAGAGAGAGGGAGAGGATCCTGAAAAAGGAGATGTTGCGTGCAAATTGGGTGAATAAAATATGAGGATATGATTAAAAAATAAATAGGGGAAAACAATAAAAAACACCCCATTTAATGAGAAGAATGGTTTGACCGCACAGTTTAGAAAACTGTTCACTAACTATACGGTCATTTTTTCCTTGGATCCCCATTCTTACATTTTTAGTTTGCATGATTTGATCTAACCATGCACCAACCATGTGGTGATACTGGTTATGTGGAACAAAGGGTGTGGGCTAGGTGCTCAATTTGGGAAAACCATGGATAACCCATGCAGGTCACCCCTGAACACTTCAACCAAGCTGCAAACCTTCCATATACCCTCACACGGTTTAGCAAAACCATTCTCTACAAGAATTGTGGAGACATAGTTGAATCACAGTATTAACAAACCATATGCTAATCATGCACCTCATGATGCCATTACAAAACCTGTAGCTTATAGATTCTAACGCTTCCGGAATTCAATCAAACTCTTAATATACCTCATGATCCAAAGAACCATATAAAAATAATATTTTTAAATGTTAAAAAGTTCATATTTACATTCATAATATTGGTTTGAAGAACAACCCATCCACCAAAAGGTAAAATTGAAATTTATTCCGAAATTTCACTTAGTCGAAAACATGGGATGTTACAACCTCACCATATTAGAACTTTTGGTCCCTGAGAATTACTAAGGAAAAAATGAAAAGAAACCTCGCTACATGGGTCGTGATTTTTCATTTAGATGGATGCATTGCCTTTCAAATTTCCTATCACACCTCCAAGTGTCACCATAAGTGTACGACATATAAACCATTATAACTCATGAAAAAACTCATATTAAAAATTAAAACATCAAAATGACACATACCTGATCCCATTATAACCAATACAAGATTGAATCATCTTCTATTTAACCACCAATCCTATGGTGCTCCCCACTATAGGTTCAAGTATTTCTAGGCCAATTCTGAGTTGTTGTATCTCCACATATTGAATTTTATATTTAAACATGACTAGTATTTTAATGATGCTATAGGAATGATCCTTATATTAAATTATTTTTGACTCCTATTTGACATTATTTAGCTTCTTTTAGTGATATTTCCATGAAAAAACCCGACTGACCTACACTACACTCACCTTATCCCGATGACTTTCCCTGAAAAGGTTCCTCACCTACTGCATTTAATGAAACAAGAGTAAACATATTGATCCAAATCCTTCTGAATAATCTAAAAAATAAAACCATAAACTTCCAATGTATCAAAACACCAAACAAGATTCAATCACCTGAGTTTCTCACATTTACTTTTAAAACATCTACCAAAGTCCATTCCTGACTTTCGGGGACATATTAATACAAAAAGTTCACTTTAAACTGTTGTGACTTAGTAGGATCATGTTTTTATAACTAATACATAACACAAGGATTTTCACCCTCAATACATGACATTTGATCCCAAATAATGTTCAGGGAAAACTCGATATCATAAAGAGGAGTCTAATTAGCTCATCCAAGGTAGTCCATGCTCTATCATTTACAAGTGAGATGTTGGTACATTGATGAAACATATATTAATAAAAATGATGATAGAGATTGATGGAATATCTTGAAAAGGAACAAAATTGTGTCCATGAGTTTGTCTAAGTCATTTCTATTTAGAAACTAGAGTATCACTCATGACTAACCATGATTCTGAATATGATCACACATTGGATGTGTGACTCCAATGGAGATATTTTATAGAGACCAACTACTTTTAATCTAAACATGGTGTATAACCAACTCTCTCTCAATGTGACCTGGATGATATAATGATAGGGTGAACTATCATCACTAAGACAAAAATACACCAAATGGATATCAAGAAATACCATGATGTACCAAAACACTTACATCATATCCCTAATTAATTGAGAGGTATGTTTCCAAACCAACCATATGTAACTACATGAATGAATCAGACAAACCATCATTGTTATATATTTTTGAAGAAGAAATACTTTGTCTATTGACACATTATCTTTACCCAACCCTGATTCTTTCAACACATAGTCATTCCATGATTACTCATGCATAACTAAATGATTTCCAACATGGATAACAATTTTCTTAAATGATTCTTAATCATTTAGCCATTTCATTTTCATTTTTCCTTGCAAGAATAGATAAAATCTAAAACTCACCAGCTACATAGATTTCAAAAGAACCACTAACCATTTTCAAATGGTCCATCTTGTTTGTGTTCTTTCCACTTGAATAAAAACACATATCTATGATTGATACGATTATCCCCACATTAGGAGTGTCCTTCTTATTATGTTCAATGAAAAAGTAAACTCATCCCATGACACACACTCCATCAACCACTAACCATAGGTCCTAGAGGTGACCAACATTCATTTTACAATGTTAAAATGATAAGAGAGACAAACTAGAAGCTTAATAGTCCCATAGAACAAATTTTTCTTAGACACACATGTGACACTCCTACCGAGTTACATTAATGCATGCCATAGTATCCGGTATAAAATACATAACCACACTGACTGATATTTTTACAACACATGATATTTTTTACAACTTCATCCCCCAACACTTGGATAAATCAACATCTCTAATACCTGGTCACTCTACCCAAATTTTACCTATGACTACAGAGAAACATTTCAATTAAAAAATGAGTACTACCAAAATCATACAGTTTGTTGAAGCATTTCAATTAACTTGACAGGCGACACATGTATCAACGTATACTACCATGATATTTCAAAAGAAAAAAACACATTTTTGATACCATCCATATGCTTAGTATCCCTATATAACCCAATATCTAATTGACCATAACATTATTTATCCCAAATTAATACTATCATACATGACTGTAAAAACCACCCTGGTTATCAAACATTCAAGAAGAGGAAAAGAAGTCACTCAAATAACTATATAGATGACCATTCCCTAGGCATGATTAGCCAACTAAAAATGAGTATTACATGATGTTATCAAATCTAACAAGGGTAATACTATTCAATAACCACTAATCAACCTGAGATGTCAATTTGAAAGATAATATTCATAATCACGAAAAACAGCACCTGAACAATACCACAAGTCAAAAATGATCCACAACAATTTATCAAGTTTATAATATTTTGAGGGTGATACCTACCTCGAGCCAGCTCCTTAAAAATTAGGAAAGCATCTACCATATATGTAGGTCATGGAAAAAAGATCACTATAACCTAAAACATATCATTTAGGTTTGATGAATCCTATGGGAAATTATCCCATTACTATACAAGGAAAAACATGGGGAAGATTTAAAATACCCTTACTAGAGGGTCAAATATAATAACATCAATGTATGTTTTCATATAATCCAACTAGTTTATTTACATTTTATCTTTTAACATTTTAAAGACTCAATTTAGTTGTTAAGAACCATTTAAATTAGAAAACTATACATAGAAAATTTATTTAGCTGACATCACAAGGCACACTTGAATGTTTAATCAAATATCAATTCATGTATTATTAGTTGACTGATATTCATTCATAATCACAGAATTTATCAGATTCATTCCATTTATATGTTTTATTTATCCTTAAAAAAATTTACAATTGGGTTTAGTTAAAGAAAATATCAATCCCAATCTATAGTAGAAAACACACTTTAGTTATAATTATAATTTCAATTAACTAACAACTCATATAAGTACCACTAAAAATTTCATAATATGGTTTTTAATAAAACTAAAATGGTACTAGTTATGTAGGATATAACCATACATTTAAATGTAAGAAAATATAAGAGGAGATAGAACATTTAAATTACCAATCCTATATAACATATACAATCCCCAATGGGGATAAAAACCAAGGAATAATAGATAATGAGACCTACAAGGGCCCTTTAAAACCATTATAGGTTCATAGAAGATGCAACCCAAAACGTTTTAAACATTAAAATTCTAAAATAACCATATTGAGTTTATCTCATAATAATTTAGCACCATGAGAATCTCACATGTATTGATTCAAGTCCATCTAAAAAAACATAACCCATGTAACTTACTTGGTTCCATTTTTGCATTTAATAAATTAGTGATAAATGTCATAATGCATCAGTAGAATAGGTAAAAGCCTTCACATAGAAACTGTTACTTTTTTTTATCAAAATATAATAACCTATATATCTATTTAATAGTATCCATATATTTCATACTCTTATATTATAGTTTAATTCTATGGGTTACGATTTTTAGTTTTATAAAGCACTAATACACTTTATATATTGCAAATTGGCTCCTATTTTATCAAAAAAGGTACATTTTAGCCCATGAAACTAACGGTTCATCGCTCAATCATGACATAATTGGTAAGTTAAATAGAATTAAAAAATCCATATATGTAGTAAAACCCAATTTTTATTAATGACTAATTTTTATTTAAAAACCTTTGTATCATAATTATAATACTGCATGCCACCAGAAGTAGTAAACAAATGTAAACAAGCTAAATAGGTAAAAATCATGAAAAATGATCATGGAAAGATATAACATGAGATGGAAAATAGTAAATAAATTTATAAAATTAAACCCCCTAAACATAATCCTAAAATTTCATAAACTTGATATATAATCAAACCTGATAATCAACTATAGATCATGTCATACAAATGAAGATGCTAAATAAACAAACAAGGAACACTCATCAATGCAACTACATGGCATGGAATATTGCTGGAACATTAATCTATATGTGACTATAATGAAGGGTGTAATTATACTTCCTTTCCATACCAAGTCAATAGAAAATACTTCATATCTCATAAATCAAAGAGAAACCAAAAATACACAAATCACTCATGTTGAAATCATAATCAACTATGTCAATGAACAAAATAAACAATAGTTCCATCCCTAGCCACTTTTTCTTCTCCTAATGCCTGAGTTGATCACAGCTTGACATAAATATTTACTAAGAACTATCACATTCCTTGTATCCAATCTAAAAATCCCCAAACAGTAAGACAAAAATGAAAGGAAAACACCACTGATACCAGTTTGTAATTACATGACCAATGATTCACTAAAATAGTGCCCTGAGTTGTTCACTCACATGAATTTAATCATAGATCCCTATATTCAAGGTGGTTCTAACTAGTAGTGAGGGTCCAATGATGGTATGGTGGGAAGAATATACCCTCATGATTAGAGTAACACAATGGTATAAGAGACAATAATTAAATAAATCCTTAGACAAATCAGTATAAATAAAGGAAAAAGCAATGGAAGATAAATATAATAACAGAATAAAAATGGCCAATTCCATGTATATAATCCAGAATGCATGTTTAGATAAGATAAAATAAAATAAATTAGTAATGGTACAATATTAAATATAATACTAAATATTAAATGTATAATGAAAATGAAAAAATTCACAAGGGATGAGTCCATTAGCATCTTGAGATATGACTTAGTCCTTTACTCTTAAGATACCATATAAAAATAAAGAACAAAAAAATACATATACCTTAACCTGAAAATGTGAGGTCTATTCTGGTACCCCAGTGTAATGGCATCCCAGATGTGATGAATGACACTAAAAATGATGGCTTGATAGAGGAGATCGATCAAAGGAAATAGGAGAGGGAGAGGACCCTCGTAGGGGGGTTTCTATAAATAGATGACACAATGAAAATAATGGGAGAAACATAAAAGGAAATAGCGTAAAATAATAAAAAAACCCATTAATGATATGTACAGTTTGGAAGCATGGTTTATAAAACCATCCAGCAACCATGAAGCCTCCCCTACATAGTTTCCACACCCCTCATAGTTACATGGAACATTTTGATCTAACTATGTCCTAACTATGAGGTGATACTGGTTATGTGGCACTAAATATGCGAGCAAGGCACCGGTTTTGGGAAAACCATGAACAACTCATAAGGGTCACCCTACCCACCTTCACCAAGATGCACGACATCCTGGACCATTGTATGGTTTATAAAATCTACGTGCTTCATGAATTTTGGCCACATGGTTGACCCGTATAGTGAAACTAACTGTGCGCCAATTGTGCCCCACATGTATCCCTTCCAAAACTAGTGCTTTTGGATCCCGACACATCTGAAAATCAATTAAACTATGAGAATACCTACCAAACCTTAAAACATATCTGAATGTAACAATTACACATTTTCAAGTTTCTGGATTTTCATTCCAACAAATGGATTAGATAACTAACCATCCACTAAATTGTAAAAATGAAATTTCTTTAAAAATTTCACCAAATGTAGAATGTGGGATGTTACAGCTATGAAATCCATATCTCTTTTCCATACCTCCAAAAAAGTGTAATGTTTGTATTTCATTATTTTAAATAATATAAATAAACAATTAATAGTTTAATTAATTTAGATTAATTTTTATTTTTTACATAAAACCTAGAATTATGATTGTATAAAATTTTATAAATTTGCAATCAGTAACATAACATCATCTTTCTATACCTATTGAAGTGGGAAATCCACATTATTATCTATTAAACTAAATCAATTATATATATATATATTCCCCTCCCCCTCATGAGCCCCCCCCCCTCTACCTCCCCCTCACACACCCTAGCTGTCGCTACACCCGAAGCCTCTTCCACGACACTCAAATCCACTTCTATTGACAAAACATGCTTTCTTAACCCTCTCTTCCAAATCCAATGCTACCACCATTATACTTGGATCTAAAACAATCAGCCATCCTCTATCCTAAGCCGCTCCACCACAACATTAGTCACCGCTGCTTCAGCTAAAGCATCCATCATTGCTCATCTTCCCTCACCACACCCACTCCCCTAACCCTCG
This sequence comes from Viscum album, assembly GCA_963277665.1. NCBI lineage: Eukaryota > Viridiplantae > Streptophyta > Magnoliopsida > Santalales > Viscaceae > Viscum > Viscum album. Next base: position 1,167,976,460 of record OY728130.1, read on the forward strand.
ATGCTCCTCCTACCAGGGCTGCCACTATCGCCCATCCTCCATCCTTTTCCTCTCCATTACCATCTTCAAACCCCTGTTAGAGCCATAGCCACTATCGACACTATTATCTATCACAATCGTTTCCCCCTCTCCACCACTACCCACAATCTGGCTACTACTGCCACCTCTTCTCACTAGCATATCAGATTCATCATGCTTTTAGTGGAAAACCCTTTTATTGTTAATGAATTTGAAACATATAACGTTTTAGGGTAGTTATTTTGATAATAACCATTTATGGATTATCTTTATTTTTAAATTTTATATATAGTTTCTCACTAATTTAATTTTAATATTTCAGAAATCTTTTGACACTAACATGTCAATTATAGTCCAAAAACATAATTCTATGTAGTGTATTTTTTTGATAAAAAAATTAAAAAAATAAACATTGGTCATATATTAATATATATGTCATAATTTTTTTTCTTTTTTTATATTTTCATTCCATTCTTTAATTTATAAGTTTATTTATAAATATTATTTTTTCATGAATAAAGAAAGACATTAAATCATAATATGTATATATAATTTAATATAACATAAAATATGATGATTGCTTCATTTTTTAATTATTTAATTATTTAGGATTAGTTTGAGTTGACGTCCACATGAATCTGGTTAGTCATTATTTTAAGTATTTTGTTGCAACCCAAACTTATCATACATAGATATTACATCCTAATATATCAATATTCATTTCAGAACATAGAGATCCATGAAAAACTCATTTAGGTATAGTGAATTTGGAAACATGGACACATTAACAACTAGTCCATAATTGAGCTACATTGTCTCCCACTATGTTCCTAATAACTAACACCCTTATATGACATATCATAAAAAATAACATTCATTATATCCTATAGAAATAAAACATAAGAAAAATTGTGATTAGATACTCAGTAAGAGTAAACATTTTATATATCAACATCTTAAGATCATAAGGGTATGAGAACATGATAATTACAATTGAAAACCAAACCCTGCATATCATAAATCACAAACATGAGTTATGGAAGAAGTCTTGGAATTTCATTTGACATTATTCATGATGGAATCAAAGAAAAATAGACATGGAAACATAAAATGTTCATAACAAATAGATTTTTGAAATATCTATATTACTATAAAATCATTTCCAAAGTAGTTAAGGAATATTGTCAAAACTATCATAGTGGAAGTAGTTCACTCCCTAAAGTATCGTAGTAGATTAGTTTCACTCCCAAGACAATCATAGTTTAAAACATTCCTTACTAATCTGTGTTCACTCGCTATTTCATTCTTATTTATATCATGATATAAAAAGCATTAATCAATGCATTAGAGGTATATATATATGTATTTCCCATCACATAACCAAATTAATACACACGTGTTCAACAAGATCATTAGAAATTTATCATATCAGAACCCATGAAAATAAATGTGTTTCATAAAAATTTCATCAATGCATAAACTATGAAAAATAAATATGTTTCATAATCATTTTATCAATCCTTCATAACATATCCCATGAAATAAATAACCAGGCTTCTTATGAATTTTATCATGGTATTATCCATGAATGAAAAATAGGTTTCATAAGCATCATGTCATCATAATCATTAAAAATTTAGAGAAATAATAATAATAGGATTCATGTATCATATGCCTATTAAATCATAATTAACATCAAAGTATGTCAACTTATATGGAATTTTTTTAACTACCACATGGAAATTTTCTCGAGGAAAATAGGATTTCCACATTGAAAGTCACATTATAAAAAAAATTCACAAAAAATAAAAAATTACTCTTATTTAAAGATAAATTTGGAAGCATATAAAGTAACATTTTAATCATTGATTGGTCATGATGGAGGAAAATTCCATTCATGTTGTATGCATTCAAAAATAACTCCTATCACATTTTTGGTAAAAGTCAAAAGCACATCAAACGGAAAATGACAAGAATATCCCTTTTAAAACCTTTTGTGTAAAGAAATACAAGGGTAAAATGAAATTAAAAAATAATTTTAGTATAGTAAAATAATTTTAAAAAACAATTATAGAAATCATGGATATGTAATAAATAGGATTTTAAACTGATGAGAGAAATACAATTAATTAATCTAAAAATACTTATTTTTAAATCTTGAGTATATAAATTAAAGAAAATTAAACGAATAAATTCATTTACATTACAATAATTTAGAAAAATAAATACCATGAGTTTCATTAGATATAGTTTATAATATTTTATAATCATATGCATAATGAAATACAATCTTGATAAATAATGATATTATAACAAAAATATTTTACCACTTTTGTATCTTTCGAATCATAATCCCAATGAAATAATAACCTAAAAAACACATAAAATATCAGGATAATAAATAAAGTAATGATATTATATGTAAAATGGGATTTATATATACCTCAAAAATGAATATATGTTCACAACATATTTTATATCCCAAAGAAGAAAAATTGAGACAATTTTTTTTACTCATTTCTCAACTTCGTTCGTACAAAATCAATCTTCATATATAATTAATATAGCTTTATTATATATAAATTTCTGAGTAATTATCATATCTATCATACCATATATTATTTATATATGACATATTATTATCTTAATATTTTAATTAATTTTTAAAATAATATTTTGAGAAAAAACTATTTGAATTTTCATGTATGTTTTGGTTTCGTTTCTTTGTTATTTTCAATTTGATCATGGTTACATAATCTCGAAAACGTAAAATATAACAAAATGATATTTTTTGAAATTTATTTTTGGGAATAAATTTTATCTTTTCAATATCTTATGTGACACAAAACATTAATTTAGTATTTTTTTACAAGTAACACTGAGTATATCATGTGTTATGCACTACACTGAGATTGTCCTATAGTACACACTATACCGAGTTTATTTTTTTTACACACAACAATGAGATTAAATAAATCATGAGATACTTTTAAAATTATATTATATAATAGTTATCACCTATACATTGAAATGGTGGGTATGAGTTGGATCAACTAAGTTACAAAAATATATGTTTTAAACATATATATATATAATTAATTATTTGGTGACCAACTAGTTAGAAATAAAAATAGATAACTTCATAAAAATAATGGAAATTATTTGGGGAAAACTATTTTTATACACGTAAAAACATTTTACATTATTAAATTAAATTAATCCCATTTGGGTGTTGATTTCAAAGAAATTTTTATATTATATATTCAATAAAATTTTAAAAATTCGGCATATGTGTTTTTTGGATAAGAGATAAGAATCAATATAATTTTAAGCTTAAAATATATTTTTTCATGAACCAGCCTGGGTACCCTGGTTACTCGATAACCGAGCCACTACTGACAAAGCCCAATGGGTGTTCCCGATTCCCACGAGTTGGCGACTAGCACCTGGAATCATAAAACATGCAAGTGAGAACAAATTTTCCACAAAGCAATGTAGAAGCTAGATAAGAAAGTAAATATGTATATAGAATAATATACACTATAAGTAACATACTAGAATACCAAAAGGCATAAAAATCCCAATGTACTACAACCAAATTACCAAAGTGGAAAAAACAACACAAGCCCCTAAGACAAAACTCACCAAGACCAAGGTTCAACCACTATATCCCCCTCAAAGGCGTAATTTTCCCTTTCTTGAACCTAGAAGAAGAAAGTCTACAAACACTTGAAAGAAAAAAATAGGGTTTGAGCCTAATAAAAGTAGGATACCACCAAATATTCCATAATAGATTCCAAATATAGATTATCCAAAGGAAAATCTATCAAATTTTTAAAATTAACAGGGTTGGAAATTTAAAAGAATATTAAAAAAATATGATATACAATTTCATAATGATGGAAAATATATTGAAGAACTGGCTATACATTACAAGAGAGGAAATATTTGTAAAAAATTAATTAAATAAAAAAGCTACATGAAATAGTTTATGTAAATCCAAAAAAGGCATGTAAAATAGTTTTTCAACACTAAAATACATTTATATCTCATATATAAATAAAAAATAGAGCAACATGGTCATCTCCGAAGTTGGTACGATAGAATTAATGATCTAAATGATTCCACAGTCTCTAAGTGATGTTGGAAGAATGAGCATACTCACATCTCCCTGACATTGGCTAAAGGAAACTTTTCATCCTCCCATAGGTGATGTGACCAACCATTAGTATGTTTTAGAACATTTTAAGAGCCTAGAGTGTATCCAAATAACTCACCTACTACCAAAGGCTATCATGTGATCTTGCATGATGCGTAATTTATTTTAAGACTACTTATAATAAAATAAAAACATATTATTCTATTTAAAAATGAAAATTATTTCATTTAAAACAAATGATGTGTTTTAATTTAAAAACATTCCATTTTCACATGATAAAGTCACTCAGTTTCTATAAAATGATATTAATCCATTTTGACGAGTTGGAAATCCATTAAAAACCAATTCCATCATTTTCACAATTACTTTTTCACTAATATGTTCAAAAAATTAATTGAAATCATTTCTATTAAATCCTCAATTTAAAGTCAATAATTTGAATCATCTGACATCCATAAACACACCATGATACAATAGAATGGGGTTTTTTTTAAATTTCCATGCCAAAAAAATTTCAAATCTCTCTATTAACTGGAATCATATTTTTTGAAATTTAATTGAAATCATGTTTGATAAATTTAATATTTATCAATAATTGAAATAAATAAATCAGTTTAGGAATAATCAATTTGGAAATTTGGGACATAACCACCTACCTCTTTCTTGAAACATGATACTCACAACAACACCCTTCAAAGAGAACAAAGGTGTAGTATATCCCAAAACCAAACCTAGAAGACGATCCAACACCATAAGAAAAAATAACCATCAATTACATGATGATCCATTGAAATATCAAAAGAGGAGAAAGAGATATAGATGAATAATTATGAAGAACTCTTACTTAGATATAACCCGCCAAAGCAATGATGATCAAACTACAATGAAATTGATCTGAAAGGGTTGTAATTTCTCCAAGAATAATAAGGTAAGGATTTGTGTTGTAGGAAGAGGAATTAGAGAGGAGTGAATGAAAAATAACCAAGCACACTACCTACATTTATAGGATGTTGTCGGACAGTTACTAGACATGTAATCTAGTTACATGCCCTGATTGTTTTAATGTTAGTAATGATGAAGACACATCAAATTTATAATTCCCCTTTGAAGTCGGGGTATTAAATGATTTGTAACCACTATTAAGATCATATAATTCCTGAAATTCATAATTGATTAAAAACCCCATCATTACACATTAAAAATAGACTTCAAAACACTTCATTCCATGTAAACAGAATTCACAACGTGTACCCATCATAACGTGAACCACGATTCAAGGCTTGATCTTCGAAATAGTTACACGATGTGAAACCAAGTTACACAGTGTGTAATACCCTAGAATTTTACAAAAACACCATGTTTAATGTTTAAAAATACAACAAGTGTCAGATGTTACCATTATGGGTATCCTCACAATGCAAACTCAACCCTTACACAAACAATGAAAAGGAAAACCCCAACAATGTTAAATATGTACCTGTCAGAATGGAAACATGATGTTACAACCTCCACACCATGAGAACATTATGTCCCCAAAAATCCAATGAAGAAAATTCCATGCCAAAAATATATGGCCACTTATCTCTCATCAGTGCCTCACATACCTTCGTCTTGTGATTATCAGAACCATGATTTCTTATCACACAGACAAAATGTATTGTCCTCCCACAACGTACCTTGGTCTAAGAGTAAATTATCTTGACTAGTTGTTTAGTCAAGTTTAAATCATGCTCAATCTCAAGATCACTCCAACTCAAAACGTGAGATGGATCAAATTGATACTTTCTCAGTGGTGATACATGGAATACAGTATGTATCGATGTGATCTGTGGCGAAAGTGCTTTATGGTATGAAACTTTATCTACCATTTATAACAAACTTGAATGGTGCCAGAAAATTTAAAGAAATATTCCCTTCCCTCCCAAGAAATCTATGAACCGACCAAGGTGACACCTTCAAGAACACCATGTCACCAACTAAAAACCCCTTTGTTTTACAACATCATTTAGAATAAGACTTATATCGAATCTATGATATCAAAATACTCTGATGGATCAGTTGAATTTTTTTTTCATCTCGTACACCAATCATGGTCCAACAAAGGTACATTAACCAACCTCCAACCAACACAACAATAAATTTACATTGTCAGTTATACAAGACCTCAAAAGGTGTCATTTTGATCGCGGACAGTTAACTTTTTTTATAAGAAATCCCAACCAGCCCTAAGTGATCATCCCAATACTCACAAACGATGACAACAAAGGCATGAAGCATATCCTCAAGAATCTATATAGATCATTCTATTTGACCATCTGACTGTGGATGGTAAACCATGCTCAAATGAACCTGAGATCCCAGTTCCTCCTGGAAGCCTTTAAAAAAGAGAGAAGTAAACCAATGATCTCTATCAGAGAATATAATAATGTGAAGTACATGAACATTGGTAGTATCATTTACGTAGATATTCCTGAACTTCTCAACTGTGGTTGTATTTTGAATGGGTATAAAGTGAGAAGAGTTGGTCACCATGTTTATCATAACTCAAATCATATTCTTCTTTCTCTAGGTACAAGGAAACCCAACCACATTGTCCATATAGATTTCATCCCTCTTCCATGTCGGGATAGAAATTTATGAATTAAACCTAATGGGTTTTCATGCTCATCTTTCTCATTTGGCATCTATAGAAACATGAAACAAACTCATAAATTATACATATCATACAAAGACACCAGAACTACCAACACAGGTTATAGAAGATCATAGTTGTTCTTGGGTACATAAACCACTGGGAATTATGGTAATTCCCAATTAGATCCTATCTAACTACCAATAACACAACGAAGAAATTTCAGAAGCATATAACACCCTCTTTGGAGAATAATCAATAAGAAAATTTCTCCCCACCATAAAGAGAGACTATAATGATATGAAACGCATCATCAGTCTCTTGATAATAATGAATCATCTCAATAAGAGTAGATGTCATCTAAACACAAGCTAAAGAAACTTCAGCCCATTTCTCCCAATCTCCATTATACAATTATTCAATGAGAGGCATCAAATTTCAATCTTCTAAAGATTCATTCACTGCATGTGTTTGAAGTTTCATACTCAATTATTTTTCAATAAAATTCTCTTTTCTTGGGGTACATGAAAATACAAAGTCAAAAAACTAATGGTACTCCACCCAATTCCTCTGGAAAAGGTTCAAATATTTTTAAGATATGATATAAATCAGGAAATTCGGTTCTGAAAACACATTAAAACTTTCTTCATAAAGGTAATGCCACCAACTCTTAAGCACATTCATCACATATACAAGTTCAAGATCATGGATAAGATAAGTATTATAATGTGTCCTACGATAAGGATATCCATAAGAAACTACATGGTCATCCTACATAAGAACACACCCCAACTAAGAACATGATACATAACAAAAGACCATATAACCAAGATTGACCTATGGAACAGTCAACAATGGCATAGTAATCAAAATTTATTTCATCTAAACAAAATAATTATGAAATTTAACATCCTATAAAAACATTACCCCGTTTGAGTTAGAGAAGTCATCGAAGAATCCATTTTTAAGAATTCCTTTATGAAACTCATGTAGTATATGACTAAGCCCCAAAAGATCTAAATTTCAAAGAAATTTCATGGTTTCCCCAATTCATAAAATCCTTCACCTTTTCATGATCAACTGGTATACCCTTCTTAGACACCATGTGTTCCTATAATTTCACATCTCGAATATAGAAATCACGCATTGAAAGCTTGGATAAATGTTTATGATTTCTCAGTATACATAGAACTCTTCTCTAATGATGTCTATGAATCTCCTCAGATTTAGAGTAAACAAGGATGTATTCTACAAAGACAACCAAAAGGATGTCTTGACATTCATGAAAAAACATATTCATTAAATCCATCAAAAATTAAGGAGCATTTTTCAACCAAAGGGAATAACATGTTATTCATAATGGCCATACCTACTCCAAAATGTGGTTTTATTAATGTAAGATTCTTTTATCCTTAACTGATGGTAACCCAATTTAAGGTTGATCTTTGAAAACCACGTCACAACTTTAAAATGATCAAACAAATCATCCATATGTTGCAAAAGATACTTTTTCATTACCGTAACTCGATTGATCATTTGGTAATCAAAAATTAAGAAAAGAGAACCATAAAAATTCTTAATTAAGAGAACTAGAACTGCCTAAGGTCACACACATGGGTGTATAATGAATTTCTCAAGAAGATCATCCCAATGGGACTCCAACTCTTTCAGTTCAACTGCTTCTATTCAATAAGAGTGAATTAAAGTTGTCTGAATTCTAGGAATTAATTTAATAAAAAGTAAACCTCTCTCACTAGTGGAAGACTAGATAAATCCAAATGAAACATGTCATGAAACACAATGAAGTCTAGTGGTAGACCACCAGTCATTGAATTCCACTCCAGATTAAAATTAAACACTGATATATATTTTCACAATTCTAGGTAAGGGGGTTTATCTCTATACTACCTTGGGTCCCAATTACCATGAATGAAAAGAGACAAGACATTGGGTGTAGTAAAGTATACTCATCGAAAATAATAGTCAATCTAGGATTTATTGGCAATAATCCAATCCATAATGAAAATTACATCAAGAGATTTCATATCGAGAACCAAAAAATTCCAATCAAGGTAGAAAACCAATAGAGGAATGCACATGAAGGACTATGGGTATCCTACTCTCTCTTCAAACCAAAGGGTTTTGTAATATCTATTGCAAAATATAAAATATCCATATGATTTGTAATCATATTAATTATATGGGATAAAAAAATTAATGAGATTCACCAGTATAAAAAATAGTAGTTGTTAATGATGATGCTATAGTAATGGTAAATCTCATATCACTAGGCACATGTTTGGTTCCTCTAGAGGCTCATCAAATGTATGATGTTGCTTTATTCTAGATTCCTATGTCTGGAACCATTTTATACATGATTAATATGATTTCCCGACAATTTTAGGAAGATCTAATAACCCCTTTCCACTATATGGTGTACAGAAGTGATGAAAAACTAACTAAAACTTCCCTGATTGTCTGCATGAGCTACAAGTCTTGGGTGACTCAATAAAAACCCTATTATAATTGATTATCTTTTCGCACATACAGAAAACAGAATAAATCCCTCCTAGTTTTTTGAGAGGTACGTATTGAGCCTTCCTTTGAGAACATCCATGAGAATCATCACTTTTCATTTTTTTTAAGGAACCAACACTACCACTGGGACAAAAAGAAACTCCCAAAAACAATGACTTTATTTCCATGTCTGTATCAACAATTATATCCCTATCTAGCACACAGAAAAAGTAAAAAAACACAGCAATAAATCTCGTGAATGGATAACTGATCGAAGTACCAAATTGAACTATCGAGCCACCATTATCTCATTAGATACAATCTCAGTAGAAAACTGCAGCAACATTACAAAATGATTTGAATAATCAGTCATGGTTCAGTCAGTCTACTGAATCATGAAAAACTCCACAGCCTTATCTAACACAATTGAATCTTGGTGGAACTATTTGGTGAATAGAAACATTATTTCATTCCACTCTAATACCATATGTTTCACTTCCATCACCATATGTCCTACTATCTCCAACTTAGTCCTTCTAGGATGAAGGAGGAACACTTCACCCTGAACACATCTGGTGTCTCCAAGAACTCAATCCTAAATTCAATATAACCCTACCATTCCACATCATGTTGACGGTATGTGGAGCCTCTAAAAACTAGTGGATTCTATATAAGTAACTATTTGGAACCATTTCAAAGAACACCCTCCATAGGATCCAAAGTTGGAGCCTAAACAAGGAAATGGGGTAGTTCATGTCCTAGAGCTAGGTCTGTACACCCGATCACCTCAACCATATTTGGATCTTCCTGAGGATTTGAATGTTGGAGTTCAGAAGTAGCTTCCACATGGATCTGATTCAGAAGACTTCTCAAAGACATTATTCTACACAACATCACTGTCTAAAATGAAGATATTATATTAACACTCAAACTGGGTAAAAAGAGAATTTATTCTCAATAGAAAAAATATATAGGATTTCGATTTCACTCTATCCTAATATCAATAGAAAAAATATTATAAATAATCCATAATAAATCTTCCCCTAACCACCCTTAGTGACTTATGGTTCATTGTGTTGAGATCTGGACAGAAACTCAATCAAAACTACCTCTTATTCCATGAAAAGATTTCAAAAATACATAATAACGTCAAGCAAAAACTGAATGGCCTCCTCTGATAAATTTTTTTCATGAAATAGCCAGGGTACCTTTGTATCCTTAAAACTGAGATGACCCTAACATGGATCGAATGGTGCTCTTAATCCCCATGGGTTACTGAATAGCACCTGATATCATACATCATGCAAGTGGTAAAGAACATACCAAAAACATAGTAAAAGAAGGAAAAGAAAGTCAATATGCATATAGAAGAATCTCCATTGGGATTGAAGTACTAAAGTAAAAAAAAGGAATACAAATCACAATGTACTATAACTAGAGTACCAAACAAGGGAAAAACATCCCATGTCACTAATGACACAACTCACCATGTCCAAGTTCAACTGGTGGATCCACCTCCAAGAGGTCATTTCCACTAGTATGAATCTGGAAGAAGAAATTTTACAAACACCCAAAGAAAAAATGTAGTGTGTGAACCTAATACCAGTAGGATACAACTAAATATTCCATAAATGATATCAAATATATATTATCCAAAGGTAAATATTTCAAATTTTATAAATAAAATTGTTTTTAAATTTAAAAGAATATTTAAATAAACAATTCTATACAGTTTCAAAAAGATGGAAAATGCTTTTAATGAAAAATATTTACCTTATAATAGATGGAATATTTCTAAAACAATTGATTAATTAAAATATTAATATAACATAGTTTATGTAAATCCAGAAAAGTCATGTAAAGTAGTTTTACAATATTGGCATACATTTATATCTCATATGTAAATAAATAAGCATTCAACATGGTCATCTTCCAAGTAGGTATGATCGTATTACATAACTATATGATTCTTCACCATCTTTGTGACCTCATAAAAATGAGTATGCTCACATCCCCCTAACACTGGCTAGAGGAAACTCGTCACCCTCCTATCTAGGATGTGACCCCCCACAAGTATGTTTTATAATGCTGTAATAGCATAGAGTGTATCCAAATAACTCACCAAATAGTTATGTCTTCAATGTGATATTAAATAATGGGAAATTTATTTTATTACATCTTAAATATAAATTAAATCCCATTCTTCCATTTAAAAATTAAGCTTTTCCATTTAAAACAAATCTATGTTTTAATAATAAACACACATTTTTCACAAGATAAAACCATTTGGTTTCTATTAAAACATTTTATTCCATTTTCATACATGTGCTCTTACATGATGGGTAATTTATTTTAATACATATTAAAACTAAATTAAATCCCATTCTCCCATTTAAATATACCATTTTTTGATTTAAAACCTAAATGAGTTTTAATTAAAAAACATTCCCTTTTCACAAGATAAAACCACTGGGATTCTACTAAATAATTTTAATCCATTTTGAAAAATTTGAAATACATTCAAAACCAATTAAATATTTTATAAAATCATTTTACACAATTAAATTAATACAATTTTATTAAAATCATTTATAGAAAAGAAAAATTTTAAATTCAATAATTTAAATCATCCAACTTCTGTAAACGCACCCCAATTCAATGGAATTGTGGATTTTCCAAATATCTATGCCAAAACCATTTAATATATCTAGATTAACATGAATTGGTTTTTTATAAATTTAATTTAATGTACTTTTTAAAAATATAATTTGAATCTATAATTGAAATAAATAATTCTATTTAGCAATAATCAATTTGGAAATTCAGGATAGAACAACATACCTATTTCTCGAAACCTGACACTCATAACGACAACTGTCATCGAGAACGAAGGTGGGGTAGATATCAAAACCCAACCTAGAAGTAAGATACAACACCACAAAGAATAGATCCATTAATTCCATGATGATCCATTAAAATCCCAAAAGAGGAGAAAGAGAGATAAATGATGAATGGTGAAGAACACTTTCATGGATATCACCCACCAATGCAACGATGATCGAACAACAATGGAATATATATGAACAAGTTGGAAGGACAAAATAATAACTTATAAAGGATATTGGTTGAAGGAAGAAAAATTATAGAGGAGTGAATAGAAAATAACCAGGTGTACTACATCCTTTTATAGGTTGTTATGGGTACGTTACACGGTGTGTAATCGAGTTACACACCGTAAAAGTTTTAATGATCACAATGGTGATGATGCTTCTTGTTTGTAAAACCCATTTATTATCAGAGTATTACACTATATGTAACCCCTTTTCACATCATGTAATTCATTAGATTCATAACTGGAGAAACCCACATAGTTACATATTAAAAACAGACCTGAAAATATTTCACGTCAGGTAAAGGGCTTGCACTTGGTGTAAATATCACACCATGGACCACCTGATAGCAGTTACACATTGTGTAACGTAGTTTTAAAGTGTGTAATACCCTGGAAGTTAAAAAAACACAATTTTCATTGTTGAAAAATCCAACAATATTTATACTTTACCATTATAGGTTTCCTTTTAATCCAAACTCAACCGTTACACAAATAACGAAAAGGAAACCCACGACATGGTTATGGATGTGCCTTTCAAAATGGTAAAGAGATGTTATGATTTTCTAAAAAATAGTTTTATAACCTTTGGGGAAATTATTCTAATTTTTTTGACCACTTTTAGAAATTTTATTTGAAAAAATAAATATCATTTTTTTAAACACAACTTATATTATCATTTATGTGCACAGTGGTCAACCGCCTCACAAACCGATATCATTCATTTTTATATTACAACCTCTAATTATTGAAAATAATGATGTATTTATTGTTTATATATGATATTAATGGTATTATTATGAATTTTTATTGTTATTTAACATATACCATCATACCTTCCATTATATTGGAAAACCATAAAGTCACCCATGTGAACGATGAACTACTAACTCACGAAGCGATGTGATTCGTTCACTATTTACAAGGAATATATCAATGATGTATTTAACATACATATGTGATAAATATGAGATAAAATTTATTATATAATGATTATATATATATATATAATTAAATTTTCTTTCATTCTATTTTAAATAAAAATGAAAACAACAATCATGCATACGTACAACCTATCGTCACTATGAATAGCGTTTTTCAATCACTATAAATTTTTTTTATGGATTAATATAAATAAATTTATAATGAATATATATGATATTTATATCATGGATAAAATTCTAGATATTCTGTAAAAATTATCAAGGTAATAGGATTAAAAATAAAAAATAAAACATATGAGAGAAACATAGTGGTTATTACCTGAAACATTACTTTAATAAGGAATTGTAAATAAATATTTAATAAAATGACATAAGTAAATCATATATTGTATTATATATGTAATTATGGTTATTTAATTTATTTATAATCAAATTATATATGTTATACATGAGGTATTAAATTCACGACTAATTTCATTTATGAGTTGTATATTATGAACATGAATATGTTTTATGGTGACTATAATAAAAATTATAAGGATTTACATATCTATTTTTTGATATATCTTTGATGGGGTCTATTGTTCAAAGGCTACCAAAGTTGTAAGACATTTTGACCCAATTTTCTTTCTTTGCGATGTATGTTATGTTATGCACCATTATTATTTAATGAGGTTTACATATATCCAATTTGAACTTTTATATAGTATATTTATCAATATAAATGATATTTTATGTTTAATATTATATTATTCCTTCATAGGGCATACAAATCATGGTTACCAATGTTGTATGATTTTATTTTACAGTCTCATCGTTTATCAATATTATTTATGATTATGTTTCTGAAGATAAAATTTTATGATCCATCACACATATATCCTTTTAATTTGCATTTCCTATAGTTATTAATTATAATTTAAATTTAAATTTCCTTTTTCCTACACTTTTGTAAATAAAATAATTGATAAAAATATTTCTAAGAAATTCGTGATTTATTTTTCTCTTCGGCCAGAAAACCATTTTCCTCCAAAATAATGTTTTCTAAAAATGTTATAAAAAACGATTTATTATTAGTCTATAGTTTTTTAAATAATTTTTTAACCAATTTTTACTTTTTACCATAATTATTCTAAAGGAATATTTAGGTTTTTTTCCAAACTATTTCTATTTGGGTTTTACTAAAATTGATAATGGAATATTTGTTTTAACGTGTACGACATGAACAAAACATCTCTTCATCATGATAAATATATTCATTGAATCTTTATTAAATTTTTTTAATATTCTTTTAATGAAAATCACATTAAAATGGTTTCATGTTTTAAAAAGTGATTTCAAAGTAGAAAGGATATTGTCCTCATGAAATGATTTAAATGATCGATGGAAATACATTTCCATACAAGATGTCATATATTGATGTTACAAATGTATTAATGGGGTTATTATAGAAATATATCATTATTTTTTTTATTTTTGTGATTTATGTTTATTATGGAATTATTTTTATTAAATAATTTCTCTTACATTGGATAAAACATGATAAAATTGAAATGAAACCCGTTTTTTTCAGGGATTATACTATGAAAAAATGATGACATGATTATGAAACATTTATATTTTATATAGGTTATGATATGATGAAATATTTATAAATCCAATTTTATTTCATGTTATATGATATGTTGAATGTTTATGATATTGTGGAACACATAAATTTGGTTTTCATTGTGATATAGGTGGGATGTATATCTCCCATTAATGCATTGGTTGATTTTTTATATCTCATGAGATAGAAATGTAAAACAATTCAATGATATTAATACACTCTAGAAAATAGGTGTTTCGGGATCCACTTTGGGGAATAGGTATGTCATAACGTACAATTATAAATTGTTGTGTCCAAATACACTATGGGAAACTCGTGTATCTTGAGCCACTATGGGAAAAATGTGTGTCTTGATCCACTATATTGATGATATTTCTAGTTAACCTATAAATATGAAATGGTTTTCAATATTTATGATGGTTCCACACTTTTATGACATGATATTATAGTTTATTATTGATTTATGATGATTTATCACCCTTATTAGCCATGTTTTCATAAATGAAAAAGTTATGTGCCATAAATAGTGTTTAGGATCTATGGAATTTGCGTATGAACATCATAAGTCATATATATGGTCATATAACCTTATTCTTGTATTATTATTTAATATGATCATTGATTGAAATATCTTATGTATATCATTACTGATCACGACATCTCACCTTTTCATCTGTTTCCTTTCCCCAGGTTATGAATAATGGTTTTATGTAGGGTATGTATATAAAGGGTACTAAATGAGAAGATATTTAATGAAAAAATTAAAGATATTTCACTAGATAAGATGATTATATTCCATGTTTCCAATAGAAATAAACTCTCTTTTTACTCAGACATGTGTCTTTGTAATGTAATAAATATTCATTGAAAAATATTTAGTATCAATGTGTGAAATTCCTCACGTAACTATAGTTAGAGTCAGAGGAATTATTTAGTAACCATTGGAATGAAGGATTATAATAAATTAGTGATATATCTAGAGATGTTTATAAGGATCTGTATATAGTTATCTATAAGTAAACGTATAAGTATAAGTCATAGTATATGAAAATGTCCTATATTTTTTTTAAAATAATAGATCACGTGGATTCCAAGAAATTAGATCCATGTATGGATACGCTAAGTGGATGTACCTCTAGCATATATGTACCTAGGGGTAATAACATAGAAAATGGTCTATTTAGGAAGACTCAATTTTCACTTGTGCACAACAATGGCCCTTTCATAACAAAAAGTATGAAACTCACAGGGGGATATTCATTTGGTATTGAAAAAATCATTACAGACCATCACAAATGATTTAAATAGATGAAGGCTATGAATAAACTATGATAAAACTTAGGTTTCATAGATTACAAATAAGGTGTTATTATTTAAAAATTAAATAATTTATTTTTTTTCATGATTATGTTGATCTCTACTGTGATTATTTTTACTCACATTGTGATTTTTTTTAGTAAATAGTGGGAACCAGAGATAATTGGGATAATGATGAATGTGATAGATAATTTTATAAGGAGAATATAAATGGGATAACTATTAGAGTGAAGGATTTTGGGATTATGAGTAATTAGGTTTCATGGAATATGATTCACAATTTTTACCTTAACCAACACTCACATTGACCAAAGAATATATGGAAATATTTTACTAAGAGTTTGGTTAGTGGAGACTGTGGAGGAATGACGATTCAATTTCATATGTTTTGATAATGTGGGAAGAAGCACACAAGTGGTTGCCTTAGATGAATGATAATATGTTTTAACTATTAAAAATTACGGCACAAAGTAAGTAACTACAAGGGGAAAATGAGATGTTTGGTTAACAAAATAAGTGATATAATTGTCTCCATAAGATATTATCATCTGTTGAATACTTCAAATGTAGAAATTATGGGAATTACAAAAATAAAATTCATCTGTGGAAGGCTCATGAATAAAATCATCAAGGTTGTATGAGTAATGTCTATATTTTTTATGATGAAGGGAAAAAATATTAGATATGAATGGAAATAGAAGTTAAGGATTGAGATGATGAAGCATAATTTATGGTTAAATAAACAAGTGTAAGGATTGAAGTAAATTTTTTGAATTCAAGAATTATGTTATATAAATTATGAAATATATATGTATTGTTCATTATAATTTTTTCATTAATGATTTGAATTAATATGATAATAGATGTTGATAAGCTATAAAAGTGATTTAATGGTCCGATGATATTCCAAGAAAACACATGATTAAGAGAAATAAAAACCTTAATATGATCATAATGTTGAAATAATGATGTTTGGAGAAAGAGATAATTGATATGGATAATGTATATTGGATTGTAATGATATCTTATTAATTGATTAATGATTTATAGAGGATGTGGTTTATGTTACCATTGATGAAGTTTATTGTTTTTGGATTGATGGAATATATTTAATAATTTCTGGACTTATTCATGGAATGAGGATGAATGAAGGTTTTTATTGAGGTTTTATAAAAATAAAAATTATTACCATGTTTTAAGAGAATATATGATGAATGTAATAAATTTTTTGGAATGTGACAATTAAGAGTTACTTCATGTTTTATACGGGATTAATTATATGGTCATTTTTGTAAATTTAGTGAATTTATTTATAAAGTATTTAATTTTAATCATTCGTAAGGGTAATAATGATAACCATTTATGAAATTATTAAAGATGAATTTTCGATGTGGATTCAGACATTAAAATATTATTTCACCATATGAATATTTATGCATAACTTGTACTAAATATTTTTTTGTTATGATAACTAATGTTATATAGAAAAAAATTATCATTCTATTTATGCATCTAATGATATGTTAGTGATTCATGTATTAAAAGTCCACCATCATTTTTTGAAGTAATAGATGAAGTTGAAATTTAAAAGGTTACAAACCATGGGTGAGATTATTCTTATTAAATGTAATCATACATATTAATTATATATTCCCATTAAAATTATTGAACATTATGAAAATGATCTTAGAATAAAATGATGTCCTATTTTCATGATTTTTTATGATATCAATAACATTTTTTTGCCTATTGGGTTTATTATTTTTTGGTTATTAAATTTCTCTTAATCATCCTCTTTCTTATGATCAGTGATCTTTATCACACTCTATAAATATTTACGATTTACTTCCATGTTCAAATTTTCACATCCCACTTATGTTATCCAATGTGGAAACATAGTTATGAGTTACTTTAGGATACCTTTATGTTTACAACTTTACCTTTTTAAGGGAATATTTTCTTACATTTGTACTATGTGGGTATCTATGAAGTAATTGAAAATGTAAATTTTTTTACTAATACAAATTTAGAGGGAAAAATTAATTTTTAGGGTGTAGAATATAACACCTCACGATTTGGTGAAATTATTTTTTTCAAATTACTTTGATCTTTACAATATTTTTTATGACACACAACACTGATTTTGGATTTTGTTACAAGTAACTCCAAGTTTAAATTATGAAACACTCAATATAATGTTTGTATTTTGTTACACATAATACTGAGTTTAATATACATTACATGCAGTATTGAGTTTAAATGAAATGAGACATATGATTAAAATATGATTATATGATAGTTATCACCATATAATTGGAATGGAGGGTTTGAGTAGGATTTACTAAAATTTAAAAATATATAGTTTATAAATTTATATATAATTACTTACTTTGTTACCAATTAGTTAGAAATTAATATAATTTTTTTCTAAATAAAAGAAATCATTTTCTAAAAAAATATTTTTGTTCACATAAATGTGTTTTACCACAAAAGAATATATGAATACCATTTGATGAATGATTTAAATGCAATTTGAAAATTATATATTCAATAAAATGTTTAACATTCACATTATGTGTTTTTCAGATAGCAGATAAGAATAAATCGTCTTTTACTCTTACAACTATATTTTCTAAAAAAACTATGTCGTCGCATTTGGCGCACTTTATTTAAAATTTATTTTTACCATGTTTAAAAAGTTTGTTTTAGAAAATAGAATTCATTTCTAAAAAAACAAAATCAAAATTATATATGGGTGATTCTTTTGGTATTTTTTTCAAAAGATTCATTTCTTGATGAATAGTAAAATTTAATGAATTTTAATTAAAAACATTAATTATCATTAATTTATTTATAATGTGAAATTACTTTTCAAATAGTTTTAAAAAACTAAAAGTTCAATTATAAATTCATTAATACAATTCATTTCATTATAATAAATTTTATATTGAATTTATGATATAAAAACACAGTAGATTTTGATCATTTTTTTCTTTAAAAACCATTTTTCTGCTTCCATTTGTAGGAATATTTTTAAATTTGTTTTTGAGAATTATGTGATATTAATTTCGAAAAAAATTAATTATATTTTTGGAATCCCAATAATATATATATAATATAATAATGTCAAATTAATTCTTTACCAAAATGGTCAGCAAATGGAGTAAAAATTAATTATCACAGTGAAGGTAAAAATGTTCTTACTAAGGGTTTAAAAAAATTATAATAGTAAAAATGACCTATAAACATTACCAAATACTATTTGATGGAAATTTTTAGACTGTTAAACCTCTATGGTTGGATAATTATTTTTTTACCCTTTATAAATTTGAGAAACAAGGAAGCAATCAATTCTTTTAAAAATAATAATCGTGTCCTCTCCCCCACTTATAAAAGGCCACACACTCTCCTTTATTCTTCACATGTTCAAGCACATTTTTATAGAAAATACCTACCCAAATCACTTCAAAACATTCCTTGTATCATCATAGAATACTAATTATAGAGAACAATCTAACTAAATAAGTATTTTAGTAATAACCTGAGGAGGATACTGGAAGAAGAGTTCATGTTCATCAACGAGTATTTTTGTTTTATTTATTCCACCACCTCCATAAATTATTATTATAACCTTACTATAAGATAAAATCAGTATAATAAATATACTAAGATATTTTTAAGTTAATTTTATTTGTTATAACCATCTTCACTTCAATTAAATGGGTTATAAAATAATCATCCATGTGTACGGAGGACTACCGCCTCACAAACCGATGTCGTTCATTTTTTCTATTAAAACCTATAACGGTTGAAAATAATGATGTATTTATTATTTATATATAATATTTATGGTATTATTATTCTTCTATATTTTTATATAAGTCATACCTTTAATCTTTTAATTTTGAGGGAATACGATAACACTGCTCATGTGTATGAAGGGCTACTCCCTCACGAAGCGATGTGATTGGCTTACGCTTTACAAGGAATTTATTTAGGATAGGTTGAAAAAACATGTGTCATAAATATGAAAAAAATATATAATGATAATATATATATATATCATTTACATTACTTTCTTTTTATCATACAAGAAAATGAATACATCATTCTTGCATTTGTACAACTTACAGTCTCCATAAACGATGTATTTCATTTTATACCGGTAAATTTTATGGAATATAATAAAGATAAATATTGTGATTATATATTATATATTTATATAATGTTTAAATTTTTTGAGATAATTTAAGAATGATCCATGTATAATAAGAAAAATTAAAAAATAAAAAATATATGAAAAACAAAGTAGTTATTTCCCGAAACAGGATATTAATGTGTGAATGTTAAGAAAAGGGTAATAAAATGACACAAGTAAATAAAATATGTTATGATTTATGTAAGTATGGTTAGGTAATATTTTTATAATAAAATTATAATTATTATAAAGTAATTTTTGATGATTAAGAAGGAAGTCATGACTTATGGTACGGGATTTCCTTCTCACTATCTACTCTTGTGAGACATTTGCTTTATTCAACACCAATTTATTATTTGTGGTGTATAAAATTCTCATGAATAAATTTTTTGATTCATATGTTATGAATTATTTGGATTTAAATATCCAATTTGGGATATCTCTTTCATTGTATTTATGGTTCAAATGATACCATAATGGTAAGGAATTTTACCACAAATTTCATTTTTGAGATATACATTTTGTAATGAACCTATATTATTAAATTAGGTGTATATATATCCTCTTTCACATATAATATCATGAATTAATTTATTTTAATGATATTTTAATATTCTTGTTTTTTATTCTTTAATGAGGCATACAAATCAGGGTTACCAATGTATTAAAATTTTATGTTATAATCTCATCATTTATCGATATGATTTATGATTATGTTTCTAGTGATGAGATATTATCATAAATATCTCAATAAACACTAAAAGTTTCTTATCCTATATATGTTATTTATATTTTCAATTAATAGTACTAATTTTCACTCTTTGGTACTTAAAATAATTGAGAAAAATTTCTATAAGAAAATATTTTTTTATCTCTCTCTTTGGTCATAAATATGTTTTCTACC
The DNA here is from genome assembly GCA_963277665.1 of Viscum album. Lineage (NCBI taxonomy): Eukaryota > Viridiplantae > Streptophyta > Magnoliopsida > Santalales > Viscaceae > Viscum > Viscum album. The sequence continues at coordinate 1,167,997,867 of OY728130.1, forward strand.
AAAACCAAGTTTCCTAAATGAAATTATAAAATAATTTATTTTTATATTATGGGTTTTGAGATAAATATTAACTGATGTTTTAATTTTCACAAAAAATATTTGAAGGCAATCATCATGTCTTATTCTAAACAATGAATGTTTTTCTTTTATTGAAAATTTCAATAGACAATTTGGTTTAATGTTCATGGAAGGAATGAAACATACATTAATCATGAACATTATATTATTTGAATATTACTTTATTGTTTTTATATTTTATTTTCAAAGATATGTATTTGAAAAAGTTATTGTGTTTTTAAAATTGTTTTAAAAGGGAAAATGATATTTTCCTTAAATAATGTTTTGTATGATCAATCAAAATCATTTTCAATCTATGTTGTCATCTTTTTATGTATCCTATTACTTAATTTTTTTATAACCCAATTATATTATTGTAATTATTTCTAATTTTGGTTTATGTTTAACATATAATGACTTTTATGAACCTTTTTCTCTTCATAGGTAATATAATGGTATAATGCTTATGAAACGAGCATCTTTTCATGGGTTATACTTTGATGAAATGATGAAATTATTATGAAGCCTATATTTTAAATATATTTTATGATAGGATGAGTTTTTTATGAAACCGATTTCAATTAATGTGTTATTATATAATTAATATTTATGATCTTGTGGAACATATAAATTTAATATAAATTATGAGATAGATATGAACAATATCTCCCAATAATGCATTGAAAAATATTTATATCATATGAGATAAAAATGGGAATAAAGTTTAAATTTTGGATACACAATTGGAAAATGGTGTTTCTTATTCCACCATCTGAAATAGGTGTGTCCAATTCTACTATCGGAAATAGGTGTGTCATGATCCAATATGGTAGACATGTGTGTCTTGATCCACTTTGGGAAACAAGTGTGTCATGGCCACAATGTGGATGGTTTTAGAAGTTAACTTTAACATATGAAATTTTATTAAATATTTATGATGGATCTATTAAATTATCACATGACTGTATGGTTCATGGTTTATTTATGATGATTTATCACACTAATGGGACATTTTTTTCAAAATTATAGATTTTTATTCCATGACTCATGTTTATGATCTATGGAGGGTTGAGTATGAAATTCATAGAATATGTTCTTGATTTCACACCCTAATTCTCAACATATGATTTCATATGATCCTAGATTGGTATATCTAATGTTTACCCTTATCGAGCATCTAAGCTCATTGTTTATTATCATCCCTTACACCAAGTTAAAAATAAAGGTTTTATTAATGGTTTTTAAATGGGGAGTACAAAATGAGATGATTTTTATTGGAATCATTGAATTTATTTTACTAAATTAGAATATTTTGTTCCATGGATCCATATGCACCAACTATTATGGTTCTCAAGCACGTGTTTGTATAATTTAATAAATATTTATTGAAAAATATGTTATATCCATATATGAGAAGTTTGTGTCTCTATAACTGTTATTAGAGGAATGGTTTAATGAACCTTTAAAAACTAGGATGAAAGCATTAGTGGGAGACCTAGGGATATATAAATATAAATATATGGGGATTTTTTTATGGATATGACTAAAGAAATGTGAATTTATATAAAAATGTACTAGAATTTTCTTGATGGATAGATCTAGTGGATTCCAAGAAATTACATCCCTCTATCGATACTATAAGTGGATTTTGTTCTGGCACAAAGGTGACTAGGTGTAATAACTTTGAAAAGTGTATATTTAACTAGAATTGACTATCACATGGTGCAAGACAATAGGCTTTTTCGCACACCTATTATGACATTCCTAGGGGATAATATTTGTAAAAGGAAACATTATTTATGAACCATCATTAATGATCTAAATAGAATATGTCTATGAGTGTCTTAGTATAAACCAAATTTTTTATAGATTAATAGTAACTTATCAAGATTTATACATCTTATAAGTTAATTTCTTCATGATTATGTGGATTTACACTATGATTAATATTTCTAGAACTATGTTTTTTTGGTTTTAATTAGTGTTGGGAACTATATGGAGCTAGGTTAATATTTAATGTTATGTAAAATTTACTAATAATCGGCTAAATGTGATGTTTTATGGACTGAAGGTCATAATGATATTTTCTAATCTATTTTCATAAAACATTATTAACAATGTGTACCTTTTCCAACTTTCAGACTCACTAATGAAGATAAGTAAAGTTTTTACTTAGAGTTTGGGTGGTGGATACCATGAAGGAAAGAAGATTCTATTTCCTAGGTCTTTGTAATGTTGTAGAAAACACACAATTAGATGTATTAGTGGAATGATAATATTTTTTCACATTAGAAAATAATATAACAAAGTAAGTATCTACAAAGTAAAAATTAAAATATTATTTAACATAATTTATGACAATAAAGGTCTCCCTTACATATCATCAACTGTTGAATTCTTCTAATGTGAAAAGTATGGTAACTATGAAAATCGATGTCCTAAGGGGAAATATCATGATTAAAAACAATAATGTTACATGAGTAACATTTTTATTTATAATAATCAAGAGACTTTAAAAATTACATATAAAAGGATATTTGTTTTTAAGAATAAGATGATAAAGCATATTTATTAGTTTATAAATTAGGAAGAAGAATTGAAGTGAACTTGTATTAGAATTAAATAATAATATTATATGAATCATGAAATATATATATATTGTTTAGTATATTTTTTTCATTTCAGATTTAAATGAATATGTTATAATATGTTGATGAACTATAAAAATTATTTAATGGATAGGAGATATTCATGAAAAACAAATTATCAAGAGAAAGATAAAAATTAATATGTTCATGCTTTTTAAATAATAATGCATGGATAAAGAAATAATTGATATGGATAATTTAAATTGGATAATAATGATGAAGTATAAACTAATTAATAATTCTCGGACATATTGGTTTATGTTACCATTTAAGGGGTTTTCATCATTATAGGATCAATGAAAAATATTTAATAATTTTATGTCTTATTCATGGAATGAGGAATAAGTCATGATTTTATTAAGTAATTAAGGTAATAATGTCTATTATAATTTTTCAAGATAATGCATGATAATGTAATTCAGATGTTTGGTATTTTATGATTAAAAGATACTTTATATTTTATATGGGATTAATGATATGTTCATTTTGGAACTATAGTTACCAAATTTTTAATGTTTTTGATTTTGGACTTTTGGAAGGGTCATAAGGGGATCAATATATTACATGGTATATATTGATATTTGGATGATAATTCATAGAATAATTTATCATTTCACCATATAAATATTTATGCATAACATATACTAAAAATTATTAGTAATAATAAATAAAGATATAGGGAATGACTTATCATTATATTTAAGGATATTATGATCTATTAGTGCATTAGGAAAAAAATCATCCATAATTTCTTGTAGTATGGGATGAAGTGTAAATTTGTCAAGGAATAACCCATGGGTGAGATTGATCTTATAAAATGGAATCAAATAATTTATGTAGATCTTTTTGTGAGATTTTTTCACCTTTAGGAAAAGGATCCTGGAATACAATATTGTCCAATTATCATCGTTTTAGATTATATCAATGACCTTTTACATGCCTCTTTGGTTTATGGATTTGTGGTTTTTAACATTATATTGATCACCCACATTCTAGTGATCCACAATCTCTTTCTCTCTCTATAATTATTTATGGTTTTCTTCTATTTCCAAATCTTCACTTCCTACACATGTTATCTATGTAGAAACCTATTTATGAGGTATGTTAAGAAACCATTTTTGTTTCAAAATTTTCCATTTTTAGGTGGAGTTTTATTATTAATTTTTATTATATACTTTTATGTGAAATAATTTCCAAATTTTTTACATTAGATGATTGAGGATAATTTTAAGGCAAAAAATCATTTTATGGGGGTAGAATGTAACACACCAAGATTTTGTGCATATTTATATTTTTTCAAATAAATTTTATAATTTCTATATCTTGTGTGACACAAAAAATTGATTTTGGATAATATTAAAAGTAAAATTGATTTTATATTGCATTACGCACAACATTATTTTTTGATTTGGTTACCCATAATACCCAGTTTAACTTGTGTTCCATACAACACCATGTTTAAACAAAACATAGAATACTGTTAAAATATTATATTGTTGTTGTTATCATATAGCCATTGGAATTGAAGGTATAAGTATGTCGAATAAAATTTTAAAATATATAGTTTAAAATTTTATATATAATGAATTATTTATTGTAAAAATAGTTTTAAATAAAAATAAGAACATTTTTTTAAAAAAATAAAGCAAATCATTTTATGAAAAACTATTTTTTATGCGCATAAATATGTTTTAACTTAAAAAATAAAAAAAATAATAATTACTTAAATAATTAGATTAATTATATATATATGCTTATTATATTAAATAAAATTTTAAAATTAAATTTATATTTTTTAGATTATAGATAAGGTTATATCCAATTTTACACTTAAAACTAAATTTTCTAAAAAATTATTTTGGTTTCCTTCGGGGAACATCCATTAATATTAGATTATAAAAATTTAAAAAACTTTTTTAACAAAATAAAACTCATTTTTGAAATCTTAATATCAAAATTATCATAGGTTATGTTTTTGGGATTTTAATGAAATGATTAATTTTTTATAAATAGAAAAAATATTGAATTTTAATTGAAAATGATCATTTAGTTTAACTTTTTTTATAAATATAAATAATATTTTATATATTTTTTAAAGTTAATTTAATTCAATAATTTATCTATTAATCTGATTTATAACATTGTAATAAATTTCATATTGAATTTAGATATAATAAAATTATAAAGTCTAAACATTTTCTCTTAAAAAACCCTATTTCTCATCACGTTTGTGGGATTAATTTTAAATTAAAATTTTACAATAATATGATTTTAATCTGGGAAAATGGATTATATATTAAAAAATAAAATAATTTATATTATCTAAAAATTTTAAATTATTTTTTGATCACAACTTATAGCGAATGCAATAAGAATTATTAATTACAATTAAGGTAAAAATGGGTTTATCGGGGGTTAAACATAAAAGTTAAGGGAATGAATGAAATATATACGTGTAGAAAAATAATTTCATGAAATATTTATTCCATTAATCCAATTATTTTGGATCATTTTCCATTTGGACCCTTTTAACATTTGAAAAAAAATGGGAGTGCTCAATTCCTTTAAAAAATACCAAGTGTGTCCTCTCTCCCACTTATAAAGGCCACACCTATACTCTCTTATTATCACCATCAAAACGTTTTGGTTCACAAAAACCATACCAACATAACATACCAACATAAATACTCTAATATAATAACTCTTATTTTGAATAAAAATCCAACCAAGGACTGATTTTAGTGAAATCCTAAGGAGGATACTCGAAGTAGAGGTAACATTCATCAACAAGACTTTCACTTTTATTTATTCCACCACCTAAGTCAATCATTATTATACCATGATTATATAATAACCATATTATATTACATATACTAATATGTTTTTATGTTAAGGTAAGGACATTGAACTTTCTTCACTTCTATGAAATGGGTTATAAAATCATCATTTGTGTTAACGATGGAAACCGCCTTGCAAACCGATGTTATTCATTTTTCCATTACCACCACTAAAAGTTTGAAATAATAATGGATTTATTATTTAAATATTATATTTATTGTTTTATTATATATATATATATATATTTCAATTTATATTATATATATCTTCATTATTTACATTTTTGGAATACGATAATGCAGCTCATGTGAACGGAAGATTATCACCTCATGAAATGATGTTATTCATTAATGAATAACAAAAAATGATTAAAGGACGAGTTTAATAAAAAGATAAAATAAATATGACTTAAAATGATTAGAGAATGATAATACATATATCATTTAATTTTCTTTCTATCCATCTGATAAGAAAATAGAAACAATATTGATGTATATGTATGGCCCACCGTCTCCATGAACAGTGTATTTCATTTTCTTCCAATAAATTTTAAGGATTAATATAATGACATATATACTAAATATATATGATATTTATTTCATGGTTAAAATTTTGGAGATTATGGAACAATTATCATATTAATATTATAAAAAATAACAAATTAAACATTTCTGAAAAACAAAGATGTTATTACCCTAACGTGACTCTAACATAGCATTGTTATAAAAGTGGTAATAAAATACATATTTAAATCATATATGAAGTGATATATGTAGGTATGGTTCTAAAATTTATGTATAATATTTATACATGAGGTTTTAATGAGTAAAAAAGGATTTCAAGATTTACATTAATTGATTTATGTCTAACTTTTTACTTTTACAAGACACATGATATATTCAACACATCTTTCTTCTATATAGTGTATATAAATACCATGAATATATTCTATGATTATTATATTAAAATGTATGATTATTTACATATAAATTTTATGATCTATCGTTTATGTGATTTACGGTTCATATGTGACCTTACTTGTAAGGGATAATGGTCAAAATTTTCCTTCATTGATACAAATGTTATGTTATGAAGCTTTATTCATTAAAAACGTATATATACATTCTCATTGATATGTAATATAATGAATTTATTTATTCTCATGATATTTTATGTTTCATTTTATTTTATTTATTTATGTGGATTACAGATTATGTTAACCAAAGTGGTATGATTTTATGTTTCCATTTCAAAATTTATATGGATTATTGATGATTATGTTTTTTATGATAAAATACTATGATACATGTTGAACCCTCTTGGAATTGAGTTGCTTTACTATATTTTGATAATCCCAACTGTATTTTATTTATATCTTAATTATGGTTGATTCATATCCAATATGCTTTATTATTTGTTGTTACTTTCAATTATTCTTAATATAAGTCTTTTGGATATATGCATCCTGACTTAACACATTCTGCCAATAGAATGCTTAAACAGTTTATAGCTACCGATATAGAATAGTAGCTACTATTATGACTTAGAGCTACCGATATCAAATAGAGCTACCGATACCACCGTTATGGATTAGAGCTACCGATATCGAATATATCTACCGATAAGGAGTTCACTAATACATCAAGTTCACCGTTACTCAAAGTGCACCTCTATATCAACGTCTACCAAGACGGTACATCAAGTCTACCGATAAAGTTACAGTTACAAGCTCACCAGTACTTAAGCCTACCGCTACATCGAAGTCGACAACTACCGATACAGAGCTACCGATATGCTGAAGTCCACCGTTATGCAAAGTCCACTGATAGAGCCACCACTACCGTTACAGATAATAGCTATCGTTACAGAACAGAGCTACCGATACACACAAGTCCATCGATATGTTGAAGTTACTGTTATCAAAGGAAGTCTACCGATATATCAAATTCTACCAATTCAAGACGGACCTATAGCTACTGATACAAGAAAGAATTACCCATATAGTTCTACTGATACAAGACAGAGCTACCGCTACTGATATAAGAAGGTTACCGTTACATCAAAGGCTACAGATACTCGAAGGTCACCGTTATGCAAAGCCTACCAATATAATGATACCGATAGAAGACCAGCTACCGTTACACATCAAGTCTACCGATACTCAGACCTACCGATACACAAGTCTACCAATATCCAAAGCCACCGTTCTAGAGACAGAACCCAATGCTACTTTAATTTCTTTATCATTATTTAATTTAACCAATGGTCATATCAGGTATATTTTAATACAATAACATTTATTTAATGTCTGCTGTAGGATGTCAGGGAACTGTACCACGTATCTGCAAAAAGTAAATCATCTTTTTTCAGAGCATGTGCTTTAAATAAAGGAAGGATGTGCTACTACAGAGGATGAATAGACTAATACAAAGAGAGATACATATACCACGACGTGTGCTGGAAGAACAACTAAGAGTGAATTCAAAGAGAAGACATAACTTACACGAGTAACTCATTCATCACTGCATACCAGTGCAGAGCTAAAGAACGAGAACATAACACAAGAACTTAATTGAATACTATCTCCTCTGTCTCTACACCTGGAAGTCAAGGAAGCAGACAACACTCTGTTTTCTATAAAAAAACTAGTAGAGGACTCAGAACTAATTCTGATCAATCCAAAGAAGTCTAGAGTTTCACTGCAATCACTAGATCCATTTCTAAACTCTAAATCATTGCCTCTGTGATTTATCTTTTTACATATTGAGTAGTGTGTGTTATATGCTGTATTTTACACACACATTGTCTCCTGTACTTTAACTGGAGGATTTTTAAATCCTCACTCAACACTCTTACATCTTTTATTTCCCACTGGGATAGTGGTAGATTTCATGCGTGACCTGGACAGCTGATTTTCTGTTTTTTCTGTTCCCACGAATAACAGTGGTAGAGGTCTTGGACCTGGACAGTTATATACTATTGTAATCCCCGATCTAGGGTGTGGATCAATTTTATATAAAGTTTTGAGAGGACTAAGTCTCATCTTGAGACTGAACCTCTTGGTTAAACCTGCTGTGCTTATTTATTTTCTAAGTTATTTTTATTCCGCTGCTAATTACATTAAAACCAAAACTGTATTAAAAGTCACTTTGATAATTAAACTAGTAAGTGTTTATATTTGTTGTAAATCAGTAAGTTAGTTTCAAAAGTTAATCAATTCTTCTGATTTGATTAACTAGGAAATAATCAATCCTTTGAGAACCTAACAGAACCTTTATTTTGATATAAATTCACTACAGTTTAATTCTGTGTTTTATTTGGGGGTTTTTAAGACAATGTTTTTAAAACAGAAATTTTAATTTGAACTCAATTCACCCCACTCTTGAGTGTCCACTCTGACCAACATTTGGTATCAAAGGGTGTTTTAATATTTTCTAAAAGTACTCTGTTTTTCAACTATGATTTTAGTTGTATTTTAAAGTTCTTAAAATTTATGTTATTTCTAAATTTTTATCTCTTCAAAATATTTTTTTTAAGTAAGCTATCATGGATAATATAATTGAAGGTGCTGCTACCAATAGACCACCATTTTTCAATGGCACCAACTATGCTCAGTGGAAAATCAAGATGAAAATTCATTTAGAGAGCATGGGTTTTGATATTTGGACTGCTATAGAATTAGAATATAAAATTCCTAAAACTGTTAGATCTACTTGGAATGAAGCTACTAAGACAGATTACAATAATAATTGTAATGATATGAATGCTTTGTACTGTGATTTAGGATATGAGGAATTTAATAGAATATATTCTTGTAAAACTGCATATGAAATTTGGGATACCATAGCTGTTTCTCATGAAGGAACAACTAATGTTAAGGAAATGAGATTGAACACCTATACTATTAAGTATGAAAATTTTAAGATGAAGCCTGATGAACCCATTTCTAACATGTATCTCAGGTTTAACGAAATTTTCAACACAATGACTTCTCTGGGAAAGGATATTCCAGCAAAGGAACAAATCATGAGAATTTTGAGATGTCTACCTAAAATATAGAGAGGAACTTCTATCTCAATTACAGAATCGTGTGACATTGGAGAACTGCCAGTCAAAGAATTAATTGGAAAACTGATGATATATGAAGTGGAACACAAGGTGAACAAAGAAGAAGAAGATGAACCTAGAAGGAAGTCTGTTGCTTTCAAAACTACAACTTCAAAGCACAAGGATAAGGAAAAGCTACACTTTATAAAAGAAAGTTCAAGCTGTGAAGACAGTGAAATTGTTTCTGATAGTGATGATGAGATGGCTCACATTTCCAGGACATTTAAAAAGTTTTATAGAAATAAGAAGTTTTTCAAAAAATCGAATTAAAAAAATAAGTATGACAGCAAGGGTCATTGGAAAAAGGATTGGAAGAAATCTGATAAAACAGATGAGGTTGTTTGCTATGAGTGCAAAAGAAAAGGACATATAAAAGCAGATTGTCCAAAGGTGAAATACAAGAAGAAGTATGAATACAAGGACAACAAGTTTAAGAAATCTATGAAGGCTAATTGGAGTTCTTCTAAGGAAAACTCCAATGAATCTGAAGTTTCTGAAACTGAATCTAGAAATAAGGCAAACATGTGTTTTATGACAAACACGTCTGAGGTAACATCAGAAACTCTTTCTTTAGATTTGTATTATTCTGGAGATAATTCTGACTCTGATAACATGTCAAAATATGAACTATTTGAATATTGTGATATGTTAGAAGATACCTGTAATGAGCTGAAAGACAAATACAAAGGTTTAAAGAAACAATTTGCTTTAACTGTTAAACATTAATCTGATCTTGATATTGAAGTAGAAAATAATGCTCAGTTGCTTAAAGAGAATACTGAACTGAAATTATCTAATGAACCACTCAAGAAAGACTTAGATAAATTTACCAATGGTAATGATACTCTTACTCAAATGCTAGGTAAGCAAATAGCACCTAGATACACTACTGGTATAGGATACCAATCTGGACAAAGGAAATTTACCAAAACTAAATTCATTACTAAATCTAGATAGAATGTAGCTAGCTCTGGAACTTCATATGATTCAACTAGTTATATTCATAGTTATAGATCTAATAAGGTTTGCCTTTCAAAATATGTTGATTCTACAAAGTTTATGACACCCATTAGACAAATATAGGTACCTAAAGTGTTATTGACTAATCTGTCTGGACCCAAAAAGATCTAGGTACCAAAATCATTTCCTGTTTAAATATGTTGTGTAGGAAACCTGCCTAAAAAGCTCCTGTAAAAAGACCCGGTACTTGGACATTGGATGTTCAAGACATATGTATGGAGACTTCTCATACTTTAAAAGCATAGTCAGAGTTGATGGAGGTTTTGTCACTTTTGGTGATAACTCAAAAGGAAAAATCATCATCTTAGGCAAGATTGGTAACACTGACTCAGTAATAATTTCTAAGGTTTTATTTTTTGATGTACATAAATAAAATTTTTTAAGCATTTCTCAGTTATGTGATGATGGTTTTTATGTTATATTTGAAAATGACTCTTGCAATGTCTTTAATTCTAAAAATGTGTTAGTGTTTACTGCTTTGCGAAATGAAAATGTTTATGTTGTTGATTTAAATTATTTAGCTAAGCAAAATATTACTTGTTTAAATGCTTTTCATAAAGAGTATTGGATTTGGAATAGAAGATTAGAACACTGAAATGTGCATTCACTTAGAAAACTTTCTAGGAAGAACTTAGTTAGAGACCTACCCAAACTTGAATTTCCAACAGACAAAGTTTGTAATCCCTATCCAAAGGGAAAACAACATAAAGTTTCTTTTCAATAAAAGAAATAAGTGTCAACTTCTCAACCTCTTGAGGTGGTTCACATGGATTTATTTGGACCTTCTATAGTTTCTAGTTTAAATGGGAAGCACTATGTCTATGTTTATGTAGATGACTTTTCTAGATATACTTGGGTATATTTTCTAGCTCACAAAAGTGAAGCTTGTTCTTACTTTGTTAAATATTCCAAGTCTGTAGAGAACCTTAGTGGACATAAGATTAAGACTCTAAGAAGTGATCATGGTCGTGAGTTTGAAAATCAAGAGTTTGAATCTTACTGCTCACACAATGGCTATAGTCACAATTTCTCTGCCCCTAGGACACCTCAAAAGAATTGTGTAGTATAAAAGAAGGAATAAAACCCTGAAAGAAATCGCTAGGACTATGCTTAATGAGTATGACCTACCCATTTACTTTTGGTCTGAAGCTGTAAATACAGCCTGTTATGTTATTAATAGAGTCTTGATCAGACCTGTTCTTAAAAGGACTCCTTATGAGTTGTGGAACCATAGGAAACCTATGGTTAACAACTTCAAAGTTTTTGGCAGAAAAGTATTTATTATTAATACTAAAGATAATCTTGACAAGTTTGCATCCAAGATTGATGAAGGAATTTTCCTAGGTTACTCTATTTCTAGTAAAGCATATATAGTTTTCAATAAGAGAACCAAATATGCGGAAGAATCTGTTCAAATGAAATTTGATGAAACTGATCCACATGAACCTAAGAACTCTCTTGAAAATCTTGAAGATGATCTATCTGTTTTGAACCTTAATGATAAAGATAGTGGACCGTAGTTAAAACATCCAGTTCTGGAAATTTCCCAGAACCTGCTTCTGTTGAACCTCAACCTGTAGATGAACCTGAAATCTTGAGTCCTACCTTTTCATGACCAACTAGGATTCTAATGAACCATCCTTTATATGCTGTTGTAGGTAATTTAGATAGAGGAACACAGACTATAGCTTCTCTAAGAAATCAGGTTGAACATCAAGATTTTCTTTCACAGTTAGAACCTAAAAATGTCAATGATGCTATCAATGATGAATTTTGGGTAATAGCTATGCAAGAAGAACTAAATCAATTTGAAAGAAACAAAGTCTGGAAATTAGTAGAAAGACCTAAGGACACTATAACCATAGGAACAAAATATTTGTTTAGAAACAAAGTTGATGACTCTGGAAACATCATTAGAAACAAAGCTAGGCTAGTTGCACAAGGTTACAATCAAGAAGAAGGAATTGACTATGATGAAACCTTTTCACCTGTAGCTAGATTAGAGGCTATTAAGATCTTACTTGCCTATGCATCACATCTAAATTTCAAGTTATATCAAATGTAAGTGAAAAGTGATTTTTTAGATGGTTTTATTGTTGAAGATGTTTTTGTAGAACAACCACCTGTTTTTTCAAATCCTCATTTTCAAAATCATGTTTTTAAACATTCTAAAGCTTTATATGGTTTAAAACAAGCTCCAAAAGCTTGGTATGAAAGGATTTCAAACTTTCTTATTTCAAAAGGATTTTCAAAAGGAATTGATGATCCCACTCTTTTTATAAAAAGAATTTCAAAATATGTATTAATTGTACAAATCTATGTTGGTTATATTATTTTTGGATCTTCAAAAAATTCTTTATGTACGGATTTTTCAAAGGCTATGCAAAATTAATTTGAAATGAGCTTAATGGGAGAGCTTAAGTATTTTCTTGGATTTCAAATTTTTCAAACTAAAGATGGAATTATTTTAAATCAAAGTAAATATACTAAGGATTTATTAAAACATTTTTTTTTGGATAGTATTAATGAAATTGATATACCTATGAGTACCACCTGTAAATTGGATATTGATGAAATTGGTAAACCAATAGATCAAACTAATTATAGAGGTATGATTGGGAGTTTAATTTATCTTACTTCTAGTCGACCAAATATTATGTTTAGTTTGTGTATGTGTGCTAGATTTCAAGCTAATCCTAAAGAATCACACTTACTGGCTTTTAAAAAGATTTTCAAATATCATAAAAATAAAGCTAATTTAGGTTTGTTTTATCCAAAAGGACAATCATTTGACCTAACTAGTTATTCAGATCTTGACTTTGCTGGATGTAAGTTAGATAGGAAGAGCACATCTGGAATATGTCATTTACTCGGAAAGTCCCTAGTATCAAGGTATAGTAAGAAATAGAACTCTGTTGCATTGTCTACTGCTGAAGCAGAGTATATAGATGCTGGTAGTTGCTATGCACAGATTCTGTGGATGAAACACACTTTACTTGACTATGGATTTAATTTTAAACATGTTTCAATCAACTGTGACAACACTAGTGCGATGAACATCTCTAAGAATCCTGTGTCTCACTCTAGAACCAAACACATTGATGTTAGACACCACTTTTTAAGAGATCATTACAAAGAGGTGATATAACACTTGAATTTATAAGAACTGGACTTCAATTAGCTGATATATTCACTAAGCCTTTAAGTTCAGAAAGATTATGTTTCATTAGACACGAATTAGGAATGATAACTTAACCTTAAACCTTTAAGATAAATCCTCACCATTAGAAATCTTCACCATTAGAGAATCCTCACCGTTAGAAGACCTCACCGTTAGAGGACCTCACCATTAGGAGACTTTACCGGTACATCTCACATTGTTTTAAACTTCTTTAAAGCCAAGACATCGAGTTTTTTTATGATTTAGTTTATTTATGGATCCTAAATGATATTAAAAACTGAGTCTACATTTCACTCAATCTCACCGCAAACTCGTCTGTTCGAATCCCTCCAACCTAACCCTCTCAAACCGCAAAACCCTAAACCTCGAATCTATAATGGTCAGCGTCAAGAAACCCCAAGTCACAGATGGGAGTGATGAGCTACAAGCGAAACGACAGAAAGTATCGAATGCTAGTACCAGTGGAAGTGGAAATGTAGCTCGATGGAATCCAGTAAACCCACATCTCTCAAGGAGAGAGATTGTTGTTGAAAAAGAGGTATATGCCGGATGGCTTATAGAGAGCAAGTCCTTGGTTCTTAGAGTGTTATAAGAACAAGGTTGGGTAGAATTCTTTTTGAACAAAAATGGACCTAATTATCTAGGACTGGTGAAACAGTTCTATGAATTTATTCGTTTTGAAAAGTCTGAAGAAGAAAACAGAATGATTTCTGTGGTAAATGGTGAGGAAGTATCTTTTACTTCAGTGGAATGGGCTAGGAACTTAAGAGTTCCACATGAAGGAGATTATGCATTCTACACAAAATATGTACCTTCGACCAGTGATGTGTTTCAATATGAAGATGCTTTTCTGGAGCTCACAGGAGATGAGACCCCTAGAAAGGTGATTGCTGTAGAGATGGTAGGAGAAGATAGGATGTTGTTTAAGTTTATTCAGCATGGTGTTAGTCCGAGAAGATGAGACTTTTCCACTTTGAGATTCCAATACATATATTTGTTATACTTGCTGAAGCACAGTGTATAAATCAATCTATGTAGATTGATTATGGTTCAAGTGGAAGAGATGACTAGACCGAAGTCCAAATAAAATGCACTGTTTTTCTCAAAGCTGATTTCTATGATGCTAAAAGTAAAAGAGGTTGTTGGACCTCAGGATGAGTTGGTAGTGGTTAAGGACAACTTCTATATTACAAGAACTGCATGTAAATACATGAAAGTCAGCTAGAATCCTTGGAAGAAATCATGGGTGAATGATGATGGAAAATTTATGACAAGTATACTCCTGTGGATCATCTGTCTAGACCAAAGGATGTGATAGATCCTGGTTTTGGACCAGATGATCCAGAACCAGTCTACAGTGATGATGAAGGTGAGGAGGAAGAGACATCAGTAGAGGAAGGAGGAGATCCAGACATACCCCCTAGTCCTGTGCATCAAGTTATTTCTTATGGAGCAGCTAGACCTCCAAAAGAACTACCAAAGAGAGAAACTGTCTTGAAGGACAACGATACAGAGACTACAGAAGAAGGAGAAGAAGCATGCAAGTATGTTTTCATGGAAACCTCTGAAGAGGATGAGACAACCGAATCTGATCATGATGTTAATGGAGAAAAGGAGGCTGATGGTGAAGTAGATGATGAGGAAAATGTTGAAAAAGAGCTCAGTTTGAGTCCTCTAATAGTCAGTACAGTCAGGACAGTGGCTGATCAGGAAGACATAGCAGCAGCACCTGTTGATGAGAGGGTCATTAATGACTCAGAACAAATGGATATTGAATCTGCTTCAATTGTAGAAGAAATTGCAGAATTACCTCAAGAAGAACAGTTGGAAGAGATAACTCAGGAGAATGTTCCATGTGAGGGGGAGAATCATGGCTCAGTATCAGTGTTATATGACATTGAAGGTTGAACATCAGATCCCAGATATATGATTCTTGGAAATTATTATGGAGATTTGGATGAGGAAGACCAACCCCAAAAGGAATTAGTTACCTTACCCACTGTGGCTGAAAATGTGGCAATCGAGGAGGACCTTGAGTCCTTAAAAGCTGAATTGAAAGAAGCAATACGAGAATCAGTGACAGATATGAAGAAAATTATGGTTGAAGAGATGAAAAGCATGGAGCAATCTCTTGAGTTATCCATTGGATGCGGTGAGTCCAGTCCTATGAAAGAAATGGTGGATGAACTTAAGGTGTGCCACACTCAGATTGAGAGTTGGACAGGAGCTGTAGTTTCTCTTAGACAATCATTTGCTTCCTTGACTGCCTTGAACAGTTCTCAAACCAAAGTGCACACTGACATTCGTTATATCAAAGAAGTGGTCAAAAAGTTTGTGGAAGTTTTTGATGCCTTTAAGAAGTCAGTCAAAGAACATCTGAATAGTCATGATGAACTTGTTCATAAGGTAGTTAGTAGTCTGACTCAATCTTTCAAGGAGACAGTTGCCTTCTCAATGAAACCTCTTCCATCAACTAGCTCCAATGTGAACCTTGATCAGATCCGCACTGTTATTGAAGAAGAATTTCCTAAGTCCAGTCCCAGTGGTGCATCAGATACTCAGATTCTTGCTACCACTAGTGAAGTTAGTAGTTTTGTTCGTGATCACCTGTGGGCAGCTACTGCTTCTCAAGAAGCAATCCAAAATAAGGTGGATGCTTATTTTGAAAAGTTTTATACCAAGAACCAAATGACAAACCATTTCAAGCTTTTGATTGAGAATATTAAGTTACCTTCAGTTACCCAAGCCTTCAGGGAACTAGTTAGTAAGATCAGACAGCTTACTCCTGCTTTAGATAAGTTCATTGAAAATAGGGATGATTTTGTGTCTGAAATGGAGAGAGGAGGAAGCATTATAATGGAATTCTGAAACCTGTTGCTGCCCTTCCTGCATGTGGATGCCAGACCAGTGATTGTACCTCCTGCACTTCCTACTTTTGCCACTGGGAGTACTCCCCAACTGACTCCAGTTCAATCCATCTGGAGCTTGACACCTATGATCACTCAGAGGAGCACAAATTTCAGATCCAGTACAGTTTCTGTAGCTAATCCACCAGTTGTCCCTTCAGCTATTCCGAAGCCTTCTGCTGACCCTGCACCTGAAACCTCTTCTGATCCTAAGGGAAAGACACCTGTTCTAGAGGAGTATTGAGTGTTTCTAGATCTTTTTTGATAGGATTCACTTGTATTTTTGTTATGATTTTATCAGTGTACCTTTTTTATACTAATGAACTTCCTTTTCATTCTCCACTTTACTGCGTTTCTATTACTTTGTCATTTATTCTCTGCTAATCTTTATCTCTTCTCTGCTACCCTTCTTTTTTTTTAATCAGAAAGGGGGAGAGAGCCAATGAGCCAATAAGATCCAATGAGAAAATAAGGAGAAAATGAGAGAAAATAAGAAATGAGACCTAAGAGTTAACAGAGGGGTAGAAACACACAAAGGGGAAATGAAAAACTGAGACTTGAGAAAATAAGACTTAAGAGAGAATCTTACCGTATAATTGAAAGGAGGAGGAATATGAAAGTTTTGTTCTGAACAAAACAAAAGAAGCTTTTTCCTCTAATGCTAATTTTTTTTTTCACTTTTTCCTTAGATACTATTTCCATTCTCTTGGCATAAGTTGTGATTATCAAAAAGGGGGAGATTGTTAAACCCTCTGGGAATTGAGTTGCTTTACTATATTTTGATAATCCCAACTATATTTTATTTATATCTTAATTGTGGTTGATGCATCTCCAATATGCTTTATTATATGTTGTTACTTTCAATTATGCTTAATATAAATCTTTTGCATATATGTATTCTGACATAACACATTCTGCCAATAGAATGCTTAAACTGTTTATAGCTACCAATATAGAACAGTAGCTACCATTATGACTTAGAGCAACCGATATCAAATAGAGCTACCGATACCACCGTTATGGATTAGAACTACCAATATCGAATAGAGCTACCGATACGGAGTTCACCGATACATCAAGTTCACTGTTACTCAAAGTGCACCGCTACATCAAAGTCTTCCAAGATGGTACATCAAGTCTACCGATAGAGTTATAGTTACAAGCTCACCAGTACTTAAGCCTACCGCTACATCGAAGTCGACAACTACCGATACAGAGCTACCGATATGATGAAGTCCACAGTTATGCAAAGTCCACTAATAGAGCCACCGCTACCGTTACAGATAATAGCTACTGTTACAGAACAGAGCTACCGATACACACAAGTCCATCGATATGTTGAAGCTACTGTTATCAAAGGAAGTATACCGATATATCAAAGTCTACCAATTCACGACAGACCTACAGCTACCGAAACAAGACAGACTTACCGATATAGTTCTACCAATACATGGCAGAGCTACCGCTATTAATATAAGAAGGTTAATGCTACATCAAAGGCTACCGATACTCGAAGGTCACTGTTATTCAAAGCCTACCGATATAATGCTACCGATACAAGACCAGCTACCATTACACATCACGTCTACCGATACTCAGACCTACCGATACACAAGTCTACCGATATCCAAAGCCACCGTTCCAGAGACAGAACCCGATGCTGCTTTAATTTATTTATCATTATTTAATTTAACCAATGGTCATATCAGGTATATTTTAATACACTGACATTTATTTAATGTGTGATTTTGGATGTCAGGGAACCGTACCTCGTATCTTCAAAAAGTAAATCATCTTTTTCCGGAGCTCGTGCTTTAAATAAAGGAAGGATGTGTTACTACATAGGATGAATAGATGAATACATAGAGAGATACATATACCACGACATGTGCTGGAAGAAAAACTAAGCGTGAATGCAAAGAGACGACAGAACATACACGAGGAACACATTCATCACTGCATACTAGTGAAGAGCTTAAGAACGAGAACATAACACAATAACATCATTGACTACTATCTCCTCTATCTCTACACCTGGAAGTCAAGGAAGCAGACAACACTCTGTTTTCCAGACAAAAACCAGAAGAGGACTCAGAACTAATTCTGATCAATCCAAATAAGTCCAGAGCTGCACTATAGTCACTAGAGCCATTTCTAAACTCTAAATATTTGCCTCTGTGATTTATCTTTTTACATATTGAGCAGTGTGTGTTATCTGTTCTATTTTACACACACACTGTCTCCTGTAATTTAACTGGAGGATTTGTAAATCCTTACTCAACACTCTTACATCTTTTATTCCCCACTGGGATAGTGGTAGAGGTCGTGCATGACCTGGACAGCTGATTTGCTGTTGTTTCTGTTCCCACGGACAACAGTGGTAGAGGTCTTGGACCTAGACAGTTTTATACTGTTGTAATCCCCGATCCAGGGTGTGGATCACTTTTATATAATTTTTTGAGAGGACTAAGTCTCAGCTTGAGACAGAACCTCTTGGTTAAACCTGTTGTGCTTATTTATTTTCTATGTTATTTTTATTCGGCTGCTAATTACTTTAAAACCAAAACTGTTTTAAAAGTCACTTTGATAATTAAACAAGAAAGTGTTTATATTAGTTGTAAATCAGTAAGTTAGTTTCAAAAGTTAATCAATTCTTCTGATTTGATTAGCTAGGAAATAATAAATCCATTGAGAACCTAACAGAACCTTTATTTTGATATAAATTCACTACAGTTTAATTCTTTGTTTTATTTGGGGGTTTTTAAGACAATGTTTTTAAAACAGAAATTTTAATTGGAACTCAATTCACCCCCCTCTTGAGTGTCCACTCCGACCAACAATACATATCTCAAATAACCCATGAATTTTGTTATCCTTTAGTAATTCATGATATTTTCATGTAATATTTCAATTTTCCACTCTATGGAATGTAAAATAATTGATAAATTTTTTTTTATGAAAATTGTACTTTATTTATCACTTTATATGTAAATCCATTTTATTCCCAAACCTAGATTTATTTATACATTTTCACATTTTTTATTATCCTTTAGATTTAAATCGAAAATTTTACCAATGTTTTTATTTTTATAAAAAATATTTTAAATGAATATTAATTTCAATTTCCAAGAAATTCTAATTTGGCTTTTTCCAAAAATGTGGAAGTAGTCGTTGTTTTAACATGTACGACATTGAAATAACAACCAATTTCTATGAAGATTATTTTATCTGAAGATTAATTTATATGTTTTTTGGTTGTTTTCAATAAAAAATATTTTTAAATGGTTTCATGTTTTAAAATGTTGTATTCAAATTTGAAAGGATATTTTCCTCACAAAATGATTTAAATTATCGTTCAAACCCATTTTCAGTATTTGATGTCATCCATTTATGTTTCATTTTTCTTAATGAGGTTTTAATAAAAGGTTTCCATTTTTATTGCCTCCATGAGCAGTCTATATTTATGATGGAATTATATTTTTGAACCAGTTTATCTTCTATGAGTTATATAATTATTAAATTCTTTTAAAACCCTCTTTTTTTATAGGTTATGATATAATGAAATGAATAAGTGATTTTGAAACTTGTCTCTTTTCCACATGGTATAATATAATGAAATGTTAATGAAACCAATTTCATTTCATGGGTTATAATATATTTATGGTTAATGACATTATCTGATACATAAATACTATTTTCATTATTAGTCATGTGGGGCCATTTTCTCCTTACAATTAATTAGGTAATGATTTATATCTCATGGGATAAAATGGTATATAAGTTAATTGGATTCAACCACTCTGATAAATAGGTGTTTCTTGATCCATTATGGGAAATAAGTGTGTCCTGATCCACTATTGGGAACATGTGTGTCTTGATCCACTATAGAAAATAGGTTTGTCCTAATACACTATGGGAAATAGGTGTATCCTTGTCCACTTGGGAAACATGTGTGTCTAGATCAACTATGTTGATGGTATTTGTATTTAAATTGGATATATGATTTTTTTTCAATGTTTATGATGGTTCCACACTTTCATGACTAGATATTATGATTCATGATATATTTATGATGGTTTGTCACCCTTATGGTCCTTGATTTTGAAAATAATAAAGTGTTATGCCACAAATCATGTTTTTTATCAATAACTGATTGGGTGTGAACTTTTTATGTTATGTTAATTATAACTTAACAATATTATAAAATTATTCTTTCATATTATCATTTATTGGAATTTTTTATGTTTACCCTTACTGAGCATATGAGCCCACCCTTTATTATGTTCACATTCATCATTTTACAAAGAAAGGTTTTATTTGCAGAATGTATAAAAAGAGAACTAAATGAGATGATATTTGAAGGGAACATTATAGGCCTTTAACCAGAATAAAATAGTACGTTCTATGATTCCAAAGGCATTAAACTATTATGGTCCTCAAGAATGTGTCTATGTAATGTAACAAACATTCTTCTAAGAATATTTAATATCCATGTATTAGAAGACTATTTTTCTGTATTAACCATGGTATAAGTATCATATATATTAAATATATAATTATTTATATTACTCAATTATTTTTAGAGATATGAAATGTATTGTACCATTCATGGAGAGGATATGTTGTGTGAACGCATGAATGTTATTTTCATTTTTTTGGTGGATGAATTGAATATAAGTAAAATAATAAAATATTTTTATATAATAATTTTTGTTTCATATATATTAGAAATATTCATTAAATATTCCCTTATTATATTCTATGTATAACTTAAGTGAAAAATGAATCACATCACTTCCTCAGGTTGTAGTCCATCGTACACACGAGCAATGTTATCGTATTCCCATGGAATGGAAATTAAGAAATTATTTTTGATATTATAATTACATAAGAATAATAATACCCTAAATATATTATATAACCATTAAATACATCATTATATCAACCTGTGAGATGTGGTGATGGAAAAGGAATAACATCGATTCCTAAGGCAATAGTCCATTGTACACACGATCGACGGTTTCATTTCCAATTTGATAGAAGAATAGAAATATATAGGAAATTAAATTAACATAATAAAATATAAGTATATTTTTGATAATGGTGTTATTATGTTTTCATTTTTTGGTAATATTTTAATGATTTGGAAGAATAAATAATATAAAAACACGTGTTTATGAATTTTACCACTACTTTGGAGAACCTCTTTAGGTTTATACCCAATGTCACCATAGGAGAGTTTTCTAATAAAATTAAGGACTATAATATATTTTAATGAATGTAAGAAAATTTTTTGGGAAGAAAATATATTATACAAGGTGTTTTTGGAAGAGTGAAGGAGATAGGAAAGTGGGAGGCCTTTTATAAGTGGGAGAGATGGCACACGTGGAATTTTTGAAAAGAATAAATTTTAAGCATGTTTTTCACTCGACAAAAGGCACCGAGAAGTGTCATTATTGAACCATGTTGAAGAGATGTTCTAAATTTTTTTATACATTTTCTGTTGGACAATGTTATATTTCATTTTATCCCTTATCATTTTAGTTTAACCCCCAGTAATGTCATTTTATACTTAATCATTGTAATTAATTTCTATTATTTTTATTTTTTATTTTTCAAAAATTATGTTCACATTATTATATAATATTAAATTTTATTATTACCAATATGTAATGATTTTTTATATGTTCCATTCAAATAAGTGGAAATTTTTAATTTAAAAATAAATTTTCACATGCAACTATTAACCTGTTTTCAAAAGAGAAAAGTTTCGAATGTTAAAAATATTTTCTTATTAAAAATCAATATGAAATTTCTTACAATTAACTATATTGATTTTATTATAATATAATTTAGTTAATTTTAAATTTTCAAAAATTTATCTCTAAATGTATCCTTATAAATTCGGTAAATGAAAAGGTAATTTTCAATAGAAATAAATATTTTTTGATATTAATCAATTAAATTAGCCTTTTCAAGAAAGTACCAAAATTTCACCATAATTATAAACATTTTCTTAAAAAATTAAGCTAATTACTTTATGTTAATTTTATAGAAGATTAAAAAAAATATTTTTATAATTCGTTCACAAGAAAAAATACTAATTAATTTTTTTAAAAAAAGTATTTTCCGAAGAATAGAAATACTTCAAAAAAAGTAAGTACTTTTTTATCAATATGATTTAATTATATAAAAGCATTTTATGTAATATTTTAAAATCATTTACCCTTATTCAAAACAAAAAGATTAATTTCTACATTATAATGTTATTTCATATGCAATAATATTAAAAATATATCACGTTTTATTAAAAACATGATGGTGTGTGTAACACAATCTATCAACGAAATTAAATTGTTTCAAAAACAATTTCCAAAATTATAAAGTTTTATATTCAATAAATTTTATAATTAATCTTCAACTAAAAATTTCATCACTTTGTAATGAAAAACTGAGCATACTTTTTCTTTATTATATCCTCTGGTACCCACAGTGCTTCCTCAAACTAGAGGATTTATTACAAAAAAAATTCATGAAGAGAGGTCTTGTTTAATAAAACATTCATTAATTGATCCAAAATAATTTTTAGTTGTCACAAATATTAAATATCATAATATGGTTGTATGAACTCTAGTATTAGTACATTTTAAGGATCATATATCTCTTTCTTTATGAGAGATACAAGGAACTCCTCATGGACAAGAGAGAGGTTCGATGGAAGCGTCAATCGATAACCCATCATCATAATACAATAAATAATTTTAAAATACCAATATTCTTATTGACTATTTTTCCTTTGTTATTTAATCACATAACCTTACTCCATTTATAAATTTTTAGATACACCATGTCAACAATTTGAAATTCCAGATCACATTGGTGATTATCATCATGACTTTTCTATCATCTTTATAACATAATTATGTATTATTGAAAACCATAAAATTATTTTCCATTTATTAAACAATCCCACATCCCAAAAATATTAACATATATATATTTAAATTACTAAAATAGATTTATACACTTATTTATATATAGGTATTCATAAGGATCTAACTGAATTATTGAGTGGAAGTTATTGTTGTAAGAAAACTAGACTTGAGGAAGGTGTCGACCCCAACCACCTTCTAAATATATAGTTAAAAATCTCACCATATCCTAAAAGGTGTTAATAATTATCATTTACTAAATATATGTCTTAGGATGGAAAAAAATGTTGAATCTTTAATATGTATCAAGATATTGAAGAATACTTATCCAGAACATCATGGAAAAAGTTAGACCAAAAAAATAAAATTGTATTTGGTACTCCATAAAACCTTTACATTTATTTAATTCAATTCCTTGAAAGAAAGTCAAGATGAAAATAATATCGGATAGTAATAAATTTTACTGAATTGTTTAAGAGATAGACTATAACCCATATAAAAATTTTCTTTTTATATGTTTTGAGGGATCCAATGATAAAATATAATGTGTTGTTGTCACATTTCTATATTGGTATGTGTAATGGTTGTAGCATCTCCATATAATTTTGTCTCTTTGCCTTATCTTGCTGACATACAAATAACTGAGATACAAAATCTTCATTTTATCCCTTATTTCCATAATAAAAGAAATACTATTTCAAATATTTATACATAACTTTACTTTCAGGATGAATAGATAATAAGGAAATATAAGCTTCATATAACATATTTTTATTAAAATTTGGTATGGATGGAACACATAAAAATTTAATGAACCTCATCATTCCACTATGATCATGGATAATCTTAGGAACATTTATCACCATCTTTCAGATCTCCATATCATCTTTTTGTGCCTCTTTTATAATCACATGGAGAGATGGTTGAACAATTACTTGGGAAAGATAGGATTTCTACCCTTTATTCGTTATTTAATGATCCATAATTTGAAAATACAAAAATATTATAATTTTTGGCATCCTTAAAATAGATAATATAGTTTTATTTTTTCAACTCAAATAATCATACACATTCTTCCCTTTACCTTGGTAGTATTGTATTGAGCCGTCATATTACATAATGAACTCCTACAATATTCTATAGATCATATTTAGATCCTTCTATGTGAATATTTACATTATTTTTTATGGGTATATATACCAAACTTTTCTATATAAATATAATGCCGACATATATTTAATAAAATAATTACCACAACTAACTATAAATCATGATTTGGTTAATTTTTATCATGAATAGTTAAATTTCATGAGACATTAGTAATAACCACATCATTTTTCAAAAGAGAACATACTAATAACTTCTTGGATGCATCGTTATAGATTATAAAATCTTCTCCACTATAGGTAAATGTATGAAAAGGTTTAATGAAAAATCTTCTTATTTAGTTCCCTAAAATCTCCCTCACAGTCATGTATCTGGAGGAAATTGGCTCCCTTCCATGTTAATTTAGTGATTGGATTAAATAATCATGATAAAACCTCCAAAAAGCGTTGATATTATCCAGCTAAACAATGAATTCTACAAATATTAGTCTCTATGGTTGGTTTGAAAAAAATTTCAATATCACATGTCTTTGATGGTTCAACCGATATACCCATCTTTAGATTATATGTCCCAAAAACAAAACCATGTTTATCCAAAATTCACACTTTTTAAATTCTACACATAGTTACTATTTCCTAAGGGTATTTAGTAGAATTATTATGTTATATTAATTCTATACCATACTCATTGAATAAGCAAGAATATCATATATAAATAATACCTCATACTCATCATGTTAATATCTAAATTCTCACTTCATTAAATTAATGAAGATTCTAGTGGCATTAGTAAGACCAAATAGAATCACTATATACTCATATTGTCTATAAATTCTTCATAATTCTATGTTGGGAATTTAAACCTTTAGGAACCTCAATTTATGAAATATTAGATTAAATTAAATCATTGAAAATTATTTAACTCTTAATAGTTGATCAAACAGGTCATCAATATAAGGAAGAAGATACTTTCACATGAGTGTGATCTTATTTATCAACTGGTAATCAATTCCGAGCCACAACAATAAATATTTATTTTTTGAAAATATCATGGGTGAACCACATGGTGACACGATTGGAAGAATGAAAACCTTTTCAAGGTTCTCCTGTAGTTGTTTCTTTAATTCTTAGAACTCAATCAAGGCCATTTTGTTTGGAGTTTTTGAAATAGGGGTGATACCAGGTATGTGTTCTATTGAGAACTGAACTTCACATTAGGGTGGAATACTTGGATAATATATGAAGAAAAATATAAATTAAATCCTATAAAATAAGAATATTATCATTGTTGAGTTACATAGTAATAATTTATGATAATCATCCATGTTGAATAGGAATACATAATCCATACAATGGATTTGGTTTTATCAGATTGTTATTTTTATAGATCATAAAAGTTTGTTTTTAAATATCAAAATTGACTTACATTACTTAGAAATTGATATGGGATTTATGTTGTGAAGTCTAATAAGTGCATATATAAATAGAAAATCCAACTATTGGGAGAGTAAAAATATTTTATAGAAGGATATTCTCACATTATTCAACTCGAGTAGAATCATTGACTTGTGAAGTGATTGTTGAGTCATTAAGTCTTTTCACTATTAATTAGAAATATTGTCATTGGGGTAGAATTTTTATACACATAAAAAATTCTTTAGATAAAAAATATTGTGTTGATTTATTGTTCTAGAGGACCCTAGTGGTTATATAGTGAATGTTATGAGTACCTTTCACTACATCATTATTTCACACTTGATTTGAAATTATGATCACATGATATTTACCACTGTCAATCTAATTTAGAATAATATGACATAGATCATCATTAGCATTATGATTTTTTCATTTTTTATCATAATTCCCACAATCATTACATTTAAAACATAAGATTCTTGGTGGTGATTTATTTTGATATTTCTCTCGATTCACATAACAAACTAACTTATTACTATCACTTTGGAAATCAATTGTTAGATGCCATTAATTCCATCACATAAAACATTTATAATTACCCTTATAAAAATTCCCTCCTTGTTTAATCCCACATATTGAGAATAAAAGAAAATACAATTTTATTTTTTTCATGTTTTTTTTAGATTTTTCTTTGAATTCCATTTTTCTTTTTTAATCAAAACCATGTGATTATTGGAAAACCCAAACCTCTATTTCAACCATGATTGAAAAAATGAAAATCTACCCATATATAATGAAGTTACATATGGAAAACACCAGTAAATGACTTGGTTTTAATACAATGAAAAACCAATCAACATTACATTCATGTGAGATGATAATTCTAGAAACATACCTCACAAGTCATGTAAAATTTGCTTATATGTACCAATAGATTCATCATCATTGTTCTTTAACACATGGAATTCGTTATCCATTTTTTGTGAATAATATGAGGAATGTACTTATTAAAACAAAATTCTTAAAATCAACCCATTATAATAAGTCAAATTCATTTTATAGACTTTCATTATTGATAAGAATACATCATTGTTATACTCCACCTCCCAAAAGATAAAAAACCAAAATGAGTTTTTCATACTCTGAATACATGAGAATGGAAAATATATTTTAAATGGTAATGATCCATTTTATATAAACTAGTGAATTATTAGAACCAATAAAATAATGTGGACATTACCTCATAAAAAAACCCAACAGAACATTGTACCATTATTTTCTCGTTTGGTAGCAAGATTCATATCTTAAGAATATTTTCGGAGCATAAAAATGAGTTTTTTACTTCCATATCGTATAGAAGTTGTTTTTTCAAGAGTAAAATTGATAAATTCTCTATCACAATTTGTATTAACATGGTTCATGTGGATTTTATCCATTAAATAAAATAAAAAATCATAGTTTGATAAATACTAGTCATACCGGGGATCCACAGGATCATAAAAAACTACCTTAATGATATCTAAATAATGACTCATTATTTTAAATTTATCATATATTAGTCTTTAAATTGGTTATTAATGGTCATTATTCAAATATTTCATTGTATTTAATAATGAAAATTTTAAGAAAACAAAGTATATATCCTCTTAGTTTCATAATAGTATTAATATAAGACCTATTAATGTGTAACATGTAACTCTTGAGTAAATACCAACACATCTTTTTTATATTTTTCACCATTAGGAAAATATTTTATAGAACCATTTCCACTTGTAGTATCCAATCAAGGATGTATTTTTGTGAAAATAAAAGTACATTATTTACCATAATTTAGAAAATTATATTATACTAATGATTATCCAAATATTTTTCACTACTAATTTTTTTTCTTATATTCCAATTGTTTAACTAATCCATTCTCTGATACCTACTATATAGACTGAAATTATCAAACATAGATATTTCATCATAAAATTGGAATACTAATTATAAAACATAATGATCCACATCATAATATTTTTGGTATAGTTAATTTTGAGACTTGGAAAAATAAAAAAAGGTCTATAAGTAATCTTTCTCATCTCCCACTAAGTTATTCATAACTAGTACCCTTCATAGACATTTAATATATAACACCTTTCATCATAATCTCATGAATGGAAACAAAATAAAGGGGGAGCTCCAATTCTCATTAAGGGTAAAAATGGAGATATCAATAAATCATGAGAATAAGGGTATGATAAAATGAGAAACAAAATTCAAAAGAATACCCTATATATCATAGTTCATAAATATGTGTCTTGGAATAAATTTTGGTAGATCATATGACATGAATCCAAATATATAAAAGAACACGAACCATGAAAATATAAAATTTGAAAAAGGAAAATATTATTATTATACAAATAATCATATAAAATTAATTACATTGAAGGCAAGAACCATATAAAAACTACCATATTTGAGTGATTTATTCCCCCCAAACCATTACAGTGTCATAGTTTAATCCAAAGACAATCATAGTGGATAAATTACCTTAATGAACTAGGTTCACCAACCATTTTATTCTTGTTTATCTCATGAGATATTAATATTTGGAAAATTTAGTAGAGGATGATATAGGTCCCAACCATCACATAATGAAAATTATACCTATACATACCATAATATCACAAAAAAATTCATCATTTCATAACACATTTAAATAATTGTCTTTCATTATTATTTTTTCATAGAATAACCTGTAGAATATAAATGTGTTTCTTAAAAATATTTTCATCAAAAAAATAAACCATTAAAAAAATAATTAGAATGGAATCATTGGTTCATGTATCCATTAACGCATTTGTAACATTAAAGGATTTCATATCAAATGGAAAATGATTTTTAAATATCACATGAAATATTTAATGAGGAAAATAACCTTTCCTCTATAAGATTCACTTTAAAAATCTAAAAAAATTAAACAATATTCTAAATTATTTTCATTGAAAATAACATTTAAAACCTATAAATGAAACTTTAAAAAATTTATTGTTCATTAAGATGGAAAATTATGTTTATTTTTTACATGTTTAAAAATTAAGATTCCTTTTTCGTTTTTGGTAAAATTCAAAAGAACCTTGTTCAGAATATGACTAGAAGAATAATTTTAAACCATTTTGTAAAAAGGAAAACCAGGGTTATAATGAATATAAAATATTATTTGGGAGTAGTTGAAAAAAATTAATACATTTTTAAGAAAAACATAAAAGGAAGGAAAATATTTTTCAAATGAAGAGATAAATAATGTATATTTTTTTCAAAACCCCATTTTTGAACCATTTATTACATAAATAATGGAATTTCCAATGAACACATTTATTTTAATGACATATCTATAGAATAATAAAATTCATTATTTTCTTGAGATATAGGTCATATGAAACCATGATCATATATTTAATCATAAACAATCCCAATAAACATTTAGATTGTAAAATAATACTTTTATAGATATGGTATATTTTGAATCATAATCCTCATGAATGAATAAAATTAAATGAAATTTAAATTTACAAGATAATAAATTAATTTATCAAACAACTTCTCAAATTGGGTATAAATACATCATATAAAATTTGTTATGTGTATAACATATTATACATCCCATATAAGACAAATTGAGAAAAAATAACTTATCATAAGTTTTAACTTCTATCATATACATGAAAACCATATGTATAATAAATTTAATTTTATTATAAATATATTAAATACACATTCATATTTATTCTACCATATATTATTTACTCATGAAATTTTATAACCCATTTATTAATAATTAATTGTTAAAATCACGTTTAAAGTAACAACTAAATCATTTTTCATGTATGATTTTGTTCTATATCTTCAGTCCATTCTATTTGATCATGGTAAAATATTATAAATAATGTTATCCCTGATAAAAATATCATATATATTCATTATATAAGTATTTATAGTAACCATTAATGTTATAGATATAAAATGAAGGACATTGTTTGTGCATCTGGTAGGACATATATATTCATGAATGTCATTACTATTTTCTCAAAGAAAGAAAATAAAATAAGTTAAAAAATATATTAACACTGAAAAATAATATTTATGACTTATATATCACATATATTATTTAAATTTACCATTTTTCCTTCCATGTAAAGTATATGTGAAAAACAAATTACATCTCATCATGAGGCGACAGTCCACCGTAATCTCGAGCGAGATTATAATATTATAATGAAATGGAAAGTAAGAATGTATATATGATATTATAATTAAAAAAGTATACTACTATAATAAATATAATATATAAAAATTAAATCCATTATTATATTTATCCCTAATAGGTAGTGATGTAAAACAAATAACATCAGTTTGTGGGGTGGTAGTTTTCCATACACAAGATTGGCCATTTTGTTTCTGATTTAATGGAAGAAGATATATATGGAAGTTATTACAATAAAAAAAAATTTAAAAATCTTTGATATATTTGTGTTATTATATTATCATATTTTTAGAATATTTGATTGAGGTTGGAGAAGAAATAATAAAAAACATAAGATTAATAATTTTAACTCTTTTTTAGAGAACCTATTTAGGTTTATACCTAAATAATTATTAAGGTATTTTAGTAATTAATGTATGTTTTCTAGACTATGTGGAGAGATGTTTTGGAAAATATTTGGGTATGTCATGTCTGAAGACATTGTTTTATAAGTACCAATAGTAGAAGATATAGTGCTGCCTTTTATAAGTTGGGGAGAGGACAGCTATGAAAGTGTTTAAAAAAATACAGCCTGACAACATTTTTTAGATTCCAAAAGGATCCCAAATGGGTAATTATTAAAAATAAAAGGTAATAAAGTTTATATATGGTCATAAAATGGTATTTAGAAAATTATATAGGCCAATTTACCCAATATTTTTCATTTTAAGACCTTATAATATCGGTTTAATGTTAATTAAGATAATTAATTTTTAATATGTCGTTACTTCTTTTTTCAAAAAAAATTCACATTATAATATAATATTAATATATTTGATTCAAAGTATTTAATATATTTTTCCAAATTCCATTAACATAAGTGGAAATAGTTTTTCTTAAAATAAAACCCACAGATGTGATGAAAAAGATGTTAAATGTTTTCATAAGTTTAAGAAGTTTGTTTATTAAAATTCAATTTTAATTTGATTCACCCATGTTAAATTAATTATAATATAATTTATCTATTATTACTTATGAAACCATTTTTCAAAAATTTATCCTTATAAATTCTTTAAAATAAAAGTTAGTTTTTAATAAAAATCAGTATTTACCATTATTCGTCGATAAATTGATATTTTCAGAAAAATAAAAAAATTACCCCTAAGATAATTTTGAGATTAAGATTCAAAAAATTAGATCCATTTTTTAAAATTCATTTTATAAAATTTTTAAAAAATAATTTTATAATTTTTACACAAAAATAAACAGGAATTCTTTTTCAAGAAAAAAATATTTCTTGAACCATATAAAGTCTATAAAATATTAAATAATTTTATAGAAATATGATTTATTTATATAAAAAAATTACAATTAAGATATGAAAATTATGTTTTCCAAATCAAACTGTTAATTTTAATGTCTAAGTTAAAATGGTATTTCGTAGGTAATAATATTATTAATATATAATGGTTCATTAAAAATTCAGTGTTTAATGTAACCCAAGATATCAGTGAAATTAATTTTATTCCTAAAAATATCATAAATTCTCTGGGTGTAACAAATAATTTTATATTTTAAGTTATAAATATATAGAAATATGAATACTTATGTGAATTTTTATGCTTATTATATGGATTTGAATAGGGATAAGAGCTGGATTGATCTTAAAAATATAACATCTGGAAAATAATTTCAGTGAATTAGGTAGTTTATTATTTTTATTAGAGGATTTATAAATGATAATATTAATTTTAAATTTATAAAATGTTCAAATAAATATCAATTCAAATTATATACCATAAAGGAGAACATATTATTGATATGGTTTGTAGAAAATTATAAGTGGAATAATTTTTATAGGAAAGAGTATATAGAATATCATCATATAGAAAAAATTCAAATGAATGTTGATGTGATTAAAAATATTATAATATATGAAATTATTAGTGAAATGGTATGTTAGTTAGATCCTGATGACATTAACATCCATAATGTTGAGA
The DNA here is from genome assembly GCA_963277665.1 of Viscum album. Taxonomy (NCBI): domain Eukaryota; kingdom Viridiplantae; phylum Streptophyta; class Magnoliopsida; order Santalales; family Viscaceae; genus Viscum; species Viscum album. The sequence goes on from OY728130.1 coordinate 1,168,030,306, forward strand.
CCAATGGGATAAATATCTGCTATGGTTAAGACATTGATTCATTGAGGTTTTATGAAATACATAATGATGAAAACATTTAGTGTTATTTTGGGTGTATGAAATATATTAAATATTCATTTATTAGGGAGTTTTTTCACCAGAAGGATTTGAACCAGTGGTTAGAAAAATATTTTGAAATGATGTCAGTGTTATTGATAAAGTACTTCCTACTAATGCTATGATTCTCGAGTCATATTAACATTTTCATATATTAACAGAGAACTTGGTTTCACATATGAGACCATATATTCATGTGAAAAAAAACTATGCTTTAATTTTAAAGTGAACGTTACATTTAGATAAAAGTACAGTCTATGACTCTTCCAAGTGAATATATAAAAAGGGAAATAAAATCAATCATATTAAAACTGTAAAATAGGGGAATCCAATTATCATAAATAAAAAGTATTAATTTCCAAATAATTAATGATTGAAATGATTATTTATTTCATCTAATGTTTATAAATCAATGTGATAACATGTGGCGATAAATAAGGAAAATGATATGATAACTTACATTGAAGAATCTCATGAATGTAAGTAGTCCAATTAGACTCACTCTCACATATATAAAGATAGTAGTCATGTCAGATTTGGTATGGAAGCATATAAATTTAATCTATTAAGATCTATGGTTATTACAACTCATAGCATGTGGCCCATATGGTTGGTTCTGTATAATATTTCTCCATGTATTTGTATGAAATAAAAAATTCTATTACCTTCCACTTATATTGATGGACTTATAAGTCCATGGGATAATATTGATATTTACTTTCATCAATTGATATATGGTTTGAATAAATTTTTTGGAAATTCTATGATTACATACAACTATTAAATGAATAAAATGGTTAACATATAGGTTTAATTATTTTCATAAAATCAATGAATTCATAAAATATAATATTTTAATATACAAGAGTATGATTAGGGAATGTTCATTACCTTTTTTTAATAAAAGTAAACAATTATATATGGCTTGATAATTGTAAAAAATGAGTATTCATGAGTCAATATGTTTTCTTCCCCCTTAGCATAGGTTCAAAAAGAAGTTTCACTTTATGTTTCTTACGAATTAAAACCAACACCAAAGGTATTGAAATTATTAGAAATATTATAACAGATTTAGGAAGAGAAAATTATCACATTATATGAACTTTAGGATTTTGTGGCTCATGAATTACCTACTATTCATAGAGATGGTAGAAAATACAATCACAATTGGAAGACTAAATATACTTTTTAATCCCCTATATTGAAAACTATCACATAATGGAATAATCTAGATTTTGTGCCCATTGAAAAAAAATGATTGTGATAAAATATTATTGAGTAGTTTGGGTGTTAGTGGTGAATAAAAGGACCATGTTAATGCCTAATGTTATTTAAAAGAATTGGTTTTATGGAAGTAATGGATTATATATTTGGGTGAGGGTAAAAAGAGATACATGATAATTATATAGAATATGATGATTGAAATTGAGAAAGAGGCATTTTGTTTCATTTAAAATATGCTCAAGGTACCTGATGGTCACTCATCTAATATTTATATGTGTTTAAATATGATGATCGTGTCATTACATTGGAAAAAATTATGATGATAATATACTATATTAGTACTTGATCCTAATGACAATTAGTGTTTTTTTATCTCCCAATGTTGTCCAACTGTTGCTTGACATTAGTAAATTTTTTAGAAAACCATGTTTATTAACACAATAAATGAGTGATTTAAATTTTTTACAAGATAGAATTTTACTTACACATTTTCACTTTGATATACTATTTCAACTGTTGGAGTCCCAAATGAATGATTGTGTCTAAACTATATTTCATGGTTGCTGGCTATATGGGTGTCACGACATGAAACATGGGTGTCTTGTCGTGAAACCTATTTCCCTACCCCACATCAGATATTGGAGGGGTGTTGGGCATGGATATAAGAACCAATTATCCTCTCCCAATCATAATTACTTTTCAGTGGGATGGATAGTGGGACACCCTGGTGGGTAGTGAGCCTTTCTGAAGAAAACAACTATGAGGGAGATATCCAAAAATGAAAATATTTTGACATAGGGTCCTGAAGCCCTAATATTGATACTTTAATTAGCATAAGAGGGAAAATTTAATATAATTGTTTCTCTCTCAATGGTTTCAATGGATTTATATATATATAAAGGTATTCTGATCATCCACAGAAACAATCTTTATTTATGGAAAAATAAATTGAATCAATACTTAAAGTATTTCGGAAAGGATGTATTTATAGTAGTTATGAATGTTAAATTGGACACTTTTGACATTTTTTCTTTATCAGAATATAAAATAATGGAATTGGATACCAGCACCATTTGAATATATTCTTTAGGGGGATTTATATACAATGAGATCTATAATATGTCATGTAATACATCACATTACATATAGTAAATGTTTCTAAATATTTTTCATGGTGACTCAAGATTTAGAGAAGAAAAGATATAGGATCCATGGAAAAGGTATGAAGTTCAAAGAATACACTCAAATGAGTCTGTTTATTAATTATTTGAGAGGATTAATGTTGTTGTGTAAGATATGTGTGGTCTCAGAGAAATTATTAAAGACATAAATATTATTAAGAAAATATGAATGAGACTTCCACCTAAGTTTAATTCCAATTTTTTTGTATTGGATGATAAAGATCCCAAAGAGCATACATTGTATAGATTTCACAATACTCTAGTTTCATACATAATGATAAATGAGGATAATCAGTTTATAGAAAAATAAAAGTACAATGATGTGTAATTCATGCGTTTGTATAATCTCACTATTTAATATAGTTTAGAATATGACAAAAAACATTATGTGATGTCATTCCATTCCACATATCTATAATGAAGAATAAATAAAACTTCGAAGGTGAACTCATAATTTCACTCTTTCAATGTGGAATGGTTTGACATTATTTATAATGGTTCCCTAAGAAGTTTCAATACAATGATGAGGATGATGTATAAATTACCATTATGTAGTCTTCAACATGTGTGAAAGGAATGAAAAAGTTTAATGTAAGTTTCATCAAAAAGAAGAATATTATTTCACAAGAAAATAATAGTTTATAATAATGTGTATTAGAAGTGAACTAAAACTACAAATATCATGATGAAAATTCTATAGTGGTAGTTATAGGTATATTCCATACAAGGGAAGAAAGTGATAATGATAAATAAGATTTTAATGGAATCATTGATCTCTTTGATGAATTAGATACCACTATGGAGGAGATAGATATTTTAATTGAAAACATTAAGAAATAAAATAGAGTGGGTAATGATGGAAAATATTATATCTTCCATTAGAACAAGATAATTCTAATATTGAGGAATAAATTTTAAAAATTTAGTATTTAATTCTAGAAAACTTATAATCATTTTTTGAGTACAGGATCAAATTTGATGATTAGAAAAGGGAGGATGATGTACGACTATCATAGGGCATGGAAGAACAATTATTTACTAAGTTAAAATGTAGTAATGTGGTTGACATAGGATGTCTCCAGAGATGAGTGCACACAAAATAGTTGTCACTTTTAATAAGAGAATAAAAATGGGGTGTTCTATTTATAATAAATTAATTATATTATGATTGAAATGATAAATAAAATCCAAATGATTGAAGAAATATGGTATTAAATGTATGATTGGGTAGAGGCAGGTTTTTAAATTGACATTCTATCATTGTTTTATTTTATTCTAACATCTTCTGCTTTGTGGTTAAAAGTGATATTCCACAGTCGTTTCCTCTCACATTTTTGGTCAAAAGGTGACAGTGAGAGAATTCTTTACCAAGTTCTTAGTTTGGTCTACTATCCTTCCATGTGGAAGATAGTTGTATTGAATTTCCTCAATAGACATGGTAAATGCCGGGTTGGGTCTTGTTTATCCCATACAATCAACCACATTCACTTCCCCTTTTACACTTAGTGATGATCGTCGAGTACATAACCACTAATCTATGGTCTATTCCATCGTATGTAAACTAGAAATTAGTGGACAGAGATAATGATTATTTTACCAAGGAAAAATTCAATAATGGAATAAAAATCCATGAACGGATGCAATTGATAATAAAATCTTCTATATGAAATTGAAAATGACTTTGATGAAGAAAGTAATTCCTTTCAATTGCGTCCAAGAACTCAAGAATTAAAAAATAGAAAACCAACCATTCCCCCAATCAATAATAATGTTTACCCCACCATAGTAAGGGTAATCGAGATGAATGAGGAAGATGAAGGCATTACAAAACTATAGAAAAAGAAAAAAAGAAAATGAAAAGAAGAAGAACTATACATCAGATTTTGTCCTCTAAAAGTTTTATGTTGTTTGCAACCACTCCTTCTCGAATCACCCAAAGGTCCCATCTTATAGAATTCTCCAAATCAAATTTCCTTTGGTTCCTAAAAATATCAAATTAATTGGGTGGTTATATAGAATGATATGTAATATTTATTGAGCATTAATTTTTCTTATAGATATTTCCAAAAATAATCATTCAATGCATCCCATTCAATATATGACATAATTAATCTCAATCTATATGACATTCAACAGATAATTGAATATAGGATTTGGTTGACCATTTCATTTGGATTCCAATTAATGGGAGCTATTATGACTTATTAATGATTGATTAACTGATGTTCTATCCACATGGTCATCTAGAATCTTTCTCCAACTTAATGGAATTTTTAGGGTCCATTGATGGAAGAATGTTATCATGATCCCTAAGAAAATGTTATAGACATAATTACGAGGTTTCAAAAAAAGTTAATCACATAAATTGAAAATATATTTTAAATGATATGGTATAATTCCCAAAAAACTTAAATTCTATTAAATTCTCAAAATTAGAAAACATTCCAATTTTAACACAAAACATACCATAAATCCAAAAATGATGTAATTAAACATAAATTGATGAATTTTTTGGATCTAAATATTTTATATACATATAAAAATTTTATAAAATATTAACCCTTTCAATTCCACCACACTAATCTGTTGGACTCTTGGACAATTAAGTATTACAAAAAAGCACATCAAATTTTAAACACATAGCCACGAGATCCTCCAAATACACACATTGAAATTAAAAGATATCATATATAATATAAAAATTTATTTCATGTTATAAATTTATTTCATTTATTATATTTCATATTCATTTTTCATCCCATGCACACAAGACACCTACCTCACATTAATTTTACCACATCTCACATATGTCAATTTTTAACAAGGGTTTTCTCTTCCAAACCATTCAACGGTCACCATAGGTTTTATAAATTCCTAATTCTCTACCCGATGTGAGTCAAAGACATGTGTTTATTATGATTACTTTTCAATGTTTTTATGTGAATTCTGGTTGTTAGAATTTTGATGATAAAAATTTTGAGGGTGAATGAGGACGGCTTGGATCTCTTTGAAGAAAAATTGAACAATTCTAATTTTCACCCATGTATGGAATCATCCTCAATCACCTTAGTATAAATTCATCTCTATAATCATTAAATCTCAAGAAATTTTTGAATAGATTATAATTTCAATATCAAAAATTCCAATCATCTTAAACATGATTTTGTTTAGCTCTAGAAAAGGAAAAACTTTCTTCCTCCAATAAAAGATCCAGAAAAGAACAGCTTATATTATCATAAAGCACTATAAAAGGCAGAAAATTCAACAAAATGAATTTCCAATAGAACATACATCTCATTAGAATTTGATTCTATACCCAAAGTTTCACTAAATAAGGTTTAAAAACACAAGATAGCATCACTCACACTTATGTTCAATTGGATCATGCAATTTAACATCCAGAGCAGGTTGGATAGTGAAAAGTTTCTTGTAATGTGTGTAACATAAAATGATGTTCATGGCTTCTAATGGAAATAAGGAATAAATGTACAAGACTTTCCAGAATTTAATATATTCTCTTGAAAGGGGGGATTTCACACAAAAGAAATTCCACAATCATTTAAAACACATGTACCAAAAACCATCATGTTTTGAAAGAAATAAATCATACTATGGTTAAAAAAGTATGTTCTTGTTATCTAAAGATGTGAGGTGAATAAAAATAATATAATAACAATGGTTCTGAAGCCTCATGGAAAAGTTATTTAAAATATAAAGGAAATGAGATATGGCATGGGATTCAAAAATCTGAGTCATTTTCATGAAATATCCAATGAATTGAACATGAAACAATATAATTTTCAACATTCATTTAAACTCAGTTTCATTGAATAAAATATTTCAACAAATGACATGGGTTTCAAAAATATCAATGATAACCATTTCAGCTCAAATGATTTGAAAGCACACCACAAACTGAAAAATAAACACATAAAAATTTTAAAACACACAATTTGTTTTTTTGAAAAAAAAAACACAAAATGAAAATCCAAAATTAAAAAGGTTTCCTCCCCCAAACAGAAATTATGAAGTGTCATCAATGCGTTTAAGTGTATTGACCATGTAAGACAATTTTAAAATGAATCACAATAGTAAGGAAGTGTGAAGGAGTGGTACAACCTGATGGATCTTATTGATAGATTGGTTGGAGGAGCGGGATTGTAACAGCCCAAGATTTTATGAAAACTATTCTTTTTAATTTCACTAATGTCTTGTGTTGTACGCTACACCAAAAGGAGCTTTCACAACACGCATCCTTGAATTTCCTTGCATTACATTCAATCGCGACCTTCTTCAATAGCGTGTGTAGTACGCAATAACGAGTTTCACTAAACAACATTATGCTATTAAAATATTATTAAAACTAGCCGTTATGAATAGTAACAACCAATTTTTGAAATTTTGTAAATTTTATTTTTCAAAATGGAATTAATTTTTGGATTCGTAATATCGAAATTAGCTTAGGGTGAAATTTTGGTACTTTTCAGATAACTTTCATTTTCTGATGAATAGTGAAAATTACTAAATTTTAATTAAAAACAACTTTTTTAATCGAAATAATTAATAGTGATAACTTCTTAATTTGAGTGGTTTTAAAGTATATTTAGAATATATTTTTACAATTCAATACAATGTTGGTCATTGGATGTAATTTCACATTTACACCAGACATAAACAAGTGTTAATCTTTTGATAGTTATTATCTCTTAAAAACACGCTATTTGTTGTGACAGCGGAAATTAATTATAAAATTAATTAATGCAACTTATATGTTGGGAATTTTGTAAAATAGAAATCATTTTTGAATTTGGAATATCAATTATAGCTTAGGGTGAAATTCTGGCATTTTTCTGAAAAACTTCAATTTTTGATGAATAGTGAAACTACTAAGTGGTAGTTAAAAAATTAATTTTTTTTTCATAAATCTTAATTTTACCGCTTCTGTGAATGTAATTTAAAAAATCCGAGAGACACGGTTGATGTCAGTAAGTAAAATGTGGTTAAATGAGATGAAAATAATTTTTTGTGAATAGTAACTTTTTACTTTTATTTACCACGGTTAAAAGTAAATAGGGTAATTAAGGGTAACAATGATATTAATATTACCCTAACACATGTCCTAATCATATTGGACAGGTGTATCTCGACCAAAAACAACCCTAAGTGTAAAATATTATCATTTAGGCCCACTTAGATTAGACTAGGACATTTATTATTATTTAATTCAAAGAAGAGTTAAAAGAGTTAAAATCAAAGTTTATTTACTAAAACATTTTTAATATAGGGTTATAAATAATATAATTTCGACTATAAATATTCATTAGAAATATAAAACTATTTCCTACATAATGGTATTTTATTTGTAATTTTTATACTTTAAAGAAGTTAATTTATTTATGACACAATGATGATGCAGTAATTACCTTTTTAATAAAATATTTACATAATTGATGTTATAAATTCCCAAATAAATGTAATTTGAGACTTTTTATGACTTAAACTAATTTTATAGGTTAATATGACATGTTATTCTTTATTTAAGTAACTTGGTTTGAACTTATCATTCTGTTAGAAATTTCATAAAAATCATGTACCAAATAGTGTCAAAATTGACATAAATTGGTTTTTAAAACAAATATTATATTATTAATTGTTATTTTATTCCTAAAAATCTAAGGTTCGTCCAAATGACTTAGATAAGGTTATATATATTAATAATAAACAATTTGGGGTTTTTTTGGCTTCTTATAGTAAGTTTATTAACCATATAGTGTAAGAAAACAAAAATACACGGTAAAAGTTAAATTATTTAACTTAGAGTTAAATCTAATTGATAAGGTTAAAATAATAACCTAAAATTGTATAAATCCTATTGGATGAGAGGATTTAGACCCATACCCACCTTATCCTCTAAATAAATCAATTTGGAGCTATTTAAAACTGAACTTGACTTTATAATAAAATAATATTTTTTGTTATTCCAAAGGTGCCCCTCTCCTCCCTTATAAAAGGGCACCTCCTCCCTCTCTTCCTCACACAACTTTGAGCCTTCAAGCTCGGCCAACCCCTGCCAAAATCTCTTATCCACTTCCCTAGTATCATCCTAGAAGTCCTGGTCTTCTTAGAAGACCAATTTTAGTTCCCTAAAAGGAGGTCTCAAAGAAGCACTTCAAAGAAGAGGTAATATCCATTACCGATCCTTTCCAATTTCGTTCTTCTTCAACTTCTTCTTCTTTATTTGTTTCATTATGAAGTAATAACATCAGTATAAATCATATAATGATATGTCATTATAAGTATGAAACAACCCTATTTAACCATCTATCCATCCTACGGAAAATGAAATCACCGCGCGTGCGTACGTACGGAATACCGTCTCCATGCTGTGGTGTAATCTATTTTCCACCACCACCTTAATAGGATGAGTATAATGGTGTAACGAGTAACTATATATGATTATTATAAAGTGATATTGATACTGAAATAGTATACATACACTTTAACACAATTCCACGACCATGGAAACGATATCATCGCTCGTGCGTACGTACGGACTACCGTCTCCAAGACGTGATGAGATTCATTCTCCATGTTAACCATTTAAGAATGATTATAAAGTATATATAAGAAATAATAATGGAATATATGACATGGTAAATCTACTGGATTTATGTATATATATATATATGTCATATACTTACTTCCATTCAAGATAATAAGGAAAGGAAAGCAGCATTCATGCGTACGTACGGACTACCGTCTCCATGAACGGTGTGTTTCCTTTCATTTATCTATCTATTATATATATATATATATACTGAATATATATGATATATAAATCATACTTTATATTCTGGAAGTATGTAAATCATGATATAAGTAATAATAATGTCAAGAACAACAAGTCCAAACACCTACGATAAATGAGACGATTTTACCCAAAACGCTACTTTAACATGAATTTACAAAAGAACAGGTAATATAAAGTCATAAGTGGACCATATATGATATAATAACAATTAATATGATTCTGGAATAAGTCCATAACATGATTTAAATCATTATACAGGAGTTTCGGACACGTACAAAGCAAGTCGGACCTAAGGTAAGGGAAATATCACAATCTCATTTCTATTCGAGATTGTTTATACTTTGTAATTTACTGGGGTGTATTTTATCATCCACATAAATGTTTCCTCAATATGTAATATTATTTTTATCCACCTACAATTTTTTGAATCCAATTTTACCCTTCGGTGAGTTTTTAGTAAAAGATATGAAAGGAATCTTTTGTCGTTTTTCGTACGAGGTACTTTTTGACTTTTCCGACAAAAGTACGAAGAATGTTTTTTTTAAATTATACGGCATGAATGGATTTTTAAAACATTATTTCCAAGAAGCTTCCTTTACAAGTTTTCAAGTTTATTTTTAATCAAATTATTTTATTTTAAAGTCGTATGACATGTTATGAAAGGAAAAATGTTTTTTGAAGAAGAAAGGATATTTTCCTCAAGAACGGAGTTCAAGTGTTTTATCAAAATTATTTTCCATATAAGATAATAAAGGGTTATTTTTTTATCCCTATTATTACATTGATTTGATAATGTTGTGATGGAATTATTTTTATAAATTCCTTTATCTTATATGAATTGTTTTATGATGTCATGATGTTTAAGATTCCCATTTGTATTACATGGGTTATGCAATGATGCATGATTTATGATTTTTTGGCACACATAAGAATGGTATCATTATGAGATGGGTGGGACCTATATCTCCCTCCAATGCATTGGGTAAAGATTTTATATCTCATGAGATAGACATGGTTGGAACGGTAGGTTATACCGGTTCAGTGAAACAGGACTGAAATGAGGGTGACTCGGTTCAGAAAGGGACTTTGTCCACTAAGATAGTCTTGGCAATGAGTCTTGACTAACAAGAAATTATTCTCTATGATTATGTGTTTATGCCACTATGTTTCATGTTTTAAGTTATGATTATTGGGATTCCATTTCACTACTATGATTTATCCCATGTTATGAAATTATGCTCTCTTTTGCAGGTTAAGATTTCCAAAAGTTATGTTCTTATGTATATGATGTGATTGATATTTATTTTGTTTACCATTACTGAGAATTTGAGCTCACCCTTTTATGTTTTCTTTTCCCCAGGATATAAAGAAAGGTTTTATGTATAAAAAAAAGGAAGATCTTTATGGGAGATGTTCAAGATCTTTCACCAGGATTAGAAGATTATATTCCGAGTTTCCAAAGACACTAAACTATTACGATCCTTGTGTGTGTGTTTTTGTTATGTACTAAGTATTCCTCAAAAGTAATGTAATGTCAATGTACATCAAGATTCGAGTCTTTACAGTTGGTATCAGAGGAAAGGTTTAGTCAATCTTTGGAAACTAGGATGCGAAAACGTTAGTGAGATCCCTAGAGATATTTCTAAGGTATGTCTAGGGATGTCCCTAAGGTTAAGTATACGTATAGGTTATAGTACTAGAATTACCCTAATGATTATAGAATTAAACCTAATATGTTATATACTTAAGGTACTCCCCCTTTATTATGTTTTTTCCCCTAGCATGATTTTTGCCTCTCACGCTATTCTTTTTGGGTTTTAGAAAATGGATGGAAACAAGATGATTCATGATAATGGAGGATATGATGGACAATGGAATTATATTCTTCATAATGAAATGGGATTTGGAAGTCCAAACATCATTATTATGCCGAATCAGAAATCTCATAATATGATCAATAAAGTAAAATTTGGTAAGTTTCTTGACTCGGCTAATAAGAGAAAGATGGAGTTTCATGATGATCATAGAGGAAAGAAAGTTCAATTTACCCTATGTAAATCATGTGGGAAGAGGCATCAAGGAGAATGTTTTAAAGGAACTGGAAGATGCTTTGGGTGTGGAAAAGAATGACACAAAGCAAGTAAGTGCAAAGGAAAAGGTTCAGTTAACACCATGGATGAGGATAATGGCGACATCAAAAATGGTTAAGTGTTTTAAATGTGGAATGTATGGGCATTATTCAAACCAATGTCCTAAGGGAAAGACTCATGAAGAGAATCAGTATGGTCGTATGGGTATTATTTATGTGGATGATGATGAAGAGACTACAAATGATATGTGAGATGAAATAATTGTTGAAGCTCGGTCAATGGTTTAAGAAGGTAGTGGAATGATTACATGTTTATCAAGTGTAATGTTGTATAAGTAATCTCATGGTACTATGGAATAAAGAGACATCTAAGGATTGTTACACTATTGTCTTTCCTAAGTTTTTAAAGTGTATGATTAATGGTACTAGTAACCATGAAATGTTATTCAGATATTTTTTGGAAAGTAGATGATATGCGCATAATGAAGGAATAATAAGATAATGAGGTATTTGATTGTATTCATGAGCTCATGACTGATATAAGGAGAAGGTTATATCATGGTTTGAGTATATATAATTTTGAGGATTTTGGTATGTGGAAGGTGTTAACTTTTAACTGCATTCATGTTTTCACTAAGGTATTCAAGAGAATACATGATTAAGGACTTTGAATGTTTGGAATGTGACCAACAAAACATATCTTATGATATATGGGGATCAACGATGGTATTAAATCTCGGGTAATCGTTTTCACTATGTTATGAGAGTGGACTGTAGTATTATTGATAAACCTAAAGATTGGAATGGATTATATTGGACATAAGTTAGTATTGTTTAAGGATAGAAGTTCTTTTTTCAATATTATTGATGGGATGTTATAGTAATATAGTTTTAGAAAAAGGAAAACCTGTAGGACGGGCGACAGCCCATCGCGTCGGACAAGTCTGTGGGAATCGAACCCACAACTGAAGTGCGACTGGCCTTTATCGCCTACCACTGGCCTACAGGAAGTCCCTGTTTAGTGGAAACTAGTTTTATTATATTAAGCAGTATGATATATGATGTATAAGTCCATTTTTGGAACCATATATGATTAATCTCACTATAGAATGACTTATGTATATTTAATAACTTTTGCTAACCTTTTGTTTGAGATAGATGGAATGACCCGTCATTCTATCACATGACCTGCTAACACTTCACGAATAACAAATTCAACTTCATTTATTTAAGATATGAAGTGGAAATTGTTCAAGGCACGAACAACAGTGAGATTGTACCAAAATAAAGTAAGTATTTATTCTAATTCAAATTCTTTAACTTTAGGGAAACGATCTTGAAAACCCAAAATGTTGTCCTAGTGCTCTTGTATCTGATTAATCAGATGGTACCTTAGATAATAACTAATTTATGGCTTTGTGATTGCTGGCTTTTCCATAGCCATGTTCTCTACCACTCTCCTTTAGAACATGATGGTTAGATTTCTCTTCCATATCCATATGTTCACCTATGTGGAAGCCCAGTGATTAGTTTATTTGGGTAACCGTTACGTTTCATACTTTTGTTTTTAAAGATTGGTTTTGGTATTCCTTTTTACGATGTGGGTTTCTATTAAAGAAACTTTCAAATATTAAACCATTTATAACCCCGACGAATTTTGAGGGCGAAATTCATTTTAAGGGGGGTAGAATGTAACAGCCCAAGATTTTATGAAAAATATTCTTTTTAATTTCACTAATGTCTTGTGTTGTATGCTACACCAAAAGGAGCTTGCACAACACGCATCCTTGAATTTCCTTGCATTACACGCAATCACGACCTTCCTCGATAGCGTGTGTAGTACGCAATAACGAGTTTCACTAAAGAACATTATGCTATTAAAATATTATTAAAACTAGCCGTTATCAATAGTAACAACCACTTTTTGAAATTTTGTAAATTTTATTTTTCAAAATGGAATTCATTTTTGGATTCGTAATATCTAAATTAGCTTAGGGTGAAATTTTGGTACTTTTCAGATAACTTTCATTTTCTGATGAATAGTGAAAATTACTAAATTTTAATTAAAAACAACTTTTTTAATCGAAATAATTAATAGAGATAACTTATTAATTTGAGTGGTTTTAAAGTATATTTAGAATATATTTTTACAATTCAATACAATGTTGGTCATTGGATGTAATTTCACATTTACACCAGACATAAACAAGTGTTAATCTTTTGATAGTTATTATCTCTTAAAAACACGCTATTTGTTGTGACAGCGGAAATTAATTATAAAATTAATTAATGCAACTTATATGTTGGGAATTTTGTAAAATAGAAATCATTTTTGAATTTTGAATATCAATTATAGCTTAGGGTGAAATTCTGGCATTTTTCTGAAAAACTTCAATTTTTGATGAATAGTGAAACTACTAAGTGGTAGTTAAAAAAATTAATTTTTTTTCATAAATCTTAATTTTACCGCTTCTGTGAATGGAATTTCAAAAATCCGAGAGACATGGTTGATTTCAGTAAGTAAAATGTGGTTAAATGAGATGAAAATAATTTTTTGTGAATAGTAACTTTTTACTTTTATTTACCACGGTTAAAAGTAAATAGGGTAATTAAGGGTAACAATGATATTAATATTACCCTAAAACATGTCCTAATCCTATTGGACAAGTGTATATCGACCAAAAATAACCCTAAGTGTAACATATTATCATTTAGGCCCACTTGGATTAGATTAGGACATTTATTATTATTTAATTCAAAGAAGAGTTAAAAGAGTTAAAATCAAAGTTTATTTACTAAAACATTTTTAATATAGGGTTATACATAATATAATTTCTACTATAAATATTCATTATAAATATAAAAATATTTCTTACATAATGGTATTTTATTTGTAATTTTTATACTTTAAATAATTTAAGTTATTTATGACACAATGATGATGCAGTAATTACCTTTTTAATAAAATATTAACATAATTGATGTTATAAATGCCCAAATAAATGTAAATTGAGACTTTTTATTACTTACACTAATTTTCTAGGTTAATATGACATGTTATTGTTGATTTAAGTAACTTGGTTCAAACTTATCATTCTGTTAGAAATTTCATAAAAATCATGTACCAAATAGTGTCAAAATTGACATAAATTAGTTTTTAAAACAAATATTATATTATTAATTGTTATTTTATTCCTAAAAATCTATGGTTCGGACAAATGACTTAAATAAGGTTATATATATTAATAATAAACAATTTGGGGTTCGTTTGGCTTCTTATAGTAAGTTTATTAACCATATAGTGTAAGAAAACAAAAAGACACGGTAAAAGTTAAATTATTTAACTTAGAGTTAAATCTAATTGATAAGGTTAAAATAATAACCTAAACTTGTATAAATCCTATTGGATGAGAGGATTTCGACCCATCCCCACCTTAGCCTCGAAATAAATCAATTTGGAGCTATTTAAAACCGAACTTAACTTTATAATAAAATAATATTTTTTGTTATTCCAAAGGTGCCCCTCTCCTCCCTTATAAAAGGGCACCTCCTCCCTCTCTTCCACACACAACTTTGAGCCTTCAAGCTCGGCCAACCCCTGAAAAAATATCTTCTCCACTTCCCTAGTATCATCCTAGAGGTCCTGGTCTTCTTAGAAGACCAATTTTAGTTCCCTAAAAGGAGGTCTCAAAAGAAGCACTTCAAAGAAGATGTAATATCCATTACCGATCCTTTCCAATTTCATTCTTCTTCAACTTCTTCTTCTTTAGTTGTTTCATTATGAAGTAATAACATCAGTATCACTCATATACTGATATGTTATTATAAGTATGAAACAACCCTATTTAACAATCTATCCATCCTACGGAAAATGAAATCACCGCGCGTGCGTACGTACGGAATACCGTCTCCACGCCGTGGTGTAATCTATTTTCCACCACCACCGTAATAGGATGGGTATAATGGTGTAATGAGTGACTATATATGATTATTATAAAGTTATATTAATACTTAAATATTATACATACATTTTAACACAATTCCACTACCATGGAAACGATATCATCGCTCGTGCGTACGTACGGACTATCGTCTCCACGACGCGATGAGATTCATTCTCCATGTTAACCATTTAAGAATGATTATAAAGTATATATAAGCAATAATAATGGAATATATGACATGGTAAATCTACTGTATTTATGTATATATATATATATATGTAATCTACTTAGTTCCATTCAAGACAATAAGGAAAGGAAAGCAGCGTTCATGCGTACGTACGGACTACCGTCTCCATGAACGGTGTGTTTCCTTTCATTTATCTATCTATTATATATATATATACTGAATATATATGATATATAAATCATAATTTATATTCTTGAAGTAAGTAAATCATGATATAAGTAATAATAATGTCAAGAACAACAAGTCCAAACACCTACGATAAATGAGACGATTTTACCCAAAACGCTACTTTAACATGAATTTACAAAATAACGGGTAATATAAAGTCATAAGTGGACCATATATGATATAATAACAATGAATATGATTCTGGAATAAGTCAATAACATGATTTAAATCATTATACAGGAGGTTCGGACACGTACAAAACAAGTCAGACCTAAGGTAAGGGAAATATCACAATCACATTTCTATCCGAGATTGTTTATACTTTGTAATTTACTAGGGTGTATTTTATCATCCACATCCATGTTTCCTCAATATGTAATATTATTTTCATCCACCTACAATTGTTTAAATCCAATTTTACCCTTCGGTGAGTTTTTAGTAAAAGATATGAAAGGAATCTTTTGTCGTTTTTCATACGAGGTACTTTTTGACTTTTCCGACAAAAGTACGAAGAATGTTTTTTTAACTTATACGGCATGAATGTATTTTTAAAACATTATTTCCAAGAAGCTTCCTTTACAAGTTTTCATGTTTATTTTTAATCAACTTCTTTTATTTTAAAGTCGTATGACATGTTATGAAAGGAAAAATGTTTTTTAAAGAAGAAAGGATATCTTCCTCAAGAATGGAGTTCAAGTGTTTTATCAAAAATATTTTCCATCTAAGATAATAAAGGGTTATGTTTTTATCCCTATTATTACATTGATTTTATAATGTTGTGATGGAATTATTTTTATAAATTCCTTTATCTTATATGACTTGTTTTATGATGTTATGATGTTTAAGATTCCCATTTGTATTACATGGGTTATGCAATGATGCATGATTTATGATTTTGTGGCACACATAAGAATGGTATCTTTATGAGATGGGTGGGACCTATATCTCCCTCCAATGCATTGGGTAAATATTTTATATCTAATGAGATAGACATGGCTGGAACGGTAGGTTATACCGGTTCAGTGAAACAGGACTGAAATGAGGGTGACTCGGTTCAGAAGGGGACTTTGTCCACTAAGATAGTCTTGGCAATGAGTCTTGACTAACAAGAAATGATTCTCTATGATTATGTGTTTATGCCACTATGTTTCATGTTTTAATTTATGATTGTTGGGATTCCATTTCACTACTATGATTTATCCCATGTTATGAAATTATGCTCTCTTTTGCAGGTTAAGATTTCCAAAAGTTATGTTCTTATGTATATGATGTGATTGATATTTCTTTTGTTTACCCTTACTGAGCATTTGAGCTCACCCTTTTATGTTTTCTTTTCCCCAGGATATAAAGAAAGGTTTTAGGTATAAAAAAAGGAAGATCATTATGGGAGATGTTCAAGATCTTTCACCAGGATTAGAAGATTATATTCCGAGTTTCCAAAGACACTAAACTATTACGATCCTTGTGTGTGTGTTTTTGTTATGTACTAAGTATTTTGCAAAAGTAATGTAATGTCAATGTATGTCAAGCTTTGGGTCTTTACAGGGATCACCTCCACTAGATCTCATGGAATGGTCCCATGGAAATTCTTGAGCCTGTTCCCATTAATAGTGAATGGATTCTACTCTCCATCCTTCACAATCTTCACAGCACCAAAAGCATATACATGAGTAACTATAAATGGACCCTACCATCTAGAAAATGTTTACCTAGCATCATTTTGAGTCTTTAATTGAAAAGAAAAAAATTTATCTCCAGGATGGAATTATTTCGATTGGATCAGCTTGTCCTAAGACACTCTTATGATCTCCTTGTAAATCATATATTTTTCAAATTCTTCTCTTCTAATTTCCTCCAACACCTATTACTGCAAACATCTCTCTTTCCCAGCACATTCAAGATCGAAATTCATCTTCCTAAAATCCCAACATGCCCTATGTTACATTTTCATAGGTAGGTGACAATTTTTGCCACAAATTAGCCTATATGGACCCATTCTAATCGGGGTCTTGTAGGTTTTCCTATATTCCCATAAGGAAACTTCCATCTTCTAGCTCTAATACTTCCTTTTTGGGATAAAATTCTTCCCCAAAATTTCATTGATTACTCTATTAGACACTTCAAGATGACAATTTGTTTGTGGGTGATAGTGTGTTGATGTTTTATGAGGCACCACATACTTCATTAGTAAATCCTACATTATCCTATTGTAAATGTGAGTCCCTTGACAACTGATTATGGCTTTAGAAACTCAAAACCTACAAAATATGTTAGCCTTGACAAAATCAAAAACAACATTAGCATCATCAGTCCTGGTGTATTTTGCTTCTACACATTTGGAAACATAATCAACTTCAAGAAAGATATAATAATTTCCAAATGACATTGGGAAAATTCCCAAAAAATCTATCCCCTAGACTTTAAAAATCTCACAAAAATTAAGGGTTTATTGGGGAATTTCGTGTCTCTTTGAAATGTTATCTGAAAACTGAAATTTTGGAAACCTTTTTCAAAATTCATGAGAATATTTCAAAATGGATGGCTCTTACAGTCCATATTATAAAACATTCATTGTTTTCCTTTGATGTCAAAAGTTTCCTCTACAAGCTAATATGTGACAAAAGTCAAAGACAAAACCAATTTCATTCTCAGGTAAACATCTTCATATCACTTGCTCAATGAAAAACATCCAAAGAAATAGATCATCCTAAATGTAATATATAGATTTAGAATTCAGTTTGTGAATTTTGTGAGAATTAAAATGAGATGGTACCTTAGATGTTACCAGATAATTGAACATATTAGAATTCCAAGGCACTTCTCCTTTCACCAATTATAGCTACTCTCCTGGAAGGTGATCATATAGTGGTTCTTTTCCTATAATTTCATCTTCAGAAGTGTTGTAAAATCATTTGAAATGATCATCCACAAGGTTTTCAGATCCCTTTTATTTATTATTTATATGATGAACTCCATAAATAGTAACATTGATCTCAATAGAATTAGTGTACCTTCAACCTTCTTCATCAAGTACCTAAGTGTTGCATGATCAGAAAATACAGTGACTTTAGTTCCAAGAAGAAATGATCTAAATCTTACCAAAAAAACATCTACTAAAAACACATTATCCATGGTTGTATAATTGAATTGAGCTGCATCCAATGATCATCAATCATATTCAATGACGGATTCCTTCCCTCAACTCTCTGAGAAAGGACAGCTCCATCTGTTTGGTTTGAAGCTTCTCAAAGTAGCTTAAATGGTTCTTCCCAATTTGGTGGCTGCATCATAGGTGGTTCAATCAATCTCTTCTTCATCATATAAAAGGATTCCCTATATGCACCATTTAAATAAAAATCAGAATCATCCAAAAGAAAATTTGAGAGAGGGAGAGAAATCTTACTGATATCCTTGATAACCCTCCTCTAGAAACATACATGTCCTAAAAATATCTGACATGCTTCACACAAGTTGGGTAAGGAAAATAATTTTTCATTTCAATTTTTTATTTATCAACTTCAATTCAGTTTTTGTAAATGACATGACTTAGAAGAATCTATCTCTCAACCATGAATTGATAGTTTTCACAATTTAAAACAAGACTATTTTCAATGAAGGTTTTCAAAACATTATCCCGATTTTTCAAACAATGGTCAAAGGAGTTTCCAAAAACCATGAAATCATACAGTAAAACATCCAATCAATATTCAATGTGATTAGAAAATATACTTATAATGCACCTTTGAAATGTACCTCGGACATTACATAATCCAAACGACATCATTTTATATGAAAAAGTGAAGAAGGTACATGTAATGGTTGTCTTCTCTTGATCCTCATGAGCAATGGGTACCTGGAAATAACCATAAAATCTATCCAAAAATCAATAATGGGTTCTCCCTGACAACCTCTATAACATAAAATAAATGAAGGGAATGGGGAAATGATATATCAGTGTGACCTAATTCAACTTCCAAAATTCAATGCACAATCTTCACCTATTTTCCATTCTCACAGGGATTAATTCATTCTTTTTATTCCTCACAGTGTTTAGGGAAGTTTATTTTGGAACTACATGAATTGGGTTAACCCACTGTGAATATGATATGGGATAGATGATCCCAAATTCCAATATCTTCTCAAAATATTTCTTCACAACCTCCATTAAAGTGGTATTGATCCTGTATTGGGGTTTCCAAATATGGTTGGAATCTCCCTCAAGAAAAATTATAGGGGAGCATATTTTTGGGTTTATTCCTTGAATATCACCTAAAATCCACCCTATAAGTTTAATAATCTCTCTCAAAAGATTAATCAATAATTTCTCTTGGGTTTTAGAGATATTGTTAGTAATTATCACTAGTAGTTTCTCTCCCTCCCTAAGGTACACATATTTCAAATCAGTGGGGAGTGTTTTGAGTTATAGATTAGTGGGATTCTCAAGGGAGGGAACTAATGTAATGTTTCCCCCATCCATATTTTGGCCATCATACACACAAGAAACCATATCATCTTCCTCATCATTTAAAAAATCCTCCCAGAAATCAGATATTACTATTTCCTCACACATGAAGTCAGAATCTCCTACATCTTCGGCATCCACGTGTTCAATGATATTTATAATTGAAGAAGTCTTTCCTATGTCTAAGAATACATATAGTATACCTGATTCAACAATTGGCTCTGATCCTACTTCATGTTAATGTGAACATAGGGAGGGATCATCCGATGGGAGCTTCATTAATTCAAAAATATTGAAGTGGATAGTGCTCTCTCCAAACTCTATAGTGACTGTCCCCTCATAGAAATTGATGATGGATTTAGCCAACATCAAGAATGGTCTCCCCAAAATGATGGGTGAATGTGAAGGGCTCCTATCTTCATCCATATTCATCACATAGAAGTCATCTGGGAATAATAGATATTTCACTTTCACAAGGACATCCTCCAAGACTCGTAGGGAAAATTGTGTATTTGTTTGCATGATTGACCACTACTTTTGCAGGACTCAAGTATCCCATCTGAAATGAAGTGTATACCGAGTGAGGAAATAGATTATTTGAAGAACCAAGATCACATATATCATTAGAAAAATTTAAAGAACCAATGTTGCATGGAAATCGTCCCTGGAAGTCTCTTCTTCTTGGTGAAAATGTCGTTAAAAAATATAGCATACTTTGGAGTTTCTTTTACTGCTTCAAGTAAGGGGATATTGATTTCCACATTCATAATGGTTTCTATAATGTTTTTTGATGTGCACCCCCATGAAATTTCATTGATTCAATCATCCTTGATGGAAATGGAGGGGGGAATTATTTCACCTCCATATGTTGGCTTTGAAATGGTGTTTTTTGTTTCTTATTCCTTGGCCTATACTTCTCTTAATCCCCTTTCTTATCTTCCTCACAATGTATTTTCACATAACTTTTAGAGTTTACATCATCATTCTCCCTCAACTCAGGTGGTCTTGTATCAGGTTCATGGGATTTTGGTGGTGAGACCCCTTCTCCACTTCTTGTTGTTATCATGATGGCATTCTATATTGGGTTTGGGATTGTATGTGAGGTTTGTTTCCTGGTATTTTTTGTTAGGAAGTCCATGAGACCTTTAAACATGGTGGAAAAATCTTTTAAAAAGTCCTTTAGCCCCTCAATATCAGATATATGTTATTGGTCCAAAATTATGGGTTATACACGGGTTGATGGCTGCTCATAGGGTTTTAAGAACGTTGGTTGTTTGTGGTGAGAAGGTTGGATATAAGATTGCTTTTTTGTAATGGTGGGGAGTTTTGGAATTGTTGTTGGAATGGGGGTGTAGCTTGATTTGTGTGATTTCTATACTAATATTGAATATGGTTTGGCTCTCTCTATCCATGATTTTCTTGGAATTGCCTTTGCTGAAAAGTTTCCGCACAAGTTCCCATTCCCTATATTTCATCACATTGGACAGTGAAATGATCATGGGATGAGCATAAAACACATACCTTAGCCAGTGCTTGTGGGCCACACAGTTTTTTCAAGTCCATTTATCTCACCAAATTAGTTAGCTATTCAATATTAGTTTCTATTAAGGGTGATGGATGTGATGTTTGTACCTCATGAATACCTATTGTAGAAATAACTCGTGTACCAAACTGTTATGTTTTCTGTGACGTAAAGTCCCGTAATTTCCATGTAAATGTTTTTTTTAAAATAAATTGGAATTTTATGAGTCCATAAAAGTTGACTGCTCATGATTCTGAGGCCCAGAGTGCACCGAATTAATTTCTAAACTTTTGTTCTTGTACGTTTAGTAAAGGTGTGAGTGGGATTTTCTAAATTTTGAACCAGTGCTCAGAATTGAAATGTGAGGGCACCGTTGAAATCACAGCACCGATTTTTTCCTAAAGATACTTTCACCTCGACGGAAGTTGGTTGAGGGTGAAAGTAATATTTTGGGTTTTTCAAGAAAGATTAAAATAAAGATAAAAGTGTGTGACATTTTTATTTTTATTTGCAACACCCATGTGGGTGTTGGGAGGGGGGGTCCCCCGGAACTAAACCTCCATGTGGAATTGGAGAAGAGGGGACCACCCGAACCTAACCTCCCATGATAGGTAATGGTGGTGGGGACCACCCGAACCTAACCTCCAATGAGATTTTATAGTGGTGGGGACCACCCAAGGCCTAAACCTCTTGGACTCCACTCATTATGGAGAAAAACCTCTCAACCCCCATCATTAATGTGGTGGAGCCTCTTGAATTCCTCCACATTAATTGTGCCAAAGAACATATCATTATTATGCCTACTCTCCTTTAATTAATTAAATATGATTTTGAATATTATTCCAACTACTTAATAGATATTAGAATCTATTACTTTGGGAAACGTATTCGTTTGTTGGAAAAGGAGGATAAAGAGAACCTGGCAGAAAGCTCTCCAACGATGAATTCTCTGTCAACAAAAAATGTCGACCTCCTTCGACCTTCTTCCTCAGGACATCTTCTGACATGGGACGTCCTCATCTACGGTGATTCGATGACCAAACTACCTTATTGCAGCAACTCATAAAGCGAACAAGGTAGGGGTTTTTTCTTAAATGTCTATCACTTTCCATGTACTCACTTATTTTCTTGTGTAGGTCAGGAACAAACATTGCAGATGATTATGGTTTCACATTCATGATAAATTCTTTGTGAACCACTTTCTACCACTATAAAATCACAGGGTGTTGTCCAAAAAAACACACCATGACCCCTCTTCCATTCTTCTATGGTGTGTTCTTCGAAATGGAGGAAGGCGAAAAAGATGCAGGATGCAATGACACCAGCACCTGTGGCCTCGTCACACCACCCCGGCTGACCTGCAGCCTCGCTACACCACCCTGACCAACCCACGGCCTCACCGCAATTCCATCCACCGATCCACGCCACCGTCTGAGTCGAGCCATGCCACCGAGCTGAGCCTCACCGTGGAGCCGAGCCGCTTGGCCTTCCTAACCGAACCGTCGTCGAACCGTGGCTGGTCCGCCGACAAGCGGTTGGTCCACTCCCTCATGGCCAGTCCACCACCCTCATGGGCTGGGCTAGACCCAATGGGCTGGTTAGACCTGCAGACAGGGCTAGACCCATCGGTTCGAGCTGGGTCAACCCAAACCTGGTCGGCCCAGATCTGGTCGGACAAGACCCGAGCCCACTATGACACTTTATTTTCTTTTTGCCATAACTTCGGCACCGAACGTATGTTTGATAAACCGTTTGTGGTGCTATAAATCCTGAAGTGAGATTTAACTTTTGAGTAAAATCCACTGGAGTTTTGTATTGAGATGGGAAATGGTCAGGTGGAATCGAGCACGAATCCAACCGTGCTCCCGGGTCTAAAAGACTAATAATTCATAGACCGTGCGTCCAATGGATGAATCTTCATTTGTGTAGAGACCCCTATGAAGTGGCATAAATTTAAGATACTTCTTTATGGGACTTCTTGACAGTTTCTGTATCGACCTGTAGCTTGTAGAGAGGATCCTCCTAGAGACGAACGAGCACTGTACGGAGACCTAGTAGCTGGCTGAGATCTGATGACTGTTGACTAATTCGACTCGGAGTGACTTGACTATCCCATTGGGGAGAACATTGGGGTCATGGATGACCTTATGCGGGGAGAACCATGGTGACGTGGTAGACCCATGGTACTCGACAGAAGGAGTACCTCAGCAGTCTTTAAGGGGGAGTGCCTTGGTGACACAGCAGACCCACAGTGGGCAGTGCCATAATGACATTGTAGACCCACGGTACACGACATGAGGAGTACGTCAGTAGTCCAAGGTTAGTGGGAAGCACCTTGTTGTTGTAGCAAACCCACTGTACTCAATAGAGTAGGAGTTCTCTAGCAGCCGAGGTTTAGACAATGTGACTGGGGATGTCACCTGATCCTTCCCCTAGAATAAAATTCTTGTTTGAGATGAGTCATATTTTCTATGTTTTCCTCATGATTGAGATGGATTACTTAATAACTTCAGTATATGTATGGGAATATAACTAAGTAGCGTTATATATTGATTTAATACTTCTTGGATTATCCTTGGATGATTTTTGAGAGACCTTAACGGTCTCGGGGTCCCTATTGAGTATCGTTATACTCACCCTGGAACGGGCTATGCCCACACCTTATTATGTTGGATGAAGATGACGAACAAAACTGACTGAGGATGAGAGTACCAGGACTAGATGGTACATGGAGGTGGACCATACGACATGTTGGTATGCAAAGGAGATGAGTGGACATGGTGTGCAGAGGAGGAGATCAGTACCTACCCTTCAGGTAGGATCCTCTAAGGATGACCCAGCAGCTGACTTTCCCTTTTCATCAGTTGTATTGTATTTCAGTTGTACTTTTATTTTTACTTTTGGTCTTGTATTTTGGCCCCTTTACTTTCAACACTATCTTTTGGCTATACAGTTTTCATGAGTTTGTATCTTTTTGTGTGCATGGTTGTGTGTACGTACAGTTTATGAAGGAAATACCTTCCTAGTTTTAGGGAACACAACTATGGTGGTAGTCACCAGCCACTGACCTATAAAATGCGGGCTTGGGGTATTCACGACACAGGTCTCGGGGGACGTTTTTGGACAAAATGTTGTCAGAGGAGTCAGTTCTACTGTAGAACCAGGACTCTGATATTTTCTGTGAAGCAATACTGTTAAGGGTAATGAGTGTAGTTTTTAGATCTGGGAGTCTAGTGTTGGTCCAAAGGTTGAAGTATCCATACACCAGGACCCTGACTTATGATTTCTGACTTAGTACACGAAAACATTGATTGTGTGTGGGTTCTAAAAAATTTTCTTTTTGATATTTTGAGTTAGCTCATCGAGTCAGCTCACCAGGTATAGCTTTTAACCTTGGAACACCTATTTCTTTTTAGGATACTTCAATGTATATAGATAGTAAGAGTTGCGAGTGTTGTACGCACAGATAGCCCACAGAGCAATGATGCCTCGGTGCAGAGCCATATTCCAGTAGAGGCATCAGCCGTACTATTCCCCTTTGGGCCACCGATGTCACCTGCCCCAGGAAAAGACAGTGTATGCCGCTTGAGCGCATTGTATGAGTTCCAGCACCATAGGCCACCAAGGTTCAAGGGAGATATGGACCCACAGGCAGCTAATGATTGGATGGAAGATGAGGTGAGTGTTTTCCGATTGGAAGCGACACCTACAAATTTCATGGAGATCTGTGCCGCTAGACTTCTACCGACAGCAACAGGCAGATGCTGGATCTTGATTCTCCAGGTTCACAATGAGGTGACGCTTCTCTGGACAGTCTTCAAGAGCCTATTTTGGGTAGAGTTTTTTCCAGTGACAATTCATGTAGTGCACATTCAAGAGCTACTTCATCTGTAGTCGGGAAGCATAACTATGGCTCAGTACTCAGCGAGGTTCACTGACATCTCACACTACTCCACCGATATGGTGTCGGACTCATTATTCATGTCCCAGACCATCGATCAGGGACTCAAGTCTGAGATCAAGGCTTTGTTGATCTCACTCAGCATCATGACATAGTAAGGGGTGTTATAGGGAAACCTCTTCGTGGAGAGTTTTCTTGATGAGCAGTCGTCAGCAGCAAGACCCACCACCAGTCATTATGTAGAGTAGTCTTCTGTAGCTGGTAGTAGACAAGTATCACAATGATATAAGAGAACCATACCTATAGGTGGATGCCCACATGATTCAGAGTCGGTTGTGTAGGGAACCCGAGGCGGAGACATACATGATAGGATCGGACATTATTTCACATGCATCGGGCAGGGCCACATGGCTCGTGACTGTTCGACCCACCGTACGGATGATAAGCATATGGTCAAAGGACTACCCAGGCAGAGAAAATGGATTGACCGATGAGGTCCACCGAGAGCTAGAGGACATGGCAGAGGACCAGTCCGAGTAGCTGGCGGTTGCATAAAATTTGAGATGTTGCTTCCACCACCACCAGGAGGACCACCCCAACCAAAGGGAGCAGGTGGACAGGGGAGAGCTCCGCTCTAGGTAGCTGAAGCCTATGTTCACGGTGCTCTATAGATGATACATGGTACGATCTGTGTCCACTCCACCTTAGTTGTAGTAATTATAGACATAGGTGCTAGTAATTATTTAATTTCCACTTCCCTCGTTCAGAGCTCAGAGATTCCAACGGATCCGTTAGCTCAATCCTTATAGCTAGAGACTCTTACTAGAGAGGATTCAACGATTATGCATTGGTTCCGGCAGTTTGAGCGTACTCTGGGAGATGAGAGCTTTGACTAGGATCTCTTAGTAGCAGCGTCGAGGCCTTATGACGTCATCTTGGGTATGGACTGGTTATCTACAGTCCATGCTCAGATTGACTCTATTAGGTTCAAGGTGCGATGTGTCCTCACGGATGGGACCA
This sequence comes from Viscum album, assembly GCA_963277665.1. NCBI lineage: Eukaryota > Viridiplantae > Streptophyta > Magnoliopsida > Santalales > Viscaceae > Viscum > Viscum album. Next base: position 1,168,056,971 of record OY728130.1, read on the forward strand.
ATTTTACCTTCACTGGTGAGAAGGGAGCCTTTGCAGCATAAGATGGGCTTAACCAGAGGAGAGTGTAGCTGATCACTCATCAGTTGGCTAGACTTACCCTCGGAGCTGTTGATGTGGAGAGTCCGAGATATCTTATAGTGGTGGACCAGTACACGGATGTCTTCTTTGATGATGTTCCAGGTCTACCATTTCATAGAGAGCTAGAAATTATTATTGGCTTGTACCCCAGGATGACACCGATATCAACACCTACATATCGGATGGCTCCTGTGGAGCATCGAGAGATACAGGTACAAGTGGAGGACTTATAAGAGAAGGGATTCATTCCACCCTATGTTTCTCTTTGGGCAGCCCCGATTGTGTTCACCAATAAGTTGGATGGGATCTTGAGGATTTTTGTTGATTATGAGCACATGTACTAGGTGACCGTGAAGAACAAGTACACACTCTTGAGGATTGATGACCTCTTTGATCAGATGAAGGGAGCATGGTGGTTCTCAAAGATAGACCTGAGATCTGGTTATCACCAGCTCAAAGTACAAGATGAGGATGTGCAGAAGATAGCCTTAATGTGTCGTTATGACCACTAAGAGTTCTTGGTTAAGCAATTAGGCAGAACCAACGGTCCAGTAGTGTTCATGGGAATCATAAACAAGATCTTTCATTAATACATTGATCGCATCATAGTAGTCTTCATCAATGACATTCTGATCTACTCGACTAATGAGGAGGAGCATGCCAACCATTTGAGAGTAGTACTATACACACTTTGAGAGCACTGGCTTTATGGTAAGCTCTAGAAGTGCTAGTTCTTGATCCGAGAGGTTCACTTTCAAGGAAATGTCATCTCGGAGGCTGGAGTTGTTGTGGATACATAAAATAATAAGGCATAAATTTCTTGGGATCCACCCAAGAGTGTGACTGAGGTACAAATTTTCCTTGGTTTGGTTGGATACTACTGGAGATTTGTGCCAGATTTCTCCAGAATTGCAGCACCACTATTAGCCTTGACGAAGAAGTGTAAACCCTTCATATTGTCAGATAGATTCCAGTGGAGTTTTCAGGAGATGAGGTAAAGGATGACTATTCCCCCCCATCTTGAGGCTACTGGAGGAGGGCATAGGGTACATAGTCTACTACGACTCATCAGGGACCAGACTCAGAAGTGTCTGGATGTAGGAGTGACCAGTGATCACATATGGCTCTCGATAGCTGAGACAACATGAGAAAAACTATGCTACCCATGACCTGGAGTTAGCAGCAGTGGTCTTCCCCTTGAATATGTAGATACACTATCTAATGGGAGAGTGTTTTACTGTGTACTCTGATCACTAGAGTCTTAGGTATATCTTCTATAAGAAGGACCTGAACCCAAGATAGTGGCATTGGCTTGATTTCCTCCAGGTTTATGACATCGATATAGTCTATACTCAAGAGAAGGGGGACGTTGATGTAGATGAACTCAGCAGGAGATCTGGTATACAATTGCTAGGTGAGGTGATGGAGCAGCGGGCTGCTTTACAAAAATCCTTTGTGAATAGAGATAAATAATCATTTCTTCAGTTACATAAAGTCACTCTCCCACTTCTTCAGCGAGCCAGGGAGGCATAACATAGGGACATTGACTGTGAGACACGACATGCTCAAATATCCACAGGACATGCACCTGATGGATTTTCTAAAGGTTGGGAGTACATCATACTCTTTAGAATATGTACCATGGTACCACTTTCACTTCAGGAGGAATTGTTAAGGGAGTTCCACACATCCCCTCTAGCGGTACATCCAGTAGTGTAGAAGACGTACCAGGATCTCCGACGACATCACTCTTGGAATGGAATGAAGAAAGTAGTAACAAAGTGTTTTTCTCGGTGCCTCACCTGTTAGCAAGTGAAGGAAACGAATCTTGTACTACCAGGCTTGGTTATGACTTTAGAGGTCCCATAGTGGAAGTGGTATGGGATATCCATGGACTGCATGATAAAACTTCCACGTACATCCAGAGGTCATGACTCTATTTGGGTGATCGTCGACCGACTCACCAGGGCAGCCCACTTCCTATTTATCAGAGAGAAGGGTTCAGTAGAGAGCTTCGGACACCTCTATGTGAAGGAGATTGTGTGGCTACATGGATTACCCACTACTATTATCTCCGATGATGAAGTACATTTTACTTCTCAGGTATAGAAGGGGTTACAGGAGGCTTCCGAGATATAACTTCATTTGAGCTCCGCCATCCATCCGCAGAAGGATGGTCAGACTGAGTGGACTATTCAAACTCACGAGGACATGCTCCACGCTTGTTTCATTGACTTAGGTCGTAGCTGGGAGGATCACTTAACATTGGTTAAGTTCTCATACAACAACATCCATCACTCCCCCATAGGGATAGAACCTTTTGAGGCATTGTATGGGTGATCTTGTAGATCACCCTTGTGCTGGACTGACTAAGGGGAGTCACCACTCGTGGGAAAAAAGATGGTTTGGGCTACCATAGATAATGTGAAGATCATCCAGGAGCAGATGAAGACTGTACAGAGTAGGAAGAAGTCATATGCCAATAAGATATGGAGGCCTCTGGAGTTCGAGGATGGCGCCAATTTCTATCTACGTGTCTCACCATGATGAGGTCTATAAAGATTTGTCCAAGGTGTAAAGTTATCTCTAAGGTTCATCAAGCCTTTTTAGGTCCTCGGCAGAGTTGTCTAGGTGGCATACCACTTAGCACTTCCACCTCAGTTGCACCGGGTGCATGATGTCTTCCACGTATCCTAGTTGAGGAGATACATGAATGACCCTTATCACATCATCGACCTTGGTGAGCTGGGCGTCGATGATGGTGTGAATTTTACAGAGGTTCCAATAGATATTGAGGATAGACAGGAGAGGGTCCTTCATGGATGGTCGATACCTCTGGTGCATGTTTTTTGGGAAGAACGAGAACCTCCAGGAGAGCACTAAAAAGAGGGAGGCTCAGATGCGTGCTCAGTACCCCCTCTTGTTTACCTAGTTTTAGTTGTGTCTTATCGGGACATGGATCCCTAAGGTGGGGAGAATTTAAAGATCCAAATTTTCTAGGTAATTTTTTTTAAAAATAAATGGTAATTTTATGATTCCACAAAAATTGATTCCACGTGATTCTGAGGACTGGAGTTCCCGGAATGAATTTCTGAACTTTTGTTTGGGTACATTATGTAAACGTGCGAGTGGGTTTTTCTAACTTTTGAACCAGTGCTCGAAATTGGAATCGGAGGGCACTATTTTACTCACAGCGTTGGTTTTATCCTAAAGAGACATTCACCTAAACAATTTTTCGTCGAGGGTGAAAGTTAGTACTTGGGTTTTTTGAGAAAGATTAAAATAAAGATAAACAAGTTTGACATTTTTATTTTTATTTGCAACACCCATGTGGGTGATGGGAAGTGGGGTCCACCAGAACTAAACCTCCATGTAGAAGTTAAGAAGTGGGGACCACATGACTATAACCTCCCATGAGAGGATATGTTGGTGAGGACCACCCGAACATAACCTCCCATGAGTGGTTATGGTGGTGCGGACCACCCGGGGTTAAAACCTAGTGAACTCTCCTCATTATGAAGGAAAACCTCTCATCCCCCTCATTAATGTAGAGGAGTCTCTTGACTTCCTCCACATTAATTGTGCCAGTGCACATATCTTTATTATTCCAACTCTACTTTAATTAATTAAAACATTTTTGAATATTATTACAATGACTTAATAGGTATTACATTCTATTACATTGGGGAACCTATTCTTTTTTTGGAAAAGGAGGATTGGGAGGACTTTGGGATAAAGCCCTCCAATGAAGAAAGCTCTTCCAAGAAAGACCGATGACCTCCTTAGACCTTCTTCCTCAGGACTTATTTAGACGTGGGACTTCCTCATATATAGAAATTTGACAACCGTACTACCTTCTTATTCCAACTCATAAAGTGAAAAAGTTAGGGTTTTATTCCTAAATGTTTATCACTTTCCATGTACACCCTTATATTCTTGTGCGGGTTGGGAACATACATTGAGGAATATTATGGTTTTACATTCATGCTTCATTCTTTGTGAACCGCTTGCTACCACTATAAATGAGGAGGGTATGGGCCAAACAAACAAGGCCCGACACCTCCGCCTTTCTTTATTGTTGTATTCTTCGAAATGGAGAAAGGTGACAATAATGACAAAGGCAACGACACCGCCGACCGCGGTCTCGCCCGGCCGCCCCTACCGACCTGAAACCTTGTCGTTCCGCCATCGGAGCCGCACCTCACCACTATCTGCCAAGTCTTTCCACTAAACTATTCCACATAGCCAATTCGAGAAACTTCACCCTCCTGATAGAACTACCGCTGACTCGCGGTTGGTCTGCCGACCTACAGCCGGCCCACTGCTCTCACAGCCGCTCCGCTGCACTCTCGGTCCTTCCATCGTGCTCATGACCGGTCCGGTCCCCTCACAGGACAGGCTGTACCCAATGGGCCTGACCACACAGCGGACCGGGCCGGAACCAACGGGTCGGGCTGGGTCTACTCGAACCGGGTACGCTAAGATCTGGTCGGACCGGACCTGGGCCCACTATGACCCTATACTTTCTTTTTTACATAACATAGTAATTATATGTCCATATGAAAAATCATCAACGGTGATGAAAATATTGGAGCGAGATGGTCCCTTTGAGTATACTCTACTAGAGTTTTTGTTTGAGATAGGAAATGGTCCGGTTGGATCGAGCATGAATCCAACCGGGCCCCTAGGTCAAAAAGGATAATAAATAACAGACCAAACATCCTATTGATGCACTTTTAGTTGCGTTGACAACCCTATGACGTGGAGTACCTTTGATATACTTATTAATGGGACTTAGTGATAGTTGGAGTATCGACCAGTATCTTGTGGAGTGGATCCTCCCGGAGACGAGTGACCATAGTGTGTAGACCTTGTAGCTTGCTGAGACATGACGAATACTGACCAATTAGACTCGGACTGACTCAACTAGCCCAGTGGGGAGCGCCTTGGTGTCATGGAAGACCCACAGTGGGGAGCACATTGGTGACACAACAGACCCACGGTACTCAACGGGAGGAGTACCTCAGCATGACACAAGTGGAAGGGCCTTGGTGATGTCACCGACCCATAGTGGGGAGCATGTTGGTGATGTGGCAGACCCATGGTACTTGAGAGGTGGAGTACCTAAGCCGTCCAAGGATTAGGGAAGTGCTTCGGTGTCACAGCAGGCCCATTGTACTCGATAGAGGAGTAGTTTTCCAGCATCAAATGTTTCGACAATGTAACCGGGGATGTCACATGATACTACCCATAGAATAAAATCCTGGTTTGAGATGAGTCAATTTTTCAATGTCTTCATTATTATTGATATGGATTACTTGATAACTTGGGTATATGTATATGCATGTAACAAAATAAGGATATCTTTTGATTTCATACTTTGTGGTTTATCCTTGGTGGATTTTGGTGAGATTTTGAGGGTATCAGGGTCCCTACTGAGTATCGTTATACTCTCCCCTACACGGGATACGCCCGCACATTGTTGTGTTGGATTCCGACAATGGAAAATGATGACTGAGGTAGAGAGTACCAAGACTAGACAGTACCTGGAGGTGGACCATACGGCGTGTCGATACGCAGAGGAGATTTGTGGATGTGGTGTGTTGAGGGGGCGATCTATACCTACCCTTTAGGTAGGATCTTCTAAAGAAAAAATAGTAGCTGGCATTCCATTTTATTCAGTTGTATTGTATTTCAGTTGTACAAGTACTTTTACTGTAGGGATTGTATTCCAAACCCTTTACCTTCACCACTCTCTTTTGGATATACAATTTTCATGAGTTTTTATATTTTTGTGTTTTTGGTTGCGTGTGCTTACAAGTTATAAAGTCAATGCCTTCACAGTTTTAGGAAATATGCCTTTGGCGCTAGTCTCCAACCCTTAGCCTATGGAATCCGGGCTTGGGGTAGTCAAGTAATGGGCCCCGGGGGACGGGTCGTGACTTGTGAAATATTTTCAATAAAAACTATGTCTTATTCTTGTGGCTTGTCCATCAATTCACCTACAGATGATGCATCGAGAAGGTATCTATCATTTTACATTAATCCTTGATAGAAGAAAACAATAAATTGATGCACTTCTATGGCTTGATGTGGGTAGGTAGATCATTTCTTTTTTAATCATTCCATGTACTCGTAAAGGGTTTCTCTAGATGATTGTTTGATAGCATAGATCTCCTTTTTGATTGTAGGGATGAATCATTGCATGAAGCATCTCACTAAGTCATTCCAATAATCCACTTATCCAGGTTGTAAACTATACAACCATTATTTAGTATCTCTTTCCAATTAAAAACAATAATTCCTTCCACTATACTTGTTCCTCAACTAATATACGTGTTCGGAAGGTTGAGAAGACATTTGTGAACTCATTAATATGTTTGTTGGGATCTTCACCTTCTAATCCATGAAGCTTTGGGATCAATGGTATCATATTATGTTTCATCTCAAAATCATTTTTTACCACTGGCATGAAAAGAAGATTATTCTAATTAAGTAATTTTGAGGCACCAAGGTCTCTAAGGGGTGGGTTCTTCTTTCCATCCATGATGACAGGATCAGAGTGAACACTTAGATTTTCACTTCAATGTGTAAGAGATATTTCCTCAAATTCAGGTTGTAAATTGAGGATTCTGAGCCAATTAAACAATGTTATTTCCATTTTTTGATCAATGGGGAAAGTTTTAGTGTTTTAGGTTATAGCCATGAAGCTTTTTAATGAAAATTAAAAAGGGTAAAAGAATAAGAGAATAAAATGTTGGCACTACCTCCCCAGCAACATCACCAAATTTGATGCATACCTGTCGTAGGGAATGGAAAACCAATTATTTCATTTGATAAAATGTAGTAATGTGGTTGACCTAGGATGTCTCATGAGTGGAGTGAACACAAAACATTTGTCACATTTTATTGGAGGAAAACAATTTGTGTTATTTTTAGAATAAATTAATAAGATAATAATTGAAATGAAAAATAAAATCCAAATGATTGAAAAACTATGATATTAAAAGTATGATTGGGATGGGGCCAATTTTATAAATGAAATTCTATCCTTGTTTTATTTTATTCTAACCTCTTCAGTTATGTTGTTTAATGTGAGAATACACGATCATTTCCTCTCACTCCTTTTATTGAATGTTGATAGTGATAGAATTTTTTAACAAGATATCAGTTTGTTATACTCTACATGCATGTGAAAGATATTTGTATTGAATGTCCTCAATTAACATGGTAAAAACCTGATTAGGTCTTGTTAATCTCAAATAAGCAAGAACATTAACTACCACATCTATAGGTACTGACGATCATCGAGTACTTTACCACTAATCCATTGTCTATTTCATCGTATATATTATAGAAATTAGTGGAGGGATATAATGATAATTTTACCATGGAATAAATAAATAATGGAATTAAAACTCAATATTTATCACAATTGTTAATAAATCTACTAAATTAAAATGAATCCAACTTTGAAGAAGAATGAAATTTAATTCAATTACGTTCAAGAAATCAAGAATTACAAAGTCTAAAACCAACAGTTCCCCAATCACTCAAAATGATTACCATGACATGGAAAGGGTAATTGAGATGAATGGGGAGGAAGAAGGCTTTCCAAAACAATGGAAAAGAAATTAATGAAAGGGAAAAGAAGAAAAATTGTCTTGCAGAATTTGTCCTCTGATACATTTCTCATGTTTGGCACCACTCCTTCCTAAATGACCCATAGGAACCTTCTTATATAATTATTCAAATAAAATTTCATTTCGTTCCAAAAAATATCAAATTAATTGGAAGGTTATTTAGAGATATATGTAGTATTTAATGAGGATTACTTTGTCATAGAGATATTTCTAAAAATCATTATTCAATGGTTCCTATCCAATATCTGACATAATTAATATAAATATCCATGATATTCAACCGGGATCTGAAAATCAGACTTAGTTGGCCATTACAATTGGAATAATGTTAATTGGATCTATTATGAATTATTTATATTTGATTAACAACTATGGGGTCCACATGGTCATCTAGAATCTTACTCCAACTTAAATGAATTTTTAAGGTCCCTTGATAGAATAATTATATCATGTCCAAGAAGAAAAGGTTGTAGCAAAAAAATCCAGGTTTCCTAAAAATGGAATCATATAAATTGGGATTATATTATAAAATATATTTTCTAATTACAAAAACACATAAAATCTTTTAAAATCCCAAAAATAGGAAAATATCCAATTTTAACAACAAAAATACCACACATCCAAAAATGATGTAATTAAACCTCAATTGATGAATTTTTTGGATTTATATATATAATATAAATATAAAAAATTTAGAAAATATTAACTCTATGAGTGGTAAATTGTTTTAATACAAATATAAAGATAAAATAAAATGTAATTAAGAACATGAAGTGGAAGTCATCAGATTGCAACAAGAAATTATTGATCAAAAATATCTATTGACTCCAAATATTAGATAAGGAATTTTGAACATTCAGGAAACATAATAGATATATGGGGGGTATTGAGGTCTATAAAAATAAATTTCATTAAAAAATCTAAATTATAATGCTATTGTAGAGTGTGATAACAAAAATAAATATTTGGTGATTGATTTTAGATGGAATAGGATTATTCTTAGGGAAAAAATTGATTTCGGCCTAAATTAGAATCATAATAATCATAGAACTCAAGGAAGAACTAATCCTAGAATAATGTTTCGGAATATACCTCATATCAGTTGTTAATTATATGCAAAGGTAGAAAATTATCAAAATGTTTTCTCCATATCCAAAATGTATCCAAGAAGAAAAGTGAAACAAAGGATAAAACATAAAGAACAATATTACTTGGTTTTTCAAAGGTGTGGATCCTTGATAGAAGATTCACATCCCATATAATGGTAAATAAGTATCTAGTTAGTGATAAAAAATATGATAATGGGGTGTTTTTAAATATGGAAATGATGAAGGACTAAATATTTTTTTCATCAGGAAATCCAAATTTATGAAAAACGATATGAGGCATGCTGATGTCTTGTTTATCCAAGGTCTCAATCATATCATTATATGTGTTATTAAAATTTTTGACTTAGGAAAGTATATAAGAATTACCATAAATTTTAATACATCCAACAGAAAATATGGTACAATATTTTTACTAGTAAATCACACAAATCATAATCTATACCTTTTGAGTAGAGAAGGAGATATGCACTTTCTATCAAGAGAGGATAAAGAAATGTTGTGGAATAACTAACCTGTCTATCTAAGTGAAACATATCTCAATGGTCTGGTTAAATGTGATGCATATTGAGATCTCCCTAATCAACAATGTGATCATATTTACACATATAGTGATTTTCGACAATGTAATATTATAATAAAGACTTATAAAAAACCAAATTAAACCAGAGTGTTTGAATTAGTATATGCAGATGTGTGTGGATCAATATCAACATGATCCATTGACAAAAATAGCTATTTAATCCTTTTTATAGATTATTTCAACGTGGTGGCATGGGTATTTTTTATTTCCCAAATGGTTTTCATGTTCAGTTTCATAAAAAAATCATAGGAAATTTGAAAAGATACCTGGACAGAATATTTTGAAGTTTCACAATGGTAATGGTACAAAATTCACAAATATCCATGTATAATATTATATTGAAAAACATGGGATACTTTCTAATGTTTTGGTAGTGAGAAATCCTCAAAAAAATAAACTAATTGAGAGGAGAGATCAGATAATAAAAAACATGAGGAGAACAATGATTATGGAAATGGATATACTACATAAATCCTATAAGGAATCAATTTTTATAGTGGTCTACATATCCAAAATGGCTCTATTATGTATGAAAAAAGAAAAGAATTTGTATTCTATATTGTACAAAAATAATCCAAAATTGTAGTAATTTTGAATCATTGAGAGTAATAATTATATTCTCAATAAGGAGAACCATGGTAAATATAAATATTGTGGATATTAGGGGATATTTCTCAGCTATTCAATAAAAAGAAAATATTATAAATGTTTCAACAAGACATTTGGAAATATAGTTGAAATAAATGATGTAACTACAGTAGAGAATAAATGGAATCATAAAAAATAGTGAATACTTACCTAATGAAAGTGATGAGGAGTTAAGTGCCTAATAATGAGATGAAGCAGAAAATGCTAATTAAGAATAAGATACCAATGATGGGTTGAAGGAATTCAAATCTATATCTGCATGAAAGATGAACATTTGAGCTAAAATTGACAGACATAATATCATTAGTGATCGTGAATCGTTAGTTCAAAATGGATAAAGAATTATTTACATTAGGCATCCTTCCTCTCTCATGTGGAGCCTGAATATTTTGATGAAGCATATGGAGAAGAGAATCATGTTTAGGACATTAACAATGATCTTGACCAAATAGAGAAGAATCAGACATGTAATATTGTTTTAAGACTAGGTTATAAAAATTTCATTGGGTCCAAGTGTAGAATTCAAATTAAACTAAATTAATAAAACACAATGATTTGAATTAACTCATGGCTATGGTGGAAAGGGTACTCCCACATTGAGGCTATCAATGTCAACAAAAAATTTTCACCATTCTCAAGGTTAGGGACAATTATATTATTATGTTCCATAGTAGTGCAAAGAATGATTAATGTTTTCAATATAGATGTAATGATCTCATTTCTGAATGGAGTTCTAGAAGAAGATGTGTATATCAAGATTCCAAATATATTTCTCATTAATTATGATAAGAAAAAATTTATCAACTAAAGAAGGCACACTAGGGGTTGAAACAAGAATTGAGAGAAAAGTATTTAAGGATCGGTAAGTTTTTGAAGAAGAATTGTTTTCTTCATGGTGGACTTGATTAAAATCCTATGTCAACAATGATAGTATTCAAAAGATGATGGTACTAGATTATGAAGATGAAATAATATTTTTTTTTGGATCAGATGAAGAATAGTATAAACAATTTAAAAAATTCATGACAAGTGAGTTTGAAATATAAATGATTTTTCAACTAAAGTTTTTTTGGTTTATAGGGGACCAAAGGAAAGAATTACACATTCATTTCTAAATATAAATATGAGAATGAGGTGTTTAGAATATTTATAATGGATAACTCGAAGTATATAATGACTCCAGCGGAAAAATTGATGAAACTATCATGTGATGATAAAGGAAGGGTGGTTAATTTTATATAATACAAGAAGACCATTGGTGTTTTATTGTACATAATAGAAAAAATTCCCAATATTATTTTATACACATTCCAGTTTTCATGGTTTCGAAGTAATACCAAATAAATTCGCTTACTTGTAGTCAAAATAATACTTTTGTATATCAAGGGAATAATGGATTTCATTTTTCTATACAATGGAAAATCATTGAACATGTTATTGGGTTATACTGATATAGTTTGGGCTGATTTAATAGATGATTGAAAATCAACTTTAGGTTGTTCAAGATATCTTGTAAGATTGGGTGTTTCTTAGATAAAAAATAGGATATCATTTCATTGAGAATCACAAAAGTAGAATATATTACAACTATTCATGATTGCACACCATATTTTTGATAAAGCATACACTTGATAATATTTGAGTTGAAATGAAGTCTCTGATCGGAATCATTTATTATATATCAAGTCCTATAAATCATTAAAAAAATCCATAGCATCACTCATGAATGAAGTACAATGAAATCAAGTATCATTTTATTTAAGATATGATGGAGAATGAGCTTGTGAAGTTAGAGTATTATCATACAGAACTACATGTTACAGATATTATGATAAATTCCATGTACAAATAATCATTTGATCCACATTGACTTGATCTTGTATTTAATTTGACTCTCCACACTTAAAAGAGGGTGGAAGTTAGACCCCTTATCCTAAAGATATGGTGTGTTTTCCCTAATGTGCTGATATGTGTTCTTTACAATGATGTAGCCATAAAGGAGTGGCATTTGGGATAATTGAAAAATGGGTAGATAATATATTGATCAGGATAGGGGGAGAATCTTCTAGGGTTATCAGAGAAGTAGGGGGAGTTTTAAATCTGATGATGTTAAAGATGATTGATTAAAGGTTATATATCATGACATATGGGGTTAGTGATTGAAGTAGTTGAATAGTTTGGAAATGAAGTGTTATATTGATTAACATTTCATGATAATATTTTATCTCTTACCTATCATGGATCATGAGGTATTGAAGTGTTTTTTGAGTAAATATACTATTTCTATCAAAATTTCAAGAAGACAATTTTGATTTAAGAATATTGAAAAATAATTAATGTGGTTTGAAAATACTAAAAATTGACAACAAACCCAATGGGGGGAGTGGTTAGGAAAATTATGTACAAAATGTGGCACCATTTTCCCATGTTTTCCATAATTTTGTGGTAAAAAAATTTGGATAATTACTCAAGAATCATAAAATTTGTATTTATATGAATGCCTCATATAAATATGGAAAATACATGAGTTTCATGAAAATTGTAGTTTCATGAAGATATTGTTCTTCACAAAGGTAGAAATCGTTATGAAGAACTAAAAGTTCATGAATATATGATGGAAAGAAAGTAAATATCTTAAAATCTGAGAATCTTTATGAATATAAAATATCCCTAGAGCCTTGTGAATACATGGAAGTTATTGAAAAAGGAAATAGTGCATAATGAAAATTCATTGATGAGCATGGAATATTCATTAATGGGTAGAAATGACTATACATAATATTTCCCACTAATTTTAATAAGAAAGAAAAAAATATAAAGGCTTTGAATTCATGAAGGTAATTCTTAATGGTTTTTATTGTGAAAAAATTCAGGAATAATGAATGTTTTTGAAGGTTATGTAATCCCACCGAACATGTTGATCTTCATGAAAGTAGTGAGCTTCATGAATCCTAAGTATGATTTTTGGAATTAGTGATATTTACAATGGCTACGTGATATTCACTAATGTGTTGAGATTCATGAAGGTAGTGAGATTCCTAAAAGTCTTTGGGTTTGTTAAAGAGGATTATTATTGTTAATAATAGGGATGTTTCGTGATGGTTGTGAGAGTTTTGTGGAAGCTATGAGAATCCAAAAAATGTTTATAAGGGATTTCATAGAAATTATATGGTAATTTCGTATCATCCAGTGGATGAAAGTGGAAATTATTGATTCACTAAATGATACGTAAAACATATCAATTCAAGTCTTCGAAAGAAAAATCATCAGACGAGGTAGTTGGTACACTTTAGTTGAGAGAGTATTGATATTTCACATTGGGATTGGTTTTAAATTAGTAAATATAGCGAGTTCACGCATGACATTATAACAAGAGTACACATCAGTGTATTTCACACATAGGCGCATTTAATTTTCATGCTCATTATACATAGCCTAGTGTGGATAAACCAAGAAAAATTAATGTGGCTCATGTATTCCTTCATTTCTACTCATACATTTTTACGAGAGATGGAGAGATGAGTGTTCTTATTAATGATGAAATAAGGTCCAAAGGGGTATTAGTTTTATTATAGTATACACTAATTCTCCCCCTTTATAGGGTATTGAACATATTTTTTATGTAAATACATATTCCATGACGTTTGGTTTATTCTAAAAATTTCAAACCCCAAAAATATGGCAAACACTGGGAAATAACACAAATTTTGTTTTTAATTTTCAATACCACTTCTAGATCATCCATTCCTTTGTCCTGGATCTAGGTCAACATAACTATCAAAATTCCCTTCAAACTACAAAACTGAACTTGGTAACCTAATTTTTAAACAAAAAACAATCTACTCAAATACTCTGTAAATTTACATTGAGTGATTTTTGGCTAACATCTACCCTTTTTTTATTTCACAGTTCACTTGAGATTGCACCTAACCAAAGAAGTAATTGACACTAGTACATTTAAATTCATATAGATGTTTGATATTGAGTAATATCTGAGTATTTAACAATTATGTGTAAGTAACACAACCCATATGGAGGCATCAATATCCAATGGTTATTTGATGTATGAGGGTACTAATTATTGTTGATAACATCTTATGGAGGTTGAAAAAAATAGATTTTACCTCTCTAATTCATGGTAGTATAATTAGATAAAGAAATATATTTTATATGGAAAACATCGAGTCGGTACAACCTCATAAATATATCATATTCAATAGTCCCTCAGTTGCAGAATTGGTAAATTAAATTTCATATAACATTTATTATTTATCCATTACATGTTTTTTATATATAAGTTGATCATTTCAGAAAAGTGATATAATTTTCAGGTACTACAATAATGTGATAAAATAAATCATTCCCTGTATGAGTGCTTATCTAATTCAACAGATCCATTATTCATAATTTAAATATTGGTTCAAGCATTTAAACATATAAATGGATTTTTATTATTATTTAAGAATAGTTATAATTTCATTCTGCATAAATATTTATTGTATTATGTGAAATATATATGTCCATAAGATATGGGATTTATGTGAATGTATATATATAATATAATTTAACCAACTATTTGAGGACCCATCAATTATAGATATTTTTAGCATCCTAGGTATTTCTAGAATAATACCTTTTCATATCTATTAATATTTATGATATAGATATTAATATTACATTAAAGAGGATTTTTTGTCTAATAGCATAATTGACACACAACTAGGGGTTTCTCGAAAATATTATGTTGCACACAACATTGAGTTATACTGAAAATAATATATTAATAATATTATTATTTTAAATGGTATTTAATTCCTAGCCATTATTTTGAAGGAAATGAACTGAACTAACTATAATATAATTATAAATATTTGTTAAATGTTTTTACATTTATAAAATTAATTTTTAGAGTCTTAAAATGGTAATGAATCCAATTTTAAGCATGCAATACTCTAATATTTCGAAAATCCTGGTTTACTAACTTTGGATAGAAACCCCTTTTTAAATATCATTTTGTGATTATTAAAAGTTTTATTTGAAAAAATAAAATTCTTATATAGAAGAAAAAAACAAAAATTTAATTTGGTTGAAATTTTGGTATTTTCTGACGAAATTCATATTTTAATGAATAGTGAAAAATACTGTATTTTAATTCAAAACTAAATTTTCATATAATTTATTAATATAGTTAGATTATTTAATTAATTGTGTTTATGTTTTAGTTGTATTATGTTTTTATCAGTTAATCCAATTTTGGTCATTGTAGGTAATTTCCCATTAAAATTGTACATAAACACATGTCAATCTTCTGATAGTTATTATTTCTTAAAAACATGATTTCTGGTTCTGACAATGGGAATTAATTTTAAATTAATTTCTGAAAATTCTTTGTTTTGAATTTGGAAAAACGGATTCCATATTTTGAATCACAAGGTCGAAATTGTGTAAATAGGTAACTTTTATTTTTGGAAATTATGAACAGTAAAATCATTAATTATTTTATTTACCATGGTTAAAGGGTAAATTTGGTAAATAAGGATAAAAATAATACTACACTAACGCATTTTCTAATAATATTACAATTTTATTTTATACCATGGAATTATTATGTACATTTTTGGACCCCATATATCCACTTGGGTGTGATAATGCCCTGTTATAAGATTTAATTTAATGTAATGAAAAATATAACATAAACTTTTATCTTTTACTAAATAAATTTTAATATAGGGTTATTTAACTGATATCTTTGATTATAAATATTCATTATAATTATCAAAATATTTACTACATCATGGTATTTTATTTATAATTTTTAATCATTTAATAAATAATTTTTTTATGACACAATGATGATGAAGTGACTACTTCATTAATGAATGATTGAAATAAATGATATTATAAATATTAAAATACAAATAATTTGAGATAATAAATTTCATACACGAATTATCTAGGTTAATATGATATTTTAGGATTTATTTAATTATTTTTATATGGAATAATATTTTTATGACTTTACTGAAAATCAATTACTAAATAGTGTCAAAATTGACATAAATGTGTCTTGTTAAACTAATATTATTTTATTAAATGATATAATAGTACAAAAAATCTATCTGTCATCCAAAAGAATTATATAATGTTATAAATGTCATAAATTATCCACTTTTGGTCCACATGGAATTTAATAGTATCTACAAGAAACTACATATTGTAAAAATAAAAAAAGACATGTTAGGAGTTAATATTTTTATCTAAGGATTAAAGCTTAAAAATAATGTTAATTTTATAAAAATTACTTGCCAAAAAATTATTGTATGATAATTATTTGAACCAAAATCATCTTATCTTATATTTATATTTTTTTGGACTATTTCTAATCGAAATTTAATTTATAATAAAATAATATTTGAAGACCTTCCTAGAGTACCCCTCCTCCCTCTTATAAAAGGCCACCCCTCTACCAACATACTCACACATCTCAAGCCACATTTCACGTCCAAATTCAGCTCAAAAAATATCTGCACATCCCTAACTCATTCCAAGAATCCTTTCATTGGGCATCAGTCAATTCAAGTAATCCTTCTGGATCAAATCAAAATAAGTAACATGATTTAGAGGTATAATCTTCTCTCGAGTTTCTTTTATTTTCCTTATCCACTCCCTATAATATTTTTATTCAAAGAATAAATAAAAAAGTAGTATAATAAATATAATTGGATGTTTTAATTTGATGTATTCAAACTATAATTACATACACCTCCATCTAATGGATACAAATATATTGTTTCCGTGTACGATGAACTACTACATTATGAAATGACGATTTTTCAAAATTCTCCTACCACCTCTCATGGTGGTCAATATGATGGAACTATATTTATATACTATATATATTATATTTATATTGTCTCAAATATTCTTAATTTTTTTACAAAATACCATTATTCTTTCCATGATGTCTAAATATGATAATTTCATTTAAGGAAGTGTGGACTACCGCCCCCACAATGTGACATGACTCGTTCATGCTATACATGGGACGTATAATGCATGGTTTTATTAAACCTATGAGAAATACACAACACAAATATAATACTAATATTATTATATACATTTATATCATTTGATTATTATTATTTTTATATGACAAAGAAATAAAATTAGCATTCAGGAGTACATACGGCATACCGTCTCCATGAATGGTGTGTTTCATTTATTATCTACAAATGTTATGGATAGTTATAAATAAATATATAATGAATATATATGATATTAAAATCATGAAAATTATTTTTGATATGATGTAATTTTTACCACATGGAGAATTTACAGCAAACAAGTTTATTTTTGACTAAAGTAAAGAATATCATCAAATCGATCAATATGAACATAACTAACTATTAAATTTTTATAACAAGTTGATAAGTAATATAAAATGAATAATAAACATGAAAAAGGTTATGAAGAAAGTATAAAAAACCTAATTTTATTATTTAGGAATATAAATAAAGAACAACCCATGTCAGACTCAAGGTAAGGGACACTGTCTTAATCTCCTTTCATTGAGGAATATTGTGATAATATACACATATCTCTTTTATACAGTGTACAAATAACCCCTTTGACTTTTAATTTCATTCCATGGGAATATTGTTTTTATGAAGTGTTTTATTAAATAGAAAAAGGAATATTTTTAATGTATGCAGTGACAACGACCTCTTTTCCACCATAACCATTATCTGATATTTGGCTTTTTCTATATTCCTTAATGTTTTTAAAAGTAAATGAAATGTCTTCTTCTCTTTTGGGGTTTTTTGGTATTGAAAAATGATTTTGAAATGGATTGAATATTTCAATATCTTGAAATGATTTCTTGTGATTATAAAAGAAATGTTATTAGTTAAATGTTGATATTTTCATTATTTTATGTGTTATGATTATTTAATGGTACTTGGACATTTGACAGGTTCCTACATGATAAACCAAGATGTGTGGTTACATGATAAACAAAATGATGGGTGGTTCTCTCATAAAAGATGTGTGTGTGGTTATGTTATTTCCTACAACTCATTGGGTATAGAATTCGGTCGTATGGCTATTCCATTTAGTGTATGTTTGGAAGTCGACCAAATGGTTATTCCATTTAAGTATGTTTATGTACCTAGTAACCTTTATATGTTATATGTTAAATTCTATGGGATTTATGGTAACAATTTTTTTACAAAGAACATAAGAAATGATATTCTATTTAGTGAAGTATATTTACTACTTTCTAAAGGTGAAATATATCACTTTATGATAATGTATTAATGATTTTAATGTTATCCCCAGACAAATAGTTTTCCTTATTTTTGTATCCCTTACAGAGATTTTTATGATCATCCCATGTTTTGAAATGTGTTTTACCAGATGTAAAGAAGAACATATTCAAGGATGGGATCAAGGAACATTCATTTTGTTTAAAACATGAAATGAAACATGTTTCTTTTAGAAGTGTTTTTGGTTTATAAAAAAATGGATATTGAGTGGAAGTGACATCATGTAATATTCAAGCAATTATGTATAATATATGACCTAATTCACTAAATCTCTAAACCTGAAAAGGTCCTTGGTGTTAATTAATGTCAAATTAATGACTTATCACAAGTTTAAGTAATTTTTAAGGTTGTGGCCTTATAATATTTTTCCCAAAACATTATTTTATAATGAATTTGTGTTTCACATTATATATATATTTGAAAATTTTGAATAATTGAAATTTTTTTCCCATCAATTGATTCTGGTTATTACAATTGTTAATTGAAAGACATCATTGAAGTTGTATACAATCACATGTTGAAATTTATTTCGTTAATGTGTAATTGTGTTGATCTATTCCATGGAAGTAAAGTAAACCAATATAAGATTATTTTTGTGAAATTTAATAATATATTATATAGAAATAATTTATTTGGTAATGAACCTTCCATTTTGAAATCATAGAAATAAATTTTTTTTATTTGTTACCTTACCATATAATCTAAATATTCATGTTAATATAAAAATTTTATAGAAATTAGTGCTTTTAATTGAATGAGATGAACCCAATACAATTTCCGTTGTTGAAAAATATATTGATAAACAAAACATAGTTCATTATGAATAAGATATTCATTGGTTTTGATAGACTATTAAAGGATAAGTAGTTGATTTTTATTTTTGATGAAAGGTATGATTATTTTCCCACTCTTTATTTTAAAACCATATGATAACCTTGTAACTCTTTATAAAAATGTAGCATTTTTTATTAACTATATAATTATTTGATATATAGTCTATGTGTTTTTAACTAGTAATTCTTTATATGAAGGTAAAAATATCAGTGGAAAAGGCAGTATATCGACAAAAATTTGTAGATTTATCTGTATTTATTAGAGGAGGTCTATATTAATGTAACTATGTTTATATATTTTTAATTATGTTTTAAAAAATCATATTCATATATATGTCTAATAATTCATGAAATTTTTTTCAATTGGATTATACTCAACTGCTTATCCCTCTTATAGGAGAGGCCCTATTCAATATATTTCATTATGGAATTCTAACATGACCAATGAAATATAATTTCATGAGAAATGACTACCCATGGGAGTGGGTTCCCTTGAATTTATTCCCGAGTTAGTTCATATCATACACAACCCACATGGACTATTATTGACTAATAATTACTAGGAATAAATCCAATATGAGACATTATATCAACTATGGTTGGGTGTTTGGATAAGAAGGCAATTTTGGTAACATAACTATGATTAAAAAATACATATAGTTGTGATAGTTGTATTTCATGAAGAAAATAATTAAAGTGTGCACCCAGATGAATTTCATTAATTTTTTATGGAAACATTTCATAAAATATTGTATGATTATAGAGGTAGAATCAAGAGGGGGAAATGTGTACCTAATGTGGGTGCATCATATGTTTAGGATATAGTCCAAAGAGAATTTAACCCATCATGGTAGAATGAAATAGTTTCATATTAGTCCAATGAGAATAAAAAAGTGAGCCTATTTATTTATGGTTATATATTTCAAATAATTTGTAACATTTTCAATGTTTCAAATTTGAATTATTTGAATACAGGTAGTGGTGTCATGTTATTTCTCGAATCGTGTATTGCATGGACTACCTCACAATATTGGGGATTTTCGTGTATCCTAGTTTTGACATGATTTATTTTTCATTTATTTTATATATTTATTATTTAATATTGTTTTTTGTACTATAGTAACATATTAATGGTATACAATTACCAGAGAATGGTTCACTAACATATAAAATGTTGGTGAAAATGATGACTTGTGATCAAAATGATCTTGGGGTTACATCTCTTATATAAAGTTATTTAACTAATTATCAATAATTACACACACACAAACATATATTTATATACTATAAAGGTTTAGTTTTAGGTTGAGTTAATATATATACCTGAGGAACAATGAAAACCTTACATCTGTAAGGATGAAATATTTCATCGCATTATGGGTTGTAATGGAAATGGCTATAACATGAAATATTGAATAAAGATTCATCTTACGATATTATAATGTTCTACGGATGTGGATCATATTTTTGTTGAGATGAAACAAAATGTTATAGATTGGTTGGCATAGTTGTGTGCTTTTGAGGAGTTCAATGCATCATTGTTAGTTATGGTTAGATAATTGCATGAGTATATGTACTAAGGTAATGTTATAGGGGATCTTTTGACAAAGTTTTATATTTAATATTCTATAAAATTAATTATTTAAAACATGTTTTAACTAAGAGTACATTTATCATTTTATTTTTTATTTTTTGTTGTCCCTTATGACACAGAATGTAGGTAGAAAACATGGTTATACATGATGCATCAGATCTAGGGGGGTTGCATTATGTTACTATTTTCTCAATTAAATTAATTATATATTTTTGTTTTAATATTTTTAGTAAATTAACAAATAACATTTAAATTTCCATTAAATTGATATTTTACCATGTAGGGATTCAATACAAACTTCATAAATTTATATTGATCAGAAAATGTAGTAAAATAATCAGTTATAGATTTCTTATCTTTGTATTTCAACTACATGTCTCATATGGTGCATCTAAAAAGATAGATATTAGAGAGAATACACTACATAGTTTACCTAGCTCCATAATCAAGATATGTTTTATATTTTTCG
The DNA here is from genome assembly GCA_963277665.1 of Viscum album. Classification (NCBI taxonomy): domain Eukaryota; kingdom Viridiplantae; phylum Streptophyta; class Magnoliopsida; order Santalales; family Viscaceae; genus Viscum; species Viscum album. The sequence goes on from OY728130.1 coordinate 1,168,078,249, forward strand.
AAGAACTAGTGTTCACCTGAGGACCCACGTGTCATGTTCCAATATATGCCACCCAAATAACCTATCATACTAATGATACTAACACAGTTTTAGGATAAACATAACTAGAATTTACATCCACATTATAGAACTGATATACCCTAAAATATTCTATAGATACATAAATAATGGTAACGTCATGCTAGTTCCCATCAACATCAATAATAAAACTTCACATTGAATTTGTAAAAAAAATTCTCATTTGACTAAATATTATTATAGGTGTAACATGTTAACATTGACTCTATTTGAATTTATATACATTGAATCATGTTCTTAATAGGGATTGATATTTAAAACACTCTTGATACTAGAAATATGTATTTAACTGACATCTATTTCCTCAAATATTCAGTATCTCAATGATTTTATCATTGTGTAGCATGTATAATCTTACAAAATCTAGTAGATTAAAATATTATCAAACTGTAGGGGTGAGAAATTCATGGCCAGGTTCATTTAAAAGTTGAATATTATAATATAATAACCTTTAATATATATTAAGTATCGTTTTAGTAGACAGAATGTGTTCCTTGGATTCATGGAATACCATACTTGATGCAGACACCATGGAAATAATAACAACCTACTCGACTAGTGGTCTCCCAAAAATAAGTCATCCCCATACTAAATGACACATATCATGTGGTTAATGAGTTTGGGAACGATTTGTTACATTTATTTGTATAGGGAATAAGTAATATATTCTCCATCACATGACACCGCATATACCCCCTATAGATAGAATTTTTATATCTTGACCATATATATTTTACCACCAAAGCATCATAGACCAATTTTCCAACATTCTATTCATGAATTCATGAATAGGTTCTCTATTAATACCACCTTCCATGATGTAAAATTTAACATACATAACCATTTTTTGCAATAACGGTGAAATCATGTATAATGGGGTAAAAACCAAACATATTAGATTCTATTAACATGAAATCCTAGGATAACAATTATGAAGTAATTGAAAATATATTAGAATCATCATAACATAAATAAAATTCCCAAATTTATTGGTATGATCAATAGTGATTTTGGTCTGTCACATTTGGTGTTAAGAGTAAAATCATTTAAAAGGGATCAATATATAAATAAATCACACTTGTATTAACATGATATCATTGGAGAATGATAAACAAAAAATTAAATATTTAGGGATCAATATTGCATCAATTAGATGATCACGTCTCCTGGTGTTATAGAAAATGATTGTTAACTTTTTTTATAATTATTAAATCGGCACAAATCTGGTTAGGGAATAAAAAAGAAAGAAAAACTTTTGATCAATGTGAAAATATTAATAACATTCCTCAAATCATATATGTTATATTGGAATCAACTTCCCAATAATATAATTCCTCAATTAGTTTGTACAATTAAAATTTCATTTTCACATTTAAAACCATTTTTGTATTAATGATAAAATCAAGTGTGTAGGGGTAAGAACCGATCGAGAAAGATCTTATAAATATAAAATCATAGTAAAATAATATTCAAGAAATTTAAAATCTATAGGAATCGTATAAACAAGGATTAAAACCCCAAATTTCTATGTATGATTGAAAGTGACGTTTGTCCCTTAGATTTTGAGTTAAGTGAAAAAACACATAAATGGGGTCAATATACCAACAACATTCATATGGATTGGAATGAAATCAGGTGATAATAATTAATAATCTATTTATTATATGTAGGAGTCAATGCTGCATCCATCGAATGATTGTGTCACCCAGTATGATAGTAAATGATAGGTAACATTATCTGGTGTAATTTAAATGACACATTTCCCATAAGGGAGTCAAAAAAATTAATGACTTATGATTAACATGAAAATCTATAATGAAATTCCTTGAATCATATATTATCTATTGTAATAAACAAATCATGAATATGATTACTGGATTGGAGTGTAAAATTAAAAGATCATTTCCACATTTATTGTGATTTTTTCAATAGTGGGAAAATTAAGTCTATAATGTTCAAACCTAACCAAATGAGATTTGATTAACATTAAATAATAGTAAAATTATATTTAAGTCCATTAAATAATATATTAATCATTGAAACATAGATCATATTACTTAATTTCCCAATATAATTAAAAGTTTCATTCATCCTATGGATTTAATTTTTAGTGCCAAATCGGGTAAAATTAGTTAGAATGATGTGAAAATACCTTTTTATTGTCATAAAATAATAGTATAATGATCATCGTTCTGGTTTTGATCTATATGGATCATTTTATCTTCGATCAGTACTCATATTTCCCGGTATGATAGAAAATGACGGGTAACACTTCATAGTGTTATTTAAATGTCGTATCAACCATTATGGGTTTAAAAATGAGAAATAAACTGATAATAAATGTGATAATATGGGACTAAATTAATCATATGTGATATATTGAACACAATATTGTGAAAATATAAGGACTGAATTGGTTATTACACTTTAAAGCACATTTTCAATTATTTTACCATTTTTTTAATAATGGGAAAATTATATTTATTTTTTCAAAACTGACCAAATTATCTTTTATGGACAAAACATATTAGTAAAATTTTATTCATTTACATTAAAATATTTATTAACTATTGTCACAAAGATTGAATACTTGAATTTATTTTTATTATAGAAGGTTATGTCTCTCCCTTGTAATTTGAGTTAAGTGAAAAATCATGTAAAATGGTCCAATACCTAGAAAATGAACATAGTATGACATCGAATTGTGTGAGAATGATCACCAAGAAATTTTTGATATGTGAGATTCAATACTAGATCCATTTAATGCTCATATAACCTGGTATGATGTTAAATAATGTGTAACATTGTATATTATTATTAAAATGACATATCACCCATCAGGGGGCCAAAAATAATAGAAAGATTCAATTTGATGTGAAGAGCAATGAGAACATCCCTCGATTACTTTTTCATCTATTATAATCAAAACACATCAATCTAATTCCTAGATAATTCAATAAAATTTAATTTATATCTTCACATTTATTATTATGTTAGTAATAAAGTAAAAATCATGTATGTAGGGGTCCAAATTGGCCAAACGAGCACTGATTGACATGAAATATTTGTAATTAAATATTTATTTCATTCAAAACATATAGGAATGATCACCACATCGATTGGATGAGTTAATTTTATGATATAATCGAATGTGGTATTTTTCCCTCAAATTTGGATTTAAGTGTCAAATCACATAAAATTGGTTATTACCCCACGAATTAACTAGAGAGGAATTAAATCATGGTAGAATAATCACTATGAAATATTTTATTTATCGGAACAAAATTTTTATCCATTAGATGCTCATGTTTTTGGTATGATGAAAAAAGATAGGTAATATAGTCTACTATTATTAAATTTTCTTATCTCCCATTGGGAGTTCAAAATGAGAAATAAAAATTAGATTAAATCTTAAATCTCAGAAAATATTACTCAAATCATATGTGTTATTTTAGAATCAATCACATGTCAATTTGATCCCAAATATGTAGGTATAGTTAAAATTTTATTTTCACAATTATTATAATTTTTCAACAATGGGAATATCATGTGTGTAAGGTTAAAACCCAACCAAATGTGATTTTATAGACACAAAATATTTAGTTAATAATGATTATGTCATTTAAATATTGTAGTAATCATCCAGAAAATGGATTGGATTCCCAAATTTATCAGTATGATCAAATGCGTCATTTTTACCTTATATTTGGAGTCACGTGTAAAGTCACATAAAAGGAGACACTACCAACCAAACTCCCTTGGATTTATATGAAATTTTGGGAGACAAATAACTGAACCATTTTTTTGATTGTATTATCATGTTTCCTGGTATGATAGAAAATGATGGGCAACATTGTCAAGTATTATCAAAATGAATTATCTCATATCAGGGGGTCCAAAATGAGAAAATGAATTTTTATTTATATAAAATGATAAAATAAAATTCAACAGATAATTTTTGTTATATTTGAATCATCTACAGATAAATTTGATTCTTATATTGATCGGTATGCGGTAAACATAATTTTCAACATTAATTGTCATTGAATATCTGATAAATAGTGTAATTAAATATTTCATATTAGCTTTGATTTATATCAATATTTATGATTATGAATTTATATAAAACATTAAAATTTTCATTGATTATTATATATATTAACTGAATAAGTTGATCATAATGTTAAATATATTAATTTTTATTTTATTTTATTTATTATTTTATCTATTGTATTAGTATATTTATTGATATAGAATATTGGATGGATGTGTACCAATGTAGATCACTAATTTTTTTTTTATTTTTTTTATTTGGTAGGAGATAAAATGTGTGTTTTATTTAAAAAAATATGCAAACTAGCGGCACCTATAGTGGTCACTATTTTTTATATTCCTTGAGAATTTTTGACTACTTCTAGCAATCAATCTTTTAATATGATTTTTTGATACTTATGGATGTTTTTAAATATCTTCCTAGTGACTTCCACTATGTTCATCTTCTATAGAGAATCTAATGATAGCTCCTATTTCCCTTTAGTGATGGGACAATGATGACCATAAAAATAGGTTAAATGGAGGTTCCTAAACGTCAAATTTGTATTATTGAATGAATTATTGTAATGATATCATGCCCTAAAAATGATATTAGATTTGCCATATTTCATAACAATAGGGTAGTTATGGAACATGATTTCTTTAACATTTTGGCATCCATCTCTAAGCAGGATGTTTATGATAACATAATTTCTTTTTGTAATGACCAATCCTATGGACCTGAAAGATTCTATAATTTATTTTTCAATATTAGGAAGTGGTTGAATATATTATTATTTATGGCGTTATAAATTTTTTTGGTATCCTTATTTTCCTTTTGGATTTAACACCACAATTATTTACATTATCCATATGATTGTGAACCATGAATGTGGTTCTAGTTTTAGTCATATATCCTACTGTAACATGTTATATAAATGTATCTATAATATAATTGTTAATTATATTAAATGTTTCATAAAAAACCATATTTTTGAAATTCAAGTGCCCTTTTGTCTATGGGAATTATATTTCTAATAATGTTTTATTGTTTCTAGAGTTGGTGAGAAAAGTATCTAGAAAACATATTAGAATATGATGTTATATAAATATTTATATTTCAAATGATTATGATTCTATTTCTTATTATTTTATTTATAATATTATCAAGGCATTTATTTTACCACATATATTTATTGAATAAATTATGGGTTATGCAACCTCTTTTTTCTACCCTATTATGATCAATAGTGTGTTATGTGGTTATTTTATTTGGTGGTAAATGATTGTGGCAAGGTGACCAACTATGTTTATTTCTTTTTATCTATCTAATTGAATGATGTTATAAATTATTTTCATAGGATACTTCTAAGAAGATTCATATTTTATCCTAAATGTTATAAAATAAAAATTTCCCATGGTATATTTGTAGATGACCTTTTTGTGTTTTATTTAGTTGTTTATTGATCGATTGATATTTTAGATAGATCAATGAAAGTGTTTCTTTGTGTGTCTATAATCACTATTAATGACCATTAATGCAATATTTTCTCTTGTGGATTCTCTAAGGAAGTTAGGTGGATCATTAATAATAATCACAACTTCTTGGAAGGCCTCCTTCGTGTTAAGTGTTTGGTTATTTAGCTAGCCTCTAGGAATTTGACAATTTGATATAGCTTTTCTTTATATGAGAAGGTCTCACCCATATCCTCCTTATTCATCTCAAATATTGATCTATTATTTAGAATTTTTCTATGTTAAAGTCAAGATGTTTTCTTTATATATTTATTAGGATTGAATTTTCAATCATAGCAAATCTATTCTCAAAATGATTAATTCTTAGTGTTTGATTTTTATCTTTCTAGGTAATGATAAATCAATAAAGGATCATACTACTTGGACAAAATTATCCTTACTCAAATGTTGGGTTATTTGGGTATTAGATTTTCTATTAAATGCAACTATGTTCTTATAATTCAAGACATATGGATGTTGGTTTATATGAAAAAATATCTATATGATCATTAGGTTTAAAACTATTATATTCTAGGTTCCAATTTTAAGTCTATCCTCCTAAAAAATTCATTCACTTAAAGATTTAAGGTGTTACTAAATTTTTGGATAATATTCTTAATTTTTGTGGATGTTACTAATCCAATTAGTTATATTGGAAAAGGTGAACCATTTACATCATACGCTATGATGGAAACTATTTTTTCTCTAGAGATTGTAAATAAAAAAGTGGGATTTGATTTTATAGGGCCTTTTTTCACTATAAAACATTATTTTAAATGTGGATAATGGGTAGTGAAAATTTCATTAAATGAAATGTATCATCGAAGTGGGTTTTTATTGGTAATATTTTCTGTAACTTTTTTATCTAGTTCTTGACACCATGAACCATTTATTCATTTAATTCTAATTCTCCTACAAGATAGGTAATTTTAATAAAATTTTACATATTTATTTTGATTCTTGTCAATTGATTGAGTCATTTGAGTAAATTTTGAAACACTTTGGTTTGATATATGTCATTCATTGGTTATATAGAATCATGATAAATATGGTAACTTATCAGGTCTGGAATGTTTGTAATAATATCAATTTATCAAATGACATTAACCTTGATATTGGTATTTTATAGAGTGAATTTAATTTCATTTTAATGATGAATCTAGATAGTATTAAAAAGATAAATAACATCAAATTGAATATAACATGATCTAGGAATCTTAACTTTTACATTAAATATTTCTAATTGGATGTTTGATGAATGATGTCATTATTAATTGGTCATGTTTATTTTTGAGAGGCTAGCTGGGTTATGTCATGAATTTTGGGGGTGGTTTTTTCTTATTGTTTCACATCTATGAATATTTTAGATGATTGTATCAGGTGATTAGGTATGGTTTTTTTGGTAGTTAACGAATATGTTTCTATTATTCATTTCATCCAGTTTTTTAGGCATGGAGATATTGTTTTTCATTATAGAGATTTATATTATTTTTGATTCCTACTAATAGATGTGGAGTTTGTTCTTGTTGTTTCACTTGGACTATGCAAGAGGTCATTGTTGATCCTAATCAAAAAATAAATAAATCATTTATTATTTATTATGAATTGGGTTATTTTAGGGTTGAATTTGGCCCCTTTTTATTTTTTGGGTTTTTATTGTTGGTTCATGCATGTATGTTGGTAGTCCATTCTTATAGTTTGGTGACCTGATCTGTGGTCACATTTTTTAAATTTCTAGGGGTATTGTATAGTTAGTTTCTGATTCTAAATAAATTTAATTTGTTCTAAAATGAAATTATGGGGTTATAGCTTTTGGGGAGTGTTCCTTATTAGGATTCCTAATTAGATTCATAGTTAATGAAACCAATCGGTTATAAAAAATAAAAAAACAATATTATTGATAATTTGATACTCAAAAAATTATAAATACTGTGATGCCAAAATGTATCATGTTCTTCTAGTTAGTCAGAAATGTTTTTTAAATAGTGAGAAAATCCAATTCTACTCAGTTGTATTCAAAGATACATATTGGAGATTTGATGTTCGACTAGTTCATTTTAGGCTGTGAAATATAAATTTTCATTATTTATTTTAATTTAAAATATTATTTTGTATTGAGTTAATATTTATAAACAAGTTTCTTTCATCCAATTTAATCAAAGTAGATAACTAAATTTAAATTAATTTTTTAATTCTTGAAGACATGTTTTATTTGAATGAGCATCAATTATTTCAATTATAATAATTTCATTTAATCTGAATGATTTTTACACTTGTTTCGACTTATTAATTTTAAAATTTAAGGATAATGTCACGACCCGACCAAACGGGGCTCGAGCCGCGACTCCCCAAGCCCGCCTCCAATAGGCCAGGGGCTGGCGACCAGTGCCGAGTAGGCTATCACACACATGGGAGGCATTAGCCAAAGGTACCTGTACACACGCACCCACAAACACCTCCATGAAACAGTGCAGAGATAAATAAACTGAAAAAGTAAATGCATGCATAAAATCTATCCCAAACCAGAGTGCAACAGCAAAAGTACAAGGGAAAAACAGGGCCCACCAAAAGAAAACTACAAAGCGCGTCCAACTTGCTCTGAAGAAGGGGAACGCTGCCACAAACACCCGCCGGAAAGCTCCCTCAGCACAGCTCCGGTAAACACCCCGGTCAACTCGCTCACTAAGCTCTGCCTGCTCCGGGTCCTCCTGGGACTCCGTCAAAAGGCCTGTGGTCTGCACAAGACACAAACATGTGCGGGAAAAGCCCGTGTAGGGGTGAGTATAAACATACTCATTAGGCACCCCAAAAACCCAAAACCCAAGGGAGCAACTGAAAGGCAACAGTCCGCTCAACCCAGACGAGAGAGAAACTCCATCTCGTGACCATCCTCGGCTAAACACAACAAGTCAGCTCAGCTCAGCTCAGGTGTATGCCCATACATACACCTTGAACAATCCAGATATACACAGCTCACGCCACAAAGCCACAAGAGGTACCGACCTCATCACCAGCAACTGTCCACAACCAGGAGAGTACACCACGAACACTGTCATACCATATGACACTCATCCGAGAGATACACTCCATCGGGATACTCGCAAACATCTCAGACGCTCACCCGAGAGACCACGCTCGTCGGATAGCATCACTGAGGAAACATCGCCGAAACACCATAACCACCAAACTCCTCGGATAGGGGATCGCCGCTAGGGTCCGCTAGGGGATACCAAGACCCACTCCGGTATACGTAGCTCACAGATAGGGGATCACTCCCAAGGTCCGCTGGGGGATACCACTACCCGATCTGGCATACGTAGTTTTCACTGATAGGGGATCACTCCCAGGGTCCGCTGGGGGATGCCACAACCCGATCTGGCACTCGATAGAAGCTCAACACTCAGATAGAGGATCATCGTCCATATAAAGATGGTCACGATGATACCGGAACCCTATCTGGTATAACTCGTGATGTAGGGGATCGAACCGACGATGCCGCAACCCTACCGAAACCACGCGCTGAGTAGGGGATCGTATAACCAATGATACCGCAACCCTACCATAAACATCATGCTGAGTAGGGGATCGTAAGCCCGATGATGCCACAACCCTACTGTGCACGACCCACCGCGTAGGGGATCATATGTCCGATGATGCCACAACCCTACGGGGTTAACCAGCTAGATAGGGGATCACCGCCCGTAAATAAGCGGTCACAGCGATACCAAGAACCCGATCTAGGTAAAGATGCTAGAGGATCCACTCCGGGCCCACCGAAGGGATACCACAACTCTAACAGTTTAAACATCCCATCAAGAGGATCACAAACCCATACGAAGGTTGTGATGCCACACAAACCCTCGTGGGAACGAACTAAGGGAGAACCCTCAACCACTGCTGGTCCAAACGTCGCTAACCCGAGCGACCCGCCTCAACGCCACACTGCGCACCTCCTAGGCCAAAACCGAGGCCACTATCGCGTTCCACGCGGAAAAACACGCAGGATAGGCTGTTTACTCGCCCGAAACGGAGCACCGGTGAAAAAGGAACTATTCACCGTAGCTAGCTCGTGCGGGGCCCACACAACGATCCCAAAACCCATCGAGCGGATCACACCACGACGATCCCCTTCGAAAAACAAGCGGAATCGACTACTCGCTCGCCCCAAACGGTCACCCGGTGAAAAAGGCACTATTCACCGAAGGCCGACTCGGGTGGGGCCCACGCCTGGATTCTGAAACTCATCGAACGGATCGCACCATTGCGATCCTCTCGGAAAAACACACAGGATCGACTATTCATCCGCCAAAATCGGACTCCTGGTGCAAAAGCTGCGTTTCTCCGCAAACGCCAAAACCCGGCCTCGTGGGGCCCCTACCCCGTTCACAGACCCAACACCCGGCAACCATCTCAAAAATTCCGTCGTACCATCAGGGTCTCAACGCCACTGACGGCACGTCAATCGGACGCTCCGGGTAGAAGTTACAACGGCCCGAAGTCGTAAAATAATAAAATAATATTATTTTATACGACGTTTCTCGCTCCCGGGCCACGATCCCGAACCTTTAAACCCTCGAACCCATACCAGAGAGTTTGCCTCGTCGTCAGGGTCACGTCGCCGCAAACGGCGCACGAATCCGACTCCCGGAGTGCAAGATACGGGGGTTTAAAGACCCCCGTATGCGAAGAGTGGCCGGACCGGCCCGGACCGGCCGGTCCGGCCGGCCCGGACCGCCCTGGCCGGCGGCGCTCCGCCGCGCGCCACCGCGGCGCTACCGCGGGCCGCCGGAAACCGACGGCGCCGCCGCGCCGGCGGAACTTCCGCGGACCGCCGGGGGCACCCCGGTGGTCCGTTTTGCGATCCGGAGGCATCTATACGACCCTCGGGACCCGATCTATACTGCAACGGCTTCAATTTACAGAAAAAACGCAGTAAAAACAGGATCGGGGATTAAAACTCAAACCGCCTACCTCGCGGGCGAAATGCCGACGTTCTGCCTCAGATCCGCGCTCCCGAGCTTCCGCTGCGTGCTCCTGGAACATCCGCCGTCGAATTCTGAGCTCGTGGGCGCTCCGTTTGCTCGATTTGGCGGAGCGGCGGCGAAGAACGACGAAGAACGGCGAAGAACGATAAAAGGGGGGGCGCTTATATTTATATCAGCCGCCTGCCGGCGCCAAACCAGCCTCGGACCTGACGCCCGATGCGAACAAAAGTAAGGTCACCCCTAGGGTAAACGCGTCGTTCTGAATACAACGGCGGTCTCAGATTTTCCTTCCGAGACTCCGTTCATAAGTTATTCGAGCTGACGCTCGCACACCAACTTGCCACTTATTTAAGGAAACGCCCCTGGTGGCGTTTCTCACCGCAGGCCCACGCCCGCAAAGATTACACCCTGCCTAGGGTAAACGGCACGTTCCGGACGCAACTGTGCCCTCAGATTCCCGTTCTGAGCTACCGTTCATGAGATATCACACCCCCCGCCACGTGCATAGTATAAAAATACTTAATATTTTTATAAAATTAATTCTGGGCACACCGGGCCTCGGAATCGCACGCCGTCTTCGCGCCTAGCTCTGGAATTATTCGTAGAAATATTCCAAAGTATGACAGGGCCAAAAACCCAAGTCGCTACATCCTCCCCCCCCCCCCCCTTAGAACTTTTCGTCCCCGAAAAGCCCTAAGCACACGGAAAGCGACTGGACTCTCAACTGGGTCTCACACACCAGCGAGCTCACCAACAACAACCACTCAGGGTCTTACCAACGCCCTGAACAAAACTCGAGCAAGCAACAAAAAAGAAAGAGTACCGTTAAACAGTGTCTGAAAAACTACTGTAGTAAGTAGAAAAGACACAAGGCGTACCTCTATCCATCTGTGGTGCCTCTGGGTCGACTGCCTCTAGGGCATACAGTTGTCCTCGCCCTCGACCACCAGCTCCCTGAGCTAGGCGTGGACCACCTGGGGGTGGGGGTGGTGGAAACTGGTACTGTCTACCACCGCCTCCCGCTGCACCAGCTCTGACGCCACGTCTGACGCCCTACGGACCTCCTTGCTCGAGACGCTGCCTCTGCCAAGGCGGTCCATCGACCATCTCCCTCTCAGCAGCACGTCGGGTCGGACAATCTCTAGAAAGATGTCCCCGACCATCGCAAGCGTAACACCGCCTCTCCTGCGGCTGACCAAAACTGGCCTGCGAGCCCTGTGAGCCCTGAGGCATAGATCCTCTATCCTGAGGTCGCCTCCTGAAACTTCGGCCACGTCCAGACCCCTGAGTCTGACGTCGGCTACCAGATGCCGATCCGACCGACGAAGTCTCAGCTCTCGAGTGCCCAGTACTAACAGGGGGAAACTGCTCAGCCAGAAAACTCTCCACCACCATCGCTCCCTCTAGCACTCCAGCATAGGTGGGCAGGCACAAGGAAACCACACCTACTCGGATGTCCCTACGTAAGCCTTGCTCGAAGGTCCGAGCCCTAAAGAACGGGTCTCGAACCATATCCAGGGAGTAGCGCGACAGGTCTGTAAACCTCGCTGAGTACTCCGACACAGTCATGCTCTCCTGACGAAGCTACATAAGCTCCTGGATCCGCACTGACCTCAGTGTCACCGGATAGAACTCCTCCCTGAAGAGCCGCTCAAACTCTGCCCATGTGAGCGTCTCCTCGTCATGGGACTGCGTCACCAAACTCCACCATCGCCCGGCCGAACCATGCAGAAGGCCCGCCGCTAGGACCACCATCTGATCAGGAGGTGTCCTCACTAGGCGGAAAACTCGAGTGACTGACTCAAGCCAGTCATCAGCTGCCTGGGGGTCTGGATCACCCCGAAACCTCAGAGGTCGCTGCCTCTGGAACTCGTGCAACGCACTCAGCCTGCATGCAACCTCGTCCTGCACCGCCGGCACAACCAGCTGCTCGACAGGTGGTGGCTCAACTGGCAGACCACCTGGAGGTGCAACCTCAGAACCTGCGCCCTGCTCCACAGCCACTACACGGGGCGGGTCATCAGCACAATCCCGCTGCGGAACCCTCGCCGGCTGTCGTCGTGGAGGCACCCTGAAATACATTCAAGACGCACCATAGTCAAAGAGTATATCTGGAGAGCTGACTTAAGAAGGACAAGGAAAAACCAAAAACCCAGTCCTATATGATGCATGTACCATTATGTCCCCGCGACCAGTGTACGAATGTCCCGAGTCGAAAGGCAGGTTATCAGAGTCCTAGTGTATGGATACGTCGGCCGCCGCACCAACACTGGAGTCCCTGGCCTGAAAGCCGAACTCGAAACACCCTAACACTGCCGCTATGCAACCCAAACCAAACTCACAGCTAGACCAGCTATGCTCTGAGATCCCAAAGGTGGAACCTCCTCTGATACCACTCTGTCACGACCCGACCCAACGGGGCTCGAGCCGCAACTCCCCAAGCCCGCCTCCAATAGGCCAGGGGCTGGCGACCAGTGCCGAGTAGGCTATCACACACATGGGAGGCATTAGCCTAAGGTACCTGTACACACGCACCCAAAAACACCTCCATGCAATAGTGCAGAGATAAAGAAACTGAAAAAGTAAATGCATGAATATAATCTATCCCAAACCAGAGTGCAACAGTAAAAGTACAAGGGCAAAACAGGGCCCACCAAAAGAAAACTACAAAGCGCGTCCAACCAGCTCTGAAGAAGGGGAACGCTGCCACAAACACTCGCCGGAAAGCTCCCTCGGTACAGCTCCGGTAAACACCCCGGTCAACTCGCTCACTAAGCTCCGCCTGCTCTGGGTCCTCCTGGGACTCCGTCAAAAGGCCTGTGGTCTGCACAAGACACAAACATGTGCGGGCAAAGCCCGTGCAGGGGTGAGTATAAACATACTAAGTAGGCACCCCAAAAACCCAAAACCCAAGGGAGCAACTGAAAGGCAACAGTCCGCTCAACCCAGCCAGAGGGAACCCAGACGAGAGAGAAACTCCATCTTGTGACCATCCTCGGCTAAACACAACAAGTCAGCTCAGCTCAGCTCAGGTGTATGCCCATACATACACCTTGAACAATCCAGATATACACAGCTCACGCCACAAAGCCACAAGAGGTACCGACCTCATCACCAGCAACTGTCCACAACCAGGAGAGTACACCACGAACACTGTCATACCATATGACACTCATCCGAGAGATACACTCCATCGGGATACTCGCAAACATCTCAGACGCTCACCCGAGAGACCACGCTCGTCTGATAGCATCACTGAGGAAACATCGCCGAAACACCATAACCACCAAACTCCTCGGATAGGGGATCGCCGCTAGGGTCCGCTAGGGGATACCAAGACTCACTCCGGTATACGTAGCTCAAAGATAGGGGATCACTCCCAGGGTCCGCTGGGGGATACCATGACCCGATCTGGCATACGTAGTTTTCACAGATAGGGGATCACTCCCAGGGTCCGCTGGGGGATGCCACAACCCAATCTGGAACTCGACAGAAGCTCAACACTCAGATAGAGGATCATCGTCCATATAAAGATGGTCACGACGATACCGGAACCCTATCTGGTATAACTCGCGATGTAGGGGATCGAACCGACGATGCCGCAACCCTACCGAAACCACGCGCTGAGTAGGGGATCGTATAACCAACGATACCGCAACCCTACCATAAACATCATGCTGAGTAGAGGATTGTAAGCCCGACGATGCCACAACCCTACTGTGCACGACCCACCGCGTAGGGGATCATATGTCCGATGATGCCACAACCCTACGGGGTTAACCTGCTAGATAGGGGATCGCCGCCCATAAATAAGCGGTCACAGCGATACCAAGAACCCGATCTAGGTAAAGATGCTAGAGGATCCACTCCGGGCCCACCGGAGGGATACCACAACTCTAACAGTTTAAACATCCCATCGAGAGGATCACAAACCCATACGAAGGTTGTGATGCCACACAAACCCTCGTGGGAACGAACCAAGGGAGAACCCTCAACCACTGCTGGTCCAAACGTCGCTAACCCGAGCGACCCACCTCAACGCCACACTGCGCACCTCCTAGGCCAAAACCGAGGCCACCATCGCGTTCCACGCGGAAAAACACGCAGGATAGGCTGTTTACTCGCCCGAAACGGAGCACCGGTGAAAAAGGCACTATTCACCGTAGCTAGCTCGTGCGGGGCCCACACAATGATCCCAAAACCCATCGAGCGGATCACACCACGACGATCCCCTCGGAAAAACAAGCGGAATCGACTACTCGCTCGCCCAAAACGGTCACCCGGTGAAAAAGGTATTATTCACCGAAGGCCGGCTCGGGTGGGGCCCATGCCTGGATTCCGAAACTCATCAAACGGATCGCACCATTGCGATCCTCTCGGAAAAACACACAGGATCGACTATTCATCCGCCAAAATCGGACTCCTGGTGCAAAAGCTGCGTTTCTCCGCAAACGCCAAAACCCGGCCTCGTGGGGCCCGCACCCCGTTCACAGACCCAACACCCGGAAACCATCTCAAAAAGTCTGTCGTACCATCAGGGTCTCAAGGCCACTGACGGCACGTCAATCGGACGCTCCGGGTAGAAGTTACAACGGCCCGAAGTCGTAAAATAATAAAATAATATTATTTTATACGACGTTTCTCGCTCCCGGGCCACGATCTCGAACCTTTAAACCCTCGAACCCATACCGGAGGGTTTGCCTCGTCGTCAGGGTCACGTCGCCGCAAACGGCGCGCGAATCCGACTCCCGGAGTGCAAGATACGGGGGTTTAAAGACCCCCGTATGCGAAGAGTGGCCGGACCGGCCCCGACCGGCCGGTCTGGTCGGCCCGCCCTGGCCGGCGGCGCTCCGCCGCGGTCCACCGGAAACCGCTGGCGCCGGCGCCACCGCGCTGGGGCCGCGCCTGTGGAACTTCCGCGGACCGCCGGGGGCACCCCGGTGGTCCGTTTTGCAATCCGGAGGCATCTATACGACCCTCGGGACCCGATCTATACTGCAACAGCTTCAATTTACAGAAAAACGCAGTAAAAACGGGATCGGGGATTAAAACTCAAACCGCCTACCTCGCGGGCGAAACGCCGACGTTCTGCCTCAGATCCGCGCTCCCGAGCTTCCGCTGCGTGCTCCTAGAACGTCCGCCGTTGAATTCTGAGCTCGTGGGCGCTCCGTTTGCTCGATTTGGAGGAGCGGCGGCGAAGAACGGCGAAGAACGATAAAAGGGGGGGCGCTTATATTTATATCAGCCGCCCGCCGGCGCCAAACCAGCCTCGGACCTAACGCCTGATGCGAACAAAAGTAAGGTCACCCCTAGGGTAAACGCGCCGTTCTGAACGCAACGGCGGTCTCAGATTTTTCTTCCGAGACTCCGTTCATAAGTTAGTCGAGCTGACGCTCGCACACCAACTTGCCACTTATTTACGGAAACGCCCCTGGTGGCGTTTCTCACCGCAGGCCCGCGCCCGCAAAGATTACACCCCGCCTAGGTTAAATGGCACGTTCCGGACGCAACTGTGCCCTAAGATTCCCGTTCTGAGCTACCGTTCAGGAGATATCACACCCCCCGCCACGTTCATAGTATCAAAATACTTAATATTTTTATAAAATTAATTCCGGGCACACCGGGCCTCGGAATCGCACGCCGTCTTCGCGCCTAGCTCTGGAATTATTCGTAGAAATATTCCAAAGTCTGACAGGGCCAAAAACCCAAGTCGCTACATCCTCCCCCCCTTAGAACTTTTCGTCCCCGAAAATCCCTAAGCACACGGAAAGCGACTGGACTCTCAACTGGGTCTCACACACCAGCGAGCTCACCAAAAACAACCACTCAGGGTCTTACCAACGCCCTGAACAAAACTCGAGCAAGCAACAAAAAGGAAAGAGTACCGCTAAACAGTGTCTGAAAAACTACTGTAGTAAGTAGAAAAGACACAAGGCGTACCTCTATCCATCTGTGGTGCCTCTGGGTCGACTGCCTCTAGGGCATGCAGCTGTCCTCGCCCTCGACCACTAGCTCCCTGAGCTAGGCGTGGACCACCTGGGGGTGGGGGTGGTGGCAACTGGTACTGTCTACCACCACCTCCCGCTGCACCAGCCCTGACGCCACGTCCGACGCCCTGCGGACCTCCTTGCTCGAGACGCTGCCTCTGCCAAGGCGGTCCATCGACCGGCTCCCTCTCAGCAGCACGTCGGGTCGGACAATCTCTAGAAAGATGTCCCCGACCATCGCAAGCGTAACACCACCTCTCCTGCGGCTGACCAAAACTGGCCTGCGAGCCCTGTGAGCCCTGAGGCTCAGATCCTCCATCCTGAGGTCGCCTCCTGAAACGTCGGCCACGTCCAGACCCCTGAGTCTGACGTCGGCTACCAGATGCCGATCCGACCGACGAAGTCTCAGCTCTCGAGTGCCCAGTACTAACAGGGGGAAACTACTCAGCCAGAAAACTCTCCACCACCATCGCTCGCTCCAGCACTCCAGCATAGGTGGGCAGGCACAAGGAAACCACACCTTCTCGGATGTCCCTACGTAAGCCTTGCTCGAAGGTCTGAGCCCTAAAGAACGGGTCTCGATCCATATCCAGGGAGTAGCGCGACAGATCTGTAAACCTCGCTGAGTACTCCGACACAGTCATGCTCTCCTGACGAAGCTACATAAGCTCCTGGATCCGCACTGACCTCAGCGTCACCGGATAGAACTCCTCCCTGAAGAGCCGCTCAAACTCTGCCCACGTGAGCGTCTCCTTGTCATGGGACTACGTCACCAAACTCCACCATCGCCCGGCCGAACCATGCAGAAGGCTCGCCGCTAGGAACACCATCTGATCAGGAGGTGTCCTCACTAGGCGGAAAACTCGAGTGACTGACTCAAGCCAGTCATCAGCTGCCTGGGGGTCTGGATCACCCCGAAACCTCAGAGGTCGCTGCCTCTGGAACTCGTGCAACGCACTCAGCCTGCGTACAACCTCGTCCTGCACCGCCGGCACAACCAGCTGCTCGACAGGTGGTGGCTCAACTGGCAGACCACCTGGAGGTGCAACCTCAGAACCTGCGCCCTGCTCCACATCCACTACACGGGGCGGGTCATCAGCACAATCCTGCTGCGGAACCCTCGCTGGCTGTCGTCGTGGAGGCACCCTGAAATACATTCAAACGCACCATAGTCAAAGAGTATATCTAGAGAGCTGACTTAAGATGGACAAGGAAAAACCAAAAACCCAGTACTATATGATGCATGTACCATTATGTCCCCGCGACCAGTGTACGAATGTCCCGAGTCGAAAGGCAGGTTATCAGAGTCCTGGTGTATGGATACGTCGGCCGCCGCACCAACACTGGAGTCCCTAGCCTGAAAGCCGAACTCGAAACACCCTAACACTGCCGCTATGCAACCCAAACCAAACTCACAGCTAGACCAGCTACGCTCTGAAATCCCAAAGGTGGAACCTCCTCTGATACCACTCTGTCACGACCCGACCCAACGGGGCTCGAGCCGCGACTCCCCAAGCCCGCCTCCAATAGGCCAGGGGCTGGCGACCAGCGCCGAGTAGGCTATCACACACATGGGAGGCATTAGCCTAAGGTACCTGTACACACGCACCCACAAACACCTCCATGCAACAGTGCAGAGATAAAGAAACTGTAAAAGTAAATGCATGCATACAATCTATCCCAAAACAGAGTGCAACAGCAAAAGTACAAGGGCAAAACAGGGCCCACCAAAAGAAAACTACAAAGCGCGTCCAACTTGCTCTGAAGAAGGGGAACGCTGCCCCAAACACCCGCCGGAAAGCTCCCTCGGCAGAGCTCCGGTAAACACCCCGGTCAACTCGCTCACTAAGCTCCGCCTGCTCCGGGTCCTCCTGGGACTCTGTCAAAAGGCCTGTGGTCTGCACAAGAAACAAACATGTGCGGGCAAAGCCCGTGCAGGGGTGAGTATAAACATACTCAGTAGGCACCCCAAAAACCCAAAACCCAAGGGAGCAACTGAAAGGCAACAGTCCGCTCAACCCAGCCAGAGGGAACCCAGACGAGAGAGAAACTCCATCTCGTGACCATCCTCGGCTAAACACAACAAGTCAGCTCAGCTCAGCTCAGGTGTATGCCCATACATACACCTTGAACAATCCAGATATACACAGCTCACGCCACAAAGCCACAAGAGGTACCGACCTCATCACCAGCAATTGTCCACAACCAGGAGAGTACACCATGAACACTGTCATACCATATGACACTCATCCGAGAGATACACTCCATAGGGATACTCGCAAACATCTCAGACGCTCACTCGAGAGACCACGCTCGTCGGATAGCATCACTGAGGAAACATCGCCGAAACACCATAACCACCAAACTCCTCGGATAGGGGATCGCCGCTAGGGTCCGCTAGGGGATACCAAGACCCACTCCGGTATACGTAGCTCAAAGATAAAGGATCACTCCCAGGGTCCGCTGGGGGATACCACGACCCGATCTGGCATACGTAGTTTTCATAGATAGGGGATCACTCCCAGGGTCCGCTGTAGGATGCCACAACCCGATCTGGCACTCGACAGAAGCTCAACACTCAGATAGAGGATCATCGTCTATATAAAGATGGTCACGACGATACCAGAACCCTATCTGGTATAACTCGCGATGTAGGGGATCGAACCGACGATGCCGCAACCCTACCGAAACCACGCGCTGAGTAGGGGATCGTATAACCAACGATACTGCAACCCTACCATAAACATCATGCTGAGTAGGGGATCGTAAGCCCGAAGATGCCACAACCCTACTGTGCACGACCCACCGCGTAGGGGATCATATGTCCGATGATGCCACAACCCTACGGGGTTAACCTGCTAGATAGGGGATCGCCGCCCGTAAATAAGCGGTCACAGCGATACCAAGAACCCGATCTAGGTAAAGATGCTAGAGGATCCACTCCGGGCCCACCGGAGGGATACCACAACTCTAACAGTTTAAACATCCCATCGAGAGGATCACAAACCCATACGAAGGTTGTGATGCCACACAAACCCTCGTGGGAACGAACCAAGGGAGAACCCTCAACCACTGCTGGTCCAAACGTCGCTAACCCGAGCGACCCGCCTCAACGCCACACTGCGCACCTCCTAGGCCAAAACCGAGGCCACCATCGCGTTCCACGTGGAAAAACACACAGGATAGGCTGTTTACTCGCCTGAAACGGAGCACCGGTGAAAAGGCACTATTCACCGTAGCTAGCTCGTGCGGGGCCCACACAACGATCCCAAAACCCATCGAGCGGATCACACCACGACGATCCCCTTGGAAAAACAAGCGGAATCGACTACTCGCTCGCCCAAAACGGTCACCCGGTGAAAAAGGTACTATTCACCGAAGGCCGGCTCGGGTGGGGCCCATGCCTGGATTCCGAAACTCATCGAACGGATCGCACCATTGCGATCCTCTCGGAAAAACACACAGGATCGACTATTCATCCGCCAAAATCGGACTCCTGGTGCAAAAGCTGCGTTTCTCCGCAAACGCCAAAACCCGGCCTCGTGGGGCCCGCACCCCGTTCACAGACCCAACACCCGGAAAAAATCTCAAAAAGTCCGTCGTACCATCAGGGTCTCAACGCCACTGACGGCGCGTCAATCGGATGCTCCGGGTAGAAGTTACAACGGCCCGAAGTCGTAAAATAATAAAATAATATTATTTTATACGATGTTTCTCGCTCCCGGGCCACGATCCCGAACCTTTAAACCCTCGAACCCATACCGGAGGGTTTGCCTTGTCGTCAGGGTCACGTCGCCGCAAACGGCGCGCGAATCCGACTCCCGGAGTGCAAGATACGGGGGTTTAAAGACCCCCGTATGCGAAGAGTGGCCGGACCAGCGGCGCTCCGCCGTGCGCCACCGCGGCGCCGCCGCGGGCCGCCGCGCTGGGCGGCCGGCGGCCGCGGACCGCTGGGGGCACCCCGTTGGTCTGTTTTGCGATCCGGAGGCATCTATACGACCCTCGGGACCTGATCTATACTGCAACGGCTTCAATTTACAGAAAAACGAAGTAAAAACGGGATCGGGGATTAAAACTCAAACCGCCTAGCTCGCGGGCGAAACGCCAACGTTCTGCCTCAGATCCGCGCTCCCGAGCTTCCGTTGCGTGCTCCTGGAACGTCTGCCGTCGAATTCTGAGCTCGTGGGCGCTCCGTTTGCTCGATTTGGCAGAGCGGCGGCGAAGAACGACGAAGAACGGCGAAGAACGATAAAGGGGGGGGGGGGCGCTGATATTTATATCAGCCGCCCGCCGGCGCCAAACCAGCCTCGGACCCGACGCCCGATGCGAACAAAAGTAAGGTCACCCCTAGGGTAAACGCGCCGTTCTAAACGCAACGGCGGTCTCAGATTTTCCTTCCGAGACTACGTTCATAAGTTATTCGAGCCGACGCTCGCACACCAACTTGCCACTTATTTACGGAAACGCCCCTGGTGGCGTTTCTCACCACAGGCCCGCGCCCGCAAAGATTACACCCCGCCTAGGGTAAACGGCACGTTTCGGACACAACCGTGCCCTCAGATTCCCGTTCTGAGCTACCGTTTAGGAGATATCACACCCCCCGCCATGTGCATAGTATAAAAATACTTAATATTTTTATAAAATTAATTTCGGGCACACCGGGCCTCGGAATCGCACGCCGTCTTCGCGCCTAGCTCTGGAATTATTCGTAGAAATATTCCAAAGTCTGACAGGGCCAAAAACCCGAGTTTCTACAGATACAACCATTTATTAGGTTATTTTAAATATTTTTTTAATCATTTAAAATGATAAAAAAATTAATTTTTGACTCTTATCATATAATTTTTAAAAATTATGGCAATCTAAAAAATTATAAATTCAATAATTAAATATGAAATAGGATTTCAGTAGTAGTAATGCATTCTCTTCTATTAGCATGAGTTAATTTTTTTTTCAAAGGGATAAAACAAACTATTTATGGCATGATTTTCCCACAAAATAAGAGAGACCAAAAAATAGAAATAATTCACTAGGATATATGTTTTTTATAAAGGGGATTTTGAATAAGAACTACTATAGAATCTACTTTATTAAATGTTGATCTTTATCAGTAATAAGAAAATTCTAACAAATGGGAGACTTTTTTCAGTTCTAATTAATAGTGTTGAGAAAAGAAACCATAATCAAAGAAAAATAAGTGATGAAAAAGGGGTTTATAAATGATTTAATTAGTAATTATAAAAGCCTTTCCTTGAACATTGCAGAAAGAATTAAATTTATATACATAGTTAGATATTATTAAATACGATTTATATAAAAATAAATATATACCTGTAAATATAATATATAAATACAATTTATATAATAATATTTATTAAAATATTATTACCAAACATGTTGTTATAATTTTATATTTATAAAATTATGAAATATTATATGAATCTATAATAAATTTTTAATAATATCTTTATATAAATTTATTACAAAAAATAATATATAAAAATAATATAATAATATTACATTTAAACAATCACATAAATATATAAATGAATATATGTATTTTTATATATATTTTATATTTGATTTTTTTTATTTATATTCATAATAAATAATTTAAAATATACACATATAATTGTATGTATGTTCATGCATGTTTATGCTTGTGGATATTTGGGTATGTCTATTTATGTGTGTCTTTATTTGTATAAATGTATATGTATTCACTTGTGCATGTGTGTGTGTATGGGTATTTATATTGATGTATGTGTTGTGTTTGTGTATATTTATGTGTATGTAGGTGTATGTATATATGTGTATGTGTGTGTTTCTGTGGATGTTGATGTCTACTTGCCTATGATTATGTTTATGTAGTATGTGCATATATGCATATGCATGTGTCTGTACATGTATATAATTATATATATGTGGATGTGTATATGTGACTGTATATGTTTGTATGTGTACGTCTATGCGTACATATATGTGTATGTGAATGTATATAATGTATATGTCTTTAAATTTGAATATAAATGTACCATTATAAAATAAGAAAAGTCAATTGTTTTTGTAATTTGATATATTTCATTATTGTATATATACAAATTCATACACACAAAATCATTTATGAAGTCATGTATTTTTAAAATATAATAAACGATGTATATCTAGAAATATATACACACACATTTATTTTCTTTGAATATTTTAAATTTGTAATATTTATTTATACAATTTTAATTTTTTATATTTAATTTTATAATATATTTTAATTTATATGATTAATATTCATTCAATTTTATTTTAATACATTTGTATTTGAATCTACATATAATTATTAATTATTAATTATTAATTATTAATATATTTTGAATCTATTATATTTAAATATACTTTTTAATTCATATTCATTTTTATTTTAATATTTATTCATTTTCATATTTTTTTGGTTGATATAATCAATATTATTCTTTTATGTTTAATATTTTTTTAGTTATTAAAAATTATTTGGTAGATATTTTTTTCATTTTTTTCATTTATTATTTTTTGTAATTATCCGATTTTAATATTTTCTAAAATTTAATCATATAAAACATTTATTTATTTTTAATATTTACCCACTTAATATTTTGGTAATATATTCAATTTTTTTTATTTATATATTTATAAATAATAATAATTTATTTTCTTTAATATATATCTAATTTATAAAATTAAAACCAATTCATTTTTATTTTAATACATTTTCATATAAATCTTTATACAATATTATTCATTCAATAATAATTATTACTTTTTTTATAAATCTCTATTTTATTTTTAATATTTATACATTTTTAATATCAGTTTAATTTAAATTATTCAAATTAAAAATTCATTTTTTAATATTTTTTCAATTTATTTATTTTATGTACTTAATTTTGTTCATTTTTTGAATATTAATTTACCTATTAATATTTATTAATCATTAACATTTATTTAATTTTAATATTTATTTATTTATTAATTTGAAATTATTAATTTTTATTCATATTTTATATTTATTCATCTATTATTATCTATTCATTTGTAACAATTATGAACTTTTTATATATTTGTAATTTATTCATTTTCAATATTTATTTATTGATTTTTTAGAAATATATTCATCATTAATAATTTCTAGAGTTTTACTTGATAAAATTTAATAATTTTAATCAGTTTCTAATTTAAATAATTAGTATTTATTTAATTTTTAAATAATTTTATTAAATGATTATATATTTTTTATCCATTGATTATCAATTAGTAAATTCTTATAATTTTTTTATTTAATAGCTATTTTAGTATTTATTCATTTTTATCTTAATATTTATTATTGTATAATATTTTATAACAAATATTATATATTTTCACAATTTATTTTTAGTTTTTAATTTTTAATTTTGATATGATTTTTAATATACATATTTATATAAATAGTGAATAGTTACATTTTTTAAATTTAGGTTTTATTCTTTATTTAACACTTGTACTTATCAGTGTTATATTGGGAAATGATAAAGGATACATTCATCAGTGCTTATTCATTATCAATAATTATGGTGTGATTTTTTAGTTCTTTTTTAACTAATAAATGAATACAATATGGATACTTTTTTACATCCACTAATAAAACCCCATACCATATTTTAAATGTACCACAACTGAGATCAACATTGTTCATGTTGTTAGAGATGTTGTAAAATTGAAATAATGTTCTCATCATCTCCTTCGAAGCTTTTAGACTAACTAACCCTTACATTGAAGGTATGTTTACTATTATTCTTTTTTAATTAATCTTTCATTATTTTTACTAATTTATTGGTTCTTCTCATTTTTTATTATAGTCTTCATGATGTTTTGACACTATTTTTCTATTTTTTTCATTTATCATTGGTTTTTTTCATTGGGTTGATGTTTAGACACTTGGTAATGTGGTTTGTGGTTATTCTTCATCCATTATTGAAATGAGGTCTGAATAAATGTGAAAATCACAAAATTGTTTTACCAAAATCCTTTGAGCCACGAAGTCACCCTAAATTCCGTCTCAATTGATTATAATAATTTTTCCCCTTAATTCATAATGATATTTTATTGAATTAGGATTTCATTTGATTATTTTTATTCGAATTTGATCAGAAATTTTATCTGGATAATAAAAAATATAATCAAAATATTCTATATAAATTTCAAAATTTTCCAAGGGATATATTTATTCAAAATCATTTTTTGGATATTTTAAATTTAAATTTCTAAAAAATTAATACAATAATTAATTTTCCAATTATAATTAATAAAGTACAACCGATATTGATCATTTTAAAATTTTATATTACTTTTAATTGAGCAATGAATCAAAATTTCTATAATCATCATTTTATTTTATGAATTTCAAATTTTCCAAAGGAATCTTTTCTATTTTAATGATAGGATTATTTATTTTATAAATTCCATCAATAATTAATGTTTTTTATTAATTCCACCATATTTATGATTTTGATATTTGAAAATTTGGGTTATTTTGGTTAAATCATCAATATTTTCTATTCTATCCAAATTCTTAATTATTTTTAAATTCTCATGGATTATTGAAATTGTTATAATGATTATTAAAAATTAAATAATTCAAAAAAATATTATTTGGGTGATTACATTTTCTTAGATAATGAGATAAAATTAAAATAATTTTATGATGATCTAAAAAACTATTATGAACTCATATTTTAATAGTTCAAATAATTTTAACGTCAAATACCATATTTTCCTAAATATTTAAAAGATAATTTTTATCATTATATATAAAAAATTTTATATGATTTTGATTCTATTATAATTATTTATAATAAAAAATAGTTTTAAATTTTTTTTCTTATAAATAGGAAAAAAATAGACATAAACAGAATTAATATTCACAAAACATCACACATAACATTACCAAAAAACAATACATGTACCAATAAAACACGGAAATGTGAACATACTCTATTTAGAAATGAATTTAAGAATTATGTTATCCTTTTGTCGTTTTACAAGTATTCATCACGAAAATTTTCATGTAGATTATATTTGATCCATGAACATTTTTGTAAAACACAAGAGCAAACACCAAAACATTGTATGATCCACCAAATATATATTTATGTACACACTATTACAACCCATTTAGGATTTCATTTTCATAATGAAATTATGATTTATTTGAAGGCATAATTTACATATTTATTTTGATGAAACATTAATTCAATGAATTATTTCAACAAAAAAGTATATTTTAGTCAGAAATAGTATTGGTAGTATATCTAAATTAAAAAATATAAAAAATTATAAATTATAAAACTTTCAAATAATTATATGAAACAATGGTCCAAATATCTATAATATTATTTAAAAATATTTATTTAAGAAATTCTTCTTTGTGGATTCTGTATGAAATATGAGTCATCATCCTTATGTCCTAAATTGTTTTTTTATGTAATGAAAATTTATATCAATTATTATAACTATATATGTGTATATCTAAAGAATATATTTTTATGATTCTAGGATCATACATTTTTTTATTTTTTATTAAATATGAACATTATTAAATCAAATAGGATAAATATAAATTGAAAATGGATGGACCAAAATTGTATAACAAAATAATATTAGGATGGGGTTAAAGAGTACATCATGTTTTTAAAGGATCTTGTATATAACCCTTCTCAAATTATTTTTCAATGATTAAATTATTGTTATTAAAAAATAATTAGTCTATATTAGTTCTATGAAATGTTAATTAGTCACAGAATTGATTTATGTCATATGTGGTAGACAAAACATGAGGAAGAACCAAATGTTTATAATGACTATGATAACAGTAGGTATTATGGATCATCTGATATGCTTATAGATATTCACCATAATGAAAATTTTATTGAGGATATAATTACAAGTATAATTACAGTTCAACATGATAACTATATTCATGGTGGCGTCATTTCCATGTGATTGCCAAAATTTAGGTGTTCAAAATATTCAAGTTATCTTGCATCACGAAAAGTGTATTTCCTTTATGACCTTATGAAAATATAGAAAATAAATGAGTTTCATAAATTTGGTATACATGATTTTTTTTCACTAAGGATTTATGATTTCTGATGTGGTGCTCTGCGATTATGATGAGCATCACAAAAGGTAGTTTTTTGGAATCAACTTTTAATAAATATGGTATTGGAATAGATTTCACAAATCATGGGACTATATCCACAATGATGAAGAGCATCACAAATAGATACTGTATTTTTTTGTTATTGTGAGAAGAGAAGCATCGTGACTGCGTAATGTTTTGACAGAGTGCTCTGCGACTACGTCAAATTTCATTGGAGAATCTCTAAGGGAGGAGCCCCAAAAATTTGTTTTTTTAATGATATAGAAAACACATTTGATATGGTGGAGTGTCACAAATTTCCAAGCCTATAAATATTAAGATACTCCTCTTCATTCAAAAAGTGGAATTCAGAGAAAACCCAAAATCACTCTGATTTCACGAAGCAAGGGGATCTCCATGGAACATAGTTTCTACGCAATCATGAGAATTGAAAAAAGACTATATTAGCCTTGAGTGATTATAATTATTCTATATATCTAGTGCTTCATGATTATGGTGAATTCCACATTAGCTCAATGATATTTAGCAAGGAGTTTGTTCCAAAAATTGAGGAATGCCTCACGAAGGTAGTTTGTTTACGGATGGTAATGGAGATTCATGAAGGTGCTTCTCAGAAGACAGTTTTAAGCCTTTGATTTTTAAGTGAGTATTGCTTTCAGAGTGTATCAACTCAGGTCAATGGTGAAAGCATTGTCTCGTGGTAATTTAGGGAAAAATACTTTAATTCTAAACCACGAAATCTACCTCCATGACGATATACTGAGATAGACATCTCTGAATGTATTGAGCTAAGGAGAGTCGACAAAAGTGATTCGATGGACATAATGTGTTATCCCTAAAAAATTATAAAGGTAGTGATCTTATAATGAAGTAACCATGTCTAAACATATATATTCTACAGTTAGTGAAGATTAGTGGATTTAGGTACAACTGAAAATTTATCGGCATATACTCCTTGTAATATACATTAGTGGTGAACCATGTAAAAATTGATGTGTTGTTCAATGGTGTGTGATTATTCGAATTGCTTCACATTACAATTAGATAATTTTTAAAGGTTCTTACAAATATGAGAACAAGATCCATTATTTTTAGACAAACATTTGACACCATGATTTACCCCTCTCCCCTCAGGGTATTCCAGGGTCCTTAAAAAAATTTGTAAATAGCGTTTCATCTTGATACAAGAAAGAAGAATAACATCCTTTGAATTTTGCACAGTACCTTTAAATCCTTCAAAATTTCAGGTGCCAATACAGAAGAGAAAATACTAAAAGGAAATTGAAATTTCACATAGATAAAAGAAATTAATAAGGGAAACTTCATCATCTAATGGACTCTCCTTAGTAGAATAAAGGTTATAATAGGTATCCTAAATTCGGAAATGATCTGAGAAACCTTGGTCTTACATAATCAATAAATAGAGAGAATAATTTTCGTATATAGTGTATCTATAAAAGCAAAATGGCTAGTTACATCGTTAATTTTAACTTTCTATTGAGGTTATGCATGATGGGAAAATATGTTATGTTATCTATTCTTATTCAATGACAAAAAAGTGGGTAATGATATTTATATTTATTTTTATTTATTGATTGATGATCTTAAATTCATATGGTATTTAGCCATTACACTTTATGATTCTTTTAGTAATGATGATTTCTTATTGAGATCAATAGTGTACTAAATGATAAAGGAATTTCCCAATTATGGAAATTTATAAGGTTGTAGAATTAAAATAATTATAAGGATTCACATTTTTGATTAATGTATGAACTAAGTTACATTGAAACATTCCTTAATAATTTTGTTTCTAGGATATTGCATAATTTCACCCCAATGCCTTAAATTTTAGTCGAGGATGACTTCATTCTATGAAAATATAGAAGAATTTACAACACAATCTCCACTAATTGGTGACCAACTACTTTAGAATATAATTCATGTGGTCAGAAATTTTGATAAACCATATTTGAAAAACATAAAGAAAAACAGTTATAAAAAGGATACTTGTTGTTTTGAATTATTTTAATGGAATTGTTTGTACATTGGAAATATTTTTAATGTCCTGAATATTTTAACAAATATATGTAAAAGTGTTGTTTTAACAACAATAAATGAACTAGGGGAAACAAAGGATGGTATTAATTCTAGTTCGGACATGATTCACATTAGGATACAAGAATAACTAGCACCGATTAAGGGTAAGAGGTTGAATTTTATACCCCCAATTTATTACACTCTTTCCTTAAAAGAAAGATATTAGTTATTCATGTACTTGAATACAACAATTTTTCTATAGGGTTATTAAAAAAATTTCCATGATTTTCAATAAATTCAGGATTTATGGATAAAGGGATTTAAATCACAAGAAATTCGTGTTTTGAAGAAAATTTCAATGCTTGTAGAGTTACAATTCATTATTTATAAAAAATTTCATGATATATTAAACAAGATTTGTTTTTTATATTGATATATATAGTAATGTTATAGGACTTCTATAGTTTCCAACTATGGAAAAGGAAACTTTTATCATTTTAACAGAATTGAAAATGTTCTTGCCTCTATTTTCATTGATATGATAGTTCACATGATGGTTCAATTAGATAGCGATACAAAAATATAAGACTTGTACATTATAGATGGATATTCCAAAGTGAATGGTTGATGAATAAAATAAAGGGTAAATTAAAAATAAAAGATGATCAAAATATTGTTTTTCAGGGAGATATATTGTTGAGGAATCCATTGGATTATGTACCAACTACTAGTCTAACAGAGAGATCATTGGTCTACCAAGATCACATAAAAGTTGTTGACTTATGGGAGAAGGAATTTATAAAATATAATTTTTTAAAATTACCATTATAGAGCATTATTACATCCACATTTATGTTTTACATAATTTTTAATTGGTTTTGTAAAATTTTGAAAACTAAAAAGTGCTTATTAGTTACATGAATCCATTAATGTATGTGATCTAAACATCTAATAATGAAAATTTATAGTTGCAAGATGGTTACTAAGACACATTTTTAAGGATTTAGCGATAAATCCAAATTCAATTTCAAAATATCTTTGAGGATAATACAAATGAAAAATTCTGAATATATTATCTTATAATAGTCATTTAATTAATTGTTATACAATTTATATAATATAACATTATGAACATTTTACTATAAAAAATAGTAGAGTTACTATTGTGGTGCATGCGATGCATGTTTCCTGTACTAAGGAATGAAATCCAATTTATGTTAATATATCATACCTCATTATTATCAACCAAATATTGACGATGGGTTATATAAAATTTCAAGTAATTCTTTTTCAATTCATGTGGGATGATAACAAGAGTGCAGTCGAAATTGTAGAAATTCGAGTTGTGAAGGATAATTTTAGTAAGGATGGTTATAATAAAATTTTTTCATAATGGAATCACATATAGTACAGTCATTTTATTCCTCGTATCCTATAATAACAAACTGGTCAATTATTTAAACAACTGAAACCAATGCTTGGTCAGATATCAATTTAAATAACATTTACACATTCATTGTGATATCAGAACAATTTCATGGAGGTCTTAATGATAATGGGGTCTTTAATTCCATAGGAAAACATAAAGAAATAATTTGGATACTTGATAGAGGGTTAAAATCACTTTAACTATTAACAAAAAAATAATAATTCACCCATTATTTTAATTTTTTAATATACATTTTATTACCACTTTATATAATGTGTTCAATATTTCATTTACCCTATTTAAATTTAATATTCAATTAAAAATGTTGATAATGAATTCTTCAGATGATTATTCTAACAATATTGATTAATTGAAGATCCAATTTATTTTTTTGTATAATCTATTGTATTTATTATCAACATATATTGTTGTGGATGTTTTTGTATATCATGTAATAAAGTGTTGCTGCAATGGTTAATAATTTTTTTTAAGATGTTAGAAAAGAGAATAATAATTTATCCTTAACCATGTTAAGAAAATTTTATTTTTAGATAAACAATTCATTATGATTACTCATGTTAATAGCATCATGAGGATCCTATTATCTAATATAATTTTATATGGATTCTAACAAAGTGAATGTTTAAAAAATGGGGATAACAAAAAGGCATAATTAGTTGATATTTGGTAAGATATAAAAAGCTAAATATGATGTTCCATAAACAATGGGTGTGAAAAGTTTATGTTATGACCTATACATAATCTAGGATGCAATATTGAAGCTACAATGGTGATCATAATGATAGGGAAGAAGAAAAAACCAAAGTATAATAAATATGGTAGATTATGTTGTCAAATAAAAAGTTCATATGAAATGAATGGAATAAAGTCATTGTTACAAGATATACATAGTTTGATGTCAAAACATCATGGTGGGAATTGTGGTATGAATTTAATCATTTTGAATCCATAAATCTGGGATTCTTAAAATGATTTTTCTGATCAGCCATAATTTATATAATGATGCATTATACATAAATTTTAATAAAAAAGTAACATTTTATGTTGTTATTTTAGTCTTGTATTGAACTCATGTTTTTATGGGGTGGATATATGAATTATTTGTAGTCATCAGACAATGGTTTATGATGTAAAAAATATGAGGGTTTTGTAATCAATGGTAAATATTTCCCAAATCCCATGAAAAAGAACCAAATGGTAGAAATATAAAGATCAGATCAAATATATCATGATATACAAAATCACGTGAGTCCACAATCTAGTGGTTTCATGTGAAGAGATATGATTGGAGAGATTCTAATTTTACCAGATTGATTCAATCAACTAAAGATAATTAAAAAGAGTCTCTCTAAGCATATAATATCATTGGATAAATAAATATCGATCACACTAAATAAAAATAATAGGGAAATGAGTATAGTTGTTCTTATAGAAACAAATGAAAAAATAGATGAGTGATTCCTTGATAATAATTAAAAAACATTATACTAAAAATTTATAATATTGATGATGAGATGATATAATATGTGTTTTCTATATATTTTTGAGATAAGTAAGTGTAATTAAAGTCACTTATTCTGTGTTTTTATGAATATTTAATAATGTTTTATAATTTTTTAGAAGCATCAATTTAAAAAATGCTGTTTTGGAGAATTTTAATATCAAAATTAGGATGATCGAGATTTGTTTTCCATTCTTTGATATTTCTTCCAAGGGAACACCTTTTTATAGAAGAGAATGTAATGTAAGTAATAATAGTTTTAATTTCTATGAGAGAGGTGAGGTTTTGATGAATTATTATAAGGGTGTGTTTTGAAGCAAGGAAACATTCAGATGATGAACAATTTCTAGACTGAGATTCTAATATGAGGAATCAGAGGTAGGTTTTCCAATCAGTGGTGTATCCGTTATTGGTACCAGATAGACATACCAAGAAATATTATTTATATTTGGTTTTTTTTCTTAAAAAAAATTCACAAATCAGATGTGTGTATATTTTGGGGTACATCGTATTATACCAAATTAATGAAAAATGATCACATGATGGAGGCACAACATATAAAGTTCATCACACATTGAATTTTTAGAAAAATATTCATTTCCAAATTTAAAAATTGTTTCTTATATTTTTTTGGCATAGATCAATAAGAAAAAGATGTTACTGATGAGGGAAAATATAATTTAATATTTGGATACAGAATGATTCTAATGGGAGTTAAAATCAAATTTTATTAACATCATAATATAGTAGATTTCTATGGAGTGATGGGATTCTCCAAGGAAATTATGTAGTCTCAAACACTGGGGGAGAATCTTATAAATATTTTTTGATTTTATTTAAATTATTAACATTTTATAAGAAATTAGTATGGGTTTTTTAATGTTGAAAAGTATATAAACTATGACTAGTTGTAAGGGATAATTTCTAGACTTATGTTATTGTAAAAGATAACCACTAATTGAACCACCCTCACCCTACTTGGTTGTTCTCACACTTTTAGGAACATCAAAATGATATTACTGCATCTATATTACCTCTAAAATATCCTTAAATTTCTTATCATGCATAATATAAACTCAATGATTTGTAGTGGAATAATTACATTTTATGGTAATAATTATCAATTACATAAATATAAAATGTTACCGCATCATTTTTTTCTTTTCATAGAGGTAATTATTTTTGTGAAAAGTCGATTTCAATGTATTTAGAAAGAATCTCCTATGAAATCTATTAAAAAATAATTTTTAATGTTTGTAGAAATTATCTAAATTCCATTATAATATGTTCTAAAAAATATATTATGGTGATGGGTTTAAAGACGGTTAAGTAAACATGGGACAAAAATTAACTAACCATTGAATGAAATATCAATGTGAGGGAATTAGGCTAAAAATATAGAGTATCTTGTTAAAGATATCATACTGTATGAAAATAAAACTATATATATTTACTCAACTAGAGTTAATTAAATAGATATAATTATCATTGGATTCAGATATTCATTAGAAGAATCAACCATTATTATGATACTCACGAGAAATATTCCAGATTTGCTAGATCATGAAATTTATACCCTAGAAGATAATGATTATTTTTTTCATGCTGAATTACATAAAATTATATTTAAATATGATATGAGTATAGAATGAAAATTTATAGAAAATATTATTAAATAAATATATTATTAATCTATATTGAATAAGAAGTTTCATTAACCAAATCATTAGTTATTAGAAATTAGTAAATTTAAATATAATGATGTTTATGGTGAAGAAAATTATGGAATCTTACTTTTGATCTATAAAAAATACGTGAAAGGTATATTAAATCCAAAAATACTCCCACAAAATTTTATTTAGTGTATATTAATTGGAAATTTTTTTATGAATTATATAAAGAAGATAATTTTGGAATTTGATGATGATTATTTTTAAAAACCTCAGTAGAATAAGTAGTTAAAAACATACAATGAAGATAATTGATCAACTATAAGTATGAAAATTTTCATCAACAAGAATATATTAATTATGCTAATTAATAATGTTTTATATTAATATATAGTAAATATTGATTTTGAAGATGAAAATCCAGAGTAGTTCAGTCCTTTCCTTGCTAATGTATATAGAAATTAAGACTTTTTCATGAAGTGAATGAGAGGGAGATGATGAAGCATACATTGAATATTAGTGAAGATCATAACTAATTAAATATATTTACAAAAAATTATCAACTCAAGAAACTCATTATAATTACAAATAAATTAATCTATAAAAATAATATTGAAAATGAATAATTCATTAAAAATGAATTTTTGTAAATTTAAGAGATAAAGAACCACTACATGAGGGTTTTTGATTAAGAAACAATGGTTGGTTATCTCGGAAAGAAAATAAATGTTATGTATGATTAGATTTTTAAAAATCAACCATGATTTATTAAGGATGAAAGTACCTTAAAGAATATGAGTAATAATTTTAACAAATCAGTAGAGGTAAAGGCTAAAACATCTAAATCTCCTGAAATAACACATCCTAAGGATCAGTTAAAATCCACACCCTCTATGAGTAAATATTAATATATTTATAGTTACCATAAATAGATTATAATAAATGTTGGGAATGATTGTATAGAAAAGGTATATGATAAACAAATCAAATTGAAAGATATTAAAAATAACTCTGAAGATAAGGCATCCCCATGACCCATGAAATTAAATTCTAGCTGCTTTTTTGAACCTCAAAAAACATATTATAGAGAAAATAATTTTAATATAGAAGATATTTGTTTAGATTATATTTATGGTGATGTGTTATATATAGTAAAAGGAATATAATTATTTAGATATCATTTATATACCTGATAAATTACATGATATAAGGGGTATTAATGGTGGAATAAAATATAGTGACTTTCATAAGTTACTGGAAAAAAAATAAATGTCACCAACAAATATTTATTTTCCAAAGCAGATCTGATTTGATTAGTTTTAGATAGTTGGGGAATGTGTGGAAAACAAGGAATTTATGCTGAATAACACAAAAAAAACACTTCTAAGATATGTTTCTTATGATAGAAAATTAATGGAGAATAGAGTGAAGAAAATTATGGAAATATATTTTATTGTTAAAATTATACTAAATGCTATCAATACGAAACAAATTATATTCTTGATAGTGATTGTTATTCCCATAGGACAGGTGATTTAAATATCATGGAAGATATTGAATAATGTTAATGATGAGAAGTTATGTTTGAAAATGAAAGTTCTATAAAAATCATTGGAATTGTAACATTAGAGATCAAAATTCCGAAACTAAATTTGAAGTATCTTTAGTTTTTTGACGACAATAAAAGAATATTTATGAGTTTTGTCCAAATTTTTTATAATGTTAACTAAGTTATCATCAAAAAATATCTTTTATAATAATAGTTTTTAATGATGGAAAATATTTTAATAACCGAGAATGAACCAATGGAAATCCATTAATGATTAAATATCACTGTAACTCAAGTTACATAAGTTATATGTATAAAAATAATTTATTGAATAAAATACATGGGAATATTTTCATGGAAATTATGAGAAAACATTATAAGGAATATAAAGTAAAAAACACACCAAAATTAATAAGGAAATATTATGTAGTTCTATAACTTTTTTGAAAGGAATGTTGGTTAGTATAAAACATAATAATTTTATAATCCTATCCAAAAGATCACTTGAACTCATTAATTATGATATTTATGGGTTGATGAGGCATCAATATAAAAAATGATATTTTTTGGCTCTACAAATTTTATTGATTAATTTACTCAGATATCCAACATATTATTTCTGAAAAACAAGTCAGATTCTCCTGAGATGGTAACATTTTTTAGAAGTGATGTTGATAATATACAAGGGGTATATATATTGGATATTTGTATATAAAATCTAAAGAAGAACATAATAAACTCTTTTTAAAACTATCTTATTAAAGATAGAACCAAACTCCAATAACTTAATCCCTATAAACCTAAAAACGAAGTAGTTAAAATAAAAATAGAAGATTCATAAAAATGGAATGTCACATACCCACTGAATATAATAATTATGAATTCATATAGAGATATATTATATGTGTATCTTTTCATGTTGAAAATAGTTTTTTTTGTATTTGGAATCTATTTTGAATTCCATTGAGATGTGGTATATGAAAAATTAATGTTTAAATACATGAGGGTTTTTGAGATGCATTGAAATATTTAGATAAATAACTCGAGTCTTGGTTTTTCATTGAAAAAGGCGAATAATGAATTGTCATGATATATTTAATCAATGAATAACCTATAAGTGTTGTAATAAAAACCCAAAAATGGTAATTTATTCCATTAATTTGAAACTTATTGAAAACAAATTCATTAAAATCATTGTTGGAGATGATAAGTAATATGATGTGAATGACATGTTTTTGAATTCAAATATAAAAATAAACAAGATGATAAAAATGGGCCCAAATGTGTAAATGATTATTATGTTCAGTCTTGTGATGAAGAGAGTGAGATAAGATGAAAACATTTTAATTTTTATATTAAAAAATAGTTACATATGGAAATATCATTGGATATCTGGTTGAACCAGTTTAGAATATACTAATGTGATATTATTAAAATATATATCACATTTATCATAGGTGGAGCCCAAATTTGTTTTATTATAAATTTAATATAAACAGTGTTTAAATGATGTTAATTAAGATTTAGATCAAATTGAGGAAAATAACACATGGTATCTTGTTCCAAAACAGATATAAAATAATGTTATAGGAACAACATGGGTGTTCATAACAAGAAACAATAGATAGATATGTTTTTAGAAATAAATCTTGGATTGACTGAAAAATTTACTCCAGGTTGAAGGTGTTGAATTGGCAGAAAGTTATTCCCCTCTTGTGAGACATAAAACTATAAATGTTTTCTTTGTAGTTTTTTTTTCACATTGAAAATAAAAGTTTTATTAGTTGGATGTTCTGTCATATACTTTAAATGAATAGATTTATTAATATGTTTATATTGATAAACCTAGTAGTTTAATACTTGGTAATGATGTAACTGTAATGTGTAAGCTGAAGAAGTAATTTTTTGGGTTGAAATAGGCTCCTCGTATGGGTTAATCTATAATTGAATGATTTCTTAAAATAGTTGAAATTTTGAAAGTGAAAAGATGAAATCAAAATTTATGTTTAGGAAATGAGAATAGATACCCACATATTCATTATTTACATTAACTATATAATATTTTTAGTTGATACAAATAAAACTTTTGAATAATTTTATTAGAGATAATTTATAATAATGAAATGAAAATAAGTGGAGAGAAAAATTTATTTCTTGGAATAAATGATAAAAAGGTAAGATTTATACTTTATTCTAAATAAATGTATATGTTAGAGTTTTTAAAAATTTTGTCATGGATAATTTAAAATGAGTATATAGAACTATCATTGTTGGAATAAATTTTAGTAATGATGAAGCACTAAATAGTGTGAATTATAATGAATATGTAATGTTGATATGAAGATAAATCTATCTAGAAGATTCAAGGACATAAATTTTATATGTTTTTGAATTATCTGCTAGATATCATAGTGATACAAATGAATCAAACATGTTAGCAGTTAAAAGAATTCACAAGTATGTTAAAGGAACATCATACTATGAGATGATGTATAATATAAGTAATGAGATAAAATTTTATGATATCACTGATACTAATTGGGATGTAGTTTTTTATGATATTAAATCAGTATCAAATGGAAAATTATTATTTAAAAAGTTTTTTGGGGTGGGATAGTAAAATAAAATTTCAGTTACATTGTGCACAACTAAATAATTAAATGATTCTAATACCCACAATTTTTCCCCAATGATGTGGATAAAAGTTCATATAGAGTATTTTAGAGTGAATAGTGGAAAAAAATTATAGATTATTTGTGATAATCAGGATTCTATTGATTTTTACAAAAATATTTTATGACATTATAGAAAAAAACATTGATATTTAGCATCATTTCATAAAAGAGAATGTTTTTAATGAAGAAATAATTCTCGAGTATATTTCCAAAAATATCAAATTGATGATGTTTCCACCAATGCTATGAAAAGTTAATGATTTGATGAAATAAGGTCACAACTACCATTTAAGCCACCATCAATGAGTTTATAAGGTTTATAATGAATATACTACATGGACCATTGTATAATATTTTCAAATGGGGAGATAAAGTATAACATTGTACTATGAATTTTTTGTGACTCTGAATATGGTGTTATTATGAAAAGGGGAAGGTAAAAATTAAGGGGAACTTATATGAAAATTTCAAAAAAAATATTTTTATCAAGGACTGAAATTTATTCAAAAACATTTATTTATCCAAGAATGTGGTGTTAGGAAATTCTATATAATAGTCATTTTTGGAATTTTTTTAAAAAAAATGATATTCTTATTTATTATATTTCCAATAAATACAATGGGGGATATTAAATATTTTTATGTTGTTTTGGTAATGTGTTCCTTATTTTTTTAAAACATATTTCATTGTGAATGTTTTTGTTTATATGGTAAGAAAGTGTTTTGGGAGTTATTAAAAAAAATTTATGAAGAGTTGAAGGTGGATAAGATAGTTTCCTTTACTCTGTTAATAAACTATCCTTTTTAAAGAGATGATTTTTTTACATTTAATAGCTTCCTAACATCAAAAATATCTCATGATCCAAGAAGATTTTTTTGAATTATTAAAAATCAAATATAATAAAATGTGGGACAAGTAAAAGTTATGAAATATTGAAGCTTGAGAGGATTTAAAAAGTATATGATTAAGTTCCAAATAAAAAAGGTATAAAAAGTTTAAGATTCTTGTTATACGTAGTTGAGGATAAAAATTAGAATCTATAAAATTGATCAGAATGAAATTGTTGAAGACCAACAATGGGAGATTACAAGATAGATAGAGAAGAATTTGGTATAAAAATAATTTGTAAGAAGTTCATGGTGATAAGTTTTATCTAGAAGCTATAATTAGTTTAATGTCATCAATTATAGGACGTAATTATGGTATGATGAAGTAAGATCAAATCCATCGGTATATGTTCAATGAAAAAATCATGTCAATCTGTTAATATTTAAATAATGATGCATTGTATATATATTTAAATAAATAATTACTAGTTTGAGATGTGATCCAAGTCATGCATGTATGGTACGTTTTTACGAATATCGTCAGATGAAATTTTTATAGTAATCAGATAGAGGATTACTATTTCATTGAATGGGTGGTTAAATCATCATTGGTTTAATGAATTTAGATATTAATATAAGTCACTAAATAGGGGAAATATTTGATGATTACCAGATAAACCATGACATAAAAACTCATGTGATGTCCATTGGTTAGAGTTTATATGTGAAGGGTACCAGAAAGACAGAGTATGTGTTAACTATAATGAATCAACCAATAAATGATGAACAGTTAGAGGATTGTCAAATAAATAAGATCACTAATCAAATAAATATTGAGTTCACCAGATATATGAACATTACACATAACATGCTTTCCCTTTCATAATTAATTAAAAAAACATCTTCCAAAAAATTACCAAAAAGTATTAAAATAGTTTTTGAAGCCCTTTTATAATGATGATACCAAACTAATCAAATCAACATTACTTGTCTACATAATATAATGAATTTAAAATAATTTCCATTCCATTGAGTTTTCAAGAAGCATTAAGAAAATTATATAATATTTCAGAATAATATAATAATTTAAATATGAGTGGGAAAATTAAAATTTCAAATTTTGGTTGAGCAGGAAAATCTCTTTAGTTCAAGTGATTTCTATCAGGGGAACACCAGTAAAAAGTGTAGGAAGTACTGTATACACTAATATTTTTTTGCACATGAGAGGTGAAGTGCTAAAAAATTCTGAATAGGGTGAGTTTCCAAACAAAGAAAACATCAGTTAAATAAGTGTTAACAAACATAGATTCTAATTAGAGGCATGAGACAGAGGATTACCCATTTGAGATATATTGGTTAATTTTATTGTGCAATGTTTATAAGAAGTATTAATGAGCCTCAATGACTTGTTCACCCAATAGATTACCAATTATATGCATATTGATTTTTATGTGCCATATAAAGAGTGACAGATACCTTTCATAGTTCATGGTAAAATAATTATTTCCTAAGTTAAAATGTAGTAATGTGGTTAACATATGATGTCTTCCGAAGAGGAGTACACACAAAATAGTTTGTCACTTTTAAACGAGGATAAAAATGGTGTGTTTGATACAATTATGAATGAATGGAAATTCAAATTGAAATTATTTAAATTCTATGATATTAAAAAGGGTGATCATTTTAGGGGTGGTTTTCCAATTTTTAATGTTATCCTTGTTCAATTTAATTCAAAGCTCTTCTTCTTAGTTGATTAATGTATGTTTCCAAAATTGTTTTCTCTCAATACCTTGGTGAAATTCTAATGGTGAAAGAAAACCTTTCCAAAATATTAGTTTGATCATATTTCTTTCTAGGTTAAAAATAGTAGTATTGAATATCCTCAATTGACATGGGAAGTATCCAATCAGGTCTTGTTTATCCCAAAAAACAAATAATATCCACAACCCCATTTACACGTAATGACGATCATCGAGTACTTCACCACTAAGCCTTGGTCTATTCAATCGTATATAAACTAGAAATTAGTGGAGGGAGATTTTTATAAATTTACCAAGGAAAAAAATCAATAATGGAATTAAAATTCATGAACGATCGCACATGATAATAAAGTCCTCTATATGAAATTGAAAATATCTTTTAAGAAGAATGAAACATCATTCAATTACGTCTAAGAACTCAAGCATTACAAAATAAAAAACTAACCCTCTCCCAATAACTCCAAAGGTTTTCCACACCATTGTAAGGTTAATCGAGATGAATAGGGAATAATAATGCGTTACAAAACTATGGAAAATAA
The DNA here is from genome assembly GCA_963277665.1 of Viscum album. Lineage (NCBI taxonomy): Eukaryota > Viridiplantae > Streptophyta > Magnoliopsida > Santalales > Viscaceae > Viscum > Viscum album. Next base: position 1,168,119,025 of record OY728130.1, read on the forward strand.
AATAAATAAAAGAGAAAGCTGAAAAGTTCTCCTCCATGGTGTCCCAGAAAGAAAGGGATTGAATGAGAAATGCTTTGAGAGGGAGGAGCCCTCCTACTTTTATAGCCAGAATTTTTCCCCCAAATATTAAATGTTTTTAGCCCAGATAAATGAAATCTTCACATGTTGAACCATTATTAAATGTTGTTTATAATTATCTTGGATGTTTCCCCTGAAATGGTCAGCTGATTTGTACAAGTATTCTGATAGTTATGCTAGTTTTACTCTAACCATTTATTATGTCCAGTCAGACTCTCCTAATCGCAAATTTCTGGATTAGGATGCTATAATGACCCCTTAAATGGCCAATTCATTCATCCTCTACTTCATCAATGTTGTTTGCAAACGTCTTTTGAGTCCACCCAATAAATTTCAGAGATTTTAGTCCCACCATGAACGACCTATGGACCACACCATAACAAAACTCGACATATCTTTAAATAGTTTTTTTAGTCCAATTTTTGAGTTTCTTTTGATCATCCACATGGTCGATTCATCTTTTGGTCCAAAATGATACAATGAATCCCTGGATGATTATAATGTGGAAATAAATAATTTTTTAATTTATAATAGTTTAGATAATGTTATGGGCAATACAGATTTAATTTAAAGCAGTTAAAAATCCAAAATGGGTCATCTTTACTGTTTTTCTCAAAATAACCCCAATATCATAAAAATGCACCAATTCATCTTAAAGTAACAATTTTGATATTTTAAAACAGTTTAATTAAATTAAAATTTAATTGAAAATATTTTCTCTATAAACTCACCCATACTTTGCACTTGGACCCCTGGATAAATAATCATCAAAATCAAATCAAATCAAATCCAAAACACATTCTAATGATATTTATGAAATCCATACTAAAAAAAAGAAATCATGCCTCATCAAAAACAATTATATAAAGTTCTCCATTTTAGATTATATAATATATTTCCACTTAATTTGGTATCCCATGAACAAAAAACACCTACCACACATGAATTTTCCCCCATCTCACAAATATAAATGTTTAACAAGGATTTTCTCATCCAAACTCACAAAAGAGTCACTATAGGCTTGATAAATTCTGACATCTCCAACCGGTTTGAGTTAAGGACCTTTGTTTCATATGAGGAATTTCAATGTTTTTCTGTGGATTTTGGTTAGAAGGATTTATAGGTTGTATATTTGGAGGCTGAAAAAGGAGGGCTTGGCTCTTTTTGAAGAAAATTTGCATGATTCTAATTTTCACTCAAGAACTGTCTCCTTCTCTTCCCCTTTGTAGAAAATCAACTTCATCATCATGAGAAATCAAGGAATGTTCATGCCATTTAGAATTTTACCAGAAAAAATTCTTCTTAACCATTTTTTTCTTGAATGTTCCATATAGGCACAACTTTCTTTTTTACATCGGAAGCTCTAGAAAGGCACAACATCTTTTATCATGAATGCTCCAAAAAAGGGGCATCTTTTAAAAAAATTAAATCTTCAGTAGAATCATCAGTTCATCAACATTTTAAATTCCACCCAATGTATTACCAAATGATGTAGTACACCCCAATATGTATTCCCCCAAACATAAGTTCAACAAGATCATGCAATTTCACATTAATTTCAGGTTGGATAAGGAAAATTGTCTTATAATGTGGTTATCCAAATAGGTTTTACATTGCTTCTATGGGATACAAGAATTAATGTATATGTTATTCCATAATAAAAAAGGATTATTTTGAAAAAGTGTATTAAATGAATATAAATACCTTAATAATTTAAAACATAAGTACCTCAAACCCTCAAGTTTTAATAGGAATAAATCAAAATCTAATTAAAGAAATCATGGTCTGGTTTCCTCAATAAATGAGTTGAATTTAAATAATATGAAAAAATGGCAGTGAATCCTCACGGGAAAGTGATTTCAAAATTAAAGACAGTGAGATGTAGCATGGTATTTAAAAATTGGAGTACTTTTCATGAAATTCCAAAAGATTTGAACTTCAAAAAAATTAATTTCATCATTCATTTATGCTCAGTTTCATAGAATATATTGGTTCATTAATTGAAATGGGTTTCAAAAATATAAATGATAATCATTTCACTATAAATGTTTTCACAACAAACAGCATTTTAAAAATAAATGAAAAAATATATGAAAAGAAAACATTATTTATGAAAATAGTAAACCAAACATCAAATGAAACTACTGAACTACAAAGGTTCCCTCCCCCACACTGAATTTATGTATTATCCTTATTGAATTCAATGTTATTTAACATATAAGAAGATTTTTGATTGATTCACAAAAAACAAGTAAGTGTAAAGGAGATGCACAACATGACTTATTTGTAATTCAATGTTGAGTTAAGCTCCTAAGTGTTTCACTCAGAAAACATACAAACAAAAGAACAAAAGAAAACATAAGATATAGAAAACAAAATGAACATGTTCCTTTTTGTTGAGGAATCTATTTATATAGCATACAATGTCCACCGCCATTATAATGAGATACAACATGCATGGTGGGGTTTTGAAAATGAATTATTCCCCTTCTTTCATAGTTTCCACTTACACAACATCTTCTTTATACTCAAGTGGTTGTTGAAGGTTTGCTATATTAGTTGAAGAAATAAAGGGAAGGTCAAAGTATAAATCTATTTGAACAAAATTAAACCATGATGTTTCAATATAAAATTCTCCAATTTCAATGTGTAAAACTATTATCTCATTTTCATTAAGAAAATACTCTTTGATCTCCTTTTGAACACCCTCTAATAAATGTTCTACAATTTTCAGGGAGCTTCATATGTTTTTCTTTAGATGTATCTTATTTTTTATCGTCTTCCACCAATGCAATACATGTATTGGCAGAATTTGAAAAATTAAAACTAGGTGAGGTAATAATCAATACAGCTTCAACATATTCAAAGGATAATGAGTTTATGAAAATATTATCTCCCTAATTTTGTTCATCTTCAATATCTTCTTCATTGGAAAACACCTCTTGGTGTTGTGTAGTATCAGGTAGAGGTGGGTAGCCAGTCTCCACTATATCTTGTATCTCCATAGAAAAATTAGGAATTTATAAGGGGTGTCTTCTTGGAACATAGAAACTTTATATAATTATTTACAGTATTGGGATAACTCATTTATCTTTTGGGCCATCTCTTAAAAAAAATAATTTTTTTATGTCCTATATTAGTCAATCTATAAATTCATTAAATTTTTTCATTTCATTATTTTTTATTCTAAAACAACCTCTCTTGTTTAACTATAGATGAAACAACATACTCAGTGTAAAATATTTGGTATTTTTTTCATTTATTTTTATGTAATTATTCCAAAAATTAATGAAATAAATATTTGAAAACATCATAAAAAATTGTTTTCTTATTTTAAAAGTGTCAAATATTAACAATTTTATTGTGTCACTACCTCCTCGGAAAAGACGCCATGTTTTACGCACTGATGTCATAGGGTTTGGTAAAGAAATTATTTCCTAATTAAAATATAGTAATGTTGTTAACCTAGGATGTTTCCCGAAGTGGAGGGCACACAAAAAAGTTTTCCACTTTAAAACAAGGGTAAAAATTATGTGTTTGATAAGAAAATGATTGAATGGTAATTAAAATTCAAATGATTGAAAAACTATGATATTAAAAAGGGTGATCAAGTTGGGGTTGGTTTCCCAATTGTGATGTTATCCTTGTCCAATTTAATTTTAACGTCTTTTTCTTAGATGATTAAAGAGAGTTTCCACAATTGTTTTTGTTGGGCAAAAATCCCTCAAGGTAACATTGCAGTGTTTTTGGGTTGATTGAGTTTGTTGACAAAGCAGGTTTCCATGGAGAATTGTCGAGTTCCTGAGAGTTTGTTGACAATCCTTGTTGAAAAAGAACGATGACAAAGGAAAGGACGATCTGGAGGCGGTAAAAAAAGAGCAGTACAAGGTGGCGCCATTTCCCAGTGTTTGCCAAATTTTTGGGGTCCAAAATATGGAGTTTGGTGAGCATCGCGAAAATAGGATTTCCATGAAGAGAATAATTTAATATGGCAAAGGCATGAATTTTGCGACGATAGGATGCATGGTTTGGAAATCGCGAAGACCAGAAGAATGGAGGTGGTGAGTCTTCGTGATTACGTCAAGCTTCGCGAATAGCAGAGGCCGAAGCGCATCGCGGCGGAGAAGGGTTTCGCGAGGGAGCATCGCGGCGAAGTCACGAAGGTATGTTGACAGTGATTCTTCGCGACTACGTCAAGCTTCGCGAATGGCAAAGTGTCGTGGTGCTTCGCGATTTGGACAGAATTCCGGCGGAAACTTTGGAGCTTCACGATTTGAGATGACGTGGCATTAACTTCGCGCAGAAGGGACGAGGGTCGGTGGAATCACCTATAAATAGAGGCCGACCCCCTCGAGAGAAGTAGAGAGATTTTTCAGAGAATATCATTTGCTCTCGGTTTGCGAAGGTAGTTCGTGGAGCCAGCGTGCTTCGCGAAAGAGGAGCTTCGCGGCGGCTATTTTAGCTCCACGAAAGGTGTGTGCTCCACGTTGGCTCAGTGAGCTTCGCGAGAGAAGTTTCTTTGCAACGAGTTGAGCTTCGAGGGAGTTCTTCACGAGAGAGCTTCACGAGAGAGCTTCGCAAAATGGCAGGAGCTTTGTGAAGGATTGTTTGAGCTTCGCGAAATTGGGAGCTTCGAGAAGTAGGGTGCTTTGCGAAGGTATTTCCAAAAGGAATTGCCCAGTGTTTAGAGGCAAAGAGGTATTCATCAGTGGATGAAAGTTGGACTTCAATAGAGCATCTATCAACAGTCGAAGATGCATTATTTCATGAAAATGAAGAGACCTACAGGTCTATAAACTGTGAGTGGATTTCCTTCTGGAGCAGTGAGCTTAGGAAGAGGAAGTAGGTGATCCTCTCCACCGACAGTGAGCCATAGAGAGAGAAACAGGGAGTGACCCTTGGGAAAGCAGTGAGCTGACCCTAAACATTGTATAGGCAATGAGCCTGGGAATAGAAGTGATCTAGCCCGAACCATTGTATCCACAGCTAGTGAAGTATAGTGGAATTTGGTACGACTGGAAACCTGTCGGCGTATGCTCCTTGGACGTAGCCCTTAGCGGTGAACCAAGTAAAATTGTTGCGTCCTGTTCTTTCTTTACCTTCTGTTTATATTGTGAAACAGGAAAAGAGAGAAGTTTGTTTTGCTTAACAGCGAAACAAGATCAGAACGGGCTTTAATTTTAAATTAGTCATACCCTGATTCACCCCCCCCCCCTCTCAGGGTATTCAGCCTTGTGGACCTAACAGTTTTATCTTATTTCTTTGGTGAAATTATGACGGTGAGAGAAAACTATACCAAGATCTTAGTTCGGTCAAATCTCCTTCCATGTGAAATATAGTTGTATTGAATATCTTTAATTGACATTGGCAATAAACTATTGGGTCTTGTTTTTCCCAAAAAATCATGTACAATCACTACCCCTTTTACAGGTACTAACGATCGTCAAGTACTTCACCACAATTCCATGGCACATTCCATCGTATATAAACTAGAAATTTTTGGAGGGAGATAATAATTTATTTACAAAGGTAAAAAATCAACAACGGAATTATAAATCAAGAACTATCACACATGATTATAAAATACATAATATTTAATTGATATTAACAATGAAGAAGAATAAAATTTCATTCAATTAGGTCCAAGAACTCAAGCATTAGAAATTAGAAAACCAATCTTTCCCAAGTCACTCCAAATGATTATCCTATCATGGTATGGATAATCGAGATGAATTGTGAAGACGAAAGAATTAAAAAAATATGGAAGAAAGAACTTAATGAAAAATTATAAATGTTCTTTTCCTTGTTGTCCTATAAAGAATGGGATGCAATGAGGGATGCTTTGAGAGGGAGGTGCTCTCCTCCTATTATAGCCATAATTTTCCCCCTGAATAATGATGTGTTATAGCCTCATTAAATCAAATATTAATGAATTTTACCCTTATTTAATATGGTTAATAATTATATTGGGTGTTCCCCTCAAATGCACGTTGAATTTGGGAAAGTATTCCGAGAGTTATACCAGTTTTACTCTGACAATTTATTCTGTCCAGTCAGACTCCTGAATTCAAAAACCTTTAGATTAGGATACTTTAATGACCTTCTAAACAGCCAATTACCGCCTCCTATACATCATGAATGTTGTTTCAAAACGTCTTGTGCTCCCAACCACTGAATTTCATATCATTTGGGCTCAACATGAAAGACATATAAACCACACACCAAAACTCGATAGATCTGTAAACAATTTTCTTGGTCCAACTGGTATGCTTTTTTGATATTCCACATGGTCGATTCAACTTTTGATCCAAAAAGATGAACCGAAGTCCTTGGATTGTAGAATCTAAAAAAATTCTATTTAGATTTTTTTATAAAAATTTATGTCCAAAATACAAAAGTAATTTAAAATAGTTAAAAATCTGAAATGGGCCATTTTTAATATTCAACTGAAAATAAAAACAATATCATAATAATGTAGAAATTCATCTTAAAGTAATACTTTTTGGGTTTAAAACAATTAAATTTAATGTAAATTTAATTGAAAATACTTTCTCTATAAAAGAGTTATACTCTATGAAGGAAGAATGAACAAAAGACAATGTCATGCCAGATGGAGTTCATCAGATGTAGAATTTCAATATTGTTACACTCACCTGTTTTGATAATCCCAAATCATCTTTCTTTTTTATGATATTAATTTTTCATTAATATAAGTCCTATCAGGTAATAACTATATATTTTTTATCTCACTAGTCTCTTGATTCAGTTTACAGTGAAACATTTCTCTAAGTTGAAGGTTACCGATAAAGGATATCGATAGAGGATATCAATGGAAGTTTACAGCTAGAAGGTTACCGATGAAAGGTTGACGATAGATGTCACCATTAGAAGGTTATCTCTGGAAGGCTACCACTATAAAGTTACCAATATATGTTACCAATAGAGGTAACCGCAGAGTATCCTCACCACTGAGTTATCAATGAAAGCTTATCGCTATGAGTATATCACTCAAAGGCTACTTTTGTTGAGTTACCGCAAGAGGTAACTACTATAAGCCTACCGATTAAGTCTACCGATTAAGCCTTCCCTTGAGAAGGCTACCACTACCAGTCTACTATAACCTACTATTTTACCCCATAATTTGTCAATTTCATAAGATTATATTAAAGATCATATTTGGTAAATTTAATGTTTCTGACATTCACTCATGGTGATTGTAGAAATATCAAGAGACCATATCTAGAGACAATACGAGGTACGATGAAGAATGAACTAGATTTTCTTATTACAATCATTGGACCTAACATATATAAAATAATATATTTTGGAAATGATGATAATTGATTCATGAGTGTGGAACATTAGAAGCTAAATCGGAAGAACACAGAGAATACCAGTACTTACACACTGTGAACCCAAGAGCATCACGAAGATCATTTTGGAGAAGAAGTTCAAGACTATCTTCTATGCTTCATCAAATATTTTTCAAACCAAGAATCCGAACAATTTAGTACTTAGAAGCAAATCATGGAGTTGTTACTCTCTATTTTTGGAGATATCTTCAATGAAAGACTCGAACTGAAATTTCTTCACTTCAAGAAGTCAAGATCCGAACAACAAGCACATAATTCATTCTAAACTCAATATTTATAAAATTATCTCTATTGTGTTTCTTATATTACATTTCTCATAAATGTGTGTTTTTCTATTACACGCACTAACTTCTGTGCATAAACTGGAGGATACTGAAAATCCTCACGCCAAACTTTATTTACAATATATTTCCCACATGTAACCATGGAAGAGGTTGTGTGTGTACTAGTTGTGTGTTATTTCCATGATGAACTGTGGTAGAGTGTGTCAACCATGTACAGTTCATGAAAACTATTTTAAATAATGATACATGCTATCTATCATGTTTATTACTAATATAAATAGATTGGTTATAGGTGATCACCAATTGAAGAGGATTAAGACATGGCTTGAGACTGAACCACTTGTTTAACTCTGTTGTATAACTTCTTTAGTAATACCATATTTTTTTATTTTTCACTACTTATAATTTCAAAAATAGAAAGTTGTTTTACATTAACTCTTATAGTTTGTTTCTGTTACTGTGTATAAGTGTTTAATTCAGAAAACTTATTTGAAAAATTGGATTAGTTTTTTACACAAATTTAAATAAGTTCTAATAAACATTTTAGAAGCTTGTTGACTAATTAGACATTTATATCTCTACTACCTTAATAAATCAGGCTTCTTCAAATTGCAGTATTTTTTATCATAATGTTTTTAACAGAAATTTTATGTTGTATGTAAATTCACCCCCCCCCCCCCTCTTGAGTTTCTACCCCAACCAACATTTGGTATTAGAGGGATATTTTTTATTTCTATTATCCAAACATTTTTTCAAGCATTTCATATTCTTTTCAACATCCATTTTTGTTGTATAATAATTATCTTAGAATTTTTTTCATATATAAATTTTTGGTTCATTAAATTCTAATTAAATATGGATAACTGAGTTGAGGGTGCAGTTACTAACATGCCAACTTTATTTAATAGTACTAACTATACTAATTGGAAATTAAAAATTAAAATATATCTATATAGAAGAAATCTAGGAAACAATTGAAGAACAACATGAATTTCCTGCTACTGGTTGGGATAGATGGTCTTAGTTTACTAAAGTTACATATAATAATAACTCTAATGAAAATAATGCATTTTACTATGCTCTAGGTTATGAAGTATTCAATATAATATCTTCTTGTAAAACTGCATTTGAAATTATGGATACTTTGGTTATTTACCATGAGGGAACAACCAATGTTATAGAATGATAATAAATACTCATACTATTAAATATGATAATTTAAAATGTAACTGAATAAAACTATATCTAAAATTTACCTTAGGTCCATTGAAATAGTAAATTCTATGAGTCTGCTTGGGAAACTAGTAGAAAACAGGGATTAGATTATGGTATTGCTTCTATACCTACCTGATAGATAGCGAGGAAGTTTTGTTTCCATCTGAGAATATTGTGACATAAGCAAGATTCCAGTGAATGAACAAATTGGAAAACTCATAATGCGTGAGGAAGAGCTGAAGGTGAATAAAGATGAAGAGGAATAACCATTAAATAAATCTTTGACATTCAAGCCTACTAACTCAAAGAGAAAAGACAATGAAAAAGTTCATGTTTCTGTACAAAGTTCCACTAGGGAAGTATCAGATTATGATATTGATGATGAGATGGATAATATTTCTTAAAGGTTCAAAACATTCAACAGAATGAAGAAGTTCTTTAGACAGTAAAATTATAAAGGAATTTATGGCAGTAAATGAAATTGGAAAAAGGACAAAAAATTTAATGCAAATAGAAATGAGATAATCTATTACGAGTGTAAATGAAAAGGTCATGTAAATGATGATTTCCCCAAGATGATGATTAATAAGAAATATATTGACAAGGGAAAAGGATATAAAAAGGATATGAAAGCTACTTGGAGTGAATCTGAAGATAGCTCCAATGGATCTGACACTTCTGTTACTAAGAAGAAAAATCACGCAAACATGTGTTTCATGAAATAAACATATGAGGTAACACTAAATTCTACTTTACATAATGATTCCTCTTCTGGGAGTGAGAGTGAATCAAATAATGATGAAAATATGACTAAGGATGAACTATTTGAATATTTGAGAATGCTTGAGGATACCTTTAATGAAATCATGTATAAATATAAATTATTGAAAAAAGACAACATTCTTTAAATTCTAATTATAAGCCTGACTTGGATATTGAAAAAGAAAAATTTTCTTAGTAATTACAATAAAATACTAAACTAAAAATATCAAATGAAAAATTAAAAAATGATCTTGAGAAATTTACTACCGGTATGGAAACCTTGACCAAGTTGTTAGGGAAACAAATTGATCCAAAATACACAACTGGTTTAGGATATCAACCAGGGCAGAGAAGGATTATTATGAATAAATTTGATCCAAAATCTGGATAGTTGATTACTTGTTCAAGTTCTGGAACTTGTTTTTAAAAAAAACTGATGGAACAAACAAAGTGATCATGTCTCAAATCATATATGTTGATTAGAGGAAACCTATAAGACTAATATGGGTTCCCAAATATTTACATGCTAACCTCTATGGACCCAATAAAATCAGGGTTTCGAAGTTACCCAATGCTTAATTTATTTGGTAGGAAAATTTTCTAAAGAGCTCCTGTAAAACCCTGTGGTATTTGGACAGTGGATGTTCAAGACATATGATAGGAGACTATTCATGCTTCAAGGAACTGATCTATGTTTTTGGTGGACATGTTATGTTTGATGATAATGCTAAAGGGAAGATCTTCATAATAATATAAATTGGTTACCCTAGTACTATATTAATTTCAAAAGTAATTTTTCTTCAAGGGTTGCTGTACAATTTACATAGTATCTCTCAGTTGTTTGATTATGGTTTTAATGTTATGTTTGAAAATAATTCATGCAATGTTTTTAATTTTAAAAATGATTTAATATTAAATTATCTTAGAAATTAAAACGTATGTGATGTTGATTTAAACTCCTTATCCAAGCAAAATGATTATTTTTTAAATGCCTTCTATAAAGAATCATGGTAATAGCACGAAATATTTGCATACTAAAATGTGCAAACACATTGAAAAATAACTAGGAAAGGGTTAGTTATAGACATACTTAAATTTGAATTCCCACTTGAAAATGTTTGTAATTATTGTCAAAAGAGACAAAAACACAATGTTTCCATCAAACCAAATATAGTAGTTTCAACTACTCAACTGGTAGAGTTGGTTCACATGGATTTTTTGGACCAACAAGAGTTTCATGCTTAAATGGGAAGCAATATGTATATTTTCTTGTAGATGATTTTTCTAGATAAACTTAGGTATAATGTCTATCTCCCAATAGTGAACCTTATTACTACATAATTGAATATTCCAATTCTGTATGAAATATTAGTTTAATTAGAATCAAGACCTTGAGAAGTGATCATGGATGTGAGTTTGGAAATCAGGAGTTTGAATCTTTTTGCTCACATATTAGCTATAATCACAATTTCACAACTCCTAGAACACCTCAACAAAATGGAGTTATAGAAAGAAGAAATAAGACACTTCTAGAGATTTCTCGGACTATGCTTAATGAGTATAACCTACCTAAATATTTTTGGGATGAAGCTATTAATATAGCTCGTCACATCATCAATAGATGATTAATTAGAAATTTTCTTAAGAACACCCCTTATATGCTATGAAATAATAGAAACCCTAATGTTAATTACATTAGTGTTTTAGGATTCAAAGTCATTATCCTTTACATTATGGATAATATTTAAAAAAAATCGTCCAAAAGTGATGAAGTAATTTTTCTAGGTTACTCAATATCTAGTAAAGCCTATAGAGTGTTCAATAAGAGAAGAAAATTTGTAGAAGAAAGTATTCATTTAATATTTTATGAGACTGCTCCACATGAACCTAAAACCTTACTTTAATATATTTAAAAAGATATGTCAACGAAATACCTTAATGATAAAGACATTGAACCCCCATTGAAATAAATTAGTTCTAGAAATTTTCATGAATCTGAGCATGTTGAATCTGAACCTATAGAGAACCACAAGAAGTAGAGTCAAACTCTTTCAAGATGTATTAGAACTCCAAAAATCATCTTTTATATGACGTAGTAGGTAATATAAATATAGGGACACAAACTATATCTTCTCTGAGAAACCAGGTTGAACATCAAAATTTTCTTTCACGGTTTGAACCCAAACAAATTAATGATGTTATCAATGATGAATTTTGGCTAATAACTATGCAAGAAAAATTAAATCAGTTTAAAAGAAACAATTTTTGGGAATTAGTATAAATACCTAAGGAAAAATTGACCATAGGCCCTAAATGGGTGTTTAGAGACAATGTTTATGAGTATAAAAATATAGTCAGAAAAAAGGATATATTATTTTCACAAGGATATAGTCAAAAAGTTGGAATAGACTATAAGGAAAATTTTTCACCTGTAGCTAGAATAGAATCCATTATGATACTACTTACTTTTGGAGCTCATCTTAAATTCAAACATTATCAAATGGATGTCAAAAGTGAATTTTTGAATGGGTATATAGTTGAGGATGTATTTGTTGAACAACCCCAGACCATTTCAAACCCCCAATTTTCAAATCATGTTTTTAAACATTATAATGATTTATAAGGTATAAAACAAGCTCATAGAGCATGGTATGATATAATCAATTATTTTCTTATTTCAAAAGTTTTTACAAAAGGGATAGTTGATCATACTATTTTTATTTAAAGGATTTTCAAAGATGTTCTAATAGTATAAATTTGTGTAGATGACATTGTTTTTGGATCTTCTGAAAATAGTTTATGTGTTGATTTTTCAAAGATGATGTAAAATTAATTTGAAATGATTTTAATGGGGGAACATAAATATTTCCGTGGATTTGAAATTTTTAAAAATAAAAATAGTATTTTTTTTAGAATCAATGTAAATATACTAAGGATCTTTTGAAATTTTTTGGTTCGAATAGTAATAAAGGTAGTGATACACCTATGAGTACCACTTGTATGTTGGTTGCTTATGAAACTAGTAATCCATTGTATCAAACCAATTATAGAGGTATGATTTGGAGTTTACATTACCAAACTGCTAGTCGGCCTTATACAATGTTCAGTGTATGTATGTGTGCTTGTTTTCAATCCAATCCCAAAGAATCTCTTTTAACTACTATTAAAAGTATTTTTAAAAATCTCAAGTACATGACAAACATATGACTATTTTATCCAATAAGACAACCATTTTATTTGATAACTTATTTAGATGATGACTATTTTGGTTTCATGTAAGATAGAAAAAAACCTCTGGAACATATCACATTTTGGGCAACTCACCAGTATCATGGTGTAGTAAGTAACAAAACATTGTTGCGTTATCCACTACCAGAGATGAATATATTGCTTCTGGTAGTTTTTGTGCTCAATTTATATGTATGAAACACACTCTACTAGATTATGGATATAAATTCACACATGAATTTATAATCTGTGATAATACATGTTATATTAACATCTCTAAAAATACAGTATCTCATGATAGGACAAATCACATTGATGAGAGACATCACTTTTTTGGATATCATTATCAAAGAGGTGATTTCACATTTGAATTCATTAAACCTGATCATCAATTGGTTGATATATTCACAATGACTTTGAATAATGAGAGGTTAAATTACATCAAACATGATTAAGGTATGATAAATTTTTAGTTTTAGACCTCACCGTTAGAACCCCACTATTGGAACTCACAATTAGGACGCCTCATTATTGGACCTCATCATTAAGACACATCATCGTTGGAACTTCCTATTTGGAAACCTCACCATTACTCCACACCGTTTGACCTCACCATTAGGACCACACCATTGGCACCTTACCAATAGTCGAACTTACTTAGTTCTAGGACTTGGCATTATTTTTCAGAATTTGAAAAATTTTAATCTTATTTATTTCCTTTACTCTATTTGTTTTTCAATCCCCAAATGATAAAAAATGTAAAAACAAAATTTTGATCCACCTCAATCATCTCCCAAACCTCTAACTCCCAAATCTTGGAATGTTACATTTTTCAAAAAACCCTCAAACCTCATTAGATCACAATAGAAAGATTAAAGAGTCCAATGGTTGGTAATGAAGGAGATGTGTCAAACCCTAAGAGACCTCGAGCTGGGTCTAGTGATGTTATCAAGGTTATGGGGAAGCTAATCAATCCTAATTTTTTGAAGAGAGAATTTGTGTTCTAAAATGAATTATGTTCAGAATTGCTATTTTTGAGTAGGTCTATGTTGTTTAAGGCACTCAAAGATCAAGAATGGGTAGAATGTTTTTCAAATAACAATGGATCGTATTACTCGAAACTAATAAATGAATATTATGAGTTTTCGATGTTTGAACAGTATAAGGATGAGAACTGAATGATTTCTAAGGAAAATATATTAAGTGCGAGCTTCCCTTCTATTGAATGGGATAAATGATTTAGAGTCCCACCTGAAGGCTTTTTTGATTATTACTCAAGAGTGGTGCCTCCCACCACTGAATATTTTTCTATTGAAGAGACTCTGGATGAACTGATAGGGAATGGAATCCCTAGGAAGGTAATTTCTGTAGAGATAGACTGAGAAAATAGATTACATTTTAAATTTTTTCAACATATCTTGTGTCCCAGTAGAGGTGGCTTTTCAAATCTACTGTATCAAAAAGATTTGTTATATTTGTTAAAGCGTGGAAGAAGGATAAAACATTACAGGATGTTGATGATTAATTTAGGTAATATGACTAAGCCTAGTTCCATGTCAAATTCATTATTTCCTTACAGTATGATATCATAGATGATTACTTTTAAAGGAGTTACTGGACATAATTAGGAAACAATAGTTGTAAGGGATAACATCTACATTTTCAAAATGATTTTGAAATTATTAAGTCAAATTTGAACCCCTGGAAAAGGGAATGGTTGAATGACAAGGCTAAACTATATACCGAATTAAATCCTGTTACCAATCATACGAGGCCATAAAATAAATGAGATATAGGTTTAAAGCCTAATGAAGTGGAGCCTGTGTACCTAGATGAAGAAGAGAAGGATGATGTTGTGAAATAGAGAGAGTAAACTCTTGTTGATAATAGGAGTGATCCTGAACTTCCATCAAGCCCCCATATTGGTACTATATATTTTATTGATCCTATCACATCAATGAGATTATCCAAAAGAGAGATTTTCCCAAGGGACGATGATGATGAGAAAACCACTGAAGAAGAAGCATAAAAGAATGTCCTCCGAGACATTACTGTTGGAGGGACCTTAGAGGAGGAGGATAAAGTTGAATCTGTTCATGGTGAGTATGAGATAGTTATTGATGAAAGTGAAGAGTAATTCTTAACTCATAGTCCTTTGATATGATATACAAAAGTGAGAGAGTGTGATGAGAAAGAGGATGTTGAATCAGTTGGAGATGGAATTTTTTATGGTTGTGGTTGATGATTCTGTAGAAGAAATAGTAGTAGACTCTCCTGTAGATGCAGTTGATTAAGGAGGATTAAAAGAAGTGAATATAGTTGACCAAGAAGATTCTCCAAGTGAGGGTAGGAACCTATTGCCCATGGTTCAGTTTCTATTTTTCAGGAGATATAAGATGGGTTAGAAAAACAAAGATTCATTGTTTTGGGCCTAGACAATGAATATTTTTGAAGATAACAAACCTAACAGAGCACCTCTAGTACATTCTATTTCAGAGACCAATATTGTGCACAACCAGTTCTTCTACCACGAAATTACATGAATAAAGAAGACTTAGATTCATTAAAATCATATTTTAAAAGACCCTTTGATGAGTGATCCATTGGTATAGAGAGAATAATGGATCTCAATAAAGATCTGGTGGCATCTACCTTAGAAAGGATAATATCTACCTTTCACTCCAACTTGCTACATGAAGTTAAGGAATTACAGAATCAAGTCAGTACCATATAAGAATCCATGGAGTTTGTGAAACAGTTGATTATGAGTTTAGACTCATCTTGGGCTTCACGATCTTAATTGGACTAAGAACTAAAGTGTGTTAAGAGTGATTTTTTAGTAGATGGTCACTGTGATGGAAAACTTTAAAAATTATATGGAGTCACATGTGAGTGGTTAGGATGATTATGTGAAGAGTTTTGTCAGTGGACTAACAATGTTTTTTAAGAAGACAACAGCTTTTACCATGGCACCTCGGTATGCATCTGCTTCTTCATCAGGTTATCCTCCTATTGATCTAGAAGTTTTAAGATCATTTGATAGAGATGAATTGGATAATCTCTCTTGTGTAAATACTTCATACCCTCAGTGTATGACACAAGTAATTTACACTACCAAATACATTAATAATATTATAGTAGATTACTTGAGGGAGGATTCCCAAGATCATAATTCCATCAATGAAAAATCTGACTTCTATTATAAAAGGGTTTGTGCAAAGAATCATATGGACAACCACTTCATGCTGCAGTTAGAGAACACGAGGATCCCACCTGCCTCTCAGGGTTTTATGGATCATGTTAGCAGGATTATAGAGTTGACTACTAATTTGGAAAAGTTAATGTAGAATAAGGATGATTTCATTTTAGCTATGGAAAGAGGAAGAAGCATCGTTATGGATTTTAGGAATCTCCTTTTCCCTTAATCTTTGTGGATTTCACTCCCATTATCTTCCCTCTAGCATTACCTTCTTCCTTAGTTGCATCAGGCTCTACCAGTACTTCCCCTTTGATGACCCCTATACAGGCCATCATAATATTGACTCCAACAATTCCTCAGAGATCTATTCATTATCGTTATATTTATTCTTCTATAACAGCTCATCCTACCTTTCTCCTTGCCATAACTAGGGCTGTAACTCCATCTCACGAACCTGCCTCCTCAACTCTCAAAGAAAAAACTTTCTTGGAAATCATTGATGGGGATTGAATGTGGGATGACTTAGTTGATAGGTATATTTCTAATATTTTGTATGTTTTACTCTTTTTTCATTAATAAAAAAATATTCGTTTGTCTCTCTTTTGTATTGTATTATTTTTTCTAATCATAAAGGGGTAGATGTTTTAAGACTGGTGCCCTTGAATATATTCTCTGATATATTAACAACAATAAACACGGTTCAATTTTACGTTATTTCTAATACTGATACATAATATATGTATACTAACACTTTTTGAAGATATTTGTAAAATATGCTTAAACCTAATTCAATAATAAATAAATCTAAATTGCACTGACATGAATTTTTAATATCTAAAAGGGGGAGATTTTTAGACTCACTTGTTTTGCTAATCCGAAATCAATTTTTCTATGATATGATAATCGTGTTTCATTTATATATTTTCTATCATGTAATAAATATTTATTTTTAATATCACTTTTTTTCTCAATTATGTTTATAGTGAAAATTTTCTCTGAGTATAAGGTTACCGATAAAGGTTACTGATAGAGGTTTTTGATGGAAGGTTACAGTTTGATGTTAACCACTAGAAGGTTACCAGTAAGGGTTACCACTAGAAGCTTACCACTGGAAGGTTACCACTGGAAGGTTACTGATAGAGGTTACCACTGAATAACCTCACTGCTGAGTTATCAATTTAAGCTCAACGCTTTGATTCTATCTGTCAAAGGACACTATTTTAGAGTTAACGCTATAAGTAACTACTATAAGCCTATAGATGAAGCCTGCTGATGAAGCCTACTGATGAAGCCTACCGATGAATCTTACCGATGAAGCCTACCGATGAAGCCTTCTGATTAAGCCTAATATTGAGAGGAATACCACTACTAGTCTATCGATACCTACTCTTCCACACTATACAATATTAATTTCATATGATTATTCTAATGGTCATATTTGTAAATTTAATGCTTCTAACATTCATTAATTTTAACTGTAGACATATCAAAAAACAGTATATGGAGAAAAAATGAGGTACGAGGAATACCACAAATGGATTTATTATTCTTTTTGTCAGACCTCAAATATATAAAATAGATGACTAAGGAAGAGAATATAATGGATGCATTAGCTAGGAACATTACAGTCTTGATCTGAAAAACAAGGAGAATACCCACACTTAAATTGTGAACTCAAGAGCTTCACAAAGATCATTTGTGAGAAACAATTTAGGACTATCTTCTGCGCTTTATCGAATCTCTTTCAAACCATGAAGCAGAACACTTCTGTGCCTGGAATCCATAACCTGGAGTTGTGACACTTTGTTTTTCGAGACAACATCAAGAGAAAGACTCGAACTACAATTTCATTACTCTAAGGAGTTAATATATGAACTAAAAACACAAAGAGCATTCTAAACTCAATATTTATAATAGTAGTTGTATTTATTTTTCTCATCTTACATTTCTGAGAAGTGTGTGTTTGTCTGTTACACACACTGTCTCATGTGCTTCAACTTGAGGATAGTGAAAATCCTCACACCAAACATTACTGACACTTTATTTCCCACATGTAATCTTGTAAGAGGCTATGTGCGGCCTAATTGTGTGTTATTTCCACGATCAACTATGGTAGAGGGTGTGAGCCCTAGAAATTTTTTGAAAACTATTCCCAATCCAGATACATGTTGTGAGTTATGTTTATTTTTAATATATATATAGCTTGGTGGTAAGGGATCCTCAAGTGGAGAGGATTAAGTCGTGGCTTGAGACTGAACCTCTTGTTTAAATCTGCTATTTATCTTCATCTTTAATAATCTATTAATATATTTTACAATTATTATAATATCAAAAATTGAAAACTATTTTACTTGAACTCTGATAGTTTGTTTTCGTAATTGTGTATATTTTTTTAATTCAGTAAACTAGTTTCAAAATATGGATACATGTTTTACACTGATTCACTTGATGATTAATATACCTTTAGAAACTTGTTGACCAATTGATCATTTATATCATTACTGGCTTGATTAATTAGGCTATTTCAAATTAGTGGATTTTTTTTCATAATGTTTTTAACTTAATTTTTGAGTAGGAACTCAATTCACCCACTCTTGAGTTTCTTCCCTGATCAAAAAATATGAAATTTCAAGGATCTATTAAGAAATGTTTATTAATGTTTACTCATTTATATAAGAAAAAATTATAATTTATGAAAATTAGTATAATTTCATTTCAAGAGATAGATAGATTCTAATATAGGTTGACTCAATTTTTATTTACTTCATATTATAGTGGTTTTAATTGTAATATTTAGAGTCTACTTGTTAAGGATGTAGTCAACAACATTGGGAGAAACTCATTTAAATCATGTGTACTTATCATTACTTTCATAAATTATCATTCGAAGTGAGTCCTATTATTATAAATTTGTAAACAGTATAAACTCTAACAAGATATAGTAGATTATTTCATGAGTGAAGAAATTGAGGAATATAACCACTGATTCAAACCCCATAAAAAATGTTCCTCCCACTCGTAAGAACATCGAGATCAATATGTTTCCTCACATGTTGATTCTTCCAATCTCGAGAAATAATAGGTATCTTGTCATTTTAATTCTACAAATCATAAGGAACAAAATATTAAAAAATTTAAAACTATTGAAATGGTTGAATGTAAAGAACCTATATTTGATAATAAATAGATGTTTTATTACATGATAGACTCTTATAAAATTTATTAAAACAATATGTAAAGGAAAACTATTCAACATAGGATACAAATTAAAAGGATAACATGTTTTCCACAGTAAGATCATTTTAATTAGTTACATTGGGTTCACCACTTGAATGTACATTCCAATTTATGTGGATGCATGTCATAATTTTTTCCTCACTACGAGGGAAGTAATTTTGGAAAATAGTAGGGTTTGAATATTATATACATTCTCTATTTAACTAAAAATTAAAAATTATGAAACATTTATTTTCAATTCATTATCCCTTGTACATTATATTTTATCTATATGGATTCTGAATAAAATTATTATTAATGGCCACTGTAAAGGTTCAAATATAATTTCATATAATTATTAAAATCCTTCTCTCTAGGATTCTAAAGTGAATGTATACTTACACCCACTAAAAATATGTTTATACATGAAAACCCAAGAAATATGAAATTCCTTAAATAACCATTATGACGAGGAAACATTTAAGCCCTATATCGACCAATAATATGTTAATTATACATACTTGTAATACTGAAATTGATTAAGGATTTTTCATTTATGAAATAATAGATGATTGATAAAAATATTTTTTTTTTCTAAATACCAATGTATCACAACCATGAATCTAGTATGGGGTACCCTTCAATTAAAAAAATTGCATATATTTTAAATATATAAAAATACCATTTTTATCGAATGATGAAAACATAATAATTTTTCAATCTTTTTTTTGGTTAATGAATCAAATTCAAAATCCACTACCATCACACAACATGTTCTATGAAAGAGTCTCAAGTAAATAATGATGAAACACTTGTAGATAAATAAAAAATTAGTATGGGAATCATGTATAAGTATGAAAAATAATAATTCATTACATTGGTATTACATAGTACTGGATACAAATTTTACTATATTCATTATCCATTTTAGACACATCAATATTTATTGGTAATACATGATGAGTTACTAATTTTATTGATCTTGAAGAGGCTAGTATAATATATCCATATCATAGGTGTGGTTTTTTGAGATGAACATCAACATATTTTGAGGAAATAAATTCAAAGAGGGATAAAGATAAGAAAATTGATGAGTTGTAGGAATGGATAAATGTTATAGAATAAAAACATAGTTAGTAGACTAGGTTTGAAGATAATGTTATTAGACAGAATAAAATAAATGAAAAATGAACAAAAAATTTATATGATGACCCACCACAACATTGAGGCTATATATTTCACTCAATGTCATACCATACTAGAGCTAGTTGATATTTTTAAATAATTTTTTAAAAAAATAGAGAACTAGAAACATACAGAATCATTTACAGTACTAATATTCTAAAGGTACAAACTGATTATGATTTATATTTATCATTACAGAACCATAATATTATTGCGAGGTTTATAGTTTATAATAAACAAGTACATATTCTACAAAATAAAAAACTACCAAATGATCATGTGAATGTAGGAATCCACATAGATCACTAGCCATGTTTAAAGACACATATTCCCCTTTATGATATGGACATTGAAATAGTCAAAGTTTAATATTATAAATTTCATATCATGAACATTTTATCGTAACAATACATTCCAGTAACTTTGTATTTCATTTCTAATTTATTTCTTTTGCAAAACCATTAACATTTTTTGGAAAAGACCTAAATATAGGATTGTTATTACATATGGAGAAAATTAATGAGACATTGACTATCAAAGAAGGAAATAGAATGTATTAGATAATAAATTGAAAATAAATTGAAAGAGTACCATTACCATACTAGTTTAGCTA
Organism: Viscum album; assembly: GCA_963277665.1. Taxonomy (NCBI): domain Eukaryota; kingdom Viridiplantae; phylum Streptophyta; class Magnoliopsida; order Santalales; family Viscaceae; genus Viscum; species Viscum album. The sequence goes on from OY728130.1 coordinate 1,168,140,178, forward strand.
CTACATTTTCTAATATAATATGTTCATGTGGATACAAAATTAAAATGTAGTGATATGGAATTCTTTGATTTAGAAGATAAAATTTATAGTAAGTCAAATAGAAACACTATTAGGTTTGATAATGTAAACGAAATCCTCAATAATATATTACTATGAGTCTAAATTGTAAATATATAAATATATATATATATGAGAATCATATTCATAACCAATTTTTACAATAGGTGATCTATTAAAATAATTTTAGTTCAACAATATTCATATTTTTTCATTCATATATATTAGTACTATGTGTATGAAAAACCCTATGATAATGAATTGGGACTCACTAGTCTTTAAATAACATATAAAAATGTCACTATAAAAAAATTGATTATTTAATAACACTGGGTTAGTTGGATATAATGCTTGAAAGGAAACATGGATATGAAAAATTATTCTTAATAACTATAATGAAGGGGAAAAATATATAATCTAATCATATAAATATAATTTTATTTATTTATTAATTTTTACTTATTATTTTTTAGGGATAATTTCATTGTCATTAAAATAAATTTGAATAATCCAAATACATGTTTTTTACTTAAAATAATGGGTAAATAATGAATTGAATATACATGATGAAATTTATATATTTTTAATATACTAAATTCAATATTTTATAAATAAATTTCAATTTATATGCCTTATATTCTGTATTAATTAATTTTTTTTGATTTGTATGTGTTTATATATCGTTAAAACCATGGTTCGTGGATGTTTAATGAGAACACATTACATATCTATATTAAAAAGAGAAATGTATCATGGAATATATAATCATATATAAGTACCAAAAAATACATAAAAACTAATTATATATTTTTATAAATGTTTTTCTGTATCCAAAACATATTAATAACTATATTTTTTAGTAATTTATTTTATTTATATTAAAAATATTCTATTCCATCAACAGACTACTAACCAAGAAGATGTATTTATGATAATAATTAAAATTTAACTTAAAATACTGATAAATCATTTGATCATTTATATAGTTCCAATACTAGAAGGATTTTTGATAGTCCACATATTCAAAACATTAAATAGATTTTTTTTGAAATGAGTGGGCATAATACATGCTTTCAAAATAAATATAGACACCAGAAAGTGGTTATTTCATAAAAACTATTTACTAAAATTTATATCATTCCATATAAATATATTTTTGTTAATTTTCTAATGATTTTTATCTGTTAGAGATTTAGTTATTGTTTTTATGAGATCATAAAGAGGTTAATTCATCAAGAATTTATTTTTCTCAATACATTTTTTCTCTATTTAATGAAAATAAATCTTAGATAAAATAAATAAAAGATAAATTTTTTGATAAGGATGATAAGCTCAATGATCTATTAGTCACTTTATATTTATTTTTTTCCTTATCTGAAGTTTTTCTTCTAAATTGTGTATGTTTTTTAGTTTGTAAATCTCTCATAATGCATGTTTTTAACCTATAAATGATGTTTTTGTGAAAAAATGATATATTTACATGAAAAACAACCAACACTATTGTAATATCTTGTTACTTTAGAAATGTGAACCATAATATATTTTTGAAATGTTGGAATGTTCTTGTAAATAAATCTAGAACACAGTGTACCTGGTTTAACCTAAATTGTATATTTTCATTTGGAAAGTATAATGTTTGTTCAAAAATATTTCACTCAATAAAAAATATGAATAGACAATATTATTATCTTGAAACCTTAGGAAAAATATTCAATAGTTCATTTTTTACATGTACAAATCAAATTTTATCGATCTGACACATGATGTGTCCTCTATGATTGAAAGTGTGTGTTTTTATTTAAAAGTGACATTTTAGTTGAAAACATACATTACTAATTTCAAAATAATAAAACCCAATTATATTGTATTGATACTTTAGAAAAAAGATATATATATCATTGGTTGCATATATGGTTCTACTATATATAAATATAACACATGGTGTTCATGATATGACTTTAAGGGCATGTTTTCCATATAAAAGTTTAATTTTAGTTATAAAATTAAACCACTCCCTGAAAAATGAGAAAGCACATTTTTTTGTCATGATAGCCTAGGAAAAATATCCATAAATTATTCTTGATATGTAATAATCATCATCAATCAAATATAACACGTGGTCTTCCTGATACGATTAAAAGTGTATGTTTTCAGTTTAAAACCAACATTTTTGTTAAAAAATTATACCAATCAATAAAAAATAATAAAACACAACTGAATCGTGATTATTTTTTAATAAAATGTTCTTTATATCATTTATGACATATAAAAATTGACTTAATGTTAATCTAGCACATTCTTGTTCTTGGTAAGAGTTGATGTTTGTGTTTTTTGTTAAAAAAATGATATTTTAGTAAAAAATTGTGTCACTCACAAAAAAAAAGAAAATTATACTCATATTGAATTAATATTTTAGGATAATAACAATAATTTATTTTTTACATGTTATAATTGACAAGAAATAATTTTGATACATAGTTTACCTGGTATAAATCAATGTCAAAATTTTCAATTTTCAATTGACTAATCTATTCATAAGATGTGCGACATAATAAAAATTTAGAAAAAAAGATCATATTGTATTGGTATATTAGAAAACAAATACATATATCATTTTTTTGATGTAGGAATTTTTCACATGTCAATCAGAAACACAGTCTTCTTGGTATCACTAAAAGTACCTATTTCTAGTTTAAAAGTAATAATTTACATTGTAACAAGAATATATCACTAAAAACTAAGATAAAACAGTAATTTTTTCTTGATAATTAATGAAATTTATCCTTATGAATTTTTTTGATAGGCAGTAGTCAACTGCATATTGATCTAACACATTGTTTGACTGATATTATTGAATGTGAATTTTTTATTTCAAAGATACATTTTAGTTCTAATCACACATCATATACTCAAAATAATGAGAACACCATTATATTGTCTTGATACTATTGTAATATGATCCTTAAATAATACTTTATTTGAAGGAATCAACTTTACATAAATTTGATGCACAATGTGGAAAGTATATTTAAAGGTGTATGTTTTTATATAAAAGTGACATTTTATTTCAAAACATGCATCACTTATTTAAATAGAAGAAACCACACTATTATTTCATCTATATTATATGAAAATTATACATTACTCTTTTGTTGAGTTTTTTATTTCACAACACATCAAGAGGATACACTATGTGGCTGTTATGACTTGAAGTGTGTCTTTTTAACATAAATGTGACATTTTTTTAAAAACTAGTATCAAAAACTAAAAATGATAAAACAAACTCTTTTGGTCTTTATACATTACGAAAATGATACATATATCATTTTAGACATATATAAATCAATTTCATATCAATATTATATATGGTGTGCCCAATAATACTCAAAGTTCATGTTTTCATTAAAGAAAGATATTTTAGTTAAAAAATTGTGTCTCTCATTAGAAAAATTGAAAAAAAAATATTGTCGTTGGGTTTTTGGAAAATTATCCCTAATTCACTTTTTGAGATGTTGGAATTTACCACACACTAATCTAACACACTGTGTGCTCGATAAGACTTAGTTTGAGTAGTTTTTATTTTAAAAATATTTTTTTTGTTAAAATCATATGTCAGTTACTAAAATATATAAAAATATCATATTGTATTAATATATTATAAAAATAATCCATATGTCATTTGTGTCATGTTGGAATTGACCAAAAATAAATCTTACACGTGGTGTTCCCATTATAACTCAAGGGATGTGTTTCTAGTTTAAAATTTATTATTTTCTTCAAAACATGCATCACATAATAAATACTAAGAAAATAACTTCATATTGTCTAGACACATAGATAATCTAATCTATAATCCATTTTATATAAGTTGGAATATTTCATATATCAATCAGGCACATTGTATTCCCTGTATGATAGGATGTTTTTTTAAAAGTATCAATTCAGTTCAAATCACACATAACATACTAAAAACCCAAAAAACACACATAGATTGTCTTGATACCTCAGAAAAATTATCCATAAGTCATCTTCGATGTGTATAAATCAACTACAGGTCAATCAGACACACATAGTGCCTTACATAATTGAAAGTGTTTGTTTTTATTAGGTGACATTTTAGTTCAAAAAACACATCACATACTCAAAAGATATCTAACAAGATTATTATTTTTTGTTAATTTCAGAAAACAATACATAAATATTTTTTTATATGTTGGAATAAGCTAGTAATAAATAAGACACAGAATATGGTTGGTATTATTGAATATATATTTCTTATTTATAACTATTATCTTAGTTCAAAACAAGCATCACTAACTAAAAATTGTGAAACACTACCTAGTTTTTTTTCATACATTAGGAAACTGATTGATAAATAATTTGTGACATGTAAGAATTAACTAAAAATAAATCCAACACATAATATACCTAATATAAATCAAAGGGTGTATTTTTTGTTCAAAAGTGACATTTACGTTCAGAAAATGTGCCACTCACTAAAAACCAAAAAACATACTTATATGGTCTATAACCTTTTTGAAAATTATCCATACATTATTTAGGACATATATGAATTATTTTCAAAATAATCCGATGTATAGTGTACCTGATATGACCCAAAGTGTAATTTTTTAGTTTAAAATTTTCATTTTAGTTGAAAAATTTTGTACCTCACTAAAAATATTGAAAAACAGTCAAAATGTTTTCTAATATTTTATTTTAATGATCGATAAATCATTTGTGACGTATATTAAATGACCACACATTAATCAGAAACATGGTGTGCCTGGTCTAAATCAAAGTTCCTATTTTTGGATTAAAAATGATATTTTAGTTTAAAAGGTGTGTCACTCATTAAAACGAGAGTAAAAAATATTTATTCTCATGATATTTATGTATAATTATCCATAATACATTTATTATGTCTCAGGATGAATGACCTATTAATATAAAACATGATGTACTCGATATAAATCAATATTCATGTTTTTTTTTCATTAACATCGTGTTAAAAAAACAATCAAAAAATAAAATCCTAGAAAAAACCCTCGAATTATCATGATACTTTATGAAACATATCCATAATTCATTTGTTTCATGTAAGAATTATCTACATATCAATCATACACAACTAGTTCCTGGAATGGATCATTCAATTTAAATGTAACACTTTATTAATACATTATATAATATTTTGGTTTAAATGATTTCGTATTTATATTACTAACACAGAAATTATTTTTATATTTTTGAGCACTCTTTTTTCAAGTTAGGTTTGTATTTTATGTAACATGTAGTAGGATCAGGCATAGGTGGAAGGGTATCCAAAGTCAATGAAATAATTTTTTTAAATTTATCGGTGTTTTTAGTAAATTATATCTACTTATATAATTCTACATGAAATGTTTTTAATCATTTCACAATGTTTTTTTATTATGATGTGAATTTAATTGAAAAAAAAATTATATATTTGTTACTATAGTGCAATCTTAATTGACACAATTCACTATTATACGTTGTTTTTTATTAGTGTCATTTATATGACAGGTAAAATTTTAATTTATTAGTGTTAATAATATTACTAATAATTTTTATCTCCATTAACATTGAAAATAGTGTTGATAAAATATCAATTAATTGGAATGAAAAAAATCATTGATAAAGGATTCTATTTTTAAATTTTTTTTATATTATTGATAATGATGAATTTTACTAGTGTTGATAAAAACCACATGATATTAAAGGTTTTGAAAACATCCATAATTTTTTAGCACTAATGAAGACAATTTTTATCTTTGATAAATCCTATATCTCTATTTGTGAAGTAATCCAATAAGAAAACTTGAATAGATCACTTCCCTCTAAATCTAATGAAGTCATTTGCACCAGGGTGGGGATTGGTTCATTAAGTCCATCCCGTATAAATGAATGTTTTTCATTTAATATAAAACAACCCTATTCTACTATCAACCAAGATAGATATATTTTTTATTTGATAATTGATAAAAGATACATCACATAGAACATGACATCCACCTAGTTCATGACATCGTTATGCACCTTCACCCATCACTACATACCCATGGAGCTCTATCAATTCACTGTGACCCAACCATGTAGACTCCATAGTGGCCACAAAAGACAAAAACTCATCCTTGAATGTTTTTGGTAGGTCAAAATCACTCACTCCAATCCATCATTGCCAACATTATAGAGTCCACAGTCTTGTAGACTGACTTATCGATGTAGTCTCTAGGGTGGACACAGTCAAGAACATCGGCACACATCCCCATACTATGGGGAGGCCATGGTTAAGCACACTCACCAATCCCTTCATAATATGGGGAGGAAACAATATTGATAAGGACCCATCCACTCATATTATGGTGAGTCTACATCAGGTAAATATAGGAAAGATAAAACTGAGCACACAACATTCCTCACAGTTCACCTTTGCACAACTAGGTCACTATTCCATGGGGACCTTGTCCCATGTCTCAGACACATCATAACCAATCTTGAACCTCCAATGTGTGTTTCATTTCCTTATAGACCACCCAATATATGGTATCATAATAAAAATTCTATTCGGCAAACCCATACAACACATATATCATAATAAAAGTCCTCATAGAACTACCCAAAAAATATATTCATTATACCAAACAATATATAAGCACTGACAAATAAGAGTAATAACATGAAAAAATTGATTGAAAAAATTGGACTCTATCTCATGTGTTTAAATTGACCAAAATAAGTATTGCTAAACCTTTTTGGTTTTCCATTGAAAAGAAAGTCAAATAGTTATTTTAAAACCATTTATAAATTATACTAATTCCACTTTACTCATGATATCCCCCAAATATTATCCCATCAAAAATCCTTTAGAAAGACCCTTTTCTATTATGAAATAACATTTCGAAACCCATTTACTAATAAAAAATTTTAATTAAAAAATTTTATTTCAATGAAATAATCTCTTTAAAATTAAATTCATGAAATAAATAATTTTCTATATGAAAACCAACACATTCCAACGATAAAAATAAAAATGAGGGACAACAGAACAAGTTTTTCTAGAGTTACACCATAAGACCATATAGGATGCTATTAATCATTGTTTACTATTTGGCAAAAAAATGTCCCAACATAATAGATACAGACAAAAATCATTCAACATGAAGGATAATATACTAATTATCGAGCCAATAATTTATTTTTACGATAAAAAAAATTAAAATTAATTACTTTTTTTGGGAAAATATTTCGATGAAAGATAGGTTTTAAATATTCTTTCTCTCAATATAGAAATATTAAGGTCGTGCCACATCCCTCTACTCTATGCAAGATAAGACTGTTGACCAAAATCTATGGCCCAATAAAAAGGATCATAGAAAGGTATAGCTCAGTCTAACTTCCTCCATGATAATCATTTAGAAAATCCTTGAATATATGTCATAGTCAAACCTCAAATCCTAAAAACATTGGTAATACTACACACCATGAGAATTACCATTATGTAAAACTTCAACACCAAAGTCATCCATTACATACTATAAAGGCCAAATCAAAAGTACCTCAAAATAAATGTGACCAATATTAGGATACTACAAGACTCCATTATATGTCCCAAATACCTACACCATAAAGACCACCTCCAATGAACAATGATCACCCCACACCCCAAGGGAATTTGATAAAAAATAATAATTTGAATATAATTCTTGTTCTAAAATCATTATCTCAACTCATTAAATACTTTTCATGACCCAAGGCTCTTCGAACCCCTTTAAGGATATAAAAGACATAAATAGATCTTTGGACATCGTGTATAAAAATATATAAAGACTACTTTAATTTAAATTTATTCTCAAATAGATTTTTAAATTGATGACCATTTTTTTCCAATTCTCAATCATTAAATTAAAATCATTCCCAGATGAAATCAATATAATTTTTACATTCATATTTCTATTTGATACAAATTTCCCTTATTTTAACCTCTTGAAGAATATTCCCCTAGTATCTTATCTCTCTCTCTCCCTAACCCTCTCTCTCCTGTTGTATTAGTTTCTTAGAAATCGTTTAGACAGAGTGGAGTTATTTGAAAAGGGTTTAGAAAATTTCTTTCACCACAATCATCATTACCATAATCTTCTTTTCTCTCTCACCACTTTTATAGTTATTGATATTGGTTTTTTTGTTTCCTTTAAAACCAATACACTTATTTTGGTTCTTTTCTCCATTAAAACTAAAGTATATGTCTTCTTATTTGAATAAATTCCATTAAATCCAATGAAGAAATATTACCCTATAAAACCTTCATGAGTGGAGAATATATCGGGGCTCATTCATGATCTATTTATGAACTAATTTTCAATGTGTAACTATAAAATTTTTGAAATTTATTTTCTTCTATACTTGATGTTATAATTTCTAATTCAGTATCTCTACTTTGATTATTTTATACCTAATTAAATTTTTTTCATGTTAGTCACTTTAATTTTATATCATCATTTTCAAATTACTTTTAAAGTAAATTAACCCCTATTTCAATTTTTTCTCTTAAATATATTTTTTATTAGAGGATATAATTGTGTTTTTATCAAAATACCATACTCGTTATAAATTCGTTTTTTTTAAATATCATCAATATTTTCGTAGTTCAATTCAAATGGAATATTTAATTGGACATAAAGAGAATTCTTAATGTGAAAATAATAGTCAATTAAACATATATTGATTGTCCAAATTATTGTTATTGGAAGAAACATATTTCAACCATTGTATATCTATTTGTTTACCCATATGAAAAATTGATACTAATGGTTATATTCATGTTACTTAAAAAATTGACACCCAATGAAATCACTAAATTTAAATTAGATGGTAAATATATGAATTCCATGCATTATGGATTATGTCAAATTGAATTTAATTATATATATAATTGAATTTTTTGACCTGAAATACATAAATTATAATATTTAACTCATGTTGGAAGAAGGAAATTGAAATATAATATAATTGATATATATAGAAATGATTTTTATATTTTTTTACCAGTACTAATGAATCTATTGCAGATATGTTTATACCCTTTATTGAAAAATACAATTGTATAAATTCACTGGGTGATATTATAAATAATTAAAATTTTCTCATGAAAATTAGTTTTTTTAATAGGAAATTGTGAACCTAATGTGATGGAGATTCATGAAGAGTATGACATAAATAATAAATTGTACAAGGAGCTAATTTAATATATCCTGACTTATGAGATCTAAATGATGTTATGATCCAATAATGAAGACAATATATTCATGGAGAAAAATATAATTTCACATAAATATATAAATTTTTACCCTTACAATGATAATGAAATGAATCTACTATAAAACAAGAATAAAAAATTCTTTAAAAGAATTAAATCCGACAAACATACCCAAAAAAGGATGATCAAAGTGAAAAATATGTGATGTTTTCTAATAATAAATAGGACACATAAGGTTTAAATAAACCATGATAAAAACAAGGAATAGGTAAATAAATATAAATATAATAAATCCTTCAAGGATTCAACTTGGGGTGAAAGTAAGGATTTTATCTCCTCCAGCAATTATATTTATGAATTTTCCAAGTATATCATGACTGAAGTTGAGTTCAGTAAAATACCCAATAGTGTCAAAATTGACATAAAAGAGTTTTTAAAACAAATATTATATAATTAATTTATATTCTATTTATAAAAATATAATTTTCAGCCAAATGACTTATATAATGATTTTTTTATCATTAATGGACCACTTGGGGGGTCTCTTGGATGTATATAATAATTTTATTAAACATATAATATAAAAATTCAATGTGACATGGTAAATGTCAAATTAATCAACTCAAAGTTAGAACTAAACGATATGGTTAATGTAGTGACCAAAACCGATCTAAAATCTATTGGATGAAAGGATTTCGACCCATCCCCACCTTATAATTTTAATAATCCACTTTGGAGACATTATAAATGGAATATTAATTTATTATAAATTAATACTTTAAGTTTTTCCTAAAGAGACCCTCCTCCTCATTATAAAAAGACACCACTTAAAACCAATTCTTCATAACATCAAAAACTTTTGGATCAGCCAAACTCTTCCCAAATACCCTCCCAAATATCCTCCCTTAATCCTAGAGGCCTTTATTTAGTCAGAAAGCCAACCTATGGAGCCCTTTTGATCAAATCAAAAGGAAGAACCCGAAGAAGATGTAATGTTTTCACCACCCTCTTTCAAGTTCCTTTCTTCATCAAAATCTTCTTTCTTTGTTATTTACATTCTAAAATAATAACTCCAGTATCTTCTATATATTTTTATGTTATTATAAATATGTTACAACCATATTTTTTATTCTATCCATCCTTTTAATGACATGTCACCATGCGTGCATACGTACGGCCTACCGTCTCCAAATCGTGGTGTAATTTTTTTTCATTACATTATTATTTGGATGGGTATAATAATGATGTGTAATTAATTTAAATAATAAATATAACATGATAATGATTATGTATATATTATATAACATCCAATTATATATTATTTTAATAACAAAAGATTTATATTGTCGCTCGTGCGTACGTACGGATTACCGTCTACACGAACTTGATGAGATTCATTCCCCATCGTATCCATTCAAAACAAAATTTTATATTATGATTAAAATTAATTTTTAGAGAGATTATATCATTCTGGATATGAATAATATACATCCCATACATAAAAAATATGGCTCACATAATAATGAATATAATGAAAAACAAATCTGTTAACACCCTAAACGATGATAATACTAAGATATTATTAACAAACCATTGTTAAAAGTTCATATATGATATCATATTAATGTGTATGATTATTTTATAATTTAATAAAAATTATTTCACCATTATACAAGAGTTTAACCTACCCCAAACCAAGAAAAAGTACAAGTTAAGGGTTTATTTCACAATCTCTTCATTATCCGAGGTTGTTTATACATAATTATCTTCTGGGACCCCTTTATCATCCACATCCATGTTTCTTAAAAATGTATTTCAAAACATTCTTAATATTTTATAGAATATGGGTTCATGTCATTTACACCCCTATTTTACTTTTTATAATATGTTTATAAATTAATCTTTCCATCGTTTTCCAAACATGGTCCTTTTTATCCTTTTCGACAAAATTAAGGTAAGAATGTCTTTTTTTAACTTATATGGTGGGTGCGGTTATTTTCTACCATTATAAACTCGTTGAAGCTCCCCTTACAATCTTATAAGAATATTTTCAAAGTAAATGTTTATTTTATAATTATATGACTCTTAAATGATTTCAAAATAGAAAGATATATTTCCCTAAAAATGGGTTTTGATATCATCTATGTCGACATCCTTTAATAGATTTTATGTTTATTTGGAGTTGATTTATTATGATACTAAACTTCCATATTGAATTGGAGGTTTTGTGATATGTTTGACTATGGATGTGCTATTTTTTTACCATTCATGATTTGTGGTTAAATTATTGACATTTCGTATGTAGTTTTAGTACAAATTTTTATGATATGCTTAAACCTTTTCATATGAGGAATGCATTGGACTTTGTAATTCATGGGTGGAGCCCGCTATAGATCCTCGATGCATCGGTAGGTCTCATGAGACAACTAAACGTTGAATTGGATGAGTCCTTTTTCCAATTTTATTTATGTTTTTGGCCGATGCCTTAATCATTTTTAGACATCCTGGCCGAGGCCTTGGAAAAATGTTTCAAAATGTCCAGCATTATTCATTCCCTCATTATGGAAATAATATTGATGGTTTATGTGGTCATTAGACTAGTAGAATACCCATGATTATGATTTATTATGGATTTATTTACTCATCTCAGATTCTTTCCATAAAAGTATTCATGTTTATTATTGTTAAGGGCATGTGGTTTCAATTATTTATCATGCTTAATATTTATGTCATTTTCCGCTGTATTACTTACCCTTACTGAGCATTTGAGCTCACCCCTTTCTTATGTTTCATTTTCCCAATATATGATTAAGTTATTTATGAGTTTGCTACAGGAATAATCTATGAGGATTGGATGTTTTTAATGAAATATGTTTGTGTTGTATTTGTCTTCAAGCTGTAAAGTTGAACATATGTATGACTATTGATTCCAATAATACTAAACTGATCGGTCTTTAGAGACATGATTTCCTTGAGATCATGCAAATATGATGTTATAATTCACTAACTCTAGGTAACTAGGGTCAGGGAATTATAGAATCTATCCAAACTACTGATCCTGCTTTGTCATCGATATTGAACCCCCATCTATATCGCTATAGTCGGCCAAAATATTGATGCCTCATAATTTCTGAACAAGTTCCGGACAAGTTGCACGTGTTGTTCCAACAATGGCTCCCCACTAGATAAGAAGACCCAGAAGCACTACCACATCCTCAAGGGTGATGAACATATCTCCCTTAGAAATATGGAATGTGTGTGTCTCTAGTATCCACATCTTCATGAAAGTAGTAAGCAGGTTATTTTAAACAAATGTGAAATCTGACACTGCAATTCTATAGACGCCTGGATGACATAGGTATGGTATAATGGCAGGAAGTTGTTTCTTGTGATGAAAATTGTATTCTCGTCACACCCTAATCTCTTTAACATCACTATCATCTTTTAAGGTATAGTAAAAATTACTAGCCTACTCAATGTTTTTTATTATATCATCCATATATATGTAAAAAATGAAATGAGTTGTAAGTGTAAAATGGAAGTCCTAGGAAACATGATTAGCCTATACAGTGATTTGTAATATATCATCCATGTATATGTAAAAAAATTTAATGATTTGTATTTGTAAAATTAAAGTATAAATTTATAGTCAAAATATTGTTATGACTTGTAGAATTTAAGATATGATATGTTTATTCACATTGTTTTATGAACTTATTTCTTACCAAAAGAGAAGGTAATGTCTTCATGTTTTACAAAGCATATTAATAAAGTGTTTTTGAGATATGTTTTACCTAGAAAATGGTGTCTTGTAAGATATGGTATTATACATTTATATATATAATCATTTTGTAATTATTATATAAAATGATTCTATAAAAAGGTATGTGTTGTAATTTATGTTTGATTTCACACATGATGGTATGTTTCATGATTATTTCGTCCGATGTTTTTTTATGGTTTAGCCATGGATAGATTTATTATGTGTTAATTTCACATAAAATTCAATTGAAATATTCCTTTTAATGTGAATATTAAGGTATTATAGTTATTTTATAGTAAAAGTATTTAGCGATGGAATAAAATTATAAAAAATGAATAATATTATAATAAGAACATATAATTAACCATATAAAAATATATTATAAGATACAATACATAATTTTGGATGATAGTGTCAAATTGATCCAACAATGTTAGGGAATCATTTAATGTTATGACCTTCATGATGACATACGGTGTGTCTCAAACCATTACCATATTCTTAAGGCTTTTCCATCTCATTCTGCATCCTACTAAACATCGGCCTTGCTCTTTTATGCAACATGTTGATGTCATATATCACTATCGGATGGCCTTAGATCATTGAAAAATATCAAAACTCCCCAATTGGTGTCCCTAGCGCAATATGACAATTCAAAATGGTGTCTATCCGGAACATTGGATCAACAAATTCTTCCCATGATATTTTCACATATAAACACACTGTGATGGCATGTGCACATGGAAACTGTAATACCTGGAAGTTTTCACATTACCACTGCTTCACTTCCAAAAATACCATCATTTTTCACTGATGCTATTTGTTATGGGGTCTGAACACTCTTGAATGTAAAATAGAGTTACTTCTCAGTGTAATAGGTAAACATGATAACTATAATATTCCTTAATGATATTTTCAATCTCTCTTTAATATTTTTTTTCTTTACCTTAGACCCTTTTAAATCCCATCTAGGGCTAGTTTCTATCTATTAAATATGTACTTCATGAACTGATACAATTTCTATGAAATTAGGGTAGTTATACGTAATTGAGAAGCTCATTGAAGACGCTGTTAATGAAATCTAAAAAGGTTGTGGTTATGTGTACATACATCTTCCCCCCATCATAGGCCAATGTCTATTTTTCTTTTGGAATCTGCATCATATAATAATACACTTCTTAATTATACTTACAGACTTTTTTGAAAATTTCTTCAAACCATTGTTGATATGGCTCATATTCTACATAGAAGTCAACATATTTAACATTAATTGATTTCATATTTACATTGAAATAGTAACAAATAACGAAGGCACTTCATAGATATCCTCATGACTACCTTCTTCATAGGTTCATTATGGAATTTTTTTTGAAACTTCTATAAATGTGTCTAATTTAGTACAAATGATGTCCATTTGGGGGGTCTTTATATATCATGGTTTGGATTTATTTCCTCATTGATTACAAATGATTATCATATATCAAACATGAACCCTGAATGTGGGTGAAATGTTTGCTAATATAAGCTAAAACCCAACTACATGTTTCCTAGTTTTTTCTCTCCGTAATGGAAAAGGCAAGAAGATGAGTTGAACAATTTTTTCTCAGGTTTCTACACTCAATAATATACCCTTGTATTTTATGTATAGAAATGTTCCATTAATCTATATGAACTGTTTGATGAAACGAAATGTGGAGGTACATGTGATGAATGCCCAGAACAACTGATGAAATTAAACATGATATGGATCAAGTCTATTATCTAATACAAAAGTTAGTTTGTTTGAAGATGTATGAAAACAAGGTTTTTTTGTCTCAATATGGCTATAAATTGTGGAAACACCCAATAGGAGTCATTCCAATCACCATATAGCTTGCCAATTTCCTTTTGTTTCTCCATCCATGCCTTATTATATGAAATATGAAAACCAATTTATTGTTTTATCCTCTCTTGAAATAGGGATATAGGAAAATCATGTAATGTCATAATCATATTGATGACAATAGATAACATAAATTCAGCACTCAAAGAGGTATGATCTTATTCCGGGCTTGCATAAAGGAAACTATAAGATCCCCCTATCCTTGAGATTCTTTGACGTTAAAATGAAATGTATATAATCACCCTCGATAGTAACCTACAATCATCACCATAATTCTCACATCATATGAGATACATAATATAGCTTGATACATAAACTATATTTCTATGGTTCCTCTCAATGCAAAATCTCTTTAGTGTACTTTTTAATTAATCTTTACTTGGAAAATTCCATACTACGTATAAGGGTTTATCTAGCTCACAAATCCTATATAATAAAATCTAAAAAACTCAGTTGTGGGTGTAAGAACATTACATTCAAATTTAGACACACATATGATTTCTTATGAACAAGACACAAAAAATTCTGGATGATTTATTGTGGGTCATGGCTATAGTAAAACTACTGAATTTCTAAAAATGTACTCCCCAATTTCCCCTACTCCATCCTCATCAGCACTGTTTTCACCATTTGATCCATCATTACTGAAATCCTCACCAGAAGATGGATTTACATGTATATTTGGGAGATTATCTATGTTGTTTCTTCTACATCGGTTTGAATAGGCTCAATTTCATGGGTGGACCATCATCAACCACTCTTGTAAACCTATGCATTCGTACAAAAGAGAGTTATTGTTGTATAGTGGAAAAATTAAAATATAACTCTATTGTGGTAATATCCAACCATTAATAAAATAAATTTATCTCTTGTACCGACTATGAATCAACAACTAATAGAAAATCTAGATGCCACAATAGTGTTGGGAATTTTAAATATCTATAGCTCATAGACATGATCTATTGATTGTGTCCCATATTTAAGGAACTACCAATTATATCATGAAGTTTTATTAAGGTATCAAAATCAGCTATATTAACCACTATTGTTGGTTGTGTGCTGTAAGAATCTCCTTGCTCAGTTTCAATAACCTCCTCTTAGCAGTACAAATAGGAAAACATGAATCTCTACATCAAAAATGAATTTAGATCAAGATTATGATAGTGTTAATAATAATGATAATGATAGTTGGCCATATAATATTTATTATGTGGAATTTTAGAATTTATTTTTATACCCCAAAACATGACACTAATTTTTTAGTATATAAATTTTTATTAAAATATATGTCACAAGTTTTTTTGGAAACTAATGTAAAAAAAGAAAATGAAACCAACCCAGTTTAATTATCATTGATAAAATGAATATTATGATAATATAATGTGAAATTCATAATAAAGATCACATTAAATAACACATGAATGATTTAAAAAATATACAAGAAATACCTTCACAATGTTTAATAGAACTTGGTTTGTTTGAGATGATTCTTACTTTGGATGTCAAGTAAATTCAATCTTATTAACATCTTAAAAAGATATTTACTTAACTTTTTAATTTACTAAATATTGTATCCTTATAATGACATATCAAAGACAACATCTTATATATGTAATTATTAGGGAAATTTTTATTGAAAATCCAAAAGTTATGTATATATCTTTTAATGATGTTATTATGCTGCTAGTAGAATATAACATGGATTTTACTTCACATTTTAACTAAGGATCATCTCATTCCAACCATATTCTAGTGAAAATTTTCATTTTATTACTTTTATCTTGTAAATCATTAATGTGTTTTTTAATGTGTTTTTCTTTTCCATTTCACTTATATGATCATAATATTCATTTTATCCATGATAATTAAAATTATTTGGTGTTATGTTATTTTTAATTCAATTTTAAATACATTATATTATTACTATTGAATATGAGGGTTGACCATATAATCTTTATGATTCTATAATTTTATATCATCTTCTTACATCAAAAAATATTATACTAATGTTTCTTTGTATATTTTTTATAATTATAAAGGTTATTTAGAAGTTCATAATGAAAATATGAATCGCCTAAAATATAACCCTCAGGAGTGTCAAACTGCGACGTAAAAAGAGCCGTTATCATGTACTAGGATACCTTGAGTCAAGCTTTGAACACATTTTCAGAGTTATTACTCCTAGGTACATATGTCCTAGTGCCACATCCACTTGTTTGTATCTAGAAATATAGTATATTGCTTAGATAACCACAAAATATTTATGATAAAAATATTTTATATAGATTTCTTAATTCCTAAATGATAACACTAGTCATTACTTAACCATTTGTTAAACCTTTTATTATCATTAGTTAACTATTATAAAATAATTACTTAACCGTTAGTTTAAAAAATATTAATCAAAATTTAATCATTCATTAGTCATCCCTTAATCAACCTTTAATAATGCGTTAATCATTCTTTAATCAACCCTTAATCATTCATTAATCATTAAATAATAATTACTTACTTATTCTTTCCTTAATAAATTTTTAATCATCACATAATCATAATTTCATCATAATTTATTCAATACTTAATCAACCTTTCATCATTAAAAAATCATAAAAGTATCATAATTTAATTTGTACTTAATTATTACTAATAATAACTATGATTTTTGAACTATATATGAAAAACTAGACTATATAATAAATAAAATATTTTAAACAAAATAAAAATAATTCAACTAAAAAATTAAATAAAATATAAATAAATAATAAAAAATTCCTCTAAACGATGTTTCACAAAAAATGAAGACTTCTTTTAGGCCACAAGATCCACCATTCACAAATAAAACTTCTTAGAGAGAGAGAGAGAACATAGAATGTAGATAGAAGGTACAATTTCTAAACGAGAGGACTAGGGGTGGATTTGAAGTGAGGAAGATGTGTGCAGTGGGGTGCCCTTTTATAGGCCCTTAAGTTGCTATAGACCAGGGGGCCCCTTTTTCTTTTACAATACCAAAAGATACACACCCTTGGCTAGATTTTTTATTTTATTATGTAGAAAGGTGTGCCACCCCTGGCTTCCTTTTCACATTACCGATATGGGAAAAGGTTGCTGCGAGGGTAAATGCACCCATTGCAATCATTCATGCATGATTTTAAAAAAAATTAACCTTTACACATTTAAAATAAAATATTAAAACACGTATGAAAAAACTCCCCACTAGTGCACCTCCATGCATGCTCATATGTGAATAATCTTATTGGTGTTTTAAACACCCAAGCCTATACATAGGCTTGGCAAACCATTACCATGTCTATAGAGGTTGAACATATTTCCCTCATATACAGTGGTTTCATGGGTACCTTTTGATGGCTATAGTAACACCCCAAGGTTCCATGGTACGCATCACTTAGAATAATACAATAGCTTGCGTTGTACGCAACATCTTGTTCTTAGACACCATGACCAATCAAACTACCTATTATGAATAGTAATGACAAATTTTTGAATTTTTATAAATTTAATTTTTTTAAATGTACTTCATTTTTTAATTGGAATATCAAAATTTTCTTAGGGTGAATTTTTTGTATTTTTTCTGATATGTTTCATTTTTTGATGAATAGTGAAAAACACTACGTTATTGTTTAAAACCGACTTTTTATTTAAATAACATGTTTTTTTAAAATTTATTCTATGTAAAAATAGATACATGATACCTATATATGTTCAATATAATTCATCTGAGTCATTCAATAATATTATTATATATATATATATAATATTTTATTGATCTTTTTATCGTATTTTACCCACCTTCTAGGCGCATTTGAAAATTTTCATAAAACATAATTTTACCACTTCTATGAATTGAATATAAAATATTCTGGAGAGACATTTGACATTAGTATGTAATATTTGGTTCAATGAGATGAAATTGTTTTTTGGTGAATAGTAACTTTTGACTTCTATTTACCACGTTTAAAAGTAAATACGTTAATTAAGGTTAAAAATGATATTATAATTACCGTAACACAAGTAATAATTATACTAGATAATTTTAGTTCAACCAAAATCAACCTTAGGATAAAATATTATCCTTTAGGTCGACTTGGATTAGATTAGGACATTTATTATTATTTTATATAAAGACGAGTTAAAAGTGTTAAATTCAAAGTTCAATAAATAAACCATTTTTAATATGGGGTTTCACAAAAGAAAAATTATACTATAAATATTAATTATAAAGATAAAACTATTATCTACATAATGGTTTTTTATTTATAATTTTTAGACGTTAAATAAGAAAATTTATTTATGACACAATAATGATGCAATGAAAGATTAAAATAATTGATATTATAAATAACCAAATAATTGTAAATAGAGACTTATGATGAAATACACTAATTATATAGGTTCATATGACATTTTAGGGTTTATTAAATAATTTTGTTCGATTCGGTAATGTTGTTATGACTTTCAAAAAAACAAAATACCAAATAGTGTCAGAAGGGACATAAGTGAGTTTTTAAAACAAATACTATATTATTAATTGATATAATATTTTTTAAAATATAGAAATTGGCCAAATTACTCATAAAAGTTAGATAAATCAATTATTAATGACTTGGGGTTCTCATTACTTTTTATTGTAATTTTATTAACCATTTATTATAATAATACAGGAATACATGGTACAAGTTAAACTATTTAACTAATAGTTAAATATAAAATATAAGGTTAATAAAATGACTTAAACCTCTCTAAAACTTATTTTTCTGGGACTTTTTAGACCCATAACCACCTTATCCTATAAATATATCATTTTTATCCATTATAAACCGAAAATTATTGTATAATAAAATAATAATTCAAGCTTTTCCTAAAGTGAACCTCACCTCTCTTATAAAAGGGTACTTTACCTTCACTCAAAATCACACCTCCAAATACATTTGAATCAGACAAAACATACTAAAATATCCTCCTAAATACACTAAATTTGACCTATAGTCATTACATTTATCAGAAATCCATCATAAGGATCCCTTTTGACCAAATCAAAAGGAAACACCCGAAGAAGATGTAATAATTTGACCACCTATTTCAATGTTCTACATCCTATTTCTTTGTTGGATCAATATCCAAATAATAACCCTAGTAAAATATACATAATTTAATGTTATTATAAATATGGTTCAACCAAATTCATTATTCTATCCTTCCTATGATTGCTATGTCACTATACGCGCGTATGTACAACTTCCCATCTTCACATCGTGGTGGAGTTTGTTATTCAAACACTTAATTATTTGGATGGGTATAATAATGAGTATAAATGATTTAAATAACAAATATAACATGTTATGGAATATGTATATATGACATACCATCCAATTATATACAATTTCACAATCAATTGAATGATATTTTCACTCGTGCGTATATACGGATTACAGTCTCCACGAATGCGAAAAAATCATTCCCCATCATAAACATTCAAGAATAATTTAGATTTTAGTATTACAAAAAATGTTATAGAACTTAATATCATTCTATTTATGAATAAAATAAATCATATACTTATCAAACATGTCTTACTTAACTAATCATATAAAGGAAAACGAATTAGTTAACACGGGAAACATTGATACTACTAAATATTATTTACGAAGCAATATTAGACGATCATATATGATAGCATATTTTTGTATGTGGATATTGTATAATTAAATATCAATGATTTAACTATTATCCTAGAGTTTAACATATCCTCTATAATGTAAAATTAAAAGCTAAGGTTTAATTCTACAATCTCTTTATCATTCAAGGTTGTTTATACGTGAGTATCTAATGGGACCTCTTTATCATCCACTTCTATGTTTCCTAAAAATGTATTTCAAAACATTTGTACTATTTCCTAGTATATGGTTTAAAGAATTTTATACCATTGTTTCTATTTTTATAATATTTTTTTAATGGAATCGTTTTGACGTTATCCAAACAAGACCCTTTAACACGTCTTTGAAAAAATTAAGGAAAGAATGTTCTTAACTGATACGGCAGGTGCAGCTATTTTCCACTTTTATAACACCTTTGAAGCTTCCCTTACAAGAATATAAGAATAATTTCAAGATAAAATTTTCTTTTATAATTCTAACAAATTTAAATTATTTCAAAATATAAAAATATATTTCTCTAAAATATTTTTGATTTCATTTATGTCAACATCCATTGATTGGTTTTACACTTGTTTAAAGTTTATTTATTATGATAAAATCATCCATATCGTATCATAGTTTTTTTTTATATGTTTGATTGTGGTTGTGTTATTTTTATACCATTCATGTTTTATGGTTAACGGATAAACATTCTGTATTCCCATTTTAATAAGAATGTTTAGGTTATGTTTCAACCTCTTCATATGAGGGATGCATTAAACTTAGTGAGTGACTAGTAGAGCCAGCTACAGCTCCTCGATTCATCGTTTAGTCTCATGATACATTCTAGTGTATTTTCATATGGCATTGAAAATATATTATTTGAATTCCTGGCATGAGGCCTTTACTATGTTGTTATGATGTCCAACATTATGAATTCCATCATTATAAAATTGGCTATTGATGCTTCATATGATTATTCGACTTTTAGAATATCTATGGGAATAATTAAATGGAATTATTTGATTTACCTTTTCCATATTATACTGAAGTTTATGTTTAAAAGACTTTTGTTTTAGTCTTATACATTGCCTTAAATGTTTGTGCTTATTTTTGAATTTTTTTTCTATATTGTTAACTTTACTGAGAATCTGAGCTCATCCCTTCCTTACGATTTTATTTTTCCATGATGTGAAAAAATATATTATCACAGACCTATAGGGATAGGCTAAGGGATAGTATTGTGTTAAATGGAGACACTATGTTGTAATTTTTTTCATAATATAATGTAAGACTTATGTATGTTTCTAGAACTTCCAAGGCTACTAAACTGATTGGTCTTTTGGGACCGGATTCCTAGTATCATGCCAATGTTATGTAATAATTCACTGAATCTCTGTAACTGGGGGTGGGGTGTTATAGTTGGTATCATAGGAAGTTTAGTACAATCCTTGGAAACTATATTTATAAAAACACTAATTAGAGAGCATTACCCTAAGATAGACTTTGAGGATTTGTATAGAAGAACTTCCTTGAATTTTGTTAATGTAGTGTTTTTGTGATTTTTACAATAAATAAATCCCTGTTTGGATATGAGCATGTAGTGGAGGCTCTGGAATAGTTGAACCAAGGAGTGAAAACTCTAAATGGTTATTTTGTGCTTGACCTGGGGTATCCCGGTACATGAAAATGGGCCTTGCTATAATGTTGGTTACGACCCTCCTAGGGGTATTCTATGGTTAAATTTACATATTCATTACAAACCATTATGATGTGTTTATGAGTATATAACTCATCAATGAAAACGTTTTTAGGATTATGGATTATATCTATAAACTGTTCAATTTATGTTAAGTGTTTAAAAAGTATGTAATTATGTATTGCTATTTATAAACTTATCTAGGGTATTCCAATATTTATAAATGGTGCCTAGTGGAAGTAATGTATACCATATCAATGTATGTAATCCATGTAGAGATTTCTCTCCTACTCAAGATAATTATAGTGGAGCTAGTGATGAAACTGGTGCAGATCATCTTATCACCATACTAGGACAACTCACTCAGTTTATGAGTAATAACCTTACCCGTATGGATCACCCTCATCCACAATACAAAGGATAAATGTTAGACCGCTTCATGAAGAAACAACCATCATCATTCTATAGGACAACAAATCCATTTGTAGCTGACCAATGGATAAGTTTCTTAGAAAAAATATTCCGTGCTTTAGGGAGTAGCGAAATGGAAAATGTTATCATGGTAGTTTATCACCTCATGTGACATGCAGATCAATTGTGTTCATTGATTCAAAAATAGGAAGATGAAGAAGTATCAAATATAGAATGGAGGGATTTTAAAGATATTTTCATAGAAAAATACATTCCATGTGACCATCAAGAGGATATGGAATGAATGTTTCTAAGTCTGTGGAAAAGGAGGATGAGAATGTCCCAAAGAATGAGGATAACATTCCAAGGTTAGCAAGGCATGAAATAGATTTTATATATAACCCAAGGAGAAATATTGGTCGATTCATTATTCGGTTAAAACCATTTCTCCATCAAGGATTAGTATCAAAATCCTTCTAATTGTACAAAGAACATGTATCATGTGATATCAAGAAAGAAGAAGAATTCTCTAAGTCCTACGAATTTAAATCAATGCAAGAGAATATTAGATCTATTGAACACTCTAGAAATGGAAATAAGGGAATGAATGTAAAATTTAAATTATCATCCTATAGTAAATGTGGGAAGAAACGCCCATTTTCTTGCTCGAAGGGAATGTGAGTCTATTACATGATTGGTGAAAATGTACACCAATCTAGTTATTATAATAAAAAGGAAGAGGATATCAATGTTGAAGGATAAAATTATAGAGAAATGGGTCATTTTGAAAATTATTATCCTAAGCACCGAGGAAACATACCTTAGAAAGGGGAAAGAGTGGAATTCCAAGCATATGTGATCACAATTGCTAAGTTTGAAGCTATGAATTTTGTGGGGGCATGCAATTTAATGTTTTCATAAAATTTATCCAATGAATTATTTGATTATTAATCATTACATTGTTTCATATATTACTAGTTTGATAAGAAAATTAGATATTAACAATTTGATATTAAATGTGAGTTGTCAGTTAAAACTCCTATGGTAAGTATCTTTATAGAAAACTTTTGTGAATATGTTCCCATTAGGGTGTATAAATGTTTTTTATCTACTGATATCATCTTCACACACATGATTTAATTTGATATAATCCTCAGTATGGATTTGATTTCAGACCATGATGTGAAAAGATATTGTAAGAAGAAAGAGGTTACAATTTTCGATGATGATAAGGATTACCATATCTATTGAGTAGAAACATCACCACCCGATTCTTATCTAGATCCACCCACTATAGATCTACTAAATTTAATTAATGGGGAGGAAGAGAGTTAAATAACTATGGGTGAGGAAATGAATGATCAAATAGAGGATGTACCTATTGTGAAAGAATATGTTAATGTGTTTCCAGAGGATTTACCTGGACATCATCTAGAATGAAAAATTGATTTTTCCATTGATTTAATTCCTAGTTCAAGGCCCATATCGATGACCCTGTATGGAATGACCATTGTGGAACTAGTTGAAGTAAATAAAAAACTATAGGAATTGAGTAATAATGGATTTATTCTCCCTAGTGATTATCCATGTGGAGGCCCTATTCTTATTATTAAGAAGAATGATGGATCTATGAGGTTGTGCATTGACTATAGTGATATCAATTCTATAACAATAAAGAACAAGTATTCACTACCTCACATTTATGATTTATTCAATCAAATTCAAGGAGATCAATATTTTTCATAGATTGAACTTCGATCTGAAAATCAGAAGTTGTGTCTGAAGAAAGTTGACATTCTAAAAACAACATTTCATACAAGGTACAAGAATTACGAGTTTACAGTAAAGCCTTTTGACTGACTAATGCACCCTCTATTTTCAGCTCTAATGAATAGAGTTTTTAAGCAATATCGTGATAAATTTGTTGTGGTAATTATTGATGATATCTTGGTATACTCTAAATGCTACGAAAGTCATTAAAATAACTTGAAAACTATTCCAAAGACTCTTAGATGAAATATATTATATTGGACGTTTAGGAAGTGTGGATTCTAGCTTTAGAAGATTTATTTTCTTGGCCATATTATCTATATAGATGAAATCTATGTTGATCCATTTAAGAAAAGAGAAATACAAGAATGAACATGAATGAAGAGTATAACTGAGGTATGTTGTTTTATTGGTTTACCAGGTTATTATCAAAATTTGGTCTAGAGTTTTTCCCAATTAGCTTTCCCATTAACCACGGTCACACGTATAGGGGTTAAATTTGTTTGGAAAAAAGAGTTTGAAGAATGTTTTGAAGAACTGATGTGAAGGTTAGTCAATGCTTCTATATTAAATCTACCATTGAGGAATGATGGTATTATTATTTATAATGATGCTTCAAAAAATGGAATTGGTAATGTCCTTATGTAGAATTATAGAGTAATTTCCTATGCATCACAATGGCTAAAAATTCATGAGAACAACAAAACCACTAATGATATTGAGTTAGTAGTTTTAATATTTTCTTTGAAGATATGTAGAAACTATCTATATAGTAAAAAAATGTTTGATATATACCAATCAAAAGAGTTTAAAGTTTATTTTCTCACAAAAAGAATTCAACATGAGGAAAAGATGATGGCTTGAACTACACAATGATTCTGATTTCACTATACACTACTACTTAGGAAAGGAAAATAAGTTGGTAGATGCTTTGAGAAGAAAGGATCCTTGATTTGTGATCCAGATGAGAGTTAAAAGGGATCCAATGTTCTTGGATATTGTAAAGATGGATATGGGAATAATCGTGGAAGGTGAAACATCAATACATTTCCAAATGGATGCCAATCCAACATTACAAGAAAAGATAAAATGATCTCAGACTGATGATGAGGAGTTTCAAAATAAAATTAAAGTTATGAATGATGGTAGATTATTTGGTGTCATATATAAAGATAGAATTTTGAAATATGGGAAGATACATTGTGTTCCTGACATACCTGATCTAAAAACGGAACTATTGGATGATGCTAATAGCTCCAATTTCATTATACACCCTGGTAGCACTAAGATTTATAGTGATATAAAGTAACATATTTCGTGGGACAACATGAAGATAGAGATTGTTGATTATGTGACATGATGTATGGTTTGTCTACATATTAAGGCAGGAAGACAACCTCCTAGAGGATTCATGCAATCTCTTCCCATCCCCGAGTGGAAATGGAATGATATTATGATGGGCTTTTTCATGGGGCTACCAAAGACTCCTAGAAGGAATGATGAAATTTGGGTCATTTTTGATCATCTTACAAAGTCAGCACATTTTCATTCTATTTGAGAAGATTTACCTCTTGTAGGTTTAGAAAGAATATATATACTAATGTAGTTCTAAGACTTCATGGTGTACCCATAATGATTGTTTCTGATCATGATCCCCGTTTTACATCATGATTCTAGAAAATTCATTAGAAATACCATGATACTGAACTTCTTTTGAGGACTGCCTACCACCGTCCAGATGATGGATAAATATAATGGACTATTCAAACCTTATAATACATGTTGAGATCTTGATCACATGATTTTCTTGGTATGTGGGATCAGTATTTACCTCTGGTATAATTTTCCTATAACAATAGCATTCATTCAAGTATTCTGATGTCATTATATGAAGCATTATATGGAACGAGATGTCACACGCCAACTTGTTGGGATGATTTTTGTGAAATAAAACTCATATTCCTAGTACTTGTTGAGGAATAAATGGAATGTTGAAGGTTATCCAAACCTACATCAATGCAGCACAATGTTTGAAAAAGTGCTATGGAAATAACTGAAGGAATGAATTAGAATTTAAAGTAGGAGATCATATTTTCATGATGATATCTCTATGGAATGGTGTTAGACGATTCAATAAGAAATCAATATTAAGTCCCAGGTACATAAGACCTTTTGAAATTTTAGATTGAATTGGAGTTGTAGCTTATCGTTTGGAAATACCACCAAGTCACTTCAAAGTTGATGATGTGTTCCATGTATCACTGTTATGAAAATACATGTCTGGCCCAACACAAGTACTCTCTTATGAATAAATTGAACTGGAACTCTATTTGTCTTATTGGGATGATATTATCAAGATTCTTGATTCCATATAACACGTTCTGAGAAACCAGACAGCTCGCCTGGTGAATGTTCTATGGATAAACAATAAGATGGAAGAGGCAATGTGGGAACTCGAGGAACATATGATGAAGAACCACCGAAATAATTTTATACTGTTATATTCTATCAATTTTGAGTATGAAATAATTTTTAGGGGGGAGGAATGTTACACCCCAATATTCCATGGTATGCTTCTCTTTGAATAATACAATAGCTTGCGTTGTACACAACATCATGTTCAAACACACCATGACCAATCAAACTAGCAGTTATGAATAGTAATACACTATTTTTGAAATTTTATAAATTTTATTTTTCAAAATCGACATCATTTGTGGATTCAGAATATCGAAATTATTTTTCTATGAAATTTTGGTATTTTCTGAAAACATTTAATTTTTTGATAAATAGTGGAAACACTCCATTATTGTTTAAAATCAACTTTTTAATTAAATAATTAGTTATTTTATTTTAATTTATTTTAGGTAAAAATCGATACATAATAATTATATAAGATCAATGTAATTTTTGGATTCATTTTATAATAATATTATATATGTAAACTTTTATTGATCTTTTTACCGTCTTTTACCCATATTCTAGGCGCTTTTGCAAATTTGCATAAAAAATAATTTTACCACTTCTGTAAATTGAATTTCAAAAATATGAGAGACATGGTTAATATCATTAAGTAAAATTTGGTACAATAGGATGGAAATCTTGTTTGGTGAATAGTAACTTTTGACATTCATTTACCATGGTTAAAAGTAAATTGGGTCATTAAAGGTAAAAATGATATGATAACTACCCTAAAACATGTCTTATTATATATTATATGTGTCTTTAGACCAAAATAAAACTTAGGAATAAAATACTATCTTTTTGGTCCACTTGGATTAGATTGGAACATTTATTATTAATCTATTTAAAGAAGAGTTAATAGTGTTAAATTCAATGTTTAATAACTAAACCATTTTTAATTTAACATTGTACAGAAGATAAATTAGACTATAAATATTAGTTATAAATCTTAAAATATTTCATGCATAATGATATTTTATTTATTATTTTTAGACATTACATAATTAAATTTATATATGAAACCATAATGATGCAGTAATTACATTATTAATGAATTATTAAAATAATCGATATTATTAATATCCAAATAAATGTAAATTGAGACTTCTAATGAATTACAATAATTTTCTAGGTTAATATGACATGTTAGAGATTATTAAATAATTTTTTCTAAGTGATAAAGTGGTTATGACTTTCAAAAAAACAAAATACAAAATATTTACAAAATTGACATAAATGAGTTTAAAAGAATTACTATATTATTAATTTATATAATATTCATAAAAACATAAGGATCATATAAAAGAATTAGGTAAGGTTAGATATATCAATGGTGAACCACTTGGGGTTTTCTGGTATTTTTATTTTAATTTATTAACCATTTATTATAATAATATAAGAATACAAGGTAAAAGTTAAACTATTTAACTAAGCATTAAATCTAAAATATAAGGTTAATAAAGTGACCTAAATCTATCTAAAACATATTGGTTGAAATATTTTCGACCCATAACCACCTTATCCTCTAAATAAATCATTTTTAAAATATTATAAATCGAATATCATTGTATAATAAAATAATATTTCAAGATTTTCCTAAAGTGACCCTCACCTCTCTTATAACAGGGTACTTCCCTTTCTCTCAATATCACACCTCCAAAGCCATTTGGATCACCAAACCCTACTCATATGTCCCCCCAAAACCATCAATTAGACCTTGATTCCTTACATTGATCATAAATCTAACCTAAAGAGCCCTTTTGATCAACTCAAAAGGAAACATCCTAAAAAAGAGGTAATAATTTCACCACCTCTTTCAAAGTTCTTTTCATCGTCCACATCCTCTTTCATTGTTGCTTCAAAATAGATATAAAAACTTAAGTAACTAATAACTAATATTATGTTTTTATAAATATGGTACAACCGTATTCAATATTCTATCCATCCTATAAATAAAATGCAACCATACGTACGTACGTACGAATTATCATCTCCACATCATGGTACAGTTTGTTATTCAATAACTTCATTATTTGGATGGGTATAATAATGAGTATAATTGATGAAAATAATAAATATAAAATGATAATGATTCTGTATATATGATATACCATATTAATAAATACAATTTCACCACCAATATAATGGTATTATCGCTCGTGCGTATGTACAGGTTATCATCACCACGAACGCGATGAAATTCATTCCCCATCAAAACCATAAAATAATAATTTTTACTTTATGATTAAAAATAGTTTTTAAGAACATAATATCATTATAGATATGAATCAAATACATTCTATCTATAAAATACATGACTTAAATAACTATGAAAATTAAGGAAAACAAATTAGTAAACACATGAAATAATGATACTACTGAAATATTATTAACAAAGAAATATTAGAAGATCATATATGATGTCATATGTATATATGTGGCTATTGTATAATTTAATAAAAATTATTTAACTATTATACAGACGTTTAACGTACCCTCAATCATGAGAAATTTCTCTGTAAGGGTTAATTCTACAGTCTCTTTATTATTTGAGGTTGTTTATAAAAGAGTACATACCGAGACCTCTTTATCATCCACAGCCATGTTTCATAAAAATGTATTTCAAAAAAATTACTATTTCCTAGAAAATGTGTGAAAGTTATTTATAACCTTGTTTTACATTTTATAAGATATTTATAAATGAATATTTCCACTGTTTTCCAAATAAGGATCTTTATGACATTTTCAACAAAATAAAGAAAAAAAAATTTTAACTTATACGGTGGGTGTATCTCTTTTCCAATTTTTTAACACCTTAGAAGCATCTCATAAAAACTTATAAGTATATTTAGAAAAATAAAAGTTTTCTATTATAATTACAACACCTTTAAATGATTTCAAAATTTAAAGAGATATTTCACTCAAACAGTTTTATTTCATTTATTTCATCATGCTTTGATAGGGTTTACACATGTTTGAAGTTGATTTATTATGATACAATATTCTATATTATATGGATGGTTTTGTTATATGTTTTTTTATAGATGTGTTATTTTTATACCATTCATTGTTTATATTTAATGTATTAACAATTTGAATTCTAGTTTTAATACGAATATTTATGTCTAGTTTCAACATTCTCATATGAGGAATGCATTGGACTTAGTATGTGACAGGTGGAGCCTGCTGTAGCTCCTCGATGCATTGATAGGTCTCATGAGACAAACTAGTGTATTGGAACAAGGCTTTGAAAAAAAATTATTTGTAGTCTGGCCATGAGGCCTTGACTATGTGGTTATGATGTCCGGAATCATGCATTCCATCATTATGTGATTAGCTATTGATATTTCATGTGGTTATCAGACTAATAGAATATCAATATGAATAAGTAAAAGGAATTAATTTATTTTTTTGATATATTATACTAATGGTTATGTTTAAAAGGATTGTATTTTAGTCTTATACATTGCCTTAAATGTTTATGCTTAATTATAAATGTTTCCATTATACTTTTATTTTTACTAATTATCTATTCTCACCCCTTTCTTATGATTTATCTTTCCCAGGATGTGAAGAACTATATTATCACTGACCTTTGGAAAAATGATAAGGGATATGACTGTGTTCTACGAAGACACAATGTTGTTTTTATTAATTATATAATGTAAGACTTACATATATGTCTAGTAGTTAAAAGGATACTATACTGATCAGTCTTTCTGGACATGATTCCCTGTATCATGCCAATGTTATGTAATAATTTAACGACTCTAGGTAAATATGTTCTGGGTGTTATAGCTAAGAAGTTAGAAATTTTTTTCTCAACACTTAGAAAATATCAAAGATAAATATTCTATATGAAAATAAAAATTCCAAACCATAATATAAAAACTAAAATTTATATTATACATTTTTAATATTCCTATTTAAAAAAGATGAATATTATTTTCAATTCCATCACAATAAACCTCCTCAAGCATATAAAGACATAAAATTTTATAAATTATATTCCCCATTTATGGAGTAAATTTTTATTGTTTATAAAATAAGCTTAAACTAATTTGGTTTTTTACTGATATATCATGTTTGTATTCAAATGAATGTTAACCATTTTTTTCATTCATAATATATTCATTTTATAGTGACTATTACTCTTAATATATATTAAATGTTATGAAAAAAACTAATTGAGATAGTTGGATGAAGTGATTTCCTTGACTAGTAAGATTATACCCTATGAATCCCATGCATAATAGTTTCAAAGGGATATGGAATCACTATAATTTTCACTTGATTAATCCCAAGATGATATTCAATAACTGAAATAATTGAGAAACTATTTAAGGGTGAATTTTAAACATATCGAGATCTTGGTCCAAACCACACTAATCGAAACACCCCAAGAAATCCCTGCCATCTCTCACCATACACTTAGGGAATATAATAGTGAACTAATGGATTATGTTTATGTAACATAGTAGTATGAAATTGTATTATTTCTTTAATAATATAGTGATTATGTTTATATCTCTCTATTATTTCTTTATAAATACAATTATATATGATTTGATGAAATTTATATTTTTATATGAGGATAATATATTTATAATTTTAGAAATTATATGGTTTTGAAAATATTTATAGAAAATAAATTAATTTTAAAATATTCATTATTTTAATATAATAATAATACCAAATTATTTTTATTTATATACAATGATAATATATATTAATAATACTGATAGAATCGTTACCAGGATCATAAATTTGTTATAGTCTAAAAAAATATTTTATGGTAAATAAGTATTTTTATTTAAATGTTCAAATATTATGATTTATATAATTGTTAATTTTAAAAAAAATCCTTTTTGGAACAATTACATCAAAATTATCCACTATTTACGTTTTCATAATTTAATTATACAATCAATTTTTTGGGTACAGATTTTGTACTGTAAAAATAGACGATATGTATTATGTCATCGTAATATAAAAAAGGTGATGAAATTAATTCTATAAGAGGAATTCACTACCTAATATATATTTAACCTTTAAAATATTTTGTTTTTTAAGATATTTCCTTAAATTTACAATCCTTTTTTTGATCCTTTAAAAACTATATTATACTTTAAGGATTATAAATGAATTTTTTTAGGATCATGACTTACATCCATATATCCAAGATTATTCTTTTAATATGTCCTATTCATAGATATACAAAATATTGAAATAAACACTTATTTGTTTTTAAAAAATGTGTTTATTTTTTGTTTTTATTATTTTAACATATAGAGTAAAAAATATGTGCCTCAAAATTAAAAATCAAATCCCATTTTTTTATAAATACCCACTCAATATACAACTCTTCTATATTAAAAACCCATTTATAGTAGAGTTTCACTCCATATACAGATCTAAATCACTATAAATTTTTCCCCAATCTCTTTAGAAGATCCTCCCAAGATATTAGAGGTTCCCTCTTAAGTAAGTTGATTATGTTCTTCTCTTTATTCAAGAACATTATTTTTATTATGAAATTTAATATTCAATTTTTCATGATAGAATGTGTCTTACACCCCACTTTTACTACCATTATGATTTCCAACTAATGATAGAAAACCATTCTATCTAATTAAACCCTTATATGGAATTTTATGTACACATGATATGCTTCCAAAATTTCACTTTGAGTTTCCCATGACAAATTTTTTTGTAGTGAACACATATTCAAATTTCAACTCAATGTTATTCACCAAGATGTTTCAATAATTTTTTTATTGGGGGAACTTTTGTTAATATCTCACAATCCTTCATTCTGGGATTACAATTTATAAAAGGTAATATTATGTTGTATAGTCTATATGGAACACTAACCCATGTACTTGATATAAATGTCAGGGGTGGGCACAAAATTATATATCCCTCCAATTCTTCTGTTAATGTTATTAACACGTGATAATCCATGTATAGTTCACATAGGGTTGTCCAAATATCACTATGTAATGATTTCTTAGTGGTTATACTGGGCATAATCATATGAGGTGATGATTTTTGTTGTTATCAAATTCTTATGTTTCTATGATTTTATAATCATTTTTAATGCTTCAATGTTCATGTATATGTTTATAACACCTTATTTTTCACCTTGATATGACTCTTTATTAACATATATTTCATTCATCATGTTATATGTTTATTATTCTATTATTGGGCTATATATCTCACCCAATTCATTTGTATGCCCCCAATTATTTTTTAAATAATTATCTGATTGATGGAATATGTGGAAATGTTTTAGATATTTTTAATAATGTTTTTATACCCCTAATTAAATTTAATGTGATATTACTGAAATCCCACAAATACACTAGGCATCAATATTTTATGAGATTTTATTATGTGTTTCCATATATAATAAATCATGTATTAAGGTGTATTAAAGATATGGGTTGTCATAGTAGGTTTCAATGGAAATCCATGTTATTTTGGGGGATTAGTATTATAAATCCTCAATAAAGTAATAGGGATAAGGCTAAAAAACTTAAAATGTAACAAAATTATTTTAATGTATAGAGTAAGTTTTTTGACTATAACATAATATCTATATGGATACTAAAAATAGGTGTGGCTCTATAAGAGTTATACTTATGGGTGGTTTCCCTAGAATGGCGCATTGGAATTTGAATCAGTAATTCCCTAGTGTATAATAAAAAGTCCTTCCTTCTCAGCTAGTTAGATACTCTTGAGGGACATGATTTGGAAAATTTACAAGCACTCTTTGGACAATTTTTTAGGAAAAACAAATTATATAAAAAAAATTTAGGAAATATACTATGGGTAACATACATTTAAACTTTGAAAATTTATATATTAATGAACATATTTCATTCATGAGTTATAAAAACAATTTTAATAGATTCCATTTTATGTATTTAGTAGTTTTAAATCTTCATCCATAATTTTATATTTATTTTCATCAATGGTTAGGAATAAGAGGAATCAAGTCAACAAAAAATGTGATGTGAAATGTAATGGATTCCAAAATAATATTCCCAAACTTATGAGAGAATGAGTTGAGAACATACGGAAAATAATTCCCCAATTAAACCATAATATAAAATGAAACATGAATATGGGTAAAATCAACATATCCCTCTAAAATAACATGTTTTAATTAAGAAATTTTGGTGACAAAGTCCTTCGAATTTTAGTGGATCTTCATGTCCTATAATTAAAAAACAATGGCTCAACTATATTTAAATTATTTTATCACCCCTTAAATGCTCTAAGGAAGAAATTTTTTTGATGGATAATTATCCCATGAGGGGAGAATCTGATCGAAGATGGACATTGGTCATAAAATAAAATCTATGATGAAGGGATCAATGTGATGGGGTGGAAATAATATAATTTTTTTCGATAAATATTTTCATCATTCTCTATAGGTTATAATGGTGAGGAATTTCCTTAGAATTAATAAAAAGGGTGATGAATCCATCAAGGAAAATAATTTATACATTATAAACCATGCCTGGAACCCTTCCTTCATTGTGGTTTTTCTGGATAGAAAATTTGACTACTTCTTTATAGCGAATAATATTTTTTCACAAAAACAATTGGAAATTAATGTCATTGAATGATATTGGGAAATTTTTCAAATGTGACCTCAAATTAGAAATGATGATAAAAAATTCCCTAGGTTCTCAGAGGTATAAATATATATGAAATATAGAATACATTTCAATTCTATTAGACTGATGGAAGAATATCATAGTGTAAGGAAATTCCAGCATCCCACTTGTAAAACGTGTTGAAAAAAGAGTCCCTGAGATTTTTTGAGGGGAGAAAAAGGAAATTATGTATGTGTGGGAAGGATGGAAACATACCTTGAAAATATTTATAGGATAAAACCATTTGTATAATGAATAAAAATATTTCTCCCATAAACCCTTAACATTCATTATAATGTTTCAATTTCAAGAAATAAGGATACTATGTGAATCACTTCACTAAGAAAATGGTCTTTGATAATAACTGATGAAAATAATCTCAATCACCTAGAGAGAAATGGGGACCTTACATCATTACAACTACTTTGGTGGGCCCCAAAAACTATGTGGTTTAAGATATGATTGTCATTACATAAAGGGTATTGGGCACAGTTTTTTATTATGGTCTATAATTTTTTTTTGTATTAAAAAATTTCAGTAGAAATATTGAAACCACGCCAAAAACAATGAAGTGGAAGTACATGGGAAAATAGAATATAGGAAAATTATTACATCCTATGTATATAATTTTCCCTTTTCCATATTTTAGAGTGGAACATTCCATAAAACCTTGTGATACTCCCTTTAGAAAAATTTAATGTAATTTATGTTATTGATTTTATTTCAAATACATAGGGAAAAAATAAACTGCTAAAAGAAGGGCATTACCCCCACATATTGAAAATATATATTCAATCCAATATAATTTCAAGGATGAGGATTAATCTACTTGTTATCATAATCTCATACATGGTCATTATTTCCTTAAGAGCATGCATATCTAGTGAAAATGGTTGAGACTAAGGAAAACATCACACTTGATGACATGACCATTACTAAGAAATATGTTAATATGTTTATTCAATAGGTTCTTGGTTGTACTCCATGCTAAGAGGTTGAGTTCTCTATCAAACATATACTCATAGATCTGCTAATATCCAAGACTCCATATAGAATGTACACCATTGAACTTGAATAGTTAGAGAAGTAACTTCAAGATAATCTATACAAAGGGTTTATATATCCAAGTGTTTTACTATGAGGTGCACCTATCTTCTTTATTGAGAAGAATAATGGGAAATATGCCTCTGTATTTATTATCACGAACTAATGAAGACTATGATTAATAAAAATTATCTACAACCATGGAATGATTTTGTTCGATCAGCTACATAGAGCCCAATACATTTATAAGGGGTATTTTTAGTTGATATATTATCATGTAAAGGTGAAGAAATAGGATATACCCAAGTCAATTTTATATTTAAGGTACGGCCACTAAAACATCATAGTGATTCAATTTGAACACATTAATACTCCAAATGTCAATGTGGACATATTGAATTGATTCTTTAGAGGTTAAAAAGATAAATTTATGATATAATTTATAGATTATATTATATATATAATATTAATTCATATATAGACTTGAGGATAATTTTAATGCTATACTGAAATCCCTATAAATTAAATAATATATGTGGTGTATAGAAAAAGTGTGTTTTGGATGGAGAAAACAACATTCATGGGGAATAATATCACTAATAAATATGTATTTGTGTATCCTTTAAAAAATAAAGTAAATTAAAGGATTCCATAGACCATGATTTTTATGAAGAAACACATTTTTATTTGATTAGATGGGAACCATTGTCGATTTAAAAATTATATATGACTATTTCCAATCCAAGTAACAAATCTAACTTGGAAGGGTGTGATATTATTTTGGACTAATGATTGTTATTAAATATTTAATGATTTAATGAACATGATAATCACTACACCTATGTTCGAAATATGCACAAGTAGGGAATTATTCTTAATCTATAGAGATGCTACAAAAAAAGTATTTAGTTTTTACAGATGCAATATGAACACATGATTGTATTTTCCTACCACCAATTAATGATCTATGAGTAAAACTACAGAACACATGATCACGAATTGGCAGAAGTAATATTCTAAAAGAATATTTGGAGATCTTATTTTTATAGTGATCGTTGTAACATATATATTGATTAAATTATTAGTAAGTATACATTATAAAAAAATTAGTTCATTATGATCTAATGTATGTTGTTTGAAACAATCATGAATTTTTATTTTTCAATCAATTACCATCCTAGAAAGGTGAATAATATGGAAGATTCTTTATGTAGATAGGATCCTATAAGCCTATCAATGATAAGGATTTAAAGGGATATAATCTTCATGGACATGAAGAAAATTTACATGAGAATTATAAAAAGGATCTTCATCCTACCAAGATAAAATAACTTCTTAACCGTCTATACTCGAGATGATCATGGAGGCCGAAAAATATGATTTGGAGATTCAAAAAAAGGTATAAAATATTATAGAGTTCATCTTTATATATAAAGGAGTTATATGTTTTAAAAAACATTTATGTATCCCATTAAAATCAAAAGTGAATAAGAAAAATAGGGATGAATCTCAAAGATCATCCTTGTCGATTCATCTAGGAATCACAATGATGTATAAAGATTTGAAAAAAAAACTTTTTTGGGGATAACATAAAGGAAGAGAATGTGGAATTCATATCTTAATGCATCGTATTCAATGAATTAAAGGATAAAGAAAAAACTTATAAAGTTATCAAGAAACCTCTTCCCATTGAAATTGTAAAAAATAACCATGGATTTCATCCTAGGATACCCCAAGAGATATGATTATAATAACACAATCTAGGTTGAGGTTTGTTTCATTAAAAAATCAGCTCATTTCATGGCAATCATGTAATATTTCAGTCTCAACCAACTCTACATGATATACATAATTTAAGTGTTAATAATGAATTTAATGTCTCTCTCAATTGTATTGAATGGATATCTATGCTTTAACATAAGGTTCTAGAGATTCCTTCAGCAACAACCGGTTAAAGAGTTGTGTTTCAGCAAGATCTGGTTAAAGTGTTGTATTTTAGTACAACTTTTCAACCATATTAGGATTTTAAGGATTATAGTACCATTAAAAATTTAGAGGACATGTTGAGATATTTTTCAATGTATTTACAATGATATTGGGATCAATATCATCCCCTAGTGAACTTCTCATATAAAAAGGATTCCATTATTACATATAAATGGAACCTTATGAGGCTTTATTGGGGAAGGTATTTCAAATTCTGCCATGCAATGATGGATTATAAGAGTAAACGATCATGGTAATATTTTATATTCAATAGATAACTGAGATGGTTAAGACAATTTGATACAATATGAAATATGCACAATGTCAATAATAATGCTATGTATACAATAGATAGTGATACATGGTGGATGTGGTCAGAGAGAAGGTGTTTCTTATATATCACATTGGATGAAAATCACAAGGTCTAGGAATAATGGAAATATTATTCCCAGATATATTAGAACCTTTGAGATCCTAAATATAATGAGTGTTTTTTACTTATTGACTAGATCTCCTACCAATCCTATTTGAAGTACCCGATGTCTTCCAAGAATCATTATTAAGGAATTAAACACCAAAAACCTCATATATACTAAATATATTTATGGTACCCATGGGGGTTGATATTATACACACGGAGTATCCAATTATGATTTTAGATTTTAGAAACAAATTTTTTGGAATCAGACAAGTCACCTAGTCAAAGTGTTGTAGAATAACCACAAGTATGAAAAAGAAATAGAGTAATTTGAAGTGGTGATTAAATAATAGTACTCTCATCTGTTTAACATATGAAACGATATTTTAAATGTAAAATTTCTAAATGGGGAATAATGTAGTGACTTGAACTATTATAAATTAAAATTTTCATTTTGATTGAGTAAAATCCATATAGTTATAGAAAAATGATGACTACTTAGGTTATTTAGGACCGATAAATCCTATTAGATTTAGAATACCTTTAAATATATTAATTATTCATAATATATAAATTGTATAGTTACTATTAACCTTGGAATATATTAAATATTATTATAAAATTAATTTGACATAGATGGAAAAAAGTTATGGCCTTGACTAGTAATACCATACACCATAAAGCCCATATATCAGAGATTTAAAGGGAGTTAGAATCACTAGGATTTTCACTTGAACAATCCCAAGTCGATATTCAGAAACCAAATCATAGAGGAGACCATTTATTAGGTAATTTAAACTTTATTAAGACCACATCCAAAACCATGTTCCCCGAACAACCCCAACAAATCCCCACCAGGGTACACCTTACCTTTAGGGACCACAATGGTGTGACATGTGGTTAAGAGTCTAGTTACTATTATAATTATTTTTATTTTTTATTTTTTATATAATAAGGATATAGTGTATCCCTTTCAATTATTAATTTTTATATTCAATTATTTATGAGTTGATGAAAATTAATTTCTTATATGAGGAAGCAAACATTGTTTTTATAAAT
The DNA here is from genome assembly GCA_963277665.1 of Viscum album. Classification (NCBI taxonomy): domain Eukaryota; kingdom Viridiplantae; phylum Streptophyta; class Magnoliopsida; order Santalales; family Viscaceae; genus Viscum; species Viscum album. Next base: position 1,168,179,328 of record OY728130.1, read on the forward strand.
ATAAAGTATTAATAATATTTTTGATTAATTCATAAATTTTAATATAAATATTACATTTTTTAATATTTAAATAAATATTTTATTTATATAAATATGAATATATATTTAAAAAGTCTAATTTAATATTTACAAGGGTCATAAAATTATTATTATTATAAAATAAGTATTTTCAAGTAAATAAGTTTTTTTTATTAAAAATTTAAAGCTATCATATTTAGTGAATTATTTTGTCTAAATAAACATTATTTTTGATATTACCATGTAAAAATTATCAAATGTTTATTTTTTCCTAATTTTTTAAGAGAGTCTACTTTTGGGTAAAAATTAAATATCGTGTAAATCTACGTTATGAATTATGAATTAATAATATACCAATAGTGCTGTAATAAATTATATAAAAGGAATCCATGAAAAAAATTATTTTTTTCATTTAAAATAATTAGTTTTCAAAGTTATTTTAAAGATTTATATTTATTTATTGAAACCTCGAAAACCTATATTATATTTTACATTTTTAAAATCATTTCATTATTTACATGACTCACTTCCACATCACCAACGGTATTATTTTTATATGTTTGGTTTCTATCCTTAAAAAATATTTAAAAAAACATCTCTTTGTCTGAATAAAGGGAAAACCCATGGTATGTTTTGTGGATTTAATTATCTCTTCATATAGAGTCCAAAACATATGTTTAGAATTTAATAAATAAATATTCTTTCTATTGCAATATATACCCCCACCCTCCAAATCATCTTCACTCAGAACCCATTGATCATGAATTTAATCATCATTTCCTCTCTAAATCCCTCCCAATGTTTTACCAATCTGTTATTAAGCTCCTCCCTTGCTTTTATGATAACCCTATAAAGATGTGGGATTTTCCCTACACCACTTTATTTCTGAAATTTCTATATATTACACCATTTTATTTTAAACTATTCAAGTTTATATTTGTTTTTAAACATACCATTTTTGTTTCTTATTATTTAAATGTAACGATATTCCACATTCCACTCTCTTTAAACATATAAGATCCCAAGTAATTATAGAATTATACTTTCTAATTTCTATTAATATTTATGAATAAGATATCATTTTTACGTTAAAGGTTTTTCTTTGTATAAGAGCCTAATCAACACATAACAATGATTTTCTTTGAAATATTATGTTTCACACAACTTTGAGTTATACAGAAAAATAATATATTATTAATATTATTTTTAATGTTAGTTAATGTCTAGACACTGTATTAGCAGGAATTAATAGAACTGACTACAATATGATTATACATCTTTTTTAAATGTATTATAATTTATCCAATTAATTTTATAGGATAAAAATAAAGATAAATTTGATTTTAATCAAGAAATACTCTAATATTTTTAAGAGGTCGTTTTACAGGATTTTTATAGAGGACCCTTTTTAAATCAGGTTTTTGTCACTTTTATATTTTATATTTTAAAAAATAAACATCTTATTTTGAATCAGGACATCAAAATTTAATTTGGATAAATTTTAGGTAATTTTTTGATAATGTTCACTTTTTTAATAAATACTGAAATATACCGCATTTTTTAGTCAAAAAATACCCTTTAATATAATTTATTTATATAGTTATATTGCAATATTTATTGTTTTAAATGTGTTGTTTGATTAATTTTTGGTCATTTAATCCAATTATTATCATGGTAATTTATTTACCTTTTAAATTAGATATAAAAATATGTCAATTTATTAATAAATATTACTTCTTAAAAACCTGCTTTTTGTTTTGATAAGGGTATTTAATTTTAAAATAATTTTATCAAATTATTTGTTTTCAATTTTAAAATATGAATTCCATATTTTGAATTATAATTTCCAAAGTGTTTTAATTTTTCTTTCATTTTTTATCATTATGAATTGTAACTTCAAAAATTGTTTTTATTTACCATCGTTAAAGGGTAAATCTGGTAAGTAGGGGTAAAATAATAATAATTTAAAATGATAAAACTACCCTAAAATGTGTCTTCATCCAATTGTTTGAGATATTTACAACCATGGTCATCCTTGGGTCTATTTGGGGACCCCATAGAGCCACATGGGTGAGAAAATGAAATTTTATAATAATTAATTTTAAGTAAAGAGAAATATAATCTAAACTTGTATCTTTTTCTAAAACAATTTTAATATACGGTTATATAAAAGATATAATTTACTATAAATATTCATTATAAATCTAAAAATATTTACAACATCATTATATTTTATTTGTAATATATTTGAATTAAATAAATAAATTATATAATGACAAAATGATGATGCAGTGATTGATTCATTAATTAAGGATTCATATAAATGATATTATAATTATTAATAGAAATGTAATTTTATTATTTTTATGCCATAAAATTATTTTTTGGATTATACTGACATATTATATTTGATTTAATTTTATTTTATTTAATTAATCATGTTTTTATGAATTTTTAAAAAAGACATGTGTGAATAGTGTATAGAATTGAGATAATTCATAACATAAGAAATATAAAGGTTTGTTAATTGATATTTAATTCTTAAAAATATAATATTCATATAAATGGTTAAGATAATTCCAAATATTTCATAAATGTTTTTTGGGACTTTTTACATGATATTATAATTAAATTAACCAAAAATGTGTAAATAACAAGAATCACTATAAGATTAAAAATCGTAAGAAAAGGGATAACAAAAACGATAAGGACAAAACAATATTCCAAAATTTTATAAAAAATATTGGATGATCTTTATTTGAAAAAAAATCATCTAATCATTGACTTAAATTATTTTTTGAAAATTTTTTATCAAAATTTAATTTAAAATAATTTAATATTTCTAGAAATTCGGAATGTGCCCATCCCCCCTCTTATAAATGAAAACCACCTCTACCCATTTACTGACACATCTCAATCCCATTGTTGCATAAAAATTTGGAAGAAATAATATCCCAAAATCCCTGTATTCCCTATAGAAGTCGTATCATGGGATGAAAAAAATTCATGAAAACCTTTTGGCTCAAATAAGAATAACTTTCTTGATTTTAGATGCAACATCTTCTCTCAAGTTCCTTTCATTTGTTTTCCATATACAATCCCTATGTTCATATTATTATTTTATTACAAAAAAATAATAATATACTCAATATTCTAGTATATTTTTATGAAAAGGATTCAAACTACACTTACACACACCTCAATTTAATGGATATGAACATACTATTTCAGTGTATGATGAACTACTGCCTCAAAAAAACTATGATTGTTCAATTTTCTCATACCACATCTAATGGTGCCCATTATGATGGAACTATATTTATATATGATAAATATTATATTTATATTGCCTATATTCTTCATTTTTTTATTTATAGTATACCTTTATGCTTTCTATAATGAGTAAGATACGCTAATTTCATTTGATGAAGTGTGGACAACCGCCCCACAAAGTGATAAGACTCGTTCATGCCATAAATGGAACATATAAAATATGGAATTAATTAATTTAATTATCAAAAAAACATAAATATTATAATATAATTATCATATACATATGTCTCATTTAGTTTTCATTCCTTTAAATTTGATAATGAAATTAAAGTATCATTCATGCATACATATGACCTGCCATCTCAATGAATGATGAATTTAGTTTCTTTTATGAAAATGATATGTACTATTATAAATACATAATTATATTGTATATATATGATATTTAAATAATTAATACTATTCTTGAGATAATGGACTTTTGACTACATGGACAATTTTTAATTACAAAAAGTTTATTTTTAACTCAAGTACCAAACATCTACAAAACGACTAATATGTACTTTAATAAGTATATGATTGTTATATAAAGGTAATAAGATATATATAAGGAATAATAAACTTGAAAAAGGTTATTAATCATGTATAAATTAATTAAAATTTATTTTTTTGAGAGATAACTAACGATCAAGACAAGTCAGACACAAGGTAACAACTTCATCTCAATCTCCTTTCACAGAGGCATATTTTGGTTTATATATGACCTTCTTTAATATAGTTTATAAAACCCTTTTAATATTAATTTCATTAAAATTGAATCTTTTTATACGAAGTGATTTACTAAATGAAAAAAAGAAATGTCTTTCTTAACATACAGAATGATAATAACCTTTCTGCCACCGCGAGTGTTATTTGATATTAGATTCCTTAACAAGTTTTTGTGTTTTGAAAAAGAACATAAATACCATATAACCTTTTTATGTATTTTTTTTATTTAAAATGGTTTTGAGATAGCATGAATTATGTAAATATCATGAAATGATATATTTTTACTGCAATGTGGAAATTTTATTTTTTTATGGTTGTTTTTTGTGTTATGATTATGTTATGGTTCTAGGGAATTGCTTATGTATACAAGTGGTTCCATGATAAACCGAGAGTAGGTGAGCCCATGAAAGTTATCTAATGCATTGGGTAACATGAAATAGTTTAACATTATGGTTTATCCTAATATATTTATGGAATATATAGTAATGGGTATTCTAAAAGTAACCATGAGGATTACTCCCTATCTAGTAGTGAAAGCTACAAAGTAAGTATGTTATTGATACCAGAAGTTACCTTTGTGTTTTGTGATATATATAAGTTATTAAAAAATATTATGATTTCATGAGTTATGTTAAATAACTTATGTTTTATGAGTAAAAAATATGATTTCGTTGATTTGTGTGTATTCATGGATTAATGTTTTCTTTCCTTATTTTATATCCCTTATTGATATTTTTATTCTAATCCCATGTTTTTGAAACATTTTTAATAGGTTATATAGATGGGTAAGAGAAAGGAAGAATTAAAGAAGGTTTTTATCCAGAAAATAAGTCTTTTTTTTATTTAAGGAGTTTCTTTGTTTTGAAATTATTGGATATAGTAGAACTTTCTACGTTTTAATATTTGAGATGAAATAGTTATGGAAAAATTCTCTGAAACTCCAAACCTCTAAAGATCCTTAGTGTGATAGATAGTAAATTCTTGATCAAAAATAAATATTATGTAATTTTTAAGGATAGGGTTTTATAAAACTCCTCTAGTAATAGTAATATATAACCATTATGCTCTATAAATTATCCTGTTATTTTACATGACAAATATTTATGTAGTAAATACCCATCCCATTTCCACTCATTTTAATTCCCATATATTTACCTATCCATAATTTATTTGTTACATACAGGTATATAACCCACACTTCTTAAAAAAGGTATTAAATGTGGGGAATTTTTTTATTATGTTGTATGATCTATATGTCTCACTAACACAGGAACATGTAATTAATTTTATTGATGTGTCTGAAATTATATAATACTCTATTGCATTGGTTATTATTTTTCACTTTTGGGGTTCTAGGATTGGTTCATGGTTGGTTATCCTAATCCCACTAAGTTATGATTTCTTCACATTTATTTGGTCTTATGACTATTATGTCATGTTTTAAGTTGTTTATATATTCTAATGTTACTTTAATGTTATTATCTGATACCATGCATCGATGATCGTGTTTTTTTACCCCTTATAGGACACATTGAGATGCCTATTAACTAACATATGTTGATTTTATCTTGTTATTATTTCATTATTATCCTTCAAGGATTTAATGAACACAATTTTCTTCTGTATGAGCCTTCATTATACAATGTAGTTTTAGAATAATGATGGAATATGAAGGAATGTTATGATATTTTTTGATAATGTTGTTATACCCATGTTTCATGTTAATGTGATATATACCTAATATCTAGAAAACACTAGGCCTAATGATCTATTGGTACTATATTTTGTGTGTCATTTAGTATTAAATTAAAAACTGAGTTGTATTAATGATATTAGTTATCATATGGTAAAATAAAATATTTTCCTGTAATCATATAAATTATTTCTACACTTATTTAAATTTCTTACTCAATGTTCACCTTAGAGCGCAATTAAACCATGTATTTTAAATTAATAATAATTCAATAATCACTATAATTTAAAAGTAGAATTGGCCATGCATGGAATCCAATCACATCTTCATAATCGATAAAAATACTCAAAGAATCATTCTCTAATAACAAGTCACCAAACATATATCGACTCATTAAAAAAAATTATATTCTTAATTGGAATCAAAATAATGGGGATTTTATTTTTAAATGAAAATTTATAATAAAATATCTTTTTAAATTGATTGTTTTGAAATGTTATTTTATATCAAAAAATAAGTGACTTCTAAATACGTTTTGAGGAATTTTTCCCCATGGAATTTGGTGTACCAATATATTATTTTATTCCCTTTTAATGGTATATAAAACATGTATTAAAATCATATTATAATGATATGAATTATATTGTGTTTGGATATATGGTTTGTCCTAAATTACCCCAGGTGATTACTTTTAATTTTTAAAATTAATTGGTAGAAGCATGTTATCTCCTGGTTTATGCTCTCCAAAAATATGTTCCCCTATTCGTTAATGATGTATATAAATTATGTGTATTAATTAATTTTTTATTATTGTTTTATTAAACTAGGATATGTTTTCCCACATGATTCTTCTTATTTTATACCTTATATACCTTGTATAGAACATATTAAGATCATGTTATCTTTTATGACTCTTTAATTTCTATAATTTATGAGAGTGAAGTCATATAATTTTTATAAGAAAATTATTTGTGATCACATGAAGGATTCCATATGGTCACATTGTGGCCATTGGAATTGTGTGATAAAATTTTTAATTATTCAGTGATGATGTTAAAGGTTACATTTTCCCCTATGGGTAGTAATAACCATGTAGTAGGTTAAAAAGGTATAATAATGGAAAAATGGCTGGGGATCATTTTATAATAATGGCTTCTGATTTATCCTTACCATATTTAGCTACAATCATGTGAAAGATGGATAATACTGAACCAATATACTTTGATTTGTTATACCTATATTTTAGAGGTCATATCAAGGATGATTATAGGGTATATGATAGGCTCTATGAAAGTGGAATAATTTTTGTCATTATTTTATATAATAATGACAATATTCCATGTTTATAATAATTCATATCTTAAAATGGATATACATTATATGAAATTATATGTATACAAATAATGCATTCAGATCTTGTGGGGATGGTTGATACCCATTATTGGATGAGATTTTATTAAATTGGAATCATTTTTCTTCCTCTGGGATTTACCAAGGAAATACCATATACATGGAAAATGAGTTGATTTTCTTGATGATTTAGATTTTAAAATAGAGTGGTTAATGTTTACCCATAAGGGTATATAATATTTCTATCGTAGTCACATATTATAGTAGCTTGAAACATATTGGATAAATTTAGCATTTTTATTTGAGTAGTTTAGATGATAGTTCCTAGGGGGATTAGAGAGGTTTTTTGTGGCATGATATGAGATATTAATATTTTACTGGATATGGTTTGGATATATTCTATGATTCAATATTTTATAATCATTGAATTCTTTTTTTTGTTACCATTAATTCATTGGGTCTTTTTTTAATTTCATCTATTATATTCACTATTTTTATAAATATTCTAATGATAGGAGGATCCTTATTAGTTTAATAGAAATTTATTTACAATTAAGATAATTTTTGGCAATTATAAAGTATGTTCTAGTAACTGGATAGTGGTTAGGTGACCAATTTATTAGGTATATCTCTTTTTATTAGATTTTTTCCATAGTGTGGTAATTTTTTCGATATTTTTTAAAATATTTAAAATTATTGAATAGCTAGAGGTTTATTTTTTTAAGAGGAATTTTATCATGGATATAGTTTTATCAAGATACAATTTCAGTGCATAGTTATAATGAAAATGTTTTTATTTGAGACAAAAATAATTTCATTTCAATTAATGTTGCAATATAAAGACATATCCCATTAGATAATGAGAATGGGAATTAAATATAAATGGTGTAAGTGTTGAAGTGTTATCAATTACTATATTGTGGATTTTTTTGAATTTAATGGAGTTATATAATGATGTTTCAACATATCAAGGTGAGATAAGGGGAAGAATGGATAATGGGGGTTCTAGAATATATTGTGGTATAATGAAGAAATTTATTTATATTATAGATTAATATGATGTTTTAAGAATTAGAGTTTTCTATGGAATATTTTTGATAATTTGTGAAAGAATATGATACCCTAATGAGTGTAGTCATAACATGATTTCTTTATAAGATTAAACCCAATCTGTAAAATATTATGTGATTAATAAGGAAAAAAATTAGATTCACATAAAAGTGAAATAAGTGATATAATTAAAACCCCATGAAATATTGATACTTATTTGAAATCTCTGGTACATATAATATTTTTGAAAATGTGTTTGTTAATCCACATTGATTTATCAGTATGAAAATTAACAGTTAGGATCCCATAATAAAAAAATAGGTAAAATTTTGAGAATGTTTATTATGAAATTATAATGGAAATCAATAAAATATTATTATGTCTCTATTTTAAGATAAATTTATTTTTACATAATAATGTTAAATCTTCCACTAAAATGTATGTCAGTCATAATATGTATAGGGAAAACAACACCATGATTAATTGAAATAATGTACCATAAAACACTATGATTTTTAGAGTCAATAGTTAAATACTTTCAAAGACAATCAATATGTATTTCCACAATTTGGTGACAATTGAAATCTATCGTACCTTATGACGATCTATAATGTCATGTTATTGATAAAATTTTCCTTTTAGGAAATTTTTTTTTAATTCAAATAGAGTTTAACGTGGTTGGGGTTTTGAGAGAGATACTTAACCATGTTGGATAAATTTAATCAGATTAGTATTTTTGTTACACTGGGAATAATTTATGAGCATAAAGAGACTATAGAATGATTTAAATCCTTAATTTATGTTTTAATGTTTGAAATTTTCAATGAAAAAATTATTGCTAGTACTCTATGAGAATATAAAATCATTAATATATTAATTTTTATATAGAGAAAAATATCCCAAATAATTCACTAATCGATCTAATTTCTCATATAATAGGATCCTTATTGACGGAGTTTTATCAATTATATTTTCTTTACTAGATAATAAATAGAACAATAATATTTAGATTTGTATATTTTTGATGTTTTGAATTTTGGAGTTCAATAAATATACCCTCATTAGGATGTAAATATCACATGTCTTTAAAAAATGGAAGATAATATAAGTTTATATCATTATAAAATTAAATTTAGTGTGTAAGACACAAAAAAATTCTATAATATACACTAATATTAAAGGGACCTATGATTCTATAAACCAATTAACTACAAATATAAGTATATAATAAATAAAATTAAACAGATTTTTATTTTCTTGATAAGTGAGAGAGTCTTAAATATTTTAAAATAAGTTCACCATTGTGTTATGTGACCATGGAAAAAATATTTCATCCACAAAAAATAGTGATTTGTCCATAAATTTTGTTTCACTGTTGCATCTTTTTGAATGTGTTCTTAAGACATATCCCAATATATTTTAACCAATTAAAATACTTTGAAATAAGATGATTCAATTTTTTCTTATATATTTAGATTTAAGTGAGAGGGAAATCAATGATGAAATATATTGAACATTATAACTTCTAATGATTGAACATGATCTGATGATTGTTAAGGGTTAGAGTTTCAAATTGAATGAAAAATTTTAAATCATGGAACACTATGAATTCTCAACTTATTAGGGTTTCAAGGGACATACATCATTTTGGTACAGTCCTAACATAAATTAAGTATGGATGGGATGTTAAACCTCTAGATTATTGTGTATGATGACCTGGTATAGGGTTATTATGCTTATTCGTGCATGTGATCTTGGTAGGTTTGAATTTATTGATAGAAATGTTACACATAATTGAAGTTTGGTAGCCATGGAATATGTATTTGGTGTGTGTATGTTTTCTATTGATGATGACATGGTATTTTATATTTATGGTATTGAGTTCAATGATAAATCGTACCTAATAATAAGGATTGAAATGATATAAATCAATTTTCTAATATAATCTCAAATTAATTATAAAATATTCTAAGCATAATTAAAATAATTATTCCTTATTTTTTAACATAAGGAAGAATTATTTATAGAATACTGGAAATGATTTATTGTTGATGGTGATAGATCTTGATTGTATAAGATGATGATCATAGATTTTATATTGAAACATGTTTCCTAAGCATAATATTAAAATATTTATGGTTTATTATAGTGTATGAAATTAAACAAAAGAAGTCAAGAAATAACTATGGTATGGGAGATGGCATAGACTGACTCATATTGATTATTTATATTTATTATATTGTATTTACTATGCACAAAGATTATAATTCTTAGGGAATGTTTCCAAAATTAGTAAAATCTATATGATTTTAATGATTAGCCAGATACAATTCAATTTAGGCTTTACTATTATAAACATAGTTTATTTGTCTTTATTCCACAATAGAAATATATTCATGAACTATGAAATAATATTAACTTTAAATAATAAATAGTAATAAATATCCTATAATACTCATGAATATGTTTTTCATTGATAAATGAAAATTCTATTTAGATATTAAATCATTCTATTGGAATATTGTTATTGAAATGTACTTGAAAATTATATTAACAGAAATCATATTTTTTATCATTATTTCTATATGATTCTATGAAAATTATATAGAGTAAGATATTATGGAAGCCAAATAGATACTGCACTATATAAAAGGAAATATGGACAATGAATTTAATAATAAATTAGAAAAATACATTTAGGTTATCGGAAATTATAGTGTTGATTTGGAAGGTGAATCTTGTGATTAATAATCAAATTTAAGTGGTCTATTCATTATTGGAGCAATATTTCTTGCATGGAAATATATGAATAAAAATTAAATCATATAAAAAAATAAATATGATTTCTTAACTATCTCAAAAACCATAACATAATTTCTTTAGATGAAGTTTAAAATTAATGACTTAAATTTATAATACTAATTGTTCATTGTTTGTGATAATCAATGAGAAATAAACTTGTAAAATAAAATATTTTTAACTTTCAAGGTAAAAATATATCTACATAAAACACCAATTAATATAAGTTTAGGTTAATTGTAGAGAGAATTCATAAGAATAAGTTTCAATGAAGGATAATGTTACATATATCATGATAAATCTTTTTACAAATGGTGTTGCCTAGTACTTGAGAGTGTCGGTGTGAGTGAATTATCAGTCAAAATCCCTATAAATGTTTCTTATTTATGTAATATATTTAATTCCATTCCATTTCTGTTTAACTGGAGTTAATAAAACACACCATTCTTGAAATAGTGTAAAATTAAACTTCATTATACTAGTTATAATGAAGTGGGATACATGATTTCTTTTTATATTATGTTTAGATAAATTATCATGTGATGGTTTTTATGATTCTATAAATAAAAATGGGGATATTAAAGAGACTTTAGGGATTTAATTATATACGGGAAAGAATATATTTTATCATAATTTAAATATAGTGAATATATTATTGAAAACTAATTCATGAATTAGTGAATTATTTCAAACAAGAATTGATACTAGGGTGTGGTGTTTATATATATTTAATAATAGGACCATTTTTTTACATGATTGGTTGAAAAACTTAATTCATTATTATAAATGGTTTTTCATGTCATATATTTTAAAAAAGATCACAGATTAATTAGAGGTCCATTAGAGATTATTTATCTTTAAAATGAATGTTTATTTGTTTATGTAATGCACATCATGATTTTATGCATACATGTATTTCCACTTTTATATGAAATAAATGGAGATTTTTAGTTTTATGTTGATGAAATATAATAGAGAAAGGTTATTTCATCATGATGGAGTTCTTAATTAGTTTTAGGTTGTGCGTTGCAACATGAAATGGAGTGCTTGAAAATGTTTTGCTGCAAAATCTTGGAATCCATGGGTTATTATATCTCATGCTACTAAAAAACACCCCATGTTGGTGGTTAACACCAGAGTGGGACATACCATATGTTTTTTTTTGTTTTAATGGAATGAAAATACAATTATAAAATTGATGAAGTTATAAAACCAATACATAAAAATCCCTATAAAGATATTATTATATTAATATGACACTCTATAGTGTAACCATACACACAATAACGAAAGACCAATTTTTTTACATCAATAATACATCTATTTAGGATATGAATAGCATTTTGAAAATTAAATTTATATTACATGATTTATATAGTGTCTATGAATATGGGGATTTTTGATGCATGCCTATCATAAGGTGAGGAAAAAACAGTTTAATTTTCCTAGTGCAACATAGTGGTTTGGTAGAGTCGTCTCACTTGAGGAACTTTTTTAGTTATTTCACTCAAATAATAAAATTTATATTCACTACTTAATTTTGGATGCTTTTATTTAATCTAGTAATAGAATAGAATTTATGAAAATATATCAAATCCAAAAAAATCAATTCAAATTAATATAAAATTCTAAACAAAATAGAATTAGTGAATAAAGGATGTTCTCTATAGAGAACTTTTAGGGAGCACCTTCATTTACTAGATTAATATACTATTTGTGAAAACACTCCATTGTGTGTGGGAACAATTTAGTATAGACTAGTTAAAAAATAGAATTACACTTTGCGATCACCAAGCATACCCTCTATCCACCTCCTCAATTGAGAAAAAATAGCTGTAGATTATGAGGATAAAGTTTAGACAACCACAATGAGGATTACTCACACTATAAATTATCTTTAGAATTAACTCAAATAATATAAAAAACATGGTCTTGGTTTCAAGTACCTTATTACTCCCTTTCACAATTCCTTAGATTAGTTACTCATGATCACAATTATTATTGTTCATGATGGTAAAATGAGAAGAAAAAAGAGTGTGGATGGTTCGACATAAAAATAAAAACAATGCATAAATTTATTTTAAATCTAAATTACAATTGAAAACTAAAATAAAAATAAAAAAGATAAATAAATTAAAAATAAATGTGGAAGATTTCTGGCTTGAATCCCTTAGTGGATATATCCTCCTTGGTACCATGAAATAATGGGATGGATAATGGGAGGATTTGAGGGGGAGGAGCTCCCCTCATTTTATAGAAATAATTTTCCCCTAATAGTTTATGTGTTTTATCCCCAATAAATAACTTTTCATGCATTTCACCCTTCATTAATGTTGTTCATAAATATCTTTGACGTCTCTACTAAACATTTCCAAATATTTGGACATCATATGTGAGAGTTATGAATTTTTTATTGGAGGTTTTTTTTTCTGGACGACATTTATAGGATGATTTTTTAAAAGTATGTGTTTCAATTGCCACATTATTGAATTAATAACTCCCTAAAAGTTATTTTGGAGGCGTGCCTATGTGTTGTAGTTCTCTTAGAGGTGTAATCATTCCAATATATGATGTGTAGGCTGAGATAGACTTCTGTTATGGTGGTGGGGTCCACAATGTCTGCCCAGAAGAATCTTCACCTTCATTGATTTTTAGTGCCTCTAGATGGCCGAATAATCCCCTAATTTAGAAGAAAAATTTTGATACAAAAAGTATTCTAAAATAAATATTCACTCAATTTTGATTTATATTTTTCTTGAAATAACAAAAAAATACCCTTGATTTAAAAACCAGTGCAAAATACAGAATTAAGAACATTTCACCAATTTTCTCAAAACATATCATAAATACAAAATTGTTTCATATAAGCTCAAATTGATAATTTGGGATGAATAAAACAACTGAAATTGATAAAAAATGTATAAAATATCAGCACTATAAATTCTCTAACACATAAATAGTGCATTTCATTAAGCATAAAATCTCAACATGGAATTCAGAGGACAATAATGATACAAATATTCCAATTCCAAAGTAATAAAATATAACAATTTTCAATGTCAAACAAAACATTCAAAAATAAAAAACTCAAATTTAATCTCCCATTTTTTAAAGAAACAATTATTTCATGTATTTTACTTTTCCCCTTTGAAAAAATGGAACATATGCTTTCTTTCATTCAAGATTCTCAATTCATTATTTTTAAGCATTCCACATCATGGTTTACCACACCTTTGAATTTTTCCTCTCAAATCTCGTGATACAATTCATGTAGAGTTATGATCATATCATAAGAACATGAACATTATCCATAATCTTGTAGAAGAACTATGTTCTCCACTTTGTAAAGACAAAAGGTATATAAAATAATCAGGACTTTTATATAAAGGTTAAAATGACTCTGAGGTTTAATGTTGGAAGAATATGATGTTTTAAAAATAAATACTCAATGAGGATGTTTATCTCTTAAGTACAATTCATGATATCAAAAGTGTAATGAAATTCCCTCATTTAATTTATCATCACCCAGTTCCCCCAAAACACAAAGTGAAGCCATGCTCAAAGTAAATCATAATGAATGATTAATTCACCCTCTTTATTTTTTTTAAAATTTTATATATTTTTTATTGTTTTTATGTTATTATTAGATCAAAGCTCCCATACATCACATAAAAACATATTATTAGAAGACAATTATTTTGGAAAATTGTGATTTTTGGTTCTCCCAAATCACAGCCCATTATACTTTTTTTTGGGTTTTTTTGACATTTTTGTAAATTTTTTTAATTCAAAAGGGGAAAATAATTAAGTGCAATAAATTAATCCACAAACTTTTATAGTTCCCAAAAAAACACCCCAATAACTTTCATTATAATTTAAATCATCCCTTCTACCAGTAATCTCTTCACCCCTACATATCATCTTTAAAATATCATGAAAATACCAATAATAGGCTAGGAATGGATAAAAATGTCTTGAAATATGGATCATCCCAATATAGGTCATTCAGGGTCACTATTGGATATTAAAAGGATTCATGTAATGGTTTCCTTTAAGGATAAGAGTTTTATAAAAGATGACTCATTCATTTTAAATGTGCTTTTTTACTGTCATAGATTTGACAAGTTCAAATACATTTTTTGGTAGGTGACATGTCCCACAATCATTTAAGAAATATGCTCAAGATAAATATGAAGTACTCAGTGTATAAATACTATCGAGAATGATAAATATTACATTTGACAATCACTAATGGAATGAATAAAAATAATAAATAGATTCACATGAACTTCATTAATTCAAAGCATGAAAGATGGTAGGGAAATTTTATTTACTTGAATCAATAAATTCCTTCAAATCATGAGTCATAATTTCAATATCCATATTTTAATTTAAACATTAAATTTTATATTTCACTCATTCAATATCATTAACATTGAAATCTAAAACATATAATCATAGTTTTCTAAAGAGACTCATGTCTCCTAGATAAGTCAAGTAAACATTAATTCAGGTGTGGACATACAATTATTATCATTAAAGTTAAAAACTTTGTTTGTAAAACAATGACATGAATTTAAAAGATAATAATAAAAAGTGAACTCCATTTAGAAAAAAATATTTGATCATCTTCCTATAATGCACGGGGCTTTCTTCTTTAATAATGATCCTATAAATGATAAATTGTAAAATTAATCACAATGATCATTTCATTATGCTCAAAATGATAATAGGTTGTGGGCCACATGCTAGACTAATTCTTAATACTGAATTTGAAATTAAAAATCCTAATATTGAAAATGAAAGTACTATAATGAAAGTAAAGGATAATTCTTAGTATGATCACCCAAGTGGGCCCTAACTTCTTTTAATATATAGGGAGGGTTGTAAAAACTTATATCCATAATCATTCAGTGGATGATGCTTCTTTGTTTTGAACCACCACATGTGGCTCTTCCCAGTTTTCAATTCTTTGATCATGTTGATGAAGACTCTATTGATAGAGTATACTAGATCCAACCCTTTGGAAATGTGGTACAAATTTCATGGAAAAGTTTGCATTTTGTAGAGATCATTCTCTTATTTTGTTGCTACTTATATAACCAACTTGTATTATAGTGATGTCTTCATGGATGCTGCACCTTCTTGTATGATTGAATTATTCACAACAACATGGAGTTTTTCATGATGGGGCTCCCCCAGTAGATATTCAATTACTTCAGGGAGCTCTAGGGGATTTTCAACAGATGCATCATTTTCCACATCATCCTCTAATTCATTTTTGTAGTTTGACTAACCTGAAGATTCAATATAAATAGGAGATATAATTAAATTAGTTTCAAAAATATTAAAGAATTTGAGTTCCAGAATGTATCATCTCCCTGATTTGGTTTAAGATTAATATCCTTTTCAATTGAATGTTTTACTTGGAGTTTATCTTCACTATATGGAGGTTGATAGTTAGGCTCCTCCATCTCGAGTTTGTCATGAAATTCATGGATGTCTTTTGTGAAATCTAGGAAGACTAGTGGCACTTCATTCTTAGCCTTGAATCATTTTCAGTCATCATAGAGTTCAGTATCCATGGCCATAAAATCGTCTGGTGAGATCCATGTTTCTATGCCTCTTTCAATATAATCGACCATTATCATCAATGAATCAGCTCTTCGTTGGAGGACCACCTCATTTTAGTATGTTTCTTCTTCCTACACATGTGAGTAATTATTGCATGTATATAAATAGTTGTTTGGATTCTTCATGGAGAGATAATTTTTTATAGATTTTTTTAAAATAATGAAAATTATATAAAAATTAAAAATAGAAAAATAAATGTAAAATACCAATTAACTCCCCAGAAATGGAACCAGTTTTGACACACACCTATCGTAGGGTGTGGAAAAAGTAACATAATTTCCCTAGTGCAGCACAGTGGCTGACCATAGATGTCTCACTTGAGGAGATTTTTTAGTTCACTCACTCGATTAATCAAATTCACCATAACTACATCATTTTGGATGTTTTTATTTTATCTATGAAAGGAATAGAATTTATAAAAATAAATAAAATGATAAAATTAAATTAAAATTAATTTAAATTCTAAAAAAATGGAATTAGTGATGAAAATAAGTTCTCCTAAGAGAAATTTTAGGAAGCACCTTCATCGACCAGCTTCAAATATTATTAGTGAGCACACTCTATAGTATGTGGGAACAACAAAGTCTACCTTGGTTATGAATGAAATGTACACTTATACATCTCCAAGAACACCTTCTATGAACATCTTTAATCAAGTAAAAATTGTAGTATATTAATAAGTAAAACATTAGACATCCACAATGAGTATTACACACACTATAAATTATCCATAGAATTAACTCAATGAATATAGAAAACATGGTTTTAGGTTCAAGAAACTAATTACTCCCTAAGGATATTCCTTGGATTAGTTACTAATGATCAATAGTATTATAGTTCACGATGTTAATATGAGATGAAAAGAATAGGGTGGATGGGTGGACACAAAAATAAAAACATTACATTAATTTATTAGGAATCTAAATTACAATTGAATACTAAAACAAAAATAAAGAAGTCAAATAAATTAAAAATAAATGGGAACTATTTTCAGCCATCCTCCCTCAGTTGAGATATCCCCCTTGGTTCCTTGAAGGAATGTGATGGAGAATGGGATGCTTTGATAGGGAGGAGGTCCCCTCATTTAATTGGCAGAATTTGTCCCCAGAGTGATGGCATGTTTTAGCCCTATTAAATTTCCTCTACACGCATTTAACCCTTAATGAATTTTTTTTCTAAATATCTTGAACTTCTATATGAAAACATTCGGTATATTTGGACATCATATGTGGGAGTTATTAATTTTTCATTGGAGGTTTCTTTTTCTAGATGAAGTTTCTAGGATGATTCTTTCTAAATTATGATGATTAATACCAACCTTAATGGATTCATAACTCCCTAAAAGTTATTTTTGAGAAGAGCCTATTTTTAATAGTTCCCTTAAAGGTGTAATAATCACAATATCTGTTGTTTATGCCGAGATAGACTTCTGTTATGGTGTTGGGGTCAACAATGTCTGCCCAAAAAAATTTTCACCTCCATTGATTTTTAATACCACTAGATGGCCGAATAATCCCCTTGTATAGAAGACAATGATGAATAAAATACAACAAGTATTCTAAAATAAATTCAATTAATTTGGAGTTATAGTTTTCATGAATTGACAAAAATACACAGATATAAAAATATGTCCAAAATCCATAAATTTCCACTTTTCAACATTTTTATCAAAACAAATCATAAATCCAAAATTGATTCAAATAATCTCAAATTGATAATTTTGGATGATTATAAAAATTGAAATTAATCCAAAAAAATTATAAAATATAATCTATATCAAATATCTAACATAGAATACTTTATATAGAATTCTAGGAAACTATAAAATAAATGGATTCCCATTATAATGATAATTCTAGCGAGGAGGTCAATAATGGTTCACACATGATCAAACTTCTAGTGGAACATGACGTTGTTAAGTGAGGTTTGATTAATTTGTTTAATATTTTATATCATTCTTGTAAAATGATTTTTGGAATATTTAGCTACTACATTCTCAGTTATTGGTGATAGTAAGATAATAATATGCACAATGAAATTTTAATTGTTATTCACTAATTACTAGCCACTAGAAAAAAATAGTGAGTGAACATTGTAAAACCTATGATGTCATGTATGTTTCTTATCTTTATATCTCTCAACATTTAATATTTGTTTCATATCAAACAACATTAAATGGTGATGAGAAAATTAATTTCAAACTCTGTGTCTGGGTAACCACGTTCTCACGCCATAAATGTAGTAGTTTACTCCCACTTGGGGTTTACACTCTAAAATATATATTGGATAAACTAAATTAATTTTTAACTATGTTTTAGTTTTATCTCTTGATCCTTATTTATTATGATTTTTTATCTATATTTGGAAAAGTTTTTAAAATTTTCAAAATGGTGTTTAAAAAATGTATATATTTTATGATCATTCAAATTAAGTTTAAAAAATTTTATAGGTATTTTTTACAATGAAGTGGATGTGAATCCCATGGATTTGAAATTAAATGAGAGGAATTGAGTAAAAATAGTTTTTTTAAAAAAATATTTTCAGTATTTCAAAATGTGTGTTAAAATTTTTTATGATTTGTTTTATAAAAAATGTATAGATATGTAATATGTTTTATTTTTTATAATTTTTGAAAAACTAATTAGTTGAAAAGGTGGTGTTTTTTATTTGAGAACGTAGGGGTGTATTTTGAGTATAGAAATTGATTTAATGGAATTTAAAAAATGTAAATGTGTTATGTTTTACTATTTTTATTTATTTCACCAATTAAAAAGTTGGTGACCGATTTGATTTCAAATATATTATATTACTATTTTTTTAATTTATGTTTATTTTTTATAGTAAGACTAGTATGGGTGATCTATAATGTATAGGTTCATGTAATTATTGTTTTTATTAGAACACATAGATTGTAGTAATGGAATTAATAATATGATATCACTGACTATGTTGAGTGTGTTTTCACTAGGAAAATCCCATGATGGTGATGTTTATTAAATTATTTGGTCGTAGATATTGTATAATTATTATTAAGAGAAAAATAATTATAGATATTGTTTAGTAAATAATGTCTAAAAAATAAATGAAATTATAGTGAACCATATTTATGTCATATATATATGTATGTCTGGTGCATAATGATCAGAATGTTTCTGTGATATCACATATAACAATGTCATGAAACATATTTTTGATGGTGTAATGTTGTGTATGGGTAATTATAGGGGATCATAGGGATTTAATGTTTGGTATTCTTAGTCAAAAGTATCCTCAGGTGTTGTAGATTCCTATTGAATGCCATATATTTTTTTTGGGATAGATCATGGTTTTAGAGTAATGGATTAAAAAATCACATGTATAATTATTTTCCTGAATTTTTTATTGTTTAGGATGAAAACATATTTATTTGGATGTTTGTAATGACATGTAACATTTTATATTGGTGGAGTCGAGTTATTTTAGCTTATAAAAGAGTATAATATCATAAAAATCTGGATACTTTTTCAAAATATATTAATAATTAGATAGTTTTGGTTACTATAAAGATTTATGCTATATATAATATAATTTATACAAAATATCAATATATGATACTTTAATATTTTAATATTTTTGTGTTTTTTAACTAGTTGTTGTATCAATCGAGTGCCTTTTGGAGAAACCAATGTGTTTTTACTAGTTTTACAATAGTGTACTAAATGGCATTATACATGGCACTAGTTGGGTTATATAATATAAAGTGAATAACCTCCATCTATATAATGGTTATTGATCACTTTTTAAGAGGGTAAATAATGGGGTGGGGTGGGGGTTCTAGTTTAAAAATTAATCCTTATTATGCATATTTGTTCCCACAAATCGGTGTACAAGGTGATCATGAAATCCTTTTCTTACATCCCACTTTCTTCCACCACTTGATTGTTAGCCTTTATTATAGTTTTTAGCTACTCATTAGAGGTATTATTCACTCCTCATTCCCATATCCTTTTTATTCTACTATCCCAATTATATAAAATTTTCACTTATTAGGTATTTTAGTTGGATTTACAAATAATAGAGTCAAATAATTAACTTATAATATGAACCTTTAATATTTTAGATAAAAGATATAGAAATAAAAATTAACACATTTTTATCTTCCTTTGGATGTTGTTATTTGTCAGAGTAAATTTTCATAAGGATTTAACAGATTTAAGATTTAATCTATCTTAAAAAGGGTTTTTGAAATTTATGATTTATAATATATGTTTTCTAGGGTTCTATTATAGTATATTTAAACCCCAATACATATAATTTCTTCTTCTTCACACCACATGGTGAGTATTCCATCATTTTTCATACTATTAATTTTTAATATGAATTAAATGATGTATTTAATTATGATAATTTTGATAAAAGAGGTATATGATGAAAATGATTATAGTAAATATGTGTATTGAATAAATATTTAGATTAGTAATTGAGGTAGGATTAATTTACTAAAAGAGTGTTTATTGTTGTATTATTAGATAATTATAAAATATTCTTCTATTATTATGGTTATTATTATTATATTTTTTTTGTGATGTTTTATGACTCTATAAAATTGGATATGATTCTATCATCATAATAGTAGGAATGTATTATATATTTCTAATAAATACTATGTTAACAGTTCCCTAGTAAGATGTGTGATGGTTTACTATTTTTTAGATTACATAGAGCATTCAGTATATTAATGGATCAATATTATAAATGAAAATGTTTTTAATATTAAAATTGAATACAAAATGTTTTCTATTTTGGAATGTGATTTCTTAATAAAAGGATCTCTTTAAACTAATTATTTTGAAATTTGATTTCAAATGGGAAAAATAGTATATTTCAATGAGTTATTTCACTGGATCATAGAAAATTTCATACAATGTATTTATATAGTATATTATTTCTAAAAATGATTTATTATTTTTTCATAAATTTATATTGTTAAAAGAAATTTTATATAGAAATAGTTTGTTATTATTGAAATTAGGTGATATTTGAAATTGATTTTAATGTGTGAAACATTTTATTTATCATCTTTGATAATTTTTGTTTCATATGAAAACTTTAATGGATCCCTCATTTTTCATGTTTTACATAAACATTATTATAGTATTTTATCCAAAAATCAAGTGGTATCTGGTGTTTATTACTAGTGATGCTTCATAATTCATAGTGGCTTATGGGATGGGTAATTAGGATTGTATCACCAATTAGAGGTTATTTTTTACCTCTCCATACACTCTTAAATATTGATGATGTTTTCTTGAATCCATCCAAAATCCCATTGTGGTACTTGTTACCGATTTTGAAATCACCAAATCAAAACTAAGCATCGATGTTAACATCTATATATATATATATATATATATATATATTAATTTTCCTCTATTTTTTTCTAAGTAATTAGTTATGATTTGGTATAAAACTATATAGTTGGGAACACAAAATTTTATTTCCATCCAAGGAGGTAGTTTTTGTAATAGAGTTTGTAACATGCCAGTAACGAGGGATTCTATTGTATCCCTATAAAGGGAATCTGGTCCTACATAGTTTAGTGGAACTTATTGGTAAACTTTGTATCTTTAAAGGTTATAAAACACAAATAATTCAAAATATATTACTTCTATAATAAATTTAATTTTGTTGGAAACATGTATTGCACAAAACAATAAGTTAAAATGAAAATTTATCCTCTATTAAAATATTATTTAAAAAACAAATTTTAACTGAAGAATTAATTTATAATGTCTGAAAATAATTAACTAAATTCTGAAAAAAAGTTATTTTACACTCATAAATTTTTTATCTATTGATTATAAATAAAAATAATAACCATTTAGAAGAAAAGTAAATGTTTCTCAAAAGAGTGTATTTTTTCCAAAAGTTGATTAGTCTCACATTTCATGGATGATTTATAATTTTGTTTCCACATATATAATATTTAATTATAAAAATAGTCTTTATCTCTTAAATATTTATATAAAAATTATTTTAGGGTGATTTGTTTGGATTTTTCTAAATAGATTCATTTTTTGTTATATAGTGAAAATATTGAATATTAATTGATAAGTCCATTTTTATTTTAATTATTATTAATGTTAAATTATATTTTTAGTTAGTTTTAAATTATAATTAGTTCAATTATATATCAATTAATAAAATTTATATCATTGGAATCATTTTAATTTAATTTTCATATAAAATATGAATAATTTCTATACATTTTCTCTTCAAAAACCCAATTTCTCATCATGTGTGTGGGATTAATTTTAAATATAAATTTTACAAATATGTGAATGGAATTTAGAAAAATGTATTACATATTTATAATTATCATTTTTAATATTATCTAAAAATTTCAAATTACATTTTTACCAAAATAAGGCATGAAAACATTATAAATTAATTATTGCTATTAAAGTAAAAATATATTTAATATATGGATTAACATAAATGTTAAGGGTTAAATTGACTATAAAACTTATATAAAACATAATTTATGGCCATATTTTGACCCTATAATGTTTTCCTCTTAAATATTCCACATTAGAGAATTTTGTAATGTAATAAACGTGGGTACACATTCTACTTTCCAAAAACAACATGTCTTCCACTCACCTCCCAAATAAAAGGCCGCTGCCTCTCTACTCTTATTTACAACATTAAAACATTTTTTACATTGAAATAACTTCTAAAATGACTTCCCAAATTCCCTCTCATCTTTCTAAAAGTCTTATGTTTTATATAAATCCAACTTTAAAAGGATTTTGGGGATAAAC
Organism: Viscum album; assembly: GCA_963277665.1. Taxonomy (NCBI): domain Eukaryota; kingdom Viridiplantae; phylum Streptophyta; class Magnoliopsida; order Santalales; family Viscaceae; genus Viscum; species Viscum album. The sequence goes on from OY728130.1 coordinate 1,168,202,716, forward strand.
ATAAGGAAGTTACCCAATAAATATGTAACATTATTCAACGAGCATCATAATTTTATTTCGTTCTCCACCTCCATAAATTATTATTAAACCATCATAATATAACAAACCCATTATATATATACAACACACACACACACACACACACATATATATATATATATATGTTATTATGTTACGTTCATGATCTAAAATTGTCCCCACTTTCATTAAATGGGTTGCGAAATCATCATTTGGGTGTTTGTAAGCCTACCACCTCACGAACAAATGTTATTATTTTTTCCATTAATACATCTCACGATTTGGTATAATGGTGGATATAAAGTATATATTTGATATCTATAATTTATTTAAACATTTATAGTCATTATATCATATATAAATATTTAATTTCTATTATTTATGGGATATGATAAAGTCCCTCGTGTGTACCGTAGACTGCCACCTCGTGAAGCGATGTGATTCGTTTTTCAATAATGATTTACATGAAAGGTAAAAAGGATAAGGTAAAAAATTATATGTTTTATAAATTAACTAACTATTCTATTATTTAAATATTTATCATTCATATAATATTATATATAAATTTCTTATTTTACACTTAAAAATAATTAAATCGATTATGTATGTATATACTACCACCTTCACGAATTGATGTGACTCCCTTTCATCAACACACTACATAAATGATATATGAATGTTTATTAAAAAATATAATATGGTATATATATTATTATATTTATTATTTATTTAATATAAAATATTACTTAACTTATTTACATAATGATAATTTATAAATGGAAACGTTACTCAAGCATACATAAAACATTTCCTCTCAATGATTGTAACATAGATAATTTTTTATAACCATATAACACAATTGGTTTTAAAATTAGAATTAATGTATAAATACGAAAATTATTTAACTATTATTTTTATTTTGTATATGTTTAAATAATTACCTATTTCACTATATTCATCCTACAAAAGTCATTTTTGAAACATAAGACAAATATCATCGATACATCTGAAATAATATTAATTGATTATGTAATATAATAAAACAAGGTAATAATTAAAATAAAAGTAATAATAAAATTTTAAAAGGATATTTTTAATTAAAATAATAAATGTAATTGTTTTTATTTCATAAGAAAAATAATGTACGTGATGGGTCAGACTCAAGGTAAGGCTTTCTTGTCACACTTTGACTTCGGTAAGATATACAACATATTCGCCGCATATTTCATTTTATGTGGTGTATATAATTCCCAATTGATATGTTATATCATGAATTAAATTTTACTCATAGTGTTTAATGTTTTATTTAAATTTATTTCATTGATACTATTTTTGAATAAAAATTACAGTAATTGTCAGAGTTTATTTCACAATATCATCATCATTTAGGATTGTTATTTTTTATGTTTAAATTTGGTGAATTATTTGATATTTCGATCTGAAATTCAATATATTTTATTATCCACTAGTTATTCTTGAATAATAAAAACTAATAGTAATATTTTCATCTCTTTGGTAGTTGAAATGACTAATAAAATGTTTTCAAGACAATTTGACTTTATGTTTATCTTCTACCAAAAATATATTTTCATTAAAAACATAATTTTATAAAATTGTTTTAGGATTATTGAAAATATTTATTAATATTATTTTTACAAATTTCGTAATTTTTAGTCTTTTTTGAATATAATATTCTTGTCATTTCTTGAAAAACTCACTCTTCTATCCTTTTTAAAGTGGAAAAGGAAGGTTCTTTTTAACTTATATGACATATATAAAATTACCCATCGTCAGGACCATCATTTATTTGAATAAAAAATTCCATGTTTACAAATATATTTTGAAATAAAATGTTATTAATTGTATTTTATAAATTCACAGTTTTTAAAAGTGATTTTCAAATAAAATAATTGTGATTATATTTTAAGAATTTTCTATTTTTTTCAAAAAATGGTGATTTTCAAATAAGGGTTTGTTTCATCAAGAAATGTTTATTTTGATATTTCAATATAATTTTCAACCATTGAAGATATTATTTAATGAAACATATGCTTTAATGGGGATATACTCTAATGATACCATCTTAATTATTTCTACATATGGGTTATGATCAGTTTAAAATGGGATGTACTATGTTGATATAATTTATTTTATTGTATATGGTTTATGATTGTGATTATTGATTTGGGAAAGTATTTAAATTTTATTCTAGTTAAAATAAAAATGATTATGATGAATATGTTTCAACTATTTTACATGAGGAAAGAATTGGACTTTGTATGTGATATGAGTGGTCCTCTATATCCTCTTGATGCATCGGTAAGTCTCATGAGACAAACTAGAAATAGTTCTGGATGAGGCCTTACCCATTTTTATAGAATTTTTTGTGGAATCCATATTAGTATTAAATATCTTGGACCAAGAATCGATGGTATTTGAATTTTTGGAACATGCCTCTATGATATGTTTTAGAAGTACAACATTATAAATTCCACCATGATGAATTTTTTTATTGATATTCCATATGATTATAAGATTAGTTAGAATATTTAGTGTGATGTTTCATACTATTGTTATTATTTATATAGAATTATTTGAGAAAAGTTTATTCATACTATATTATGACTATGTTTTCAATTAAATGGAATGTGTTTAATTTATTTAACATCATATCTTAATTATACCTTATTTATTCATATATTCAATTGTATAGTTACCCATACTAAGAATCTGATGTCACTCCTTTCTTATGTTTCATTTTACCTAGGATGTCAGGTTGTATTTTGTGAACTATATGAAAGGAAACATGAATAGTTTTAATGTAATTATCAAATAAAATTCTTTGTGTATTTTATGATTTAAAATGTAATGTGAATTTAATGTATAAATGTAGTTTTCCAAGACTAATAAACTATTACATCCCCCAGATTGTGATTCATTTAATCATATTTTAGTACAATAAGGTAATAGTGGCTCTAGGATACTAAGGATAGGGTCACTATAGTTGGTATCATTTTATTTTTAGTAGAATCCATGGGAACAATATTTAAGAAAACATAACATAGAAAAACTAACACTATAATATGCATTGATGATAAGTATAAAATAATATTATAATATTTTGGTAATGAATTTATTATGTGAATTTTCATAAAAGGTACTTACCATTATGTATATTAAAAGTAGACATGGTTCTGATACATATATACCTAAGGGTAGTAACACAAAAAGGGTGCATTGAGATTGACCATATCATCACCTAGTACATGAAAAAAGTACTTACTAATCATTTTGTTTTACACTATTAGTGTATATTCTTAGGATAATTCACATTTTATTTTTAAACAATCTTGATGGATTTTAAAATAATGATATCCCCAAAGAAACAATGTTTTTGATTATGAGATTAGGTATAGATAAATATTTCTATTTATATTATGTGTTTCAATAGTTATCGTATTATATATTTTGTTTCATAATATTATAATCTAGTACAATTTATTCTATTATTTATAAATGGAGCCAAATTAAAGGAATGGGATCCTTATCAATGTAGGTAATTCATATATGGATTTCCCTCTTGGGAATGATAATAATGATAAAACTATAGCTATAGATATAACTAATAAAATTATAAATTTATTGGGGTATCTAACTCATTATATTAGTAATTACCTTTTCTATATGGTTAATCCTATCGATCCACCATATTGAGTAATAATTTTAGAACTCCTCATTCCTCAAAAAGAAATCAACTTTCAATGAGACAAAAAATCTATTTTTTATCTATGAAAATAATAATTTAATTAGGTAAGATATTTTTTAACTCTAGGATGTAGTGAAATGGGGATATTATTCATTCCAATTTATTATCTCTCACGATATGTAGACAGATAGTGGTTGTAGATTCAAAACACTAATTACATGGAGGAAATATGAAGAATTGAGTGAAATGATTTGAAGGTAATATTAATGGGAAAATACTTTCCTCTTGAGAAATGTGAAGATATTAAAATATAGTTCTTGAGACCAAGAAATAAATATGATTAAAATTTTTCTATATATGAATCAAACAATAAAATGATAAACAAACATATTTTAGACTACATATGTAATCCAAATAGAAACACTTCTAATTTATTTAATGGGATTAAGATGATCTTCCTAAGGGAACTAGTCTCACAAAGATTCCCATCTTACTATGACATAAATTCATGCGATATAAAGAAATAAATATAATTCCCTAAGTCTTATGGTTTTTTTGGTAAGAAAGAGAATAATATGCTGGTTGAGAGAAAAAAATAGATAATGGGAAGAATGGAGATATGTATTTTCAAACATGTGATACTTGTTGAAGGAAACACCTTGGAAAATTATTATAAGGAAATGTATTTTTCATCAATTGTGGGGAAAATGACACTATTATCATGATTTAAAGGGAAAAATAATATAAAAATGCTAAATTCATCCATTATAAGTATATGATGAAGTACACAAATTAATTCTCAAAATTTCAAGGAAAAATATATCAAAATGAGCTAAGGGGCCAAGGTCAACTTTTTATATTACCAATGAAGAAGTGAAATGGTTAATATTCTTTTGATAATATTCAAGATTTATTTGATTTGAGTATTTTATGAATGATATTTTGGTTATAATAATTATGAAATTTTCTAGGATTGTACTAAAGTAATTCTCATCAAGGATTTGAAATAATATGTTGAAAGGTACTGATGAAGAAGATAAATAATTTAGTGGTAAGTTAAGGATCAAAGAATAAACATTATTAAGGGAAAGATAACCATTAATATGTTCCTAATTCTTGGATAACTATGTTGGTATAAATAGATTATCAATAGGGATATGAAAATTGGATAACACCCACTACCTTAGGACTAATTAGTGATTTTTTGAAAAAGTTGTTTATATTATCATTAATTGAGTTTATATCATATTTATATTTAAGGAATATATCAAAACATCTGTGATTTAATTAATTAATTTGGAATCATTCATATTATAAATAATATTTTATGCAAGTTAATATTATTACTATGTTAAAATAGAATACATAATTAAGGCATTCACTTGTTTGGATTGAAACGATTAAGAGTTACTTCATGTTTCTTAAAATATTACTGATAAGTTAATTTTTGAAAGTTAGTTTACTTATCTTTAATGTTATGGATATTAATAATTTTAAAGTTTCATAAGGATAACAATATATAATATAGTTTATGTTGAACTTTGGATGATGTTTTATATATTAATATATTACATCATCATAAGTATATTCATTTATATTGGGTAATATATGCTAACCATTTTGTAATAATAATAAATATTGATCAAAATAATGGAATATCATCATAATATGAATATTATTATCCACTTAAATAATATTTTAGAGCTTCATGCATAAAGAATAATTTTGGACAATAATTTATTTAAGTAAGCAGTGAATTGGAAATTGATCGAAGCACAAGCCAATGATAAAATTGTTCTTATGATATAAAAATATATCAAGTATATTTTCTGAATTTCTTTGTAAGTAAAATAATTCCTTAACTATTGGAAAATAATCATGAAAAAAAATATTGTCCTATTATCATCATTTTTTATGATATTAATAAAATTTTAAAACCTCTTTGGTTTATGTATTTGGGTTATTAACTTCCCCCTGACCATGTTCTCTATCACTACCAATAAATATTTTTGTGTTAGTTTTCTAATCTATGTTCATGTTTTAAGATACCACCTATTATCTCCTAATAGGTTAACTATATATGTGATTATTCTAAAAAAACTTTGTACTTCTATTTCTCTCTTATTATGATGATATGTTATTAACCCTTTACGATGTGATATTTTAAACAAATGAATTTTCATATATCGAACCATTTATTTCTTATATCATGTTTAAATTATGCGACTAAAATTTATTTACGGTATAGAGAATTTAACCCCACAATACTTTATAAAATATTATGTTTAGAATAAATTTAATTTCATCGCTATCTTTCAATTCATACAACATCTTGATAAAAAGAAACACGATACTCTATTAAAATATTATTTAATTATGACTATTTTAAAAAAAATATGAGTGTATGAGTTAGACTAAATAAATTATGTAAAATATATATTTTACACACTTATATTTTTTGTCTATTTATTATATGTGAAAATAAAATTATTTTGTAAGAAAAATAAATGTTTCCTAAAAAACTAAATTTTTTTTCTAAAAGGATTAATCACGGTTTTTGCACATGATTTAAAATTTATTTTTACAACTTGTAGAAAATTTAATTTAATAAATAAAATTAATATTTGAAATTTTAATATAAAAATTATCTTTAGGTGATTTTTTTGTATTTTTCTATAATATTTCATTTTTTATGAATAGTGAGAAATAATGAATTCTAATTGAGAAAGGATTATTATTTTAAAAAATTTATAATGATAAAATAAATTATTAATTTGTTTTAAATTATAATTAATTTAATTATAAAAAAATTAATCCAATTAAAGTGATTTATATCACTTTCATATTGAATTTTTATATAAAAAATATGTTAAATTTTGAATATTTTCTTTTTTAAAACCCCATTTATCATCACGTCCACGAGATAAATTTAAAATTTAAAATTTAAAATTATATTTAAGAATTTTGTAAATTGGGATCCATATTTTTAATAAAAATAATTTAAATTATCTTATATATTGACCATACTCTTTGAAACAAAATTAAAAGTGAAACCAGTAATTATTTATTGTTGTGGTTTGGGAAAATATAGATGTACTGGAGGAGAAAAAAAATATAAGTGTTAAATTGATCTAAAATCTTATATAAAATTTATTTTATTTACATATATAGAAACTATCATGAAAAATTATTGACTATAATACATTTTGGATACATTTTTCATGATAAAAATGTGCGTACTCTTTTTTCTATACAAAAAATACTAGTGTTTCACTCACCTATATTATAAAAGGCCACTACATGTACACTATTATTCACAAATTAAAAATATTTTAGATTATCCAATACATGAAAAAATTAGTTTCAATCATTCTTATATGCATCCTATAATCCTTTTTTGTAGATAGTCAACATATGTAGGATTCTGATGTAAACCTAATAGAGTAACCTGAAGAACAATTGAAATTATTCTACAAACATCGTTATTTTATAATTTTTATACCTAATTAAATAATTATTATAACATTATAATATAATAAAATCAGTATATTACATATAATTATATGTTTTTCTGATATTTTCCATACTAAAAACCATCCCAACTTTTATCAAATGGGTTGCAAGATCCTCAGTCATCTGTTTGGCGGTGTAACGCCTGACGAACCGATGACATTAATTTTTCTATTACCACCTCTAAATTTTGGGTATTATGATTTACATAAACAATATATATGATATTTATAATATAATTATACCTCTGGTGTATTTATACCATATATACATTTTTACATTTCATTTTGTTTGGGATATGATAAAGTTGATCATGTGTACGATAGATTACTACCTCACGAAGTGATGTGATTCATTTTTTACTAATTATTTACATTGAAGGTAATAAATATAATTTTAATTCATATAATATATGTAAATGAAATAATTATGATATTCACAACATTTTTTTCCTTTTGAAAATTTAATATTTCAATTTTTACATAGAAAAATTATAACATCATTTGTTTATGTGTGGACAACCTCCTTCACAAAGCGATGTGAATATATTTATCACCAAAAAAAATGGATGATATATATAAATATATCAAAATAAATAATATGTTATATATAATTATCATATTTTTAGAAATATAATTTTTTTACATAACTGTATCTATAACGATCATTAAAAAATTGAAACATTACTCATGCATACATACAACATTTTCCCTCTATGATTGTAACATAGTTCATTTTTGTCAAGTTTAATTCACGATTGATTAAAATTAATGTTTAAATATGATAATTATTCACTTATTATTATTCTGGTGATGTTTAAATACTGACCACTTTGACCATCGTTGACCAAACATAGGAATCTTTCCCACATAAGCTAAATATCATCGAATCATATGATGTAAAATTAATTGAATATTTAATCATATATAACATGGTCGTATGTAAAATTAAATGAATAATAAACATGAAAAATTATCTTCGGAATGTAAAGAAGTAAAATATGTTTATTATTCAGGAAGATATAAAATGTATGTTATGATTCAGACTCAAGGTAAGCATTCCCCATCTTGCATTTACTTCCATGAGTCATATTACATATCTAGCACTTATTTATTTTATGTGGTGTATATACATCCCTATTTTTTTATATCATTAGTTAATATATTTTATTGTAATTTAATGTTTCATTTATCTTTATTTTATCCATGGGTTTTGGGACATAAAAGATACAAAAATGGTAAGGGTTTGTTTCACAATCTCATCATTATTCAGGAACGTTTTTTGAAGTATCCATTGAGATAATTATTTTATATTCATATCTTAGTAAAAATATATTTTATAATTTTTTTTATCATGAAATATTTCATGTAATGGTAACATTATTCCTTATTTTATAAATAAAATGATTCATAAAATATTATGAAGATAATATAAATTTATTTCTCTCTTCAGTAGATAATATTTTTTTCCAAAACCATGGTTTCTATAAATGAATTAAAATTTTATTTAGCATTAAAAAAATTACTTATTCAATAAATTTTTAACAATTTAATACTTGTAATGTTTTTTTAAAATAAAGATTTTTTTGATTTTCTGAATGATCTACATTTTTATCCTTTTTACAGTGATAAAATAATGTTCTTTTGAACTTATATGAATGATATATAATTATATGTTTTTATGAAAATCATTTATTTGAATATTCATTCAGAAGTTTATAAGGTTATTTTTAAATAATTTTATTCCTAATATTAAAATTGATTATTAAAGGGAAGTATTTTAAAAATATTTTATGAATTTTATAGTTTTAAAATAAAAATAGTAAATTTGAAATAAATTTTAATCTCCTAAAAAATGTTCAAAAAGTTATTTAAAAATAAAATTACATATAAAAATAGCTTAATTTGTGTTTCTTATATTGAGTTGGGATATACTATAATAATACCATCAATATTATTTCCTTAGATGGTTTTTGAGCAGTTTCGGTTGGATATGGACTATGTTGATACCATTTATTTTACTATATATTTATTTTGAATATGTTTATTAATTATGGAAAGTATTTAAATTTGATATAAAATTTTAAATATCTATATTTATGATGATCATGTTTCACCTCTTCATATTATGAGTATATTAGACTTCATAAGTGACGGGTAGGGACCACAATATCTCTTCAATGCATAGGTTGGTGTCATTATAGAAACTAGATATGTTTCTGGATGAGGAACTACCTATTTGTATAGGTATCTTAGACCTATCTTAAATGGTATTAACACTCATAGAACAAAACTTAATTTTATTAGATTCCTTCTAACCAGCCTTGATGTTATTTTTGTGATGCCCAACATTATAGATTCCATCATTATGAATTCCTTTATTGAAATTCCAAGTGATTATTATATTATCTTGAATAACAATTATCATGTTTCAAGATCATTTGATTATTTATATGAAATTAGTTGAAATATTTTTTTAATGAAATATTATTCTCAATTTATAGAGTAAAAGGCATGTGGTTTAGTTATTTACATATCCATACTGATTATCCCTTATTTATTCATGTGATACACTATACACTTACCCTTACTAAACATATAATGTCACCCCTTTGTTATGTTTAATTTCCCCATAGATGCTAGGATGTATTTTATGATTCATAAGAAGTGTCACTCAATGTGAAATAATGGAATTCTCAAAAAAAAATCTTTATGTATTATATTTTTTAAAATTTAATTTTAATTTCAAGTATGTATCTTAATCTGGGTTTCTTATATTGAGTGGGGATATACTATAATAACACCATCAATATTATTTCCTTTGATGGTTTTTGAGAAGTTTTGGTTGGATAGGGACTATGTTGATAACATTTATTTTACTATATATTTATTATGACTATGTTTATTAATTATGGAAAGTATTTAAATTTGATATAAAATTTTAAATATCTATATTTATGATGATCATGTTTCACCTCTTCATATTATGAGTATATTAGACTTCATAAGTGATGGGTAGGGACCACAATATCTCTTCAATGCATAGGTTGGTATTATTATAGAAACTAGATATGTTTTTGGATGAGGAACTACCTATTTGTATAGGTATCTTAGACCAATATTAAATGGTATTAACACTCATAGAACAAAACGTAATTGTATTAGATTCCTTCTAACCAGCCTTGATGTTATTTTTTTGATGCCCAACATTATAGATTCTATCATTATGAATTCATTTATTGAAATTCCAAGTGATTATTACATTATCTTGAATAACCATTATCATGTTTCAAGATCATTTGATTATTTATAAGAAATTAGTTGAAATATTTTTTTAATGAAATATTATTCTCAATTTATAGAGTAAAAGGCATGTGGTTTAGTTATTTACATATCCATACTGATTATCCCTTATTTATTTATGTGATACACTATACACTTACCCTTACTAAACATATAATGTCACCCCTTTGTTATGTTTAATTTCCCCACAGATGCTAGGATGTATTTTATGATTCATAAGAAGTGTCACTCAAAGTGAAATAATGGAATTCTCAAAAAAAAATATTTATGTATTATATTTTTTAAAATTTAATTTTAATTTCAAGTATGTATCTTGATTATCAATACTACTAAACTATTATGTATTTTAGGATGAAATTACATGTATCTAATTTTAATTTAATAAATAATGAATTCACACTAGGCTGTTGTAATTGAGGTCACTACAAAGGTCAGGTGATGAGGACAACATAAGAGAAATTAAATGTCATATATAATATAAAACTAGTTAAAAGGTTCCTAGAAATATATTTTGTGAGAATTAATCAGGAGAAACTATTTTGAGTTAATTATTTTTTTTTGTAACTAGATAAGATAATGTATAGCTGGGAGTAATACCTTTTAGGATGACTATATTATCATTCTTGTGTCAAACTATGGGGGAATCTTATGATCATTATGTGAGTGATGATAGATCATCCACGTTTAGTTACTTGTCAAATACCATATTTGAAATTGTAGTTATACTTAGATCATTAACTAGATAATTGTTTTTCTAATTATTGTTTTAAATAAAAGGGGATCCTATTCACATCACATAGAGGGTCCTAGGACCATCACTTAATAGAGTTTTATCGAAATTGCCTCCTTAATGTAACCTAACTAATGTTTGGATAGTTATATATGAATAAGATTAGTTTATTTCAATAATAAAATTAGAGGAAACTAGGATATGTTCAATATTAAACATAGCAGGATTCCCATATATAGGTAAAACAAGATGAGTATCTCATGTCAATTTGCTTTTCCAAACTAGGAGGGGAATCATAACTCATTGTGAATATGTGGAAACCAAGGAGATTATATGATCTCAAAGTAGTATTGAATATCTTTTTTATCATCATATAAGATAGAATTATGGTTTTATGTTTTTGGATTGAACATAAAAGAAATATCATATATATCATATTTAATAAGAATTAAATACCATGTTATTCTATTTTCACCATTTATAATCATTTGATTAGAATAATCTGTGAATTTTAACCCCATGTTACAAGTATTAGTACTATACAATATAGATTTATAAAACTCAGTATAAGTTTTTCATACTTCTATATATGTTGAGTCTCAGTCATGTTAATGAAGTGATCAACTGGAGACCTCTAATCCCATATAATTAATGTAATGTGTAAAAAACACGAGATTGTAGTAGATCAATCATATTTCATGAAAGTGTATAAATGGGTATTAAATCGAAATTATAAATTGGGTTTCCACATTGGGTCCACATGTTTATTAGTAATTATAAAGGAGAAAATGATTTTGGATCTTACACTTCATAGGAGGCCTATAAAGGGATCATGTTCCACGAATAGGGAATGAATATTGTAATGAGAAATTATTACACTATGGAGACACATTTTAATTTATCATATTTATTGTTAATCAAGTATAATGTAGACATATAGGGTTTTATAACACCTTATTTATTAGTAACTACAGTATGAAGGGAAACTAAAAAAGGCTAGTGCTTACACCTTTTAGGATATCCAAATACAAGGAAACCAATTACTACACCTAAACACAATGTGTTTTATAATAAAACAGAAGAATATCAATTAAATATTCATATAAATAATAAAATATGAGTATCTCAACTAAATAAGTATATGATTAAATTAAGAATACTATTTTGAAAAGAGTTGTTATAGAAAATCTAATAACATGGGAACTTGAATTGGATAAATTTTAACCTTGGAAGAAGACCTAGGGGTGTAATTTCATAGTTATGGACTAAGTTGGAGTGTGTAATACCAATATAAAAGGTCTATTTAATGTTTTCTCTTGGTATATTTACATGGGTGAATGTTTTCCTGAGTATATGACACCCAAGTGTTAGACATGTGCCAATAAACTCACACTGAGGAGGGATAAGCGGGAAGGATTCACTCTAGTAATAGCATAGTAATAATATTATTCTATAGTGAAGGATCTAATGATGCCACTACCGATTAATGGATCACCAATGGTTCTTATACCTTTCGAGGATAGGGAGAAGGCTCAGATAATGGGTAATACTGGGTGAAGGTTCTCCTCAGTAAGGTGGTGTGGGAAACTATTCTCCATAGTTGGTGGTTTTTGAGGGTGACTAATGTGAATGGATCCCTAATTTACTATCCTCGTTATTACTTGGTCTCATAATGGTCTATTTAGTGGGTTCCCAAATAGGTAGGGCAAGGTGTTCTCATACATTCTCTCTCCTATGAACATCGCTCTCATTTTTTTGAAATTTTTAGGTGAGGTGGTATATTTATAAGCCATGAGGATATACTTTAAAGATAATAGGTGGGTATGGTATGTTATTCACATAGGTTATACCAAGGATTATAGAAAGGTATATGTGCATGGGTATATAAGCACATAGACTTGGATGACCTCAAGACTTAAGAGAATGATTTAGTCAAATTGTTTTCAAAAAATATCAAATTCCAATGACCATAATCATTGATATGTATGTTCTTTTTGTTTTAAAATTCATTCCAAAAAATATCAAAAAAACTACAACCATATATAATAAGAACCCCCAAGTATGTGTTTTCTGAAGTGAAAAAATATCTAAAACAACCCCAAATATAGTATCTATGATCTTGGAATTCATATCCTTGCATAGGTATGAAATCTATGAACTAATCCTATAAGGGGGTTCTTACTAAAACATCATCTTTCTAAGAGTAATTTTTTAGGGACCCCCATACCTTAGTATGTGAGATATTATGTGGCTCATGGATGTCCAATTTTCATTCTCTTCAGTTATGGAGATACTTTTTTTATGAAACTCAACATGTGTTTTCTATGACCTTGTCCTTAATTCCCTGGAAAACTTAGTGGCATGAATTTAATGGGGATAATAATTGTTAAAATTTTTATTTTCACTTTATTTTGTCAATTGTTTATTAACTGTGTTTGAAACTTCCCTTTAATGATGCATATCTCAGACTATGCTAATATATACTGTTGTATTTTTTACAGTTTGTGTGGGATTTAAATTTAAATTAATTTGGAAGGTAAACCATGATATTATAGTAGTGCCTAACTCTCTATAGATACCATCATTGTTGAGAGATAAGATTTAGGTTTTTTGAGATATGTTTAAGATATATCATTTTTAGATTGTTATTAGGAAATTAGATGAAACTTTTATATGTCTATGATAACATTTATCATTGAGGGGTGATGACAGAGTTCTCAATTGATCACAAGGTTAGTAATTTGTACATAATGGGGTAAACCTACTATTTTAATGACCAATGACATGAATTATGATTTAATGATAAGTTTTTAGGGGATTCCCTCCTTACTGTGCTTTAATAAGACCATATGTGTGATAATGGTGACTAATAACATTGGGAACAGAGAAACGTTGTTATGTTATAAAAAATTGATTATGTGTTGAAAAATAAGATGTCCTCGTGAAATATAATTAAAAAATAGAATCACAAAATTTAAAATTTTTTCACATTCATTTAATATGATATTTTTGGATCATAAAAGTGTCACTCCTAGAAGGTCTCTTTAATTATTCTATATGGATAAATTTTTATGACAGATATTGCTCTGGGATGGATGGGTAATAAAAAAATTGGAAAATAATTCACTTACTACGATGTATGTAGTTCTATAGGATTTATGATTTCAATATATTGTCTATGAAAAAATATTATCTGATGATTATTTTGATTCTTAGTATAATATATTAATGTTTAACTATAGTAGTACAAGATCAGGTGGTGGCATAAAAATCAATTTATGGATTGAGATATAACGGATATAACTATAATTGTTTTTTGAGCAATCAAGAATATATTTATAGACAATAATGATGAGTTTTGATTAGGAATGTCATGAGAGATGAAATTATTAACTAATATGGTTAGTAGAAATTAATTATTTTCTAATTTACATAATAATATTATTATTTACATTATATTTTTCTCATTGGGAACTGTTTTAATTCCCTTCATATTTATATAATAATATGAAAATTTTGTTTAATGGTAAATAACTTTTTTATTTCATGTTTTTAAATTTCATGATATCATAATTATTTCCCATAATATTTCATTTTTTTATTTATGAAAAAATGATACATTTAATTGATCAGGTGGGGATATTTTTAATGAGTTCCCTTGATTATATATGGTAAAAACCCTTAAAATTGAGTTTTATAGGATGATATGGTTTAGAATAGTGTTTCTTAATATGGGATTGGAAAAGGCTTGTCATTGGTGAGAGAAATATTTGGCAAGAAAAATTGATAGATATTATTAAAATATTCCCTTATGGTTCGTATATTGTTTACACAATGTTGGAACATTATAATGATAATGCACTATTAGAATCACTGGGATATTACTTGTGTGGCTTCAGTGGCATTAACAATAAAAATTCATAGGTATCTACTTGATCATTATCTCCTAGTGAGTTGATATGGGTGGATATATTCTTTTTGGTCATTAGACTCACCCCTATATTCATTCATGAAATAGGTTTCAATGAAATTATATCAATCATAATTTTTTATTATAGGTTCATGTATCAACATGATTCTATAAATATGGATTGTGAGGTGAACAGTTATGGATATCAATGATTCATTTGGAGTTATGGTCATGAGTTGGGCTAGAGATCATTATTCACTAATATATCAACTTCATTTATTATGTATCACTAAAAAGGGATGATTTCTTATAAGTTAATTAATATATTCTAAAGTATATTATTTTAATAATTAATATTTAAATGTAAACATAATATATATATTTTAATTTGATAAAAATGAGTTTTTTTCAGGCTGCAATCTTATTTTAATATAATAGATACATCTCATATAAAAATTGGACATTATAAAAATTTTATAAATTAATCATGATACTAATGAATTATATTTGACTATGTAGTTTCCCTAATTATATTTTAGGCCCTTTTCCACTAGTTTATAGCCTCTAGAATATGGGGCGGTATGCAAGAGGTCATGTGGAAGCCTGTCCTGAGTACTGTTCTAGTATAGTGAGCTATGTATGTTATAAAATGGTACCAATGTTTGAAATTTTATTGAGATTTTTCAATTAGATAGGGATATATTATTTCAAGATATGGTAGGTATACTTTTAAAAAACATAGATAATCTTGATTAATTTTTAAATCATGTTTCTCATGGTTATTTTTTATTGTTGGTAGGAATATTCTATATGAGTGATTATTTAGTTTAGAATTATCAGTTTGGAGTGAACAAAATAAGGGATGAGTTATAAGGGTCAATTTATAGGTAATTTATAAATTGGTTCATGAATAATAAAATATTAATAAAATTATATATATTTATGTAAATAATGGTGATTGAAATACCACATCGATTGGATCACAAATTAATTAAAAGAAACTAATAATTTAATCTCTAATATATCAAATATATTATCAAGAGATATTTTTTTTATTTAAATTGTTATTGTATCTTGTTATTTTATTTCATATTGATTTTGATTTATTAGCCACCATAGAAAAAGTTTTTGTATTATTTTAATTGGTATTCTAAAAATTAGTGAATCATTTGTAAAAATAATGTAGACATGATTTGATATGGTTTTTACATGAAAATTATAGCCACTCAATTGATTTTAAGATGAAATTAGGATATTTAGAAAAAAATATTTTAAAAATTAAATCTTTATAAGATTTTTATGAGGGTGAAATTTTATTTTATTGGTGGGTTTCTAGAAAAATTCTTCCTATCATTGGTGTTTTTGATTTCAATGTTTTTTATAGTATTATTTGATCCATTATAGGTGTTTATTTTTTTGAATGGTCTGGTGAATTATTTTTTTAATTATAATTATTTTATGTGTATTAAAATGGTATGTTTTTGATTATTTAAAAATGATATCTAACATTAATAATTACATTTATAGTGGCCTAGGGAAACTGACAGGTGAATTTTGACAATAATCCACGATTTCAGTGTATAACCTGAGTGGTATGACTGATCTTGTAGTACCCCAAGTTTCTATTATGTAACCATTTCTTGATTCTTTTAGTGGTTCTAAATTTATGGGTGATTAAAGGGTGAGTCGGGAGAAATTTAAATGATGTTTTGAGGTAAAGGGGAAGTCGCACAGGCGGCGCACGGGTTGGCTAAATTGTGCGGACAAATCATGCATAGTTGGCCATTGATATAGTAGATTTCGCACGGGCAGCACACAGTTTTTCTAACCATGAGGCCAAACCATGCGTGTAGTTTCTGTCGAGGTAGTGGTTAATGCATGGTTAGCGCAGGGATTGTCTAACTGTGATAGCAAACCGTGCAACCACTTAAACGAGATACTATAAAGGTTGATCTCATGATTTTTTGCCTCTATATGGATCTTTTTTCCTT
Organism: Viscum album; assembly: GCA_963277665.1. Classification (NCBI taxonomy): domain Eukaryota; kingdom Viridiplantae; phylum Streptophyta; class Magnoliopsida; order Santalales; family Viscaceae; genus Viscum; species Viscum album. The sequence continues at coordinate 1,168,219,883 of OY728130.1, forward strand.
ATAAGGGGCCTTAACTTGGTATTTTTCTTCTCCTAAGGTCATAGAAGTTTCTCCCATCCTCCTGGAGGGAATCTTAAGGCTTTTCTTGGTAAATCAAAGCTGGATTCTTGAGGTATGTGATCGTTCTTGATCTGTTTCTTAGATCTACATTGATTTACTTCTCCTCTTCTCTCAGTCTCATAGATCTACACCCATTATGGGTATATCTATGTGTTTGGATGCCAAATATGATTATATTTGGTCTTGATTTTTCTAGGAGAAGAGATCTAAAGTGGGTTTTTGGAGAATCGACCTGGGATTCTTGAAGGTTCTTCGACCATTGTGGTTTTCATAAAAACTTTTTAGGTAGGAGGCTTCACTCTCGACTCCTCTTGTTATAATTTATTGGCTTAGTTCCAAATTGGTTTATTTGAAAGGAATTGATTGTGAAAATCATTGAATAAATCTTATTTAGTGATGATTTATGGTTTTAGTGAAATAGTGAAATCTTGGTGGATTTTTGTGCAAAGTGATTTGGATTCTTCAATATAAAATGATTATTTTAAATTATTGATTGGATGGAATTGAAATTAGTTTGTTGAAAAATAGGTTTTCAATAAAAAGGGTGTTTTATTGAAATGGTTTGGTGTTGAAATGACTTTGATGGAATTGGTTGTCAATAAAAATGGTATTTTATTGAAATGGTTTGGAATTGAAATGGTGTGGCATTTAAATGGTTGTGATGGAAAATGGTTTTCAATAAAAAAGAGTTTTTATTGAAAGGTTTGTTTTGGTATGATTTTTTGGAATATATGGTTGTGAAAATTCTTATTGCACTTGGGACAGATAAGGCTTAGGAGTCTCCCCCATCAGTGTTGGGATGGATATGGGTTAGGGATCTCCCCCGTCAAACATTCATATTGCATTAGGGATAGTTAAGGATTAAGGGTCTCCCCCATCAGTGTTGGGATAGATTAGGGTTAGGTCTCTACCCCGTCAAGAATTCATGGGTATTTGGGTTGGATAAGGGTAAGAAGTTTCCCCCATCATGGTTGGGATGGATAAGGGTTAGGGCTTATCCCCTCTAATACATATCATGCATGGTTGGTTTCTTGGGTTTGTGGATTGGATGGGTAATACAAAGACGAATGTTTTTGAAATGGTTCTAAAGCATTTTTAGTTATTTTTATGGAATATAACTTTCTATAAAATTGGTTTTAATTGCTCTTTGAATTCCTTTGGTTATGAATGGTTTTGGATACTTGTTTATATTTAGTTATAAATGGATTTTGAGAAAATGTTTTATATAAAATGTTTTTATATAAATGTGGCTAAATATTCTATCCTAGTGGCATGAGTAGGGAATTCATTAAGAAAAACATACTGAATTTTATTCTCACCCCTGCTTTAGCACGTTGTTGCATTTTTAAATTTTGTATCCCGGGACCCAGGTAAAGGTAAAGCATCTTATTGTGTGTGGCTTGTTTTGATACTTGTGAGATGATGAGGAGCATGGAGCTTGTGGAGCATGGAGTTATAGGGTGTTTTGAGTGTATTTATTTGTTCATCCTCTATGTACATTGATTCTTAGTTTGGTCTTCCACTATTGTGTACTTTAATGTATTTTGATATAAATGAAGTGTTTATTGGTCATTCATTTGTTCATGCATCATATATTTAATTTTTGGTTATGGTTGGTTTATGGTTTTATTTCTTAAAGGGTTAATTGTTCCCCCACTTGTACTTGAAACCCTTCGGCATTTATTTCCATCCATTGGCTCCTTGGGGATGTCGCTTAAGGCCTAGTAATGACTCATTGTAATCTCAAGCCGATGAGAATTGGCGGGTCAATACAAATGGTATCAGCTTTCTCAGTCCTTGCATAACATGTGGTCATCATTGTTCTTGGTCTTGGAGTTGAAATTCTTTATTGTCTTTTCCTTGGGTCGAAATCTTTGATACGAGTAGGATTGTCGGAACATCAAATCTATAGAATATAAGGACGTAGCTAACCCATTTCTGCTGAACATCTAGTTACCAGGGTGTTGGGTACATAAGTGTTTTTTATAGCCTTCTAGAATTTTGGGAAATCTCCTTATCATGGGTTTAGCCAATGAGATGAGCATGACATGCATTATAGAGGAATAACATCCCACCAGGATTGAATATCTCATCGTGAGGAATGATTTAAAATATTTTACAAGGTGTAATTTTTTTTGAAAAATGAAGAAATTATTTTCAAATGAATTATTTTGAAAATACAATATTTGGTGTATTTTGAAAATGGTTTGATTTTCAAAAAGCATGGTGAATGATTTCAAAAATGGTTGTACAAGAGAAAAAGGATGTTTTGGAAAACAATGTTGTGATAGATCATGTGATATAATTTGAAATGCTAAGACATTAGTTTCTAGAGAGTGAGATTGACAGAGGTTGTTGTTGGTTTAGAAAACAGCACCTGGTAGGCGTTGTCAGAACCAACCTGAAGAAGATGTGGAGAATGTGGTTGCAGCTGAACCACATGTGAACCGAGAGCTTGTTCAGAGTTTCATCCAATCTTTTCAAGTTGTGGATATGGGTAATTAGAGGAATGAATCATGGAATGTGGATCATACTATCCAGTTTATGAAGCAGAATCCACCTACCTTTCAAGGTGATGTTGTACCTGAGAAGGTGGAGGTGTGGCTAAGTAGGATGAATCATATATTCGATTTCATCGGTACACCATTAGTTCTCAAGGTCAAGATGGCGACGTATATACTCGAGGATCATCCACGTCAATGGTGGGATTTAGCAGTGCATTCTAAATTTGATGAAGACCTTACCTGGGAGGATTTTGAAGAATTATTCCACAAACAATTCTACCCTCACACGTTCAAGATCTAGAAAACAACATGCTTCTTTAGCTTGAAGCAGGAGAGCCTCTCTATCACATAGTAGGCGGCTATGTTCATGAACCCAGTCTGTTTTTCACCAGAGGATGCGGCAAGTGTGTAATTGAAGGAACTCATCTTCAAATCAGGGATAAGGCAAGAGATTTGATCAAAGATTGCAGTGCTTTGTATTACGGATTATACCAAGATGGTGAACAGAGTGACTATTGCTGAATTTGATATCTCTGGATCGATGGGATGAGGTATGATGATACCAAAAAAATGGTGGGAACTCAACCTCTAGGAACACTAGGAAAATGGACACCTATTTCCACGGTGCAAGTGGAAATCAGTATCAGACAGTGGGATCAATGAACCACCCTTCACGACCCCAGAGCATAGCAGGTTGTTTTCAATGAAGTTTGCTTGAATTCAAAAGGAGAGATTGTATGGTGCAACCTAGAGCATTTCACAATTGCATGAATATGGGGAATATAAAGTGCTATTGTAGGAATGATCCATGGTCGGGGGCATGTGACACTTCCCAGGTGTCGCAAGCATCCTGTGTTTCGAAAGGACGAGGATCGTAGAGTTAGTCTCGTCAGAATCACAGAGCTAGAAATGGTGATTCTTGAAATACCATGACTCCTCAACCAGGGCAATCTTAGCAAGTCATCAAGGAGAATAGTGAAGCGATGAAGCAATTATATGGAACTGAGCAGATGATTATCGATGATCAGGTTGGACAATCTATAGTTATATGTAAAATTCTTTTGAATTCTACCCTTATGCATGTGTTGTTTGATACTGGTGCATCGCATTCCTTTATTTCTTCTCATGATGTTGACTTTCTATGTTTAAAACTTGAAATTATGCCTTCTGTTTTGAAACTAAAAAATCCTCTTGGTGAAAGAGAATGTCAAGCCTTTATGTGTAGATAATGTTCTATAACTGTTGATGGAGATGAGTTAAAATGGGACTTCTTGATGTTGAACATGGATTTATATGAGGTAATGTTGGGTATGGATTGGTTGATAATGTTTAAGTCTCACATCGATTGTTATAGGAGAACTGTTAGTTTCACGACAAAGGACGACATTGACCATCACATCAGAGGAGAGAGCATGGTAAAGAAAGGTCCAAATATCTTATTGGCACCAATGGTGGGAACAATCTCTTTCCAATTGGTAGTGTTGACTTTAGGATCAATGGAAGAGATTGAGGAAAATATTTTTCTTCCTATTGTGGACCAATTTCCAAATGACTTTCCCCAGAACATCTCAAGTTTTCCACCTTGATGGGAAGTGGAGTTTACGATTGATCTCCATCTGGGGATCAGTCCTATTTTCCTTCTGTATTATAGGATGGTACCAACAGATTTATGGGAATAGAAAGTGCTCTTAGAGGAGCTAGAAATCAAGGGTTTCATTCAACCAAGTACTTCTCCATGGGCAGCACCAGTGTTGTTTGTGAAGAAGGCAGATGAATCACTTTAGCTATGTATTGATTATCAAAAGATTAACCATGTTACGATAAAGAATAGATATCCACATCCACGCTTGGTGATCTGTTCGATCAATTCAGGGGAGATCAATGGTTCTCTAAAATTGACATGCGATCAAGATATCACCAATTTTTAGTTCGGAATGAGGATATTCCAAAGATAGATTTTTGAAGTATATATGGCCACTATGAACATGTAGTCATGCCTTTCGGTCTGATGAATACACCAATGGTCTTCATGGCTTTGATGAATCAGATATTTCAATGATATCTAGATTCTTTTGTGGTGGTGTTTGTCGATGATATCTTGGGGTATTCAAATAAAATGGTTGAGAATGAGGTGCACCTGGAAACAATGTTACAAATCTTGAGATATCATAGTTTGTATTCCAAAATATCAAAGTGTGATTTTTGGATACAGGAAGTACGTTTCCTGGGTCATGTCATTAATATGAGAGGTGTTTATGTTGATCCTGAAAAGATAGAAGCCATTATCTCTTAGAAACCACCAAAGAATGTGTTCGAGATACACAAATTTCATGGTCTAGCTGGTTACTACCGACACTTTGTGTGTGATTTCTCATGACTAGTTTCACCAATGACTGCTCTGACAAAGAAGAATGCTCTAATTCCAATGGACAGAAGACTGTCAAAATTCTTTCCAGGAACTAAAAGTTTTGCTTACATCGGCACCTATCTTGATCTTTCCAGAATCCAGACAGGGGTTGGTGGTGTATTGTGATTCTTTAGGATCAGGGTTTGGTTGTGTTCTCATGAAAAGAGATCATGTGTTTTCTTATGGTTCAATGTAGTTGAGGGTGCATGAGAAAAATAACCCAAAACATGATTTGGAATTAACTGCAGTCGTCCATGATTTGAAAACATGGGGACATTATCACTTTAGTGAGAAATTTACTATGTTTATGGATCACAAAAGCTTGAAACACATTTTCTCATAGCTATATTTGAATCTTAGGCAAAGGAGATGGATGGAGTATCTCCAGATGTTTCACTTTGACTTAATGTACACACCAATAAAAGGGAATTCGGTGGCAGATGCATTGAGTAGAAAGACATATTCTTAGTAAGAGATAGAAGCATCAGACGAATGGTAGTTGATGTCAGTATTAGCCAACATGCATATGGAATGTAAAGACTGAGGTGATGTTGTTATTTTCTTTTCATCTACACTTGTTCCAGATTTAGTAAAAATGATCAAAGAGGCACAAACATCTGATGCAGAATGTCTAGTTATAAGTTCAAAACTCAATGGTGGGGAGACCATGGAGGGATGGATACTTGATGAGGGTTCAGTTTGTTCTTCAGAGATCAGATTATTGTACCTATGGTTTTTTAGGAACAACTCCTTCATGATTACCACCATTCTAGATGGGTTGTACATCATGGTACACATAAGACGTATAAGGTGTTGAAGGTGCAGTTCTGGTGGAGCGGCATGAAAGGGAAGGTGGTCGAGTTTGAATCATTGTGCTTAACATGTAAGCAGGTTAAAGCAGTGCATCAGAGACCAGCTGGTATGTTACAATCTATACCTATCCCAGTGTGTAAATGGGATCAGATAGTAATGGACTTTGTTACAGGTCTTCCAAGAATGTTTCAGAAACACGATGCCATTTGGGTGATAGTGGATCGTCTAACCAACTCGGCCCATTTCATCCCTCTCTGTGAAAACCATCTGGTGGAAGATCTATCAAAAAATATATATCCGAGAAGTGGTAAAGAGGCATGGTGTACTAGTGTCTATAGTCTATGATATAGATCTGTGGTTCGCATCTCATTTATGTAAATAATTACAGTAAGCCTTTAGAACTCAATTGACTATGAGCATGAAGTATCATCCCCAGAAGGATGGCCAATCTGAGCGGATGATACAATCCATGGAAGATATTTTGTGGGATTATGTAATGGATTTTTGTGGCTTATGGGTGGATAATATACCTTTTGTGGAGTTCTCATACAATAACAACTATCAAGCGTCGATACACATGGATCTTTTTGAAGAATTGTATCGGTGTCCATGTCATTCTCCACTATGCTAGGTGGAAACTAGTGAAACATCACTAGTCGAATCAATATGTGTCCAAGAAACAACAAAGAATATCTAGTTGATTAGAAAGAGGATGGAGATGGCTTAGAGTTGTTATAAATCATTTGCAAATCACCGTCAAAGACGGTTGTCATTCGTTGTGGGTGATCATGTCTTCCTGAGGATCTCTATAAGGTTTGGACATCATCGTTTTGGGAAGCATGGAAAGTTATCTCTTAGATACATTGTCCCTTTTGAGATACTGGAATGGGTTGGAGATGTGGCATGTCAGTTGGCATTAACATCACAGTTAAGTTTGGTTCATAATTTGTTACATGTATCTTAGTTGAAAAAGTATCAACCTAATCATGAAAATGTGATCAGATGGGTACACATTTACCTAGAGCCAGATTCATCATTGATACATATCCCGGTACAGATTTTGGATAGGCATGAGAATGTCTTACATGTAAAAAGCATCGGTCTAGTGCGGGTTTTATGGTATCATGGTCAGATTCAGGAAGAGACTTGGGAACATGAAAAGAAAATGAAAGATAAGTGGTAGGAACTCTTTCAGTTGGATGAATGTTTTCTAATTTCTGAGGACGAAAATACCAATGGTGGGGAGAATGTAGTACCCCCAGTTTCTGGTATGTAACCCTTTCTTGATTCTTTTAGCGGTTTTAATGTTAAGGTTCATGAATGGGAGAGTCAGGAGAACATTAAATGGTGTTTTGTGGAAAAGGGGAAGTCGCACGGGTAGAGAACAAGCTATCTAAACCATGCGGCCAAACAGTGCATATTGGCCTATAGCCTCTCACATTTTTATCACATAAACATTCATTACATTATACAAAACTGTGGATCTTTAAGGTTTTGTGTCATGGAAAACAAGAACTTAATACATGACAACATAAAACATTCTTCTTAAACACTTGAAAGGCTTCTTCATTTGCTCATCCTAAATTCATTACAAAATCACATAACCTGGGTGCATACATCAAAGTAAAGGGTGAGCAGAAGGCCCAGTAAGAGAAATAGGGGAAGCATTTTACATGTGAACTTGAGATACATCAAATGTCATGAAAAATAACTTTAAGGCAATAGAAAGAGATCATGAGGCATATCATAGTAAAAATAACATGTTTCATAACATGAAGATTTGTCTATAACATTTAATTTAGACAATCATGAATATATCACCAAGGTCCATCCCCAAGGTGTAATTTGAAATTACCAAGGTTATTCACCCTGATATCGTTAAAATTGTAGTCTCTAGTGGTTATATCATTACCCAATGCATTGGAGCACTATTAGGGTGAACCCTTAAATTTGCCTTTATTATCATGTGATCTACATATATCATCATCAAAAATTTCATAAATAACCCATATAGCATAAAATAAATGGGTTTCATTTCATAATCATAACGTTTTAAAAACTGCTTTAATGACATGATCATTGTGTCACGCTAAACCCATGGAAAAAGAAGGCAGGTTTCACGTATGTAAATCCCAGAATTAAAATAGAACGTTTTGATATATATGTGAATACCCCTTTAGAAGCATGATCTTATTCACTTAATAAATAAAATAATTTGTGAAAAAGAGAGAGACATTTTGAGACGAAAATTCGGCGGCATAACGGCTATGTTGCAGGGTTTTTGAAAATATTGAAAAGAGGGGGGACATGGGTCACCCACTCATAAATATCCATATAATAGTATAGGGAAATAACATAAAGTATATAATAACATGGTAATGAAATTTGAAAGACATTCCATATGAAATGACAAATATGGAAGGAAGAAAAAAAATAAGATTTCTCTTATGAAAATTTGGCAACCAAACGGCGTCACTTAAAACATCAAAAAATTGAATTGATGAGATCTAATAAGGTCTCTCATCATATGAACATAAAATATCAGTATTATAGATATAGAGATCAAACCTCAACATAATAAAAAGGAACATGAAAGACTTGACATGAAAATAGATCTTGAAAACGAGAAGGGTGAAAGAATCTCTTAAAAATTCGGTAGCCTAACGACGCCACTTCAACATTCATAAAAAGAATTGAAGAGAGAAAGAGGGGGTATCTCATAATATTAAAATAAAAGGAAATTAGGATGAATATAAAAGAACATCCTCCAACATAAGAACATGGAGCATAAATGAAATGACATAATAGAGAGTACATGGAATGAAAGAGAGAGGTGAGATCCCTTACCTTGAAGAGTAACTTTGAAATCATGATGTTAGGGACCTTGGGAGGCTTGAGGGAACCATGGAAGGACTCCTTGGGAGGTACGGAGACCAAAAATTCGCTGAGAAGGATATTGTTATGGAAATGATGAGAGAATGGCTTGGTATTTATAGGGAGTGTGTGGGGACAAGGAATTAATGGACAAGGGACACCTCTTTGGTGGTATTGGAAACAACCATGGGCTTGCCCATGGTATTGGCCACATGGGACACCTCATACATTATCTTACTATTCATAAGTCTACCATATTGATTACATACTTAATACATAATTAATGATGTCATTAAACACCCGAAATTCTAAACTGAAAATGCACTATTCACCAAAAATTCAACTTTTTCAGAAAAATCCCAAAAAATTACTTTAACATAATATCGATGCTCTGAATTCAAAAATTAACTCCATTTTATAAATATAATTTTCTAATTATTTTTAATTTAATTTTTAAATAAAAACACTATTCACTGAAAATTCATTTTTTTCAGAAAAATTTCCAAAAATTACCTTAACATAATATCGATGCTATGAATTCAAAAACGAAATCCATTTTATAAAAATAATTTACTAAATAATTTTAATTTAATTTGTAATTAAAAAAACACTATTCACACAAAAAAAGAAATACATCACTAATAATTTCTAAAACAGTTATTTACCAATTTTATTTAATCTCATTAATTAATCAAGGGGCCTATATTATATTACCACTTTCTTTAAGTGAGAGTACTAATCCATTTGGTCACATTACTAATCCTAAGCATAAAACCACTATTCATAAATTACTATTCCCGAAAAATTATGTTTATCTTATTAGACTCTAAATTTCTTACTAAGAACATTTGTAGAAGACCATTTTTTGAAAATCATTACACATTATTAGTTATTTGAGGTTTATATAAATATTTTTAAAATATCCTTTTTTTCCAAAATTCATCAATAATATGCATACTATATTTATCCAGACATTTTCAAATTCACAAACATCACTATAATAAGAAATCAGAATTTTTATTTATTAAAGGATTACATAATATATTTAAGGTCTCATTACATATCCCCTTATAACACCAGCATAGGATCAAAGTGTAAGGTGTGCTAAGGTGAGATAATCATGGGGTGGCTCGACCAACATTTCCTGGGTGGTGATTTCAATCAGCTTGAACTTCTCACGAAGAAAATTCTATACCAGGTTCACACGATGAAGTTTGGCTTGGGTTTGGTTCAAAGCAATGCCCAGTGGTGCTACCTCTTTCCCAAGTTCTGTTAGATGGGCTTCGATCGGCCCGAGACTACTAGATGATGACATATAATCCTCATTCTATAATAATTAACCAATATCACTAGAATTTATAGACAATAATCACAACATTTAGTTTCCAACAGTCATATTGACCCACGGTCATATAAAAGTTGAAACCCTATGGTCACATTTTAATTATACTCATTTTATTAAATGAAAATTTTTTATTGATTATAAAAATAAAATAACACAAAAAATTAGGAAATATGATTTATTCAATATTTTGGGTCGTTAAAATATTCCCCCCTTAAGAAATTACGTCCTCGCAATTTTTAAAATTGGGCTTGTAAATATCATTGAAAGTCCCACATCAAAAAAGGAGTCAGTAACACTATTACTTTAAAAGAAAGAAAGGGAAGTACAAAGGTCACCCAAGTTAACCCATACTAGGATTCCATGTAGGAAAACATGGATATGGAGGAGAAAACAAAGGGTCTTGTTCTGAGGGAGAGTGATAGAAAACATGTCTAAGAGGAATTTAACAACCAGAAAATCACAAACTTTTGATGGGTTAAACGATCGTTGATTACCCAGTTAGAAACTTAAACCAAAAATGTTTTTATTTTATGTTCATTTTCATAATTTTGAGTAATTCATTTACTATATAGAATAAATACATAAGGAAATATACCTACCTTCAATTAGAGTTTCAACCTTTAATAAGTTTCTACCAAAAACTAATCTTCTCTCCAAATGATGAGCATTCAGAAACACTTAGTCTCATCAAAAGCACAATATTCATCTTCTAGAGAATCACATTATCCACAAAAGATTAACTATCTATTTCTGAACATTTATCCCAAAAACAGAAAGGGTAAGATAAAAAAACTCTTCAAAAAGAAAGAACCTCATATGAAGGGAAACTACTTCAAATCTTCAAGGTTCCACAGTACTACCCAAAGTTCATCATAGACCATTCTATAAATAACAGTCCTTAAAATTCCTCAAAACAAAAAAAAACTAAGATTGAAACCCAAATACAAGAAGGATTTGATAACATAGTCTTCAAAGATAAAAATTATCGTTTATATCCAAACAACATCTACCACTCCTAACATCTTATAACAAAAGTAACTAACCTAAACATGTTTTTCCCCAAGATAGGTTAATCATTTAGATAAGTAACATAAATTACTATAAGTTCACCTTAAATTAATCGATTCTTCAAAATAAAAGTCAACATTTACTCCTCAAATAAAATATCATAGTAATCTATTTTCATTGATCATATGGGGTTCCCAAAATAGTGAACGTCTTCCAAAATAATAATCATCTTTTAATCCCCTAATAATCTTTTTTTCATGAAGAAAAGCTTCACAATATCAATATGTGGTACATAAGAATAAATGTTATCCTTAATGATATAAAATCATCATAGGTAGTGACTCGATGTTCTTATAAAACATTAAAGATATGCTCATAGGGCACGAACTAAAATACAACATCACATAGAATATTATTGAGAAGAAGTTATATGTACTTTAGTCATCAAGATCCATCTCAACATAGGACATGCATTGTTCTGTTGTCCATGATGATTGTTTATGCTCATCATGCTTCTCATCCCTTCCAAGAGAACATTGCCTTGGATAATGTCCAACTTCTCTACATTTATTACATTGAAAAGTATAAGGTACATTAGATCGAACGTTGTCTCTATTCATCACATTATCCATTTTTTAATGCAATTGGATACTTTATGCCCTATCACCCCATACTTAAAACATCTCATGGTTCATTCGTGACATTCTCATTGATTACCCTTTACACGCTTTTTGAAAAATGGAAATTGGGTCTTCCTTTCCTTATCAGCATTATCATATGAACATCCTGAGACTTCAACTTCTTCTTCTTTGATGAATTTGGGCATTCAACTAGTTACCGATTATTAATTGTGATTTTTGATAGCTGGTTTTTCATAATCACAATATGTTCAACTTGATATCTCCTCATCTCTATCATATTAGTAGAGAAATCGTCACATTTCCTCTCACATTGTTTGTTGGGACATGTTCTTTTATTTCCCACCATTAACTAAGAATAGAAATTAAAATTAGAGGCTTAAATACTTATCCAATAATCATGAAAAGGAAACTTTAAGCATAGAAGGATACACTTTTAGAAGAAAAGTATATCCTAACTTATGATCCCCTAGGTTACAATCTAGTTTATCCATGATCATATATTCTTATTTGAATCATTATTTTATTTTATCTTTGTCCCATTAATAATGGTTCATACTAAGCTTATGAATTTACCAAAGCATATCCCCCAGGAGTGTCAAACCAAGAGTGATCCAAGGCCTGTTGTCATGCACTAGGTTACCCCGGGTCAAGCCTGTAACACATTGTCATATTTTTCACTCCTCAGAACATCTGTGATAGATCCACCTCTACTTGTTCGTATCCAGACAGGGATTTATTTGTTTGGAACCCACTTACTCAATAATCACCAAAATACCAGGAAGATTTCCTATGTTTAAACTTTTCTATAGGGTTATTCCAAAAGTTTTCATATCCTAATTTCCACAAATAACTAAACCATCCTTTGATAACAACTCTAGCATACCACATTTTTATCACATAAACTTTCATTATATTATACAAAACCGAGGATCTTTAAGGTTCAGTATCTTGGAAACTAGGAACTTATAAAATGACAACATAAAACATTCTTCTTAAACACTTGAAAGGATTCTTCATTTTTTAATACTAAGTTAATTACAGCATCTCATAACCTGGGTGCATACATCAAAGGAAAGGGTGAGTAGAAGGCCCTGTAAAAGAAACAAGGGAAGCATTTTATATGTGAACTTGATATACATCAAAAGTCAAGAAAAATAACTTTAAGGAAAGAGAAAGAGAACATGAGGCATATCATAATAAAAATAAAGTGTTTTATAACATGAATATGTGGATATAACATTTAATTTAGACAATAATGAACAAATAACCAAGTTTCACCCCCATGGTATAATTTGAAATTACCAAGGTTATTCAGCAAGATATCATTAAAATTGTAATCTCAAGTGGTTACATCATTACCCAATGCATTGGAGTGCTATCAGGATGTACCCTTAAATTTTCCTTTATTATCATTTGAGCCACATATATCGTCATCAAAAAATTTCATAAATAACCCATATAGCATAAAATAAATGGTTTTCATTTCATAATCATAACATTTTAAAAACTTCTTTAAAGACATGATCTTTATGTCACATTAAACCCATGGAAAAGGAAGGTGAGTTTCACCTATGTAAGTCCCAGAATTAAAATAGAACATTTTCATATAAATTTGAATACCCCTTTGGATGAAGGATCTTTAAGTATTCACTTAACAAAATAAAATAATTTCAGAAAAAGAGAGAGACATTTTGAGCCAAAAATTCGGCAGCATAATGGCTTTGATGTAGGGTTTTAGAAAATATTGAAAAGAGAGGGGAAATGGGTCACCCACTCATAATGATCCATAAAACGTAGAGTGAAATAACATAAAGGATATAATAAAATGGTAATTAAATTTGAAATACATACCATATGAAATGAAAAGCATGGAAGGAAGACAAAAATAAGAATTCTCTTATGAAAATTCGGCAGCCTAACGACGTCACTTAAAACATCAAAAAAATGAATTGATGAGATAAAATAGGGTATCTCATCATATTAACATAAAAGATCAGTATGATATATATAGAGATCAAAACTCAACATAATATAAAGGAACATGAAAGATGTGACATGAAAATAGATCTTCAAAACGAGAAGGGTGAAAGAATCCCTTAAAGATTTTGCAGCATAATGACGCCACTTCAACATTCTTAAAATTAATTGATGAGAGAAAGAGGGGGTCTCTAATAATATTAAAATGAAAACGAGAGTAAGATGAATATAAAATAATATCCTCCAACATAAGAACATGGACCATAAAATAAATGACATAAAAGTGATTACTTGGAATGAAAGAGAGAGGTAGGATCTCTTACCTTGAAGAGTAACATCAAAATCATGATGTTTGGGACATTAGGAGGCTTGAGGGAACATTGGGAGGACTCCTTGGGAGGTAAAGAGACCAGAGAATTGTTGAGGAGGATTTTGGAATGGAAAGGAGGAGAGAATGCCTTGGTATTTATAGGGAAAATAAGGGGACAATGCATTAATGGCTAAGGGACACCTCATTTGTGGTATTGGAAAACAATGGGATTTCCCATGGTATTCTCCCATGGTATTGCCCACATGGGACCCCTCATACCTTATCTTACTATTCATAAGTCGACCATATTGATTACATACTTAATACATCATTAATGATGTCATTAAACACCCGAAACTCTAAACTGAAAATGCACTATTCACCGAAAATTCATCTTTCTTAGAAAAATCCTAAAAAATTACATTACGATAACATCGATGCTCTGAATTCAAAAATGAACTCTATTTTATAATAATAATTTTCTATTTATTTTTAATTTAATTTTTTTTTAAAAAACTATTCACTGAAAATTCATTTTTTTCCCGAAAAATCCGCAAATTTTTTTAACATAATATCGATGCTCTTAATTCCAAAATAAAATCCATTTTATAAAATTAATTTTCTAAATATTTTCAAATTAATTTTTAATTAAAAAAACACTATTCAACCGAAAAAACTAATACATGACTATTAATTTCTAAAACAGTTATTTATCTATTTTATTTATTCACATTACTTAATCAAGGTGCCTATATTGTATTAATACTTTCTTTAAATGAGATTACTAATCCATTTTGTCAAATTACTAATCCTAAGCGTAAAATCACAATTCATAAATTACTATTCACCAAAAATTAAGTTTATTATATTAGACTCTAAATTCTATTCTGAGCACATTTGTAGAAGACCATTTTTTGAAAATCATTACACATTATTAGTTATTTGAGGTTTATATAAATATTTTTAAAATATATTTTTTCCAGAATTCATCAAAAATATGAATACTATATTTATCCGAACATTTGAAAATTCACAAACTTCACTATAATAAGAAATCACAATTTTTATTTATCAAGGGATGACATAAGTTAGAAAAGGTCTCGTCACATAGCCCCTTATAACACCAGCATAGGATCTAAGTGTAAGGTGTGCTAAGGTGAGTGAATCTTGGGGCGGCTCGGCCAACATTGCCCGAGTGGTGAAATCTATCAGCATGAAATTCTCGTGAAGGTGATTCCATAACAGATACACATGATGAATTTCGGCTTGGGTTTGGTCCAGAGCAAAGCCCAGTGGTGCTACCTCTTTCCCAAGTTCTGTTAGATGGGCTTCGATCGGCCCGAGACTACTAAAAGAGGCAATCGAATCCTCTTTCTATAATAATTAACCAAGATCACAAGTATTTATAGAGAATAATCGCAACATTTAGTTTCCAACAATCATATTGACCCACAGTCATATAACAGTCGAAACCCTATAGTCACATTTTAATTATACTCATTTTATTAAATGAAAAAATTTTGATGAGTGTAAAAAAAATAACACAAAAAAACTAGGAAACAAGATTTATTCAAAATTTCGGGTCATTACATGGCCCTTAAGGCATTAGCTTCCTCACGGGCAGCACACAGTATGTCTAACCGTGCTGCCAAATTGTTCATGGAGTGTCTTCTGAGGTAGTGGATATCACACGGTTAGCGTACGGTTTGTCTAACCATGCGAAAAAATCATGCGGCCACTTAAACGAGATCCTATAAAGGTTGATCTCACCTGTTTTTGCCTCTATATGGCTCATTTTTCTTCTTAATCAGACCTAACTAAGGATTTTGATTCTCCTAAGGTCAGAGAAGGTTCTCCCATCATTCCAGAGGTGATCTGAAGGCTTCTCTTGGAGAATCGAAGCCAGATTCTGGAGGTATGTGATTGGTCTTCTTCGTTCTTGATCAGTTTCTTAGATCTATTTAGATATACTTATCCCTTTCTCTCAGTCTCATAGATCTACACCTGGTATGGGTAGATCACAGTCTTTTGATTCCAAATATGTTGATATTTGGTCTTGATCGTGCTACAAGAAGATATTTAAGTTGTGTTTTTAGAGAATCGACCTGGGTTTCTTGAGCATTCATCGACCGTTGTGTTTTTCATCAAAACCTTTGAGGTAGGAGGCTTCACTCTCAACTCCTCTTGTTATAATTGATTAACCTAGTTTAAAAATAGTTAATTTTAATGGAATTGATTGTGAAAATCATAGAATAAAACTTCTTTAATGATGATTTATGGTTTTAGTGAAATTGTGAAATCATGGTGAATTGTTGTGCAAAGTGATTTTGATTCTTGAATTTAAAATGATGATTGTAAATTATTGATTGGATGGAATTGTAATTGTTTGATGAAAAATTGGTTTTCAATAAAAATGTTGTTTTATTCAAATGACTTTTATGGAATTGTTTTTCAATAAAATGGGTGTTTTATTGAATTGGATTGGAATTGAAATGGTGTGGCATTTAAATGGTTTTGACTGAAAATGGTTTTCAATAAAAAGATGTTATTATTGAAAGGGTTGTATTGGCATGATTTTTGGGAATATATGGTTGTGAACATTCTTATTTCTCTCGGTACGGGTAAGTGTTAGGATTCGCCCCCATCAAGGTTGGGATGGATAAGGGTTAGGGCTCTCCCCCGTCAAACATTCATATTACACTCAGGATGGATAAGGGTTAGGGGTCTCCCCCATCAGTCTTGGGATGGATAAGGGTTAGGGACCTCCCCCATCAAAAATTAATGTCATTTGGGTTGTATACGGGTAAGAATTCTCCCCCATCATGGTTAGGATGGATAAGGGTTAGGTATTCTCCCCTCTTCTAGGTAGTATGCATGGTTGGTTGCATGGGGTGTGGAATTGTTGGGATGCCAAAAAAAAATGTTTCTGAAATGGTTCGAAACCTCGTTTGGTTATTTTTCTGGAAAATAACTTACTGGAAAATTTGTTTTAATTCCTCTTAGAATGACTTTGGTTATGAATGGTTTTGGAAACTTGATTATATTTAGTTACAAAATACTTTTCAAAAAATGTTTTATATAAATTGTTTTATATATAAATGTGGCTAACTCATCTATTCTAGTGTCGTGAGTAGGGAAGTTATTGGGGAAAACCTACTGAGTTTTATACTCACCCCTCCTTTGGTAATTGGTGCTTTTTCATATTTCGGATCCCGTGACGTAAGTAAAGGTAAAACACCTTATTTCCATTGGCTTGTAGTGATTCTTGGGGGAACTGAATGATTTCTATGGTAAATAGAGTAAATGTGAGATTATCTTCTGTTGAATGGGATAAATGCTTAAGAGTCCCACCTGAATGATTTTTTTTATTAATCGGGAGTGGTGCCTCCCACCACTCAATATTTTTCCATTGAGGAGGCTCTAGATGAACTGACATGGAATTGAATCCCTCAGAAGGTAATTTCTACAGAGAAATATGGAGAAAATAGACCACCTTTTAAATTTTTTCAACATATCTTGTGTCCCAGGAGAGGGGGATTTTCATCTCTAAAGTATAAAAAAAGATTTTTTATATTTTTTGAAGCATGGAAAAAGGATAAATCATTGTAGGATGTTGATGATTCATTTAGGTGATATGACTAAGCCTTTTTCCTTTTCAAATGCATTATTTTATTACAGTATGATATCATAGATGATGAATTTGAAATTATTTTCCGTACATAATGAGGAAACAATAGTTTTAAGGGAAAACATCTGCATTTCCAATATGATTTTCAAATTTATGAAGAAAAATTGGAACCCCTGGAAAAGGGAATGGGTGAATGATGAGGCTAAACTATAGAAGGAATTCAATCATGTTACCAATCATACAAGGCCATAAAATAAACGAGATATAGGTTTAAAGCCTAATAAATTTGAGCCTGTGTACCTAGATGAAGAAGAGAAGGTTGATGTTGTACAATAGAGAGAGTAATCTCTTGTTGATAAAAGGAGTGATCCTGACCTTCCATTAAGCCCCCATTCTAGTACTATATATTGTAGTGAGCCTATTGTAAGGGTTGGTGTCATGAGAACCAACTGTTTTGTACTTTGATTACATGAATGTACTCTTGTTATATATTTTTCATTGTTCTCCATGGATATAATATAAAAATGTCCTGAAATATTTGTTGCATTAATAAGGTCATGGAAGATCCCCGCTAGGATTAGAACCTTGAACTTCTATAACAATTTTCTTAAATAATGTTATACGGTTGGTTGACATACTATGATAGGACACATATTATACAGACCATCATGTGAGATTACTCATAAAAAGATGGGATTCTCACTCATGGAGTTTCACTTGGTAATCTCCAAGATGGGATATTATGAGAACAGACCTGCCAGTAATAATTCGGCATGACTTGGTGTCATCAGACATTGCTATCTACAAGCGTTTGTAATGGCCCTTAGAGTGGAAGATTATCATTAACTCATGTCATGACTCAAGCACTTAGATTTACTGATGAAAACTGTCACGCAGACAGTGGGCGGGAAGTAGGGTATGTTTGGTGCGTCATGAGTGGCATGTTGTTAATGGATAAGTCAAGGAAGGATTTGTCCCTTTCATTTATGGAAGTTGATATCTCAACCCTTTGATTGAAATAGAACTGTCGCATTAAATTGAATGTCCATGGTGTAAACGTCGAGTTTATTTTAGGTATTCAATGAAAGATAGATCAAGCATATAGGTTTATGACACTACCATGAAATGTGCTTGATTAGATATTGAGACAAAGGGATTAAATTACACAGTAAGTTTTCGTATGAGGTGATACGTCAATGCAGTGTCAACTTCATTCTCTTGGGTTCTGTGACCCGTTTCTAGACAGTAATATTGGACATTAGGCAAGCCTGTCTAATTCCAACGAGAAAGAGGCCTAGAGGGTCACACACTAAGTGTATTCAAGTATCTCAAGTAGAATAAAGATTATTCCTGTACATGGTTTAATAATTATTCAAGGATGCCTAAATCATTTTAATGTTAGAGGAAGAATAAAATGAAAACAAGTACACGCCGTGTATAAATTATTACACGTCGTGTAGTTTTTATTTTGAAAAAAAGTACATGCTGTGTATTATTAAATGTACATGCCGTTTAGTTTTCATTTTGGAAAGGAAATGAATAATTGAAAACAAGATATACATGTCGTCTACATTGAATGTACACATTGTTTAGTTTTCAATGAAAAAAAAGTACACACCGTGTATTTATTATTACATTCCATGTAGTTTCTTCAGTCGTGATTTTGAGGATATAATATTGTTTTATTAAGTGATATTTATTATAATCAGCATGAGCGCATGTCAAGGAATTAATAATCGACATGGGGGGTTTTCAATAATAGTTAATGAAATAAATGAAACATGTAATGTGTTTATTTATTTTCATAACTCTACCAGCTCAAAACTCGATAATAAATATCCTCACAATGCAACTCTTTTCTTACACAAGAGAATCGTTGTGCACAGCAATTCTAGAGAATTCTTTCAAAGCTGAAAGAACCTCTTCCTACAGAAATGCCCTCAAGACCGACAAAGATCCTCTTCCATTGGATCAAGACAATCTTAATCAGACAACACAAGAAAAGGTTTCTCTACACTAGCACCTGGATACTCCTTTGGTGATGTCCCGAGATATGAGGTACACATGTGGATCACCGCTAGAGGAAGTCTACACATGGCTTCTGCGATGCAACGACGAATCACATCAGAACGTGATCAAGAAAATCAATGAAGAAAGAACACCCAAAAGGTATTTCTTTTCAATTGATTAAATTAACTATAATCAACCTCTAACGATCCTACTTTGTGGTTCTGGGACTTTCCCTTTCTTTGTCTATTTCTGTGATTTGATCTGTGGAGATTGGCTTTTATCGTCGTATTGATCCCGGATTGATCTTTGTTAATGAACAAAAGCCAAGTGGGCACATCCACCCACGCGCTTCCACTGCGCCCGAAATAATCAAATGGAATCAGAGTGTGGTTACAGTTTTGATTATAGTTATTTAATTTTCATTGATAATTTAAGCATTTATATTTGATTCAATTCAAGATGAATCATTCTCTAATATAAATAAACAATATTTGTTCTTCCTCCTACGTTTCTCGATTCATATGACAGAAATGACCATTTAATTTTAATTTTTGATTAAAATAAAAACTATAAACTCATCCGGAGGAGCCGCTCATTCTGTCTGTACAACACAGAAATACACTGCATGTAATGAAAACTACATGATGTGTCCTTATGTTCAAACAACCAGTACTGGTCCGCCAAACTATGCTCTATGAATTGATTACACCTAAGAATTTATTACCCCGTGTTGACCAGAAATGAATGGCGCGTGGGAACAGAAATACACGGCGTGTATGTTGGAGCAACACGTTGTGTAGTCCAATCCAGCCCAAGTGAAACCGTGTACAAAAGAGAAGTCACGTACCATGTACACGGGATCACCAGGCCAGTTACCGCGTAACAAGGAATTACAAACCATGTATGATTTATCTACACGCCATGTACTCCAAAATCTCCAAAGTATAGAAAACACACCAAATCCCCCGTCGTGTACTTTGGATAAAAGGTTAAAAGAAATACAAGTCATGTATATATAAACTACATGCCATGTACTTTCCAGAAATTTCACCAGGACTCCTCTAAAAGTACAAAGACCTATACAATGGATATGAATGATAAGAATCTAAATTAAATTCAGAAAGGAATTTATGATAATGAATTTATTAATTATAAGATCATAATTAATTTAATTCAAGCATGAATTATCTTGAATAATAGAACGATTAAATGAATTTGAATTCTAAATATGTGTAAATGTCATTACATACTATGGATTATCATAAGTTATACCAATGAGCCTTTGTATGTGTGTATGGTTTCATTTAAGTTTGTTTCATTTAAATTAGTTGGCATGAAAGCCTTATTTGAATGACTTGTAGGGCCTGTGTGCCCATGGTTTCTTTAAGGTAAACCCCATGTAATGGAGGATCTTCCAAGCTAGAGTAAATGGTTTGAAACCCGAAGCTGAGGCAAAACCAACCCATGAAGTTACAAAGGTGGATAGGTGGGAGATGAAAAAAATGAACCAATAGGTTCATGGTGTTTTCCCTAGGTCAGGGTTAGCTTATCAAAACTGCTAGATAATCTAACCAATAGAAGCTCATGATCATGCCATCTTATTTTAATTCTGTTTCATTGCATGGTATATTTATTATGTATGTGTTGTCGCGATCACATAATTAATAAACAAGAATGAAAATATGTAATAAAATAAAACCAGACTATGTGTAAACATTATCAGAACATGGTTAATCACTTAAGCTAGCACCACTTAATATTAACAAGCATGTGATAATGCAAATCTTTGCATAAATGATTAAAATCTCTCAATACCATATTAGGTCATACCAAGCCTTCCGTTACATGATTAAGGGAAAGACTCAATAAAACTATGTGTTTGACCAACGCTTGTTGGGACACTTACTTTTATAAAGGAAGCCCTTATGAAAGGTTTCGAGTTGACTTAACCATATTACATCAAGTGGAGTAGCCCTTTCTAGACGTGATGTAATATTGGCTACAAGAGTTGAGGAAATCCATGTCAGGATTTCAGGATTGGGGAGTCCACTCAACAGATCAAGGAACTGTAAGATCACAGATGGAAAAGATCTGCCTACCAAAATACCATCAAATAGCTTGACCAACCCTTTTTAGGTTTATGCGAACAGGAATATAGATCCTTGCCACTAGAATGTAAAGGAAACTAAAAATTCCAAGTTCAATGGTGAGGGCCATTGGGACTTGATAAAATAGTGGGAAAATTAATAAATTCATTTATTATTTCTCATAAAATTTTAATAATGAATGTTTTGATAAAATATACCCTTTTAATTTGTAGAATCAATATGACAAACTCGTCAACCACATTTTCTTTGTAATCAATTCTGGATAAAGACAATATCCTCACTAGAAGTAATATTCAAGAATGTTTTAGGTGCCTTTGGGTTATCCTACACCATGAATGAATGTTTTACGCGCTGGAGTCCTCACATCCTGGTCCTCCTGTCCATGGTGCGAGTGATGAAGCTTTCCTGGTTTATGAACAACATTTGAACGATGCACTCGAAGTTCAATGTTAGATGCTATCATCAATGTCTATTGAGCTCATGAAGACTCATCAAAATATGAATACATACATCATGCTTGAGAACCACCGTGTTCTATACCAAGAGAGAGCAAGACAAGAAAGTTTTGAGATCTCCATGGCTCTATTTCAGAGCAATCTTGGGGAGGGTGCCCCAGTTGAGCCTCATGTATTCAAGATCATTGGCTACATTGAGCGCTTGGAGGTTCTAGGGTTTAAAATCCTTGAAGAACTGGGTACCGATCTCATGCTTGCATTACTCCCCCAGATCTTCTCAAACATTGTTGTGAACTTCAACATGAACAACACTGAGAAGTATCTGTCTGATCTACATATCCTCAATTTCCATGTGGACAATGATATGAAGCATTAAAAGCCCTCTGTCCTCCTGGTGAATAAAAGGAAAGGGAAGGGGAAGATCATTAAGCCCAAAGTTTCTTCATGTCCATCCATGAAAAGGAAGATCAAAGGGAAGGTAAGGTAACAGGAGGTTGTTTGTTTCGCATGTGGCAAGAAGGGCCACTGGAAGAAAAAATGCACCCAGCCAAGGAAGCAAGGGGAATCTTCAGGTGCGTTTGTTATCGAAATCAATAAATCTGTTTCTACCAATTGGGAATCATATACTGCTTGTGGTGCTCACATCTGTATCCAAATACAGGAACCATGTAGATTCAGAAAGATTGATCGAGGTGAGGTAGATCAACGAGCAGCCAATAGAGCCAGAATTGCTGTTGTAGTTTTCAGGGACTACCACCTCACTTTGCCAACTAGAATGATCTTGGTGTTAAAGGGTTGTTAGTATGTGCCTTCAATTTCTAAATACATTATTTTAGTATCCAGATTATATAATTATGGATTCATATTCCAGTTTGGAAATGAATGTTGCTACTTTTATAAAGATAGCATTTGTTTTTGGAAGGGAACATTTTTATAACAGCCTTTATGTGTAAGACTACACAAAAAAAGTAATGTAAATCGATTACAAAGTCAATTCACATGAATCATACCACACCCAACATTGGCATCACCGGCTAGGACATGTCAATGAGAAACGTTTGACAAAATTACATCAAGATGGGTATTTATATTCTTTCGAACTAAAACCACTTGGTGTATGTCATGCATGTCTACAAGGCAAAATGACCAAATCCCCATTTAGTGGGAAAGGTGAAAGAGCTAAAGAGCTTCTATAATTAGTTCACACAAATGTGTGTGAACCATTTCCAGTTGAATCAAGTGGTGGGTTCTCGTACTTTATAACTTTTACTAATGATTTTATTAGATATGGATATATTTACTTAATAAGGTTTAAGTCAGATTTTTTTGATTGGTTCAATGAATACAAGAATTAATTTGAGAACCAGCATGGTATGAAGATTAAGAAACTCCTCTCAGATATAGGAGGAGAATATCTTAATCTGAACATCATTGATTTCTTACGGAAGTTTGGGATTTTATCTCAACTCACTCTTCCTTACACACCTCAGTGGAATGGTTTATGTGAGAGAAGGAACTGCACTCTGTTGGATATGATGAGATCAATGATGAGTCATGCAAGTCTTCGATTATCCTTTTGGGGATATGCATTACAAACAGCAGCACGCATACTATACCATGTACTAACTAAATCGATAAATGGTATTCCATACGAGTTATGGAGTGGATGCAAAGCCATGATATCGAATTTACATGTGTGGTGTAGTGAAGCATTTGTTAAGTCCTCTTTAGGTAAAAACATGCACCCCGAGGCACAATGTGTATCTTTATAGAATATCTCATATAAAAAACAGGATATTACCTATACAACCCCTCAGAAAAAAAGGTTACAGTGGAAAGACACACCATATTCTTTGAGAGGGATCACATCTCAAAAAGAGAAAGTGGGAGTGAGATATACTTCGATGAAGTCGAGGCTCAAGAGGAGTTGGTACAATAACAGAATCCACAAAGCCCCGTTGAAGATAAATCTGTTCCAGAAACACAAGAACTACGTATGAGCATGAGAGAGGTGAGATAACCAGTATGATATGGTTTTCTTGTCACTAAGGATGGTGACTCATTATTGGTAGACAATGATGATCCTCTTACCTACAAGGAAGATGTTAAAGGCACAGACATTTCCAAGTGGAAAGAATCCATGAATTCTGAAATGGATTCCATTTATGAAAACCAAGTCTAGATTTTAGTAGATCCTCCATTTTATGTAATGCCTATTGATAATAAATGGGTATTCAAGAAGAAACTGGACATGGAGGGAAAAGTCAGTATTTATAAGGAACAACAAGTTGCAAAAGGTTTTAGACAGCATCAAGTAATTGACTATGATAAAACCTTTTCACCAGTTTCAATGCTGAAATCCATCAGAAACCTATTGGCCCTTCCCGCATACCATGACTATGAAATTTGGAAAATGGATTTCAAAATAGTATTCTATGACGAGAACCTCTAGGAAGATGTCTACATGACACAACCTGATCGGTTTGTGACTCCAAAGGATACCAACAGGGAATGCAAGTTGTAGAAATCCATATATGGGTTAAAGCAAGCATCAAGGTCATGGAACATTCTTTTTAATGAAGCTGTAATAGAATTTGGCTTTGTTGAGAATGAATGCAAGTCTTATGTCTAAAAAAGGTTTAGTGAAAGTGCAGTTGTTTTCCTAATTGTATATGTTGATTACATATTGGAAATGAAGTAAATGTCTTACAAACAGTTAATTCATGGTTGCATAAATTCTTCTCCATGAAAGACTTGGGCATGGCCACATATATTCAATGGTTTAGGATCCATCGTGATAGATCTGAGATAATGTTGGGCCTGAGTCAAAGTACATACATTGAAAATATTCTGAAGAGATTCGGTATGGAATAGTCCATGAGGGGATTGTTGGCAGTGTCACATGGCAATATTATTTCAAGAAAATTTGTCCTTAGACACATGAGGAAATAAATATAATGGCAAGGATCCCATATGCATCCGTGATTGGGTCAATAATATATGGTATGCTATGTATGAGGCAAGATGTTTTTTACTCATAAAGTGTGGTAGGAAGATATTAAGCTAATCCAAGAGACTGCCATTGGATGGCAGTCAAGACTATCCTTACGTATCTGAGGCTTACTAAGGATATGTTCCTGGTTTTTGGAGGGAGATGAGGAACTAGTCATCAGAGGACATGTAAGTGCTAGTTTCCAGACTGATCGAGATGACATGAAGTCGCAGACTGGATCCATCGTCAGTTTGAATGGAGGTGCAGTGAGTTGGAAGAGCTCAAAGAAATGTGTGGTGGAAGATTCTACATCGGAGTCCGAGTATATCACAGCTTCTGAGTCATCTAAATAAGTAGTATGGATGTGAATTCTTCATCCAAGAGATAGATGTAGTACTGAGCAGTAATGATCCTATCACACTCAATTGTGATAATACTACAGTAGTGTCACTTTCAAAAGAGCAAAGGTTACATCAGCGGACAATGCACATACTTCAGAAGTATCATCTCTTGAGGGATTATTCATAGAGAGGTGAAGTTGTAGTGAGCATTATTTCCATGGAAGACAATGTGGTGGACCTTTACTAAATCCTTGACTCAGGAGAAACCATATCATTATGTGAGTTCTAGCAGATTAAAAGCCGTAGGCAGCTGTCTCTAGTCCATGTGGGAGTTTATAAGGGTTGGTGTCCTAAGAAACCAACTATTTTTTACTTTGATTACATGAATGTACTCTTGTTATATATTGTTCATTGTTCTACGTGAGTATAATATAATAATGTCCTAGAATATTTGTTTCATTAATAAGGTCATTGAAGATCCACACTATGATGAGAACCTTGAAATTCTATAACAATATTATTAAATAAAGTTCTATGGTTGGATGACATACTATGATAGAACACATAGTATATATACCGTCATGTGTAAGTACTCGTAAGAAGACAAGACTCTCTCTCATGGTGTTCGCACTTGGTAATCTCCAAGATGGGAGATTATGTGAACAGACCTACCAGTAGCAATTCTGTATATCTTGGTTTCATCAGAAATTTCTATCTACAAGCATGTGTAATGGTTCGTAGACTGAAATATTATCATTAACTCATTTCATGACTCGCGCACTTAGATTTACTGACGAAAAACATCATACAGACATTTGGCGGGAAGTAGGGTATGTTGGGTGCGTCACGAGTGACATGTTGTTAATGGATAAGTCGAGGAAAGATTTTTCCCTTCCATTTATGAATGTTGATATCTCGGACCTTTGATTGAAATATAACATTCTCATTAAATTCCATGGCCATGGTGTAAACACTGAGTTTATTTTAGGTAGTCAAAGAACGGTAGATCAATCATATAGGTTTATGACACCGCTATGAATCCTACTTGATGAGATATTGAGACAAAGGGATTAAATTACACAGTAATCATTCATATGAGGTGATACGTCAATACGGCGTCAACTTCTATATCTTGGGTGCCTTAGCATGTTGCTAGACAGTAGTCTTGGACTTTAGGCAAGCCCGCCTCATGCCAATGAGAAAGAGGCCTAGAGGGTCACACACTAAGTGTATTCAAGTATCTCAAGTAGAATAATGATTATTCTCATACGTGGTTTAATAATTATTCAAGGAATCCTAAATCATTTTAATGTTGGAGGAAGAATAAAATGAAAACAATTTCACGTTGTGTATTAATTGATACACACAGTGTAGTTTTTATTTTGATAACAAGTACATGTCGTGTATTATTAAATGTACATGCCGTGTAGTTAACATTTTGGAAAGGAAATGAATAAATGAAAACAGGATATACACACCGTATACATTGAATGTACATGCCGTATATTTATTATTACACACCGTGTAGTTTTTCCATTCGGGATTTTGAGAATATAATATAGTTTTATTAAATGATATTTATTATAATCAGTGTGAGTGCATGTCAAGGAATTAATTATTCGATGTGGGTGTTTTCCATAATAGTTAATGAAATAAATGAAATTAATAACACATTTATTTATTGTCATAACTCTACAACCTCAAAACTCGATTATAAATATCCTCACAACCCAACTCTTTTCATACACAAGATAATAGTTGTGCACAACAATTCATGATAATTCTTTCAATTCTGAAAGAACCTCTTCCTCCAAGAACAGTATCATGACTGAGAGAGATCCTCTTCTATTGGATCAAGATGATCTAAGGCGGACAACGCATGCAAAGGTTTCTCCATGCTAGCACTCAGAGACTCCTTTGGTGACATCCCGTGATATGAGTTATATGTGTGGATCACTGCTAGAGTAATTCTACACTTGGTTTATGCAATGAAATGACGAATAACATCATAATATGATCAAGAAAATCAATGAAGAAAGAACACCCAAAGATTGTTTCTTTTCAATTTACTAAATTAATTATAATAAACCTATAATGATCCTAATTTTTGGTTCTGGGACTTTACTTTTCTTTGTCTATTTCTGTGATTCAATCTGTGGAGACTAGTGTTTATCATCATATTGATCCCATATTGATCATTGTTAATGACAAAAATCCAAGTGTGCAAATCCACCCACGCACTTCTGTTGTTCCTGAAACCTTTACATATCCCATCAATGAGATTTCCAGAAGAGAGACAGTCTTAATGGACAATGGTGATGAGGAAACCACTAATGAAGAAGTATAAAAGAATGTCTTCAGAGACATTACTATTGGAGGGACATCAGAGGAGGGGGATGAAGTTGAATCTGTTCATGATGAATTTGATATAGTTATTGATGAAAGTGAAGAGGAATGCATAAATCCTAGTCATTTGATTGTATATACAAAAGTGTGAGAGTGTGATGAGAAAGAGGATGTTGAATCGGTTGGAGATGGAATTTCTATGCCTGTGGTTGAATATTCTGTAGAAGAAATAGTAGTGGACTCTCCTGTAGATGTAGTTGATTAAGGATGATTAAAATAAGTGAATATAGATGACCAAGAGGATGCTCCATGTGAGTGGAGGAACCTGTTTCCCAAGGTTCGGTTTCTATTTTTCATGAGCGAGAAAATTGGTTAGAAAAACTGGGATATATTGTTTTGGACCTATACAATGAATATTTTTAAAGATAACAAACCTAACATAAAACCAATAGTTCATTCTATTTCAGAGTCCACTATTGTGAAACTAAGAGTTCTTCTACCTTGATATTATGAGAATAAAGATGACTTAGATTCATTAAAATCATATTTTAAAAGACCCATTGATGAGTGATCCATTGGGATAGAGAGAATAATGGCTCTAAATCAAGATCTTGTAGCATCTGCCTTGGAAAGGATAGTCTCTACATTTAACTCCAACTTGATACATGATGTTATGGAATTCCAGAATCCAGTTTGAACCTTGGAAGAATTTGTGGATTCTGTGGAACAATCGATTATGAGTTTAGTCTCATATATGGCTTCACGATCTTAAGTGGACTAAGAACTAATGTGTGTTAAGAGTGTTTTTAGTAGATGGTCACTGTGATGGAGGACATTAAAAAGTCTATGGAGACACATGTGGGTGGTTAGGGTGATGATGTGAAGAGTTTGGTCAGTGAACTGACAAATTATTTTATGAAGACAATAGCATTTACCATGGCACCTCAGTGTGCATCAGCTTCTTCATTAGACTCTCCTCCTGTTGATCTAAAAGTTTCCATATCAGTTGATAGAGATGAATTAGAGAATCTCACTGGTGTAAGTATCTCATACCCTCAGTGTATGACACAAGTCATTTACACTACCAAAGACATTCATAATATTATATTAGATTACTTGAGGGAGGATTCCCAAGATCATAAGGCCATCAATCAAAAATTTGACTTCTATTATAAAAAGGTTTACACAAAGAATCGTATGGATGACCACTTCATACCGTTGTTGGAGAACATGAGGATTCCACCTACCACTCAGGGTTTTAAAGATCATGATTGCAGGATTAGAGAGTTGACTCCGACTTTGGAAAATTTAATGGTGAATAAGGATGATTTCATTTTATCTATGGAAAGAGGAACAGCCATCATTATGGATTTTAGGAATCACTTTTTTCCCATAATCCATGTGGATTTCATTCCCATTATAGTCCCTCCTTCATTACCTTATTCCTCAGTTGCATCAAGATTTACCAGTACTTCCCCTTTGATGACTCCTGCACAGGACATCAGAAGCTTGACTCCTACAAGTCTTCATAGATCTATTCATTATCGATCTATTTATGCTTCTATAGTAGCTCCTCCTCCCTTTCTCACTGCCATACCTAGGGCTGTAACTCCATCTCATGAACCTGCCTCCTCACCTCTCAAAGAAAATCCTTTATTGGACATCTTTGATGTGTATTGAATGTGAGATGTATTAGATGATACAGATCATTATAATTTTTTTATGCTATACTCTTGTTTCATTAGTACAAAAATATTCTTTTGTCTCCCTTTTGTCTTGTATTCTTTTTTATAATCACAATGGGGGAGAAGTTTTAAGACCGGTTCCCTTGAATATATTCTGTTATATATTAACAACAATAAACATGGTTCAATTTTATGTTATTTCTAATTCTGATACATAATATTTGTATACTAACTATTTTCAAGATATTTGTATAGTATGCTTAACCCTGATTCAATAATAAATAAATCTAAATTGCACTAACATGATTTGTTATTATCAAAATGGGGGAGATTGTTGGACTCACCTATTTTGATAATTTGAAATCATTTCTCTTTTATGTGATAATAATGTTTCATTAATATATTTTCTATCATGAAATAAATATGTATTTATAATCTAACATATTTCTCAATTATGTTTATAGTGAAAATTTTCTCTAAGTAGAAGGTTATCGGTAAAGGTAACTGATAGAGGTTTTTGATGGAAGGTTATAGCTGGAAGGTAACCACTAGAAGGTTTCCAGTAAGGGTTACCACTGGAAGCTTACCACTGGAAGGTT
Source organism: Viscum album (assembly GCA_963277665.1). Taxonomy (NCBI): domain Eukaryota; kingdom Viridiplantae; phylum Streptophyta; class Magnoliopsida; order Santalales; family Viscaceae; genus Viscum; species Viscum album. The sequence continues at coordinate 1,168,249,986 of OY728130.1, forward strand.
ACCACTAGAGGGTTACTGATAGAGGTTACCGCTGAAGAACCTCACCAGTGAGTTATCTATGTAAGCTCACTACTATGAGTCTATCACTCAATGGCCACTATTGTGGTGTTATAGCTAGAGGTAACTACTATAATCCTATAGATGAATCCTACAGATGAATCCTACTGATGAAACCTACTCATGAAGCCTACCGATGAATCCTACCAATGAAGCCTACCAATGAGGCCTACCGATGAAGCCTTCAAATGAAGCCTACCGTTGAGAGGGCTACCGCTGCCAGTCTACTGATACCTAATCTTCTACCCTATAAATTTTCAATTTCTTATTAAAATTATAATGGTCATATTTGGTAAATTTAATTCTTCTAACATTAATTAATGTTGAAGGTAGACGTATCTAAAAACCATATCTGGTGGTAATATGAAGTACGAGGAATACCACACATGGTTTCATTATTCCTTTTGTCGGACCTCAAATATATAAAATGGATGCCCAAGGAAGAGAATATAATGGATGCATGAGCGAGGAACATTAATGTCTAGATCTTGAGAACAAGGAGAATACCAACACTTAAATTGTGAACTCAAGAGCTTCACAAAGATCATTTGGGAGAAACAATTCAGGACTCTCATTCGTTCTTTATCAAATATCTTTCCAACTAAGAAGCAGAACACTTTTGTTCCTGGAATCTAGAACCTATAGTTTTGACACTATGTTTTTGGAGACAACATCTAGATAAAGACTCAAAATACAATTTCTTCACTCTAAAGAGTTAATAGATGAACTAAAAACACAAAGAACCTTATAAAATCAATCATTATGACATTACCTCTATTTCTATTATCATCATACAGTTATGAGAAGTGTGTTTTTGTCTTTTACACACAATGTCTCATGTGCTTCAACTGGAGGATACTGAAAATCCTCACACCAAACATTATATACACTTTATTTCCCACGTGTAATCGTGTAACAGGTTCTGTGCGGCATAGTTGTGTGTTATTTCTATGAAGAACTATGGTAGACGGTGTGAGCCCTAGATAGTTTGTGAAAACTATTGCAAAGCCCGATATAGACTATGTTTCATGTATATTGTTATTATAAATAGATCAATGGTAAGGGATCCCCAAGTGGAGAGGATTAAGTCATGGCTTGAGACTGAACCTCTTGTTTAACTCTATTATGTATGTTCTTTTTTAATAATCTATTTTTCTATTTTCCACTGATTATAATATAAAAAATTGAAAACTATTTTACTTGAACTCTGATAGTTTGTTTTGGTAATTGTGTTTATGATTTTAATTCAGTAAACTAGTTTCAAAATCTGGATACGTGTTTTACACTGATTCACTTGAGGATTAATATACCTTTAGAAACTTTTTGACCAATTGAACATTTATATCAAAAATTCCTTAATTAACAAGGCTATTTTAAATTTGTTGATTTTTTTTCATAATATTTTTAACTAAATTTTTAAGTAGGAAATCAATTCACCCACTCTTGAGTTTCCACCCTTTCCAAAAAAGATGAAATTTCAATGATCTATTAAGAAATGTTTATTAATTTTTACCCATTTTTATAAGAAAACATTATAATATAGGGGAATTAGTATAATTTCTTTTCAATAGATAGATTGATTCTAATAAAGGTTGACTCAATTTATATTTACATCATATTATAGTGGTTTTAAATGTACTATTTAGAGTTTACTTTCTATGGATATAATCAAAAACATTGGAAGAAACCCATTTATATCATGTTTACTTTTATTTACTTTCATAAAATATCATTCAAAGTGTGTTCTATTTTTATAAATTTGTAAACTGTATCAACTATAACAAGATATAGTGGATTATTTCACGAGTGAAGAAATTAAAGAATATAACCACCAATTCAAACCCCATACTCAAAGTTCCTCCAACTCATAAGAACATCGAGATCAATATGTTTCCTCACCTGTTGATGCTCCCAGTATTGATAAATAATAGGTATCTCATCATTCTAATTATAAAAAATCATGAGGAACAACATATTTAATATTTTAAAACTGTGAAAATCATTGAATGTGAAGAAAATATGTTTGATAATTAATAGATGTTTTATTACATGATAGCCTCTTATAAAATTTATTAAAGTAATATGAAAAGGAAATCTATTCATCATAGGATACAAATTAAAATGCTAACATGTTTCCACAGTAAGATCATTTTAATTAGTTACATTGGGTTCACCACTTGAATGCACAAGCCAATTTATGTGGATTCATGTCATAGTTTTTTTCTCACTATGAGGGAAATAATTATGGGAAGTGGTAGGGTTAGAATATTATATAAATTCTCTATTTAACTTAAAATTAAAAATTATGAAACATTGATTTACACATCATTATCCATTGTACATTAAATTTTTTACTATATGGATTCTGAATGAAATTATTATTAATGGCCACTATAATGGTTCAGAGATAATTTCATATAATTATTAAAAACCTTCTCTCTAGGATTCTGAAGGGAATGTATACATACACCAACTATAAATATGTTTAAACATGATAAACCATGAAATATGAAATTCCTTAAATAACTATTATGAGTAGGAAACATTTCAGTCACATAGTGACCAATAATATGTTAATTAGAAATAATTTTATTAATCACATTGATTAAGAATTTTTCATTTATGAAATAATAGATGATTGTGGAATTTTGTTTTCTAAATACCAATGTATCACAACCACAGATCTAGTATGGGGTACCTTCAATTGATAAAATGGAATATATTTTAAATATATAATAATAGCATTATTAAAGAATGATGAAAACATAATAATGTTTCATTCTTTTTTTTAGTTAACGAATCAAAACCAAAATCCACTACCATCACGCAACATGTTCTATGAAAGAGACTCATGTAAATAAAGATGAAACACTAGTAGATAAATAAAAAATGAGTATGGGAATCATGTATAAGTATGAAAAATAATTATTCATTAAATTTGTATTTCATAGTACTAGATACTTATTTTACTATATTCATTATAAATTTTAGACACATGAATATTTGTTGGTAATACATGATGAGTTACTAATTTCATTGAACTTAAAGAGGCTTGTATAATATATCCATATCATAGGTGTGGTTTTTTGAGATGAAAATCAACATATATTAAGGAAATAAATTCATAGAGGGATAAAGATAAGAAAATTGATGAGTTGTAGGAATGGATAAATGTTATAGAATAAAAACATAATTAGTAGACTATGTTTTAAGATAATGTTATTAGACAGAATCAAATATATGAAACAAATTCAACACAACTTTTATATGAAGACCCCCACGACATTGAGGATATCTATTTCACTCAATGTCATACCTTACTAGAGCTAGATGATATTTTTATATAATTTGTTTTCAAAAATGAGAACTAGAAAGATATAGAATCATTTACTGTACTAATATTCTAAAGGTACAAACTTATTTTGATTTATATTTATTAGTACCCACCCATATTCTTATTGCGAGGTTTATAGTTTATAATATCCAATGAGATATTCTACAAAATAAAATACAACCAAATGATCATGTGAATGTAGGAATCCACGTAGATCACTAGCCAAGTGTAAAGAAACATATTTGCCTTTATTATATAGACATTAAAATGGTCAAAATTTAATATTATAAATTTCAGAGCATGAACGTTTTGTCGTAAAAATACATGCCAGTAACATGGAATATCATTTCTAATTTTTTTTTCAAAACCATTAACATTTTATGTAAAAGATCTAAATATAGTATTGTTATTTTATATGAAGAAAATGAATGAGACACTGACTATCAAAGAAAAAAATAGAATGTATTAGCTAATAAATTGAAAATAAATTACAAGAGTACCATTACCATACTAGTTCAGCTACTACATTTTCAAATATAATATGTCCATGTGGATACAACATTTAATGTAGTGATATGGACTTCATTGATTTAGAAGATAAAAAGTATAGTAAGTCAATTAGAAACACTATTAGTTTTGAGAATGTATACGAAATCCACAAGAATATATTAATATGTGTCTCAATTGTAAATATTTTTTTTGAACAAAATACGAATTCATTAAAAACTGAGATCAGAAGAAGTACAATCGTGAAGCCACGACAGAAAGTGGTCCAACCAGAGCTGGTCATTTTCAAGAGGGCCAGAGGCCGCCAGCTGGTGGACAACATTGTTCCCTTCCCTTTTGATGAAGGAGAAGGTGCAGGAAATGAAACAGTGATAGAGAGTGTGGATTTTTCAGATGAGGGGGCTATAAGATTGAAGTCTGTCATCATTGCGGTTGATGGTCTTCTTAACAGTGAGACAGTCCGACTCAAGGTGGATCTTCTCCCATCCACAGTCTTTGGAAAATGTCATCCCGATGAGGATGGCAGCGGCTTCGGCAATAGTGGGCTCCCAAAGAGCGTGATGGGATTCATGTTTGGCTACCATAATTTGATCCAACTGATCCCGGGCCAGCAGACCAAGGCCAACAGGACCATCCATGGGGAGAGACGCATCCACATTAATCATAAGGATCCCTTCTGGTGGAAAACACCAATGAGAGGAAGGGGGAGGGATCCAAAGGGATTCTATTGACCAGAGTGATGCTGCCAGCCCTCAATCTAGGATAATTCTCGTTCAATCCAGAAATCTGGAGGCTTGAAGACATGATAGAACAGTGCATCGTTACGACTAACCCAAATGATCCAAGCCATGTTGCAAAGTGAGACCACCAAGGTCGGCGACGAGGAAGAGCACCAATGCCTCAGGAGAGAGGGGAGGGCAGAGGAAAAATCCAGTGAAAAATCCACCAATGTGCCTTATTTTTTCCAAATCTCCTTTCCCTCAAACATTAGATGATAGCATGGAGGGGGGATTCTAGGACTTCCGGGCAGAAGGGGTAGAACATGTCACCGGAGAAATGTCAGAAGGCAAGGAGGATCATGGTAGGGAGGACGCCCGAGCACACCTTCCACCAGATGTTGCTGATTTTTGGGGGGCATTGAGCTTCCACAGAGAATCCCATGGCCCTCCTTCCCTAACGTCAGACTGAGAATAAAGAGCGAGTTGATAGCCAGATTTCATCGTATAGACTCCTGAGATGTCATTGATCTAGAAGAAGTGGTCGGGGCCTGCATCCAGAACACATGGGATACTTTGGATAATATTTATCTCTCTTTCATTAAACCATGATTGATGCTTTTCCATGCACCAACCATTCCCATGATCAGGAAACACGCACTGGACGGTGGAACCTTCGATATCAGGTGGGGCTGAGGATGATGCCCTCCTACCATCCTTATCGATCAGCCAGGGGTCCGTCCATATAGAAACAGATGAACCATTCTCAATCATCCAACCCAACCCTCTCTCCAGGATGCTACGAGAGCTCTCATCGCTTATCTAGAAGAAGGTGGGTCGGGGGGCCAAGAGAGGAGTCCTGGAAATCCTTGTGGGGGAAATATTTAGCATGGAGAACTCAGCTCAAATATAGGACATGTTGTTAATATGGTGCCATCCTTGCTTTGCCATCAATGCATCATTAAAGTGAAAGAGGTCCCGGAATCCCATTCCTCCTTCAGATTTTGGCTGGCAAAGATTTTTCTAGGAGATCTAGTGGGGTTTATTCCTTCCATTATTTTTTTCACACTAGAATATTGTTGTGCGCAAGTGGATCTAGTTGAAAACCACCGCAGGGAGCTTAAATAGGGACATAAAGTAGCTGGGTATAGATTGAAGGGTAGACTTAATGAGGGTTTATTTACTGGCTTTGGAAAAAAAAATTGGGGTCCATCCTTGGATTTGTTTCTCTATCCTATCAAGAAACGAGGTGAAGATTTCTTTTTTGGATCGTCTGATCATTGTTGGTATCCCAAGGTACTTCTGATGCTTCTCGACCATATGAATGCCTGCAATGGAACAAAGCTCTTCTCTTTTGGAAAGTGGGACCCCAGAGCTGAAGAATACTTCCAACTTGCCATGATTGATTGTTTTCCTAGAGGCCCTCTCATACTGTTGGATCATATGGCCTATAGTGAGGCACTCATTCTTGGTTGCTCTGGAGAAAAGAAGTCAGTCGTCGGTGAAAAAAAGGTGTGAAACCGGTGGGCTTGCACAACAGGCCTTTGCCCCATGAATTGAATAAGAGGAAGCTGCCCTGGACATGAGGTTAGAAAAAACATCATCCACCAAGATTAAAAGAAAATGGGAAAGATGGTCTCCCTGGCATAGGCCACGGGTTGGGGAGAAGCCACAGTTAAGTACCCCATTTAAATTAATTCAAAAGGAAACAGATGAGACACAGTTATTTATCATCTCTGTCCACTTAGAGAAAAATCCCACTTTCAGCCTCATGAATTTGAGGAAATGCCATTCCACTATATCGTAGGCCTTGGTCATGTCCATTTTCCATGTCATTGTTCCTCGTTTCGCGGTGGAGCATGTTTTCATTGAGTGGAACACTTCATGGGCCACAATGGCATTATCTGTAATCAGTCTCTTAGTCACGGAAGCACTGTGATTTTCCGAGATGATATCAGACAGTCATGGGCATAGCCGATTAACTTGGATCTTTGAGATGATCTTTTATGAGACATTTCAGAGGCTGATAGTTCTGAAATCAGGGACCACAAGGGGTTTCTTGATTTTGGGTATAAGGATGAGGATAGTTTCGTTACTGTCGGAAAGGCTTGTTTCCCCACCCCAGATCTTCTTCATCAGATTGCATATGTTAGGACCAATAATGTGCCAATATTTTTCTTAGAAGAGGGCATGGAAGCCATCCGGGCCCAGGGCCTTAGTAAGGTGGATATGTTTCCCGGCCGGCCAAATCTCATCATCTGTTACATCTTTGGTAAGTTGCTTATTAATTTTGTTCAGTGATTAGAGCTCTGATGCAGTCTTCCACTTCGGCAAAGATGTTAGGACTGCCAGCCTAAAAGAGATTATGGAAATAATTGGTGATAGAGTCTTGGATTCCATCATTGTCAAAGGCTTTGGTTACATCCGGTTGTGAAATGCAAGAGATAAAAAATTTTAGGTGCCTAGCTGAGGCTTTCAGATGAAAATAGAGGGTGTTGGCGTCCCCTTCTTTAATGTGGGTATCACTTGCCCGCATAGCCCAAAAACTTTCTTTGATTCGCATGGCAGCATCCAGATCCCTTTCATTGGCGCTGATTTTGGAGATAATGCAATTTGATGGGGGTTGGTTGAGAAGCTTGAACAGTTTTCTTCCGAGGAAATCACAGTGCATGTCAGGTTGACGTAATTTGTTATCGCTCCACGTCCTCAAATCTGATGCAATCTGTTGGATATTTGACCCAATGTCTGCATGTCCACACTTCCAGCCTAAACGGATCACATCTTCGCATTTGGGTTCTTTAGTCCAGAAGCTTTCAAATCTGAAGGGTCTTCTTCCATTATTGTTATGGTCTCCTTGGGTGCATTCAATCACAATTGGATAGTGATCTGAGAAATTGAGCGGCATGTGCTCAATGTGAAACATTCTAAAAATATTCATCCAATCCGTTGAGCCCAGAAATCTGTCGAGGCGCTCCGCGATACAGGTTTCGTCTGTGTTGCCCCGGAACCACGTGAATGGACTACCCGTGAATCCCATATCGACCAAATCCTCCCTAGTAATTGCATCCATAAAGTTAGACATTCACGAGGAGGGTCGGAGAGCTCCTCCACTTTTTTCCTTCTGATACAAGATCTCGTTAAAGTCACCTCCAATGAGAAAAGGGCTTGGCAGATCACATCACAGATTTCAAAGGAGATCCCACGACTTCCACTTCTCAGTGTGGGTTGGCCCGCCATAAAAACCCACAAAGGTCCACAGTGGGGTATGGGCATCATGAATAGCCACTGCCACATGGTGCAAGGAGAAGGATAAGATCCCAATGTCAACATTCTCCTTTCATAGGAGTCAAAGACCCCCTATGTGTCCTTGTCAGGGAACCGGGAGGCAGTACTGGAAGCCGCATTTCAACGCAAGTCCATTGGTGTCCTTGTTTTACAATATGTTTTCGGACATGAAAACCATATCAGGGTGACTTTGAGAGCAATGGCTCTGGAGCATTCGAACCATTCGTGGGTTTCCAATCCCACGACAATTCTAGCATAAAATGATCATTTCTCTAGGCGGGGCTTGCACGCACCCACCTCCGCCTTTGATTCCTCCGGGATCATTTTTTCTTCCGCCGCTTTCCATATTTTTGGTTTGTTTTCTGCCAAAGTACTCATTTCAATTCACCATTTCGTCTCCACAGGTTTTGGATTAACTACTTTTCCTCTTCTGTTATCACAGTGCTCCCTCTTCCAGGTTCGACGGGTGACAAGGCCTGGTACTGTTAATCCTGTCGTCCTAGAGTCACCTTGTAGATAGTAGTCTTATGTGGCCATTTCTGGATCAGGGTCAGGCTCTGGTGGTTCGGTGCACATTTTCATTGGGTTTGAGCTTTGTTTTGGTGGGTTCACGGGTTTTGGCACCGGCTCTATTGGTGTTGGGAGAGTAACTTTTAGGGTGGTAGAATCTGTACCTGATTCGATGTCTTGCTTCTTCGTTCAACTCTTCTGGTAAACCTCATTATTGCACGTGGGGATTATGATATGGGAAGGTCTACCTACTTCCCTCTGGAGAATTGGGCATCCTTTAGGGAACTCTGGAGGTCCTAGTGTGATAACATTAGTGTGTTCAGTTTCCGCCCGCCTCATGTGAGCCATCACGAGATGATCAAGATCTTTTTTTTCCGCCTCTGTGATAAAGGAAATTTTTGTCGTTTTGGCTCGTAGCTAGAGACCATATTGTAGTATGATATTACTTGATTCATTCCTTTTCATTGTGCCACAAGCTCTCTCTAGATGGTCAATACGTCCATAGAAGAAGTAGAAAATTGGGAGTTTCTCAAACTCCAATGATATCCACATGTGAGCGTCCTTGAGATTCAAAAACATGCCCCTCATCAGAGGCTCTGACACTTCGACCTCGACTTTAATCCGAACCACGGGTCCCCATTGGATTGTGTCCGAACATTGACAATCAATAAATTGGCCAATGCGATCACCAACATCTCTCAGAACCCATTTTGTTCTCCCATGGAATGGAATTCCTTTGATACGTATCCATAAGGGGGATCGAGTAAGGTTAATGTACTGAAAATCATCCCCACATTCAAATTCTTCGATGAGGAGGAGATGGTTATTAAAGGACCATGACCTCCCTCTGAGGATTTTTTCTCTATCATTTTCATTGAAGAACTAAAAGACAAGGATATTGCTCTCCACTACCCGGATGGCTACTCCCGCTTCCAGTTTCAATAAATTATGAAGAGTGTTTCTTAGGGCCCCCTGATTGACTGTGATTTTTGCCTCAATTCTTCCAACAGCCAGCATTGACATGCATTTTTCCAGCAGCGTATCTCCATTTCTTCGAGCCTCAATCAACTCTTTTTCATTGTCTATCAAGGAAAATTTCTTCCATTGAGACACATGATCTTCTTCCATGGTGCGGGTCACGTTGAATCTAATTTTCACTTCCGCTTCAAGGATCCGCAACCGGTTTGATCACACCCACCCAAGAACAGTGACACACCGTCCAAGCCCAGCCCAAGTCCCTTCAGTTCTGGTGCGGCCCACATGATCACCAGTCAGAAGCAGCCCGAGAGAAATCGCTTTGCACACTAAGACCGCAGCCAGACCACTCAGCCAGAGAAGCCCAACCGAGCAGCGCGACGCGCTTTGCGAAAAACGCCTCTCGCGGCCGGTCCTTCGCGGATGAGAAGGCAACGGCCTCGCGAACATGGTCCTTCATGGTAGTCCTTCGTGGAGGAGAAGGCAACGACCTCGCGAATGGGGCCTTTTGTGGTCAGTCCTTCGTGAAAGAAAAAGGCGCCTCTTACGGCCAGTCCTTCGCGAAGCACCTGTGTCTCCTCCGAGTTGGTCGGAAAGCCACCGGCGTGCACCGCTTCAAACTAAAACTTGAAGGCTGGCAATAAGGCCCAAAGAGGTTCATGGATCAGAAGCCCGACTCCGCTGTGCTAGAACTGTTCTATTTCGAAGGATTAATCACAAAATCGTGAGTGGGATACAGATATGCTTCCCGATTTTCCAGATCTGGTTTGCAGAAAGCCACGTTTTGACGAAAAGGATTCTGTGAATTGGGATTGAAGAGCATCCGCTCTTTGAAGCTGAAACTCAAAAGATATTTCCATAACCCCTCTGCTTGCAGGAACCAAAGGGACGAGAACATTCTCGAGCTCGGACTCAAGGTGTTGGAATAAGGGCCACCGCGACGCCAAGAATCCGGATGCCAATGAAGCTTGATGGTGACGGGTCCACAGTCTTCAAAACGAAGGTGGGAGAGGGGTCCGTATCCAAAGCGTGGGATTCAGAGGAGGGTGACGACCGCCATTTCTACACAGCCACACGCCACCGCGGTCCGAACGGGAGGCACCAACCGCAAACCCTATGAGTTCCCTGGAGTCATTAGTCTTTAAATAACTTAAAAAAAAACTGTATAATAGTTCAACAATATTGATATTTTTTCCTTCATATATATTAGTACTATGTGTAGGAAAAACCATATGGTAAAGAATTGGGAGTCATTACCCTTTAAATAACCTATTTAAAAAGTCACTATAAAAAATTTGATTATTTAATAACACTGTGTTAGTGGGATATAATGTTGGAATGGAAGCATGCATATAAAAAATTATTCTTAATAACTATAATGAAGGGGAAAATATATAATATAATCATATAAATATAATTTCATTTCTTTATTAATTATTACTTTTTATTTTTTAGAGATAATTTCTTTCTCATTCAAATAAATTAGAATAATCCAAAGACCTATTTTTTTAATTAAAATCATGGGTCAATAATGAATTGAATAGACATGATGACATCTATCATTTTTTAATAAACTAAATTCAATATTTTATAAATAAATTTTCAGTTATATGCCTCATATTATCTATTAATTAATTTTTTTGATATGTATGTGTTTAAATATTGTCAAAACCATGGTCTGTGGATGTTTCATGAGAAAAAATGAAATATCTATATTAAAAATATAAATTTATCATGGAATATATAATAATATTTTAGTACGAAAACATACATAAGAACTAATTACTAATTTTTATAAATGTTTTTTCTGTATCCAAAACATAATAATAACTATATTTTTTGTTATTATATTTTGTTTTTATGAAAAATATTCTACTCCATCAACAAAGTTCCAACCGAGAAGATGTATTTATGATAATAATGAATATTTAAATTAAAATATTGATTAATCATTTGATCATTTCTATATTTCCAATACTAGTAAGATTTTTGATAGTCCACATATTCAAAACATGAAATAGTTTTTTTTTGAAATGAGTGGCCATAATACATGCTGTCAAAATTATTATAGACACCGGAAAGTGGTTATTTCATACAAATTATTTACTAAAATTTATATCATTCCATATAAATATGTTTTTGTTAATTTTATAATTATTTATATCTGTTTCAAATTTCGTTATTTTTTTATGAGATCATAAAGAGGTTAATTCATCAAGAATTTATTTTTCTCAATGCATTTGTTCTCTATTTAAAGAAAATAAATCTTAGAGAAAATAAATAATAGATAAAGGATTGGATAAGGACGATAAACTCAGGGATCTATTATTCTCTTTATATTTATTTTTTTCTTTATTTGAAGTTTTTATTCTCAATTGTGTATGTTTTTTAGTTTGTAAATCTCTCAAAGTGCATGTTTTCAACCTACAAATGATGTTTTTGTAAAAAAATGATATATTCACTTGAAAACAAACCAACACTCCTATAATATCATGGTACTTTAGAAAGGTGACCCATCATATATTTGTAAAATGTTGGAATCTTCTGTACCTAAATCGAGAACATGGTGTACCTGGTATGACCTAAATTGTATATTTTCATTTGGAAAGTATAATGTTTGTTCAAAAATATTTCACTCAAATAAAAATAGGAATAGACACTATGATTATCTTGAAACCTTAAGAATTTTTTTTCCATAGTTCATTTTTTACATGTACAAATCAACTCTAATCGATCTGACACATGATGTGTCCTCTATGATTGAAAGTGTGTGTTTTTATTTAAAAGTGAAATTTTAGTTGAAAACATACATAACTGATTTCAAAATAATAAAACCCAATTATATTTTATTGATTCTTTAGCAAAACGATCTATATATCCTTGGTGACATATATGGTTCTACTCTATATAAATATAACACATGGTGTTCAATATATGACTTGAAGGGCATGCTTTCAATTTAAAAGTTTAATTTTAGTTAAAAATTTAAACCACTCATTGAAAAATGAGAAAACACAATTTTTGGTCATGATAGCCTAGGAAAAATATCCATACATTATTCTTGATATATAATAATCATCGTCGCACAAATATAATACCTGGTGTTCCTGATATGGCTCAAAGTGTGTGTTTTCAGTTTAAAACCAACAAATTAGTTAAAAATTTATACTAATCAATAAAAAATAATAAAACACACATGAATTGTGATTATATTTTAATAAAATGTTCCTTATATGATTTATGACATATACAAATTGACATAATGTTAATCTAGCACATTCTATGCTTAGTATGTGTTGATGTATGTGTTTTTAGTTAATAAATGTCATTTTAGTTAAAAAAATTGCGTAACTCACAAAAATCAGAGAAATTAAACTCAGATTGAATTAATATTTTAGGATAATAACCTTAATTGATTTTTGACATGTTAGAATTGACAAAAAATCATCTTGATACATAGTTTACCTGGTACAACTCCATGTCAACATTTTCAATTTTAAATTGACCAATCTATTCATAAGATTTTCCACATAATAAAAATTTAGAAAACAAGATCATATTTTATTGGTATATTAGAAAACAAATACATATTTCATTTTTGAGATGTAGTAATTTTTCACATGTCAATTAGAAACATGATCTTCTTGGTATCACTAAAAGTACCTATTTTAGTTTCAAAGTAAAAATTTACATTATAAAAATAATATCTCACTAAAAACTCAGATAAAACACTTATTTTGTCCTGATAATTAATTAAAATTATCCTTTTGAATTTTTTTGATAGGTAGTAATCAACTGCATGCCGATCTGACACATTGTGTGACTGATATTATTGAATGTGAATTTTTTATTTCAAAGATACATTTTAGTTCTAATCATACTTCATATACTCAAAATAATGAGAACACAATTATATTGTCTTGATACTATAGTAATATGATCCTTAAATAATTTTTTATTTGAAGGAATCAAATGTACATCAATTTGATGCACAATGTCGCTAGTATATTTGAAGGTATATGTTTTTATATAAAAGTGACATTTTAGTTCAAAGTATGCATCACCTATTTAAATACAAGAAACCACACTATTATTTCATCTATATTATATTAAAATGATCCATAACTCATTTGTTGAATTTTTTATTTAACAACACAACAAGATGATACACTATGTGGCTGTTATGACTTGAAGTGTGTCTTTTTAGCTTAAATGTGACATTTTTGTAAAAACGTGTATCAATAACGAAAAATGAGAAAACAAACTCTTTTGGTCTTTATACATTACTAAAATGATACATACATCATTTTAGACATATATAAATCAATTTCATATCAATATTATATATGGTGTGCCCAATATTACTCAAAGTGCATGTTTTCAATAAAGAAAGGCATTTTAGTTAAAAAATGGTGTCTCTCATTAGAAAAATAGAAAAACATATATTGTCTTTGTGTTTTTGGAAAATTATCCCTAAGTCCCTTTTGAGATGTATGAATTTACCACACATTAATCTAACACACTGTGCGCTCAATATGACTTAGTGCGAGTGGTTTTTATTTTAAAAATATATTTTTTTTAAAATCATATGTTAGTTACTAGAATATATAAAAAAATCATATTGTATTAATATATTATGAAAATAATCCCTATGTCATTGGTGTCATTTTGGAATTGACCAAAAACTAATCTGACAGGTTGTGTTCCCATTATTACTCAAAGAATGTGTTTCTAGATTAAAATTTATTATTTTCTTCAAAACATGCATCACATACTCAATACTTAGAAAACAACTTCACATTGTCTCAACAGATTTATAATCTAATCTATAATCCATTTTATATATGTTGGAATATTTTTTATGTCAATAAATCACACAGTATTCCATGTATGATAGAATGTCTGTTTTTTAAAAGTAACAATTCAGTTCAAAGCACACATAACTTACTAAAACCCCAAAAAACACACATAGATTGTCTTGATACCTTATAAAAATAATCCATAAGTCATTTTTGATGTGTATAAATCAACCGCATGTCAATTATACAAACATAGTGCCTTACATAATTGAAAGTGTGTGTTTTTATTAGGTGACATTTTAGTTCGAAAAACATATCACATACTCAAAATATATCTTACAAGATTATTTATTTTTTGTTAATTTTAGAAAACAATATATAAATAATTTTTTATAAGTAAGAATAATCCACTCATAAATAAGACACACAATATGGTTCGTATTCTTGAATTTATATATTTAATTTATAATTAGTATCTTAGTTCAAAACAAGAATCACTAACTAAAAATTAAGAAGCCCTACCTGGTTTGTCTTCATAAATTAGGGAAATGATTGATAAATAATTTCTGACATGTAATAATTAACTAAAAATAAATCCAACACATAGTATACCTGATATAAATCCAACTGTTAATTTTTAATTAAAAAGTGACATTTTAGTTTAGAACATGTTCCACTCACTAAAAACCAAAAAACATACTTAGATGGTCTATAACCTTTTTGAAAATAATACATACATTATTTAGGTCATATAGGAATTAGTTTCAAAATAATCTGATGTATAGTGTGCCTGATATGATCCAAAGTGTATTTTTTCAGTTTAAAATTTTCATTTTAGTTGAAAAATTATGTAACTCACTAAAAATATAGAAAAAAGTCATATTGTTTTCTGATATTTTAGTAAAATAATCCATACATCATTTGTGACATATTGGAAAATAACCACACATTAATCCGAAACATGGTGTGCCTGGTCTAAATAAAAGTGCCTGATTTTGGTTTAAAAATGATATTTTAGTTTTAAAGTTGTTTCACTCATTAAAACGAGAGTAAAAAATATTTATTATCATGATATTTATGGATAATGATCCATAATAAATTTATCATGTGTAAGGATTAATGACATGTTAATATGAAACATGATGTACTCGATATAAATCAATATTCATGTTTTCTGTTTAGAATTAACAACGTGTTAAAAAAAATAATCAAAAAATCAAATCGTAGAAAAAACCCTCGAATTATCATGATACTTTATGAAAAATATCCACAATTCATTTGTGTCGTGTATGAATTATCTACATATCATTCAAACACAACTAGTTCCTAGAATGGCTCATTAAATTTAAATGTAAAATTTTAGTAATTCATTATAAAATATTTAGGTTTAAATGATTTCTTATTTATATTACTAACATAGGAATTATTTTTATATTTATGAGCACTATTTTTTCAAGTTAGGTTTGTATTTTCAGTAACATGTAGCATGATCAGGCTTAGGTGGAAGGGGATCCAAAGTCAATGAAATAATTTTTTTGAATTTCTCGGTGTTTTTAATAAATTATATCTACTTATATAATTCTACATAACTTTTTTTAATCATTGCATAATGTTTTTTTATTATGATGTGAATTTAATTTAAATAAAATTATATATTTTTACTATAATGCAATGTTAATTGACACAATTCACTATTATATGTGGGTTCTTATTAGTGTCATTTATATGATAGGTAAATTATCAATTTATTAGTGTTCATAATATGACTAATAATATTTATCTCTATTTACACTAAAAATAGTGCTGATAAAATATCAATTAATTAGCATGAAAAAAATCATTGATAAAGGCTTCTATTTTAATTTTTTTTAACTATTGATAATGATGAATTTTAATTGTGCTGATAAAAACCACATGATATTAAAGGTTTTGAAAACTTCCATACTTTTTTAGCACTGATGAAGCCAATTTCTAGCATTGATAAATCTTATATCTATATTAGTGAAGTAATCCAATAAGAAAACTTGAACATATCACTTCCCTCTCAATATAATGAAGTCATTTTCACTAGGGTGGGAAATGGTTCACTAAGTCCATCCCTTATAAATGAATGTTGTTCATTTAATATAAAAGATCTCTATTAAAATAGAAACCATGATAAATATTTTTTTATTAGATAATTGATAAAATATACATCAGACAGATTATTCCACCCACCTAGTTCATGACATCATTAAGCACCTTCACCCATCACTACATACCCATGGAGCTCTATCAATTCACCCTGACCCAACCATGTAGACTCTATTGTGGCCATAAATAACATTAAGTCATCCTTTTAAGTTCTAGGTAGGTTACAATAACTCACTCCAATCCATCCCTGCAAACATTATTGAGTCCACAGTCTTGTACACTGAGTTATCCATGAAGTCTCTGGGGTGGACATAGTCAAGAACATCGGCCCACATCCCCATACTATAGGGAGGCCATGGTTAAGCACACCCACCCATCCCTACATAATATAGGGAGGCTAAATTATTCATAATTACCCTTCCACTCATATTATGGTTATTCTACATAAGGCAAATATGGGAAAGAGAAAACTGAGCACACAACTTTCCTCACAGTTCACCAACTCACCACTGGTCACTATTCCATGGGGACTTTGTCCCATGTCTCAAGCACATCATAACCAATATTGACCCTCAAATGTGTGTGTCATTTCCTTATAGACCACCCACCACTATGGTATCATAATAAAAATACTATTGGGGATACCCATACAACACATAGAACATAAAAAAAGTCCTTATAGAACTACCCAAAAAATACATTCATTATCCCAAACAATAAATAAGCACTGAAAAAAAAGAATAACAATAAGAAAAAATTGATTGGAATACATGGAATCTCTCTTAGGGGTTCAAATTGACCAAAATAAGTCAAGCTAAACCTTTTTGGTTTTCCATTGAAAATAAAGTCAAATACATATTTTAAAACCATTTAAAAATTCATCTAATGCCACTTTACTCATTCTATCCTTCAAACAATATCCCATCAAAAATCCTTTGGAAAACCCTTTTCTATTTTGAAACAAAATTTCAAAACCCATTTACAAATAATAATTTTTCATTAAAAAATTTGATTTCAATGAAATAATATATTTAAAATTAAATTCAAAGAATAAATAAATTTCCAATTGAAAACCAACACATTCCAACAATAAAAATAAAATTGAGGGACAATAGAACTTGTTTTTCTAGTGTAACACCATCAGACCATTTAGGATGCTATTAATCTTTGTTTACTATTTGGAAAATAAAAAAATTTCCCAACATTATGGATACTAAAAAAATCATTCAACATGAAGGATAATATACTAATTATCAAACCTATAATTTATTTTTACGATAAAAAAATTAAAATTATTTACATTTTTTGGCCAAATATTTGGAATAATGATAGGTTTTAAAGATTCTTTCTCTCAATATATAAATATTAAGGCCATGCCACATCCCTTTACTCTATGCCAAATAAGACTATTGAACAAAATCTATGGCCCAATTACAAGGATCATGAAAGGTATAGCTCAGACTAACTTCCTCCATGATAATCATTGATAAAATCCTTGAATATATGTCGTAGTCAATCCTCATATCCTAATAACATGGGTAATAATACACACCATGAGAATTACCATTATGTGAAACATCAACAACAAAGTCATTCATTATATACTATAAGGACCAAATCACAATAACATCAAAATCAATGTAACTTATATAAGGATCCTACAAGACTCCGTGATATATACCAAATACCTACACCACAAAGACCACCTCCAATGAACAATGACCACCCACACACCCCAAGGAAATTTGATCCAAAAAATTAAGTTGAATATAATTATTGTTCTAAAATCATTATCTCAATTCATTAAATACTTATCTTGACCAAAGTCTCTTCAAACACCTTTGAGGCTATAAAAAGACATAAAAAGATTATTGGACATCATTTATAAAAATATATAAAGACTACTTTCATTTAAATTGATCCTCAAAATATTTTTAAATTGATGACCTAGTTTTTTCCAATTCTCAATCTTTAAATGAAAATATTTCCCAGATGAAATCAATCTAATTTTTACATTCTTATTTATATTTGATACAAATTTTCCCTTATTTTAACCTCTTGAAGAATATTCCCCTAGTAACATATCTATCTATCTCTAACCCTCTCTCTCCTATTGTATTAGTTTCTTAGAAACCGTTTAGAGAGAGTGGAGTGATTTGACAAGGGTTTAAACAAATCTATTTCACCATCATCATCATCATTACCATAATATTATTTTGTCTCTCGCCACTTTTATAGTGATCCATACCGGTTTTTTGATTCCATTAAAACCAATACACTTATTTTGGTTCTTTTGTCCATTAAAACTAAAGTATATGTCTTCTTCTTTGAATTAATTCCATTAAATCCAAGGAAGAAATATTATCCTATAAAACCTTCACACGTGGAGCAGATATTGGGGATCATTCATGCTCTATTTATGAACTAATTTTCAATGTGTAAATGTAAAATTTTTGAAATTTATTTTCTTTTATACTTGATGTTATAAATTCTAATTCAGTATCTCTACTTTGATTATTTTATACCTAATTCAATTTTTTTCATGTTAGTCACTTTAATTTTATATCATCATTTTAAAATTACTTTTAATGGAAATTTACCCCTATTTAAATTTTATCTCTTATCTATATTTTGTATTAGAGGATATAATTGTGTTTTTATCAAAATATCATATTCTTTATAAATTAGTTTTTTAAAAATCATCACAATTTTCATAGTTCAATTCAAATGGAATATATATTTGGACACCCATGGAGTTTTTAAAGGGAAAATAATTGTCAATTAACCTTATATTGATGGTCCACATTATTGTTATTAGAAGAAACGTATTTCAACCATTCGTATATATATTGGTTTACCGATATGAAAAATTGATACTAATGGTTATATTCATGTTACTAAAAAAATTGAAAACCAATGATATCAATAAATTTTAATTATATGATAAATCTATGAATTCCTTGCATCATGGATTATGTCAAATTGAATTTAATTATATATATAATTGAATTTTTTTTCCTGAAATATATAAATTATAATATTTAACTCATGATGGAAGATGAAAAATGAAATATAATTGAATTGGTATGTATAGAAATGATTTTTAAATTTTTGTACCAGTACTAATGAATCTATTGCTGATATGTTTATACACTTTATTGAAATATACAATTGTATAAAGTCACTTGGTGATATTACTAATAATTAAAATTTTCTCACAAAAATTACATTTTTTACTAGGAAATTGCGAACCTAATGTGATGGAAATTCATGAATATTATGACATAAATAATAAATTGGCCAAGGATCTAATTTAATAAATCATGACTTATGAGATCAAAATTATGTGATGAGCCAATAATGAAGACAATATATTCATTGAGAAAAATATAATTTCACATAAATATATTAATTTTGACTGTTACAATGATGGTGAAATGAATCTTCTATAAAATAATAATAAAAAATTCATCAAAAGAAAGAAATCCTACCAACATACCCATAAAAGGATGATCAAAGTGAAAAATATGTTATGTGTTTCCAATAAAAAAAGAAGAGACACATAAGGTTGAAATAAAACATGCTAAAAAAGAATAAAAAGGTGAATAAGAATAAATATAATAAAGCCTTAAAGGATTAAGATTGGAGTTCAAGTAATGATTTTATCTCCTTAGGCAATTATATTTATGAATTTTCCAAGAGTATCATGACTGAAGTTGAGTTTAGTAAAAAATTAATCTCAAACTCCTCTTCTTCTTCCTCCTGAAATTTAATTTTTTTAT
This sequence comes from Viscum album, assembly GCA_963277665.1. NCBI lineage: Eukaryota > Viridiplantae > Streptophyta > Magnoliopsida > Santalales > Viscaceae > Viscum > Viscum album. The sequence goes on from OY728130.1 coordinate 1,168,270,084, forward strand.
CTTATAATTATTCTTATCACCTAATATATGTGTATTTAAAATATTATTTCAATGAAATTGAAGATGTTATTTGAAAACAAAATTTTACTTACGAAGAGCTTAGAGATAAGTATAACAAAAAACATAATGAAAAGTATAAAATCAAAATAAATAAAGATAAATTGTTAAAATTGAATGATAAAAAATTGTGTATTATTTAAAAATGACTGGAGACAATATGAAAACATTAATCATGAAATTAACCAATGGGGAATATAATTTAATTAAAAATTTGGGATCTCAACAACCCAAAAATATTATTTTGTATTTTTTTTTCCAAATAATGAATGTTTATAAAAAATACTGTTTTAGTAAAATGAATTTCCTAAAATGAATTTTTTAGTTGTTTTCATAAAACCTAGAAATTAATTCATGAATTTGATTAAAAATTTTATTAATATAGTAGACCTAAAAATTTCAATCATTAATCCCTCTCTTATCTGTTATATTAAAAAAACAATTCGGTATGGAAATCCTTTTTAGCTTTCTTATCTGGACACAAATTTTATGTACCAAAAATCCAATAGGAAAAATGATTAAAGTGTGAATTCAAAAAAGGAACATGGTGCTGGTATATAGTACTCTCATGAAACATGTGTGGATACCACTTCAAATTTAATGAAATATAAAAACCTGATGGGGGATACGTGAATTTTGGGGAAAATTCATGGAGTAAAATCATTTATATATGTACAATACTTGTTATTATTTCCATGATTATAAAATTTGTTTTATTCATTGATAGATAAAAAAATTTAAAGCATATTAAAGTTATGAGATAATATGTTTAAAATCTATTTCAATGATAATGTGGTTTGTGAACCTTAAAACTTAGAATCAAAAAATATATTTCTAACCCCAACCAAATGCATTGAACTATAAATCCCTTAATCTTTTTCCACATGATATTTTTCAACTAACTCAAGTTGAATTTATAAGATCAAAATTATATAGTTTTCTTAATATAAAAATTATTGATGATTAATTTGTTCTTTTTCTTGGTATAAAAAATAAGTCTTTTAATGAATTCAAAAAATTCACCAAGAAGTTTGAAAAATAAAAAGGGAAAAAATTACCTCAATTTGATGTTTCCTGGGGGGAATTTGACAACAATGAGTGTGAATAAGTTTGTGCTTTACACGATTATAATTATAGTATATCTAGTCTTATAACACCTCAATAAGATGGTTTTTTCAAAATATAAAATCACACTCTTCATGAAATCTCATGAGTCCTCTTGAATGATTTCAAACTCCCATAATACATTTAGCTCAAGGCGTTCAATGCCCCCTGTTATATCAAAAATATTTTCTATATAATACCCATTCTATAAAATTCAACTTATGATCCTTGAAAAAATAAAATTCCAAAAGTTCACATTTTCAATGAGTTTAAATATAAATAATATACTCTTAAATATAAATACTAACCAAGAAAACATGGTTCAAAATATAACTAAGTAATGTTTCATGGATATTGAGTCTAAATAAAATACTACCAATTCATAAAAAAAACAAAAAATATTGATGAATACATTCATATAAAATTATATGAAAATTGTCCAAAACCTTCATCCCGGTATGAAAATGAGGATATCCTTGAACAACTGAAATTTATTAATTCTTTTGATCATAATGATACTGTTATTTAATATATATGTATTTATTTCCCTCTATAATTTAAAAATTATTGATACCATCCCATGCAAAATATATTAAAATATTTTATTACTAATACTCATACTAGATGACCTATCTTAAAAAAAATGAGTATCACTCTTTTATTTCTATTATAGAACCAAAAAAATATTGATGAAGTTATTAACAATGAAAAGTAATATTTTTTGGTTATATAATAAGTGATGAATAAATTCCAACAAAATAATGTTTGGACACTTGTTTAATTAATTAATGATTATCTCATAGTTGGTAAAAAATGGTTTTTTCGAAATAAATTATACGACCAAATTAATATCATGTATAACAATGACAGACACTCTTCTAGAAGATATAATAAAAAATAAGGAATTTCCCATAATGATATATTTTCTTTTTTTATTTCTTTAATGAATTTGAATCTTATTTGTAATCACCAACCATCTAAATTTCATACATTTTCATGTGGATGTTAAAAGTTATTTTAAAATTATTTTATCTATAATTTTTTCTTCTTCATCCACACAGTATTGGAAAAAAAATTACCAAGTACTATTTTGAAGATATCCAAATATTTTTATGTACTAAAAAATCCCCATATTCATAGTGTGAAGGATAAATTATTTTATAAAATAATTTTAAAATGCGAAGAAAAAATTTGATATTAGTTTTAATAAAAAATCAAATAATACTGTAATGATTCAAATATATGTCAATGATGTAATTTTTGGATTAATTGGAAAATATTTTTGCAATTAATATTAAAACCATATGAGAAATTAGTTTGAAAATATTTTTATATGAGAGTTAAAATTTATTATTGGTTCTTTATTCTATCAAATAGAGGATGAAAATTTTCTATAATAGATCAAATACACAAATGAACATCAAAATTGTTTAGGTATTGATCATGATATGGAAATTTACCCACTAGTATTTTTTTATTTGAGTTAAATTTGGATGAATATTAAAAATTGGTTGAAAAGAATATTTATAGTAGTATGATTGAGAGTATTACATACCATAATGTGACCTGGCTAGAAATTATGTTAAATATTTTCCTTAATAAACCTTTTCATGCTAATCATAAAAAATAACTCTTATAAATCATAAAATAATTTTTAATCATTTAAAAGGCTCTAAAACTAATTTTTAATTTTTTCTTTAAGAACACCATTTTAATATTTCTAGTTTTTTACTCTAATTTTGGCGGATGACAACTAGATCAGAAATGTATAAATGTGACTTTTAACCATAGGGAGTCGTTGTTCCAAAATTATAGAGAAACAAATACTATGGAATTTTGGGTTTTTCATGTTACAATTAAATGTCATATTTTTCATGAAATATAAATATCTAGAAATCCTATTCTAAATGAATTAACTAAGAAAATTTTTATTCTATTAAAGTATTTAAGAAACCATATTAAAAAAAAGGTATCATATTAGAATAAATTAATACAAATCAACAAATATCCATTATATTCAAAAAAACTCCATGCTTTAGAACATTTTAATTTTATTAATGTGGAATTAAGAAAAACATGATTCAAATTTAATTAATTTTTTATTTTCCTTATTATCTCTTCTCAAGTCTTGATTATTTAAGAAATATCCTTTTCTATTTTTAATATTTTTTCCAAGTTTTAGAATAATTTTTTATGATCTACATGATTATATTTTTCCTGCCTATCACTTATCAAACTACCCATATTTCATTTATTTAATTTTTCAAATCACTAAGGTGGAGAATACGTTAGTGTTTTTGTGGTAAACAATTTAATATTATGGGGGAGAAAATTCTAAAAGTTTCAGAAGGGTGAAGATATCTATGTGAAGGATCTTATTTAAAGGAGGATACAATTTCATTCTTAGAATAGATTTTTTAATTTTTTTTCTTTTCTATCTTCTTAATTACCAATATCTTAACAATTTTATTTTATTTTAATCAAATATTAGGGCATAAGACTACAAATATGGGGAGACTATTGAACCTTTAATTTTTTTATGATCAGAATCACTAAAAGTATTTCCAAGTTTTTTGTTTGTGTGAGTTATACGCAAGAAATATTGGGTTTGAAGGTTCATTGACTCAATATGGAAATATGATGACCACACTGCAACCCTCTACTCAATTCCGTAGAAAATAGAAAAAAGAAACTATGGATGAATAAAAATGAATATTCCATAGTATAACTCAGTATAAATTCATCCAAATAATCACAACAACAATCCATTAATCTATGTTGAAGTTATACCTATGATCCTTAAAACATGTTTAAGTCTACTCCATAGGTGAATGACCACATTGTTGAGATACTACACATGATTGATTCATTTTACAACTAAAGAGAAACTCTTTATTTGACTCAAAATCAATAGAACCTCTCGAAGGTTCTTTTAAGACTCCATGATATATCCAAATTCTCGACCCTGGAACTACCACCTCCATGGTGTGGTTATCACCACTACCCCAAAAGGACATCGATTCAGAATAGTTAATTGAATTTAATTATTGGTCTAAAATCATTTATTTAACTTATTGAATCCTTGTATGAATCTAAGGATCATCCATTACATATGAAGGCTATAAATATAAATTGAGGGGGGCCTAGAACTCATCCCTGAAGATCTATGATGAATAATTGTTTCTAAATCAGTCTTTAAAGTTATTTTTAAGATATCTCTACAATTCATCAAATTGTCAATATTTAAAGGAAAGATGAACCTTAGATACTTAAATCAAATTTACCATTTTCACTTTTTCATTGGACTAATTTATCTCTTATTATCTTCACTTGAATTTGATTCATTATATAGTTTCTATATCTCTCTATCTCTATGATTATTTTTTTTTTCATTTTCTTTAAAATGTTATATAGAAAGTGTAGTTATCTATAAATGGTTTATAAAAAAACAACTTCCATCATCATCGTCTTCTATTTTTCTCCCCACAATTTAATCGAGAGATTTTTGTATAAGGTTCATGTTAAAACCAATGGTCTTTTTTTGTTCTCAGTTTCTATTAAAATAATGGGATTTCCTTTCTTGATCTTTGTTTCATAGTTTCCATTAAAACAAATGGGTAAATATATCCCTTTTATGCCATTAATAGGGAAGGATACATTAGGGCCCATTCTTGAGCTATTGTAAAACTAATTTATCAATGAGTTTCTTTTTAATTTCTATAAATTATTTTCTACAACTCTTAATGTTTTAATTTCTTATTTTCTCTGTATATAGTTATTATTTTATAATTAAATAAATAATTTTTACATTAATCATTTAAATTTTATAGCACATTTTATTGAAGGAAATTCAACCCCCACATGACATTTTATCTATGAAATACACTAATAAAGGAACAAGAATATAAAATCTCCAACTAACCAAAAGACTCAATAATGTCAACCCCCCTACATAATCTAACTATCTATACATAGATATAATCTTATAAATACCAACTTTGAGGCCACAATAACCTATATTAATATCTTATATCATTAAATTAAATAATTTATTAATTTAACTAAAAAAAATGTGGCATAATATTCTCTAAAATAATCGGGCAGCCCAATGACGACTGAATTATGAGAAACCCATTGCAATCCACTCCAAATGACCCACTAAAAAAATAAAATAAAAAATCACCAATTTCTAAACCTAAACTAATTGACATTTTCACTAAAGATTATCAAAACACTATATAAATCCAAAAAACCACACACCATATGAAAAATAGTGAATTGTGGGATAAATACATTCACTAGGTACATCCTGTATAAGTAGCACACAAAATCCCCACAAAGCATAATGATTTATCTATTCTCTATAGAAATCATTTCACCTGAAACACTTACAGAAAAACTAACATCAATTAAAAATGAATTTGTAAGGAAAACGAAATGGGAGGAGGAGATCCTATATTGATTTTTCATGATAAAATGTTGAGACCCCATTTAGAACAAAGGGGAAGGAAGAGGATAGGGAGTTTTTGGATTACCACTGTCCATGGGTCATCTAGGAGATAGAACCTTAAGGGGTTATACTTTTGAACACCATTGGTTTTTATAAAAAATAACATCACGGTTAATCATTTTACCTATAAGTTTACACTACTATTTAATTGGTAGTGGAACATTTCACTCAATATCCCCTTCAATATCATAAAATCACCACATAAAATAATTCATGGTGTGTATAACCCATTTATTATATGTTTGACCAAATTCATCTATTTTTTATTTTTCAGGGCACAGATAACTCCCTTAACTTCTGAAAAAACACTTTATACCATCCCCAGCCTCATAACATGATGAAAAAACTAGTTTTATGGGTTAAAAGGCTTGAAAACCTATGTTCAAAAAATAGAGAATCCACCTAATAAGAAATTCAAATCCCTTAAAGAATTTTTAACCAAAAATGATGTGGTTTTTTATAGTTTTCATAGTGGTTGACTATGTGAGAGAGATTTAAAAATTTCTCTATATCAAAATGGATAATAAAATTCATTTCATTTTTTGTTTTATAAATATCATTATTTATTATTCCTTAGATTTCATAGGGCACATAATAATAATAAAATTTTTCTTCTATATTGGTTTATTAACATCTATTTTTGAAAAAAACTATTGTTTCAACATTATTTAAAACTTGGTTTTAAAAAATGAAATTTTATAAATATAATTTTAAGGTAATTTTTTTAAAAACCATAATTAAAATTATAAATTTGAAATCTCATAAAATATATTTTTCTTAAAACTATTATAGACTTTTTCAGTTATAATGTTTTAAAATGCACACTTTATTAATTTTCAATTTTTCACATCGTGTGATTATTAAATTTCTTATATAGATTATAAATCCATTATGCAAGTAGTTAATTTTCTATATTCTCTTATAACTACATCAAATCCATCACAAATAGTGATTTCAATTGAACTTATTTTATTTCTCTCACTTTTTAATTTTATATTTACTTGTATATCATATTATTAATATATTTTAAGTGGTAATATATCTCTACTGTAGTTATTTTCTCATGTTGATTAAAAAATATACAATATTTTTTGTAATTTTCATTTGTTTTTGTAACATACCACCCATCCTCATTGGCTTAAAAATGCTATGTAATGTTACTTGTCCTTAAAAAACATCCCCAAAGTGCCAATGACTGGAAATAAATGTCAAGGGATTTAATATAGTAGGGGGATGATTTTCCCTTAGAGAAATAATACAATCCCGTAAAAAATTCCATAACAAAATACTTCTACATGATGAATAATCACAATGTAAAAAATCAATGTAATTCCATTCTTATCAAAACCAAACTAAAATAGTGTACCATAGTGGGATACTACAAATATCAATGTATGATGTAGAAGATAAAACAAAAAAATAAAATCATTTAACATAACTACAAAACTCCCAACATGCCCTATAATGACCCATACTTTACATACATTGTTATTACTTCAGAATTGAAGCACACTTATTACAACATATAACAAAACCAGGAAAGGACCGTATAGGTATAATGTATTTAGAAACTGGGAAAAATAAACAACTGGTTCATAAAGCGTCTACATTGTCTCCCATTTATTTCATCATATCTATAGTCCCTTTTGGCATATCTTACTTAATAACCTTCTTCCGGACCTGGGGAAAAAACATACAAAAGGGTGAGCTCAAATTCTCAGTAAGGGTAAACAAAAGAAATATCAATCACATCATATTCATAAGAACATATCTTTTGGAAATCTTAACCTGCAAAAGAGATCATAATTTCATAACATGGGATAAATCATAGTAGTGAAATGTAATCCCAATAATCATAACTTAAAACATGAAACTTTGTGGAATACACACATAATCATAGATAATAATTTCTTATTAGTCAAGACTCATTTCCAAGACTATCTTAGTGGACAAAGTCCGTTTCTGAACCGAGTTCATTCCTCGTTTCAGTCCTGTTTGACTGAACCGGTTTAACGAGCTGTTCCAGCCATGTCTATCTCATGAGATATAAAATCTTTACTCAATGCATTGTAGGGAGATATAGGTCACACCCATCTCATAATGATACCATTCATATGTGTGCCCCAAAATCATAAATCATACATCATTGCATAACCCATGTAATAAAAATGGGATTCTTAAACAAAATGACATCATAAAACAATTCATATAAGATAAAATAATTCATAAAAATAATTTCATCACAACATAATCAAATAAATGTAATAATAGGGATAGAAACAGAACCCCATATTATCTTATATGGAAAATAATTTTGATAAAACACTTGAACTCCATTCTTGAGTAAAATATCCTTTCTACTTCAAAAACACTTTTCCTTTCTTAACATGTCATAAAATTTTAAACTAAAAGAAGTTGATTTAAAATAAACTTGAAAACTTGTAAAGGAAGCTTCTTGGAAATAATGTTTTAAAAATCCATTCATGCCGTATAAGTTAAAAAAAACATTCTTCTCATACTTTTGTCGGAAAAGTCAAAAAGTACCTCGTACGAAAAACAACAAAAGATTCCTTTCATATCATTTACTATAAAATCACCAAAGGGTAAAACTGGATTTATAAAATTGTAGGTGGATGGAAATAATATTACATATTGAGGAAAAATGGATGTGGATGATAAAATACACCCCATTAAATACCAAAGTATAAACAATCTCGGATAAAAATGAGATTGTGATATTTCCCTTACCTTAAGTCCGATTTGCTTTGTAAGTGTCCAAACCTCCTGTATAATGATTTAAATAATGTCATTAACTTATTAAAGAATCATATTTATTTTTATGATATCATATATGGTCATATTCTTAGCTTCTTATTAGTAATATTTCATTACTACTTGTTATTCAGGTGTGTATTACTTTTTTGTTCTTATGCGTGTTTTGTCGAATAAATTCTTATTTTTCTTTTCAGGTTATAGATACCTAATTTCCATAATGGTATTAGTGTAATATATATCATATTAATTCATTCAATTCTTTTATATAATCATTATGCAATGAAGATCATGTAAACGAGTCGCATCACATCGTGGAGACGGTATTCCGTACGTATGCACGAGCGATGATATCGTTACCATGATCATGGAATTGTATTGGAGTGTATGTATACGATTTCAAAATCAATATCACTTTACAATAATCATATATAGTCATTATTTACACCATTATACCCATCCAAGTAAGGTGGTGGTGGAAAATAGATTACACCACGGCGTGGAGACGGTATTCCGTACGTACGCACGCACAATGATTTCGTTTTCCGTAGGATGGATAGATTGTGAAATAGGGTTGTTTAATACATATAATAACATATCAGTATATGATTGATACTGATGTTATTACTTAATAATGAAACAACTAAAGAATAAGAAGTGGAAGAAGAAATAAAGATGAAAGAATCGGTAACAGACATTACCTCTTCTTTGAAGTGCTTATTTGAGACCTCCTTTTAGGGCACTGAAATTGGTCTTTGAAGAAGACCAGTACCTCTAGGATGTCTCTAGGGAAGTGGAGAGAAGAAATTGGCAGGGGTTGGCCGAGATTTAAGGCTCAAAGTGGTGTGAGGAAGAGAGGGAGGAGGTGCCCTTTTATAAGGGAGGAGAGGGGCACCTTTGGAATAACTAAAACTATTATTTTATTATAAAGTAAAATTCGGTTTTTAATAGATCCAAATTGATATATTTCGAAGATAAGGTGGGTATGGGTCGAAATAATCTCATAAAATAGAATTTAGACAAGTTTAGGTATCAATTTTAACCTTATCATTTAGATTTAACTTTAAGTTAGATAATTTAACTTTTACCGCGTATTCTTGTTTTCTTACACTATAAGGTTAATAAACTTACTATAACAAGAAAAAAGAACCCCAAGTTGTTTATTATTAATATATATAACCTTATCTAAGTCATTTGGAAGAACCTTAGATTTTTATGAATAATATAACAATTAATAATATAATATTTGTTTTAATAACTATTTTATGTCAATTTTGACACTATTTGGTAATTGATTTTTGTGAAAATCATAACAGAATTATTAGTTCGAAAAAAGTTAATTAAATCAATACTAACATGTCATATTAACCTATAAAATTAGTGTAATTCATAAAAAGTCTCAAATTACATTTATTTGGATATTTATAACATCAATTATGTCAATATTTCATTAATAAGATAATTACTACATCATCGTTGTGTCATAAATAAATTAAATTATTTAATTTCTAAAAATTACAAATAAAATACCATTATGTAGGAAATAATTTTACATTTCTAATTAATATTTATAGTCTAATTTATCTTATGTATAACCCCATATTAGAAATGATTTACTTATTAAACTTTGATTTTAACTATTTTAACCCTTCTTTAAATAAATTAATAATAAATGTACTAATCTAATCCAAGTGGGCCTAAATGGTCATATTTTATTCCTAAGGTTGTTTTTGGTCGAATTACACTTATCTAATAGAATTAGGACATGTTTTAGGGTAATATCAATATCATTTTCCCCCTTAACTACCCTATTTACTTTTAACCGTGGTAAAAAAAAGTAAAAAATGACTATTCACCAAAAATTATTTTCATTTCATTGAACACATTTTAGTCCTTGATATTAACAGTGTCCCTCGGATTTTTGAAATTCTACTCACAGAAGCAGTAAAATTAAGTTTTATGAAAAATTCAGTTTTTTTAACTACCACTTAGTGGTTTCACTATTCATCAAAAAATGAAAGTTTCCAGAAAAATACAAAAAATTAGGCCTAAGATATATTTGATATTATGAATTCAAAAATGATGTTTATTTTACCAAATTCAAAACACATCAGTTACATTAACTAATTTAAAAATTAATTTCTGTCGTCAAAACAAATAGCGTGTTTTTAAAAGATAATAACTATCAAAAGATTGACACTTGTTTATGTCTGGTATAAATGTGAAATTATATCCAATGAACAACATTGTATTAAATTGTAAAAATATATTCTAAATATACTTTAAAACCACTCAAATTAATAATTTATCACTATTAATTATTTCGGTTAAAAAAGTTGTTTTTAATTATAATTTAGTAATTTTCACTATTCATCCGAATATGAAAGTTATCCGAAAAGTACCAAAAAAATCACCATAAGTTAATTTCAATATTCCGAATCCAAAAATGAAGTCCATTTTAAAAAATAAAATTTTACAAAATTTCAAAAAGTGGTTATCACTATTCATAACGACTAGTTTTAATAATATTTTAATAGCATATCGTTGTTTAGTGAAACTCGGTATTGCGTACGATGCAAGCTATTGAGGAAGGCCGTGGTTGCGTGTAAAGTAAGCCAAGCTAGTGTTGTGTGTATTGAAAGATTCCTTTGATGATTTATATAACATAAAAACAAAATATTTCTCATAAAAGTCTCGGGTGTTACATTCTACCCCCCTTAAAATGAATTTCGCCCTTAAAATTCATCACTTTGTAACAAAAATATGAGGATACCTCTCCCTCATCATATCCTCAAGCTCCCATGTAGCTTATTCTAATTGGTGGTTCCTCCATAAAACTTTCACCAATCGATTGGTCTTGTTTCGTAGGACTTTTTCGCTACGATCCAGAATCTCTATCGGCTGTTCTTCATAAGAAAGATCTTGCTCCAGCAGTACAACTTCTGAGCTGAGTACATGTGAAGGATCAAGTATGTACTTTCTCAGGAGAGATACATGGAACACATCATGAACTTTAGATAGATTCGGTGGAAGCGCCAATCGGTAAGCTACCTTTCCAACACGATCTAGTATTTCGAAAGGACCGATATATCTAGGGCTCAACTTCCCCTTCTTTCCAAATCTCATGACCCTCTTCCAGGGAGATATTTGTAAGAACACTTTATCACCCACTTCAAACTCTAGGTCTTTTCTTCGGTTGTCAGCATTACTTTTCTGTCGACTCTGAGCTGCTCTTATGTGTTGTTGAATAGATCAGACCTTTTCTGCCATCTCATCAACAAGATCAGGCCCTAATAGCTTTCTTTCCCCAACTTCATCCCAACAAGTTGGAGTCCTGCATTTCTTTCCATAGAGAGCTTCATAAGGAGCCATATGAATACTGGAGTGAAAGATATTATTATATGAAAATTCAACCAAAGGTAGGTGTTGATCCCAACCACCTTTGAAATCCATAGAGAAAGCTCTCAACATATCTTCTAGAGTTTGAATTGTTCTCTCAGACTAACCATCTGTCTGAGGATGATAAGCAGTGATGAAACTCAACTCTGTATCCAGAGTATGCTGAAGACTTCGCCAGAACTTCGAGGTAAATCTCAGATCCTGATAAGATATAATAGAAAGTGGTACTCCATGCAATCTTACCACATCCTTTACATATATCCTGGCAAGCTGATCTAGAGAGAAATCCTCTCTAATAGCAATGAAGTGTGCAGACTTTGTAAGACGATCAACTATGACCCATATAGCATTATTGCATTTGGATGTTTTAGGAAGTCCTGTGACAAAGTCCATAGTGATGTTTTCCCATTTCCATTCGGGTATGGGTAATGGTTGTAACATCCCCTTAGACTTCTGTCTCTCAACTTTAACTTGCTGACAAACCAAGCATTGAGAGACATATTCAGCAACATCTCTTTTCATGCCATCCCACCAGAAGTACTCTTTCAGGTCCCTATACATCTTCGTGCTTCCAGGATGAATAAAGAATGAAGAACTATGAGCCTCATCCAGCAGCTCCTTTAATTCGGGGATGGGAGGAACACAAACCCGATTTCTGAACTTTATTATCCCATCACAATCAAGGTTGAATTCAGAAACATTTCTCACCTTCTTTTGTAACTCTACATCTTCCTTCCGTGCCTCTTTAATCTTCACATGTATAGATGGTTGAACATTCATTTTAGAAAGATAAGATTTTTCCCTTTCCATTATAATTCCAAGATACATCCTTTGTAAATCCATAAATATTGGATCTTTTGTGATCCTTATCATGGATAAACTGGCATGGTCTTGTCGACTTAATGCATATGCCACCTTGTTTGCTTTCCCAGGGTGGTAATGAATTGAGCAGTCATAATCCTTAATCAGCTCCAACCATATTCTTTGGCACATATTCAGCTTCTTTTGTGTAAAAATATACTTTAAACTTTTATGATCAGTATAAATATCACACCTTTCTCCATAAAGATAATGCCTCCAAATCTTTAATGCAAAGATTACCGCAGCTAACTCCAAATCATGAGTTGGGTAATTTTTCTCATGTATTTTCAACTATCGTGAGACATAAGCTATCACCATATCATTTTGCATAAGAACACACCCCAATCCCTTCTTGGATGCATCATTGTAGATCACAAAACTTTCTGCACTACAAGGCAGTGTGAGCATAGGTGCACTGGATAACCTTCTTTTCAACTCCTTGAAATTCTCTTCACATTCCTCCGTCTCGACAAACATAACTCCTTTCTGAGTCATCTTGGTGAGTGGATTAGATAATCGTGAAAAATATTTCACAAAACGTCGATAATATCCAGCCAAACCAAGAAAACTTCGGATCTCAGTTACTGTTGTTGGTCTCGACCATCTTTCGATAACCTCTGTTTTTGCTGGATCCATAGATATCCCCTCTTTTGAGATTATGTGACCCAAAAATGAAACTCTTTGAAGCCAAAATTCACACTTGGTAAATTTTGTATAAAGCTTCTCCTTTCTCAGGGTCTTCAATATAATTCTCAAGTGATCTTCATGTTCTTCCTTGCTCTTTGAATAGACAAGAATATCATCTATAAAGTCTACCAAAAACTGATCAAGATAGTCTCTAAAGACTCTATTCATCAGATTCATGAAGATAGCAGGGGCATTAGTAAGACCAAATGGCATCATTATAAATTCATAGTGTCCATACCTTATACGGAAAGATGTATTTGGTATATCCTCCCTTTTGACCCTTAATTGATGATACCCTGAATGAAGATCAATCTTGGAAAAGTATTGAGCTTTGCGTAGTTGGTCAAATAAGTCATCAATGCGTGGGAGAGGATATTTGTTCTTGATAGTGATCTTGTTAAGTTCTCGATAATCAATGTAGATTCTCATTGATCCATATTTCTTCTTAACAAATAGAACAGGTGATCCCCAAGGTGATGCACTAGGGAGTATGAATCCCTTATCAAGATTCTCTTGGAGTTTCTTCTTCAATTCCTGCAACTCAATTGGGTCCATTCTATAAGGTGACTTTGAAATAGGTAAAGTACCCGGTATGAGTTCTATTGAAAACTCAACTTCACGATTTGGTGGAAGACCCGTCAATTCCTTCGGAAAGACATCATCAAACTCTCGTAAAATGGTTATATTCTTAATTGTGATTTTCTCACCAACCATTTGAGATAAATAACCTTCATTCAGTGGAATCAAGACCCATAAGATGGAAGAAATTTCCACTGGAAGGTTATGTTCATCCTAGCATCGATAGACAGTCATAGATTGATCTGGAATATGAAATGTGACTTCCCTTCTTTGGAAATTGATATGAGCTCCATATAAAGAAAGCAAATACATGCCAAGAATCACATCAAATTCCACTATAGGAAGGATCACAAGATTTGCAGGAAGCACTTTCCCACAAACTTCAATCAGGGAAGAATTATAAACTTTTGATGCGACTGTTGTTCCATTAGGTGTTGTCACAGCTAACTAAACATCTAATTGTTGAGGTAATACGGTGATACCCTTAGAAAAATCTTCATAAATAAAAGAGTGGGTGGATCCAGAATCAAATAAAACATTTTCTACTTTATAGTGGATGATAAGTGTACCTTTCATCACATCGTTATCGTACTCCACATCGCTGATAGAAATTGCATGTGACTTTCCTTTGTCTTTAGCTTTAAGATTTTGTTGATGTCGATCATCATCAACAACCCTTAGATTAGGGTATTTATTGGAATAATGCCCCATCTCCTTGCACTTGAAATGTTGAAGTGTAGTAGGTTCATTCTGTGTGTCCCTTCCTTTGTTTTCATCATTAGAAATCTTGTTCCCATCATTTCGGCATTCAAATGCCTGATGACCTTCCTTTCCACATTTGAAACATTTACTTGTCCCTTCAAGACAACTCCCTCAATGTTTCTTTCCACACTTTGAGCATAAGGGAAAACTCATCTTCTTTTCAGTGTGCTCTTTATATTTTCTTTTGAATTCCATTTTCCTCTTCTTATCAAACCCATATGACTGATGGGTTACTCCAATATCCATCTCGACTTTGAGATCACATCGAACGATTTCCTCGTAGCTATTGAAGTCCCTTATGGATAACGCCCTTCGAAGACTTGGTTTTAAGCCACTAAAGAATCGATCGATCTTACTCTCAGGTTGGATAATAATAACAGAAGCGTACCTTGCAAGTCTTGTAAAATTTGCTTCATAGGTACCAAAAGATTCATCATCCTTTTGCTTTAGTTCAAGAAACTCTTTCTCCATCTTTGTTCAGAGAATACAAGGGAAGTACATATTGAAAAATAAGTTCTTGAACTCGTCCCATTCCATGGACTCAATTTCATCTCTTTGCCTCATATTCTTGATAAGATTCCACCATTGATCAGCATCACCTTCAAAACGATACACTGATAAGATGACTTTATCATGTTCAGAACATTGAAGAACTGAAAATATCTTTTCAGTAGTACTAATCCATTGTTCAGCAACTAATGGATTAGTAGACCCGCTGAATAAAGGTGGACACTGCCTCATGAAGGATTCAACAGAATGTTGCTCCTTCCTTTGCTCATTTGGAAGTCCTGCATGATTCATAGCTTGAGAAAGTTATGTGAGCATGGATATAAGATTTTTCATTCCATCTCCTATAATGTTTGGTTGCTCAGGGGTACAATCATTGCATTGCCCGTCGCATTCCGCATTAACACGGTTCCCTCAGGTTTCGGCCATTGACTAAAAACAAGAAGAATAGTGTGAGCAACACTAATTATAATAGGAAAACCACATAATCAAGAATAAAATTTCACACTTAAGGTCTTATCCTAGGTTATTCATGGCCATTTATAAAACACTAAGATTGTGTTCTATGCTTAGACTTATCCTTAGGGTTCTTACTAAGTCTTTCACATCCTAGTTTCCAAAGGTTGACTATACCTTTCCTCTGATACCAACTATAACGACCCATAATTTACATACATTGTTATTACTTCAGAATTGAAGAACACTTATTACAACATATAACAAAACCAGGAAAGGACCGTATAGGTATAATGTCTTTAGAAACTAGGAAACATAAACAACTGGTTCATAAAGCGTCTACATTGTCTCCCATTTATTTCATCATATCTATAGTCCCTTTTGGAATATCTTACTTAATAACCTTCTTCCTGACCTGGGAAAAAACATACAAAAGGGTGAGATCAAATGCTCAGTAATGGTAAACAAAAGAAATATCAATCACATCATATTCATAAGAACATATCTTTTGGAAATCTTAACCTGCAAAAGAGATCATAATTTCATAACATGGGATAAATCATAGTAGTGAAATGTAATCCCAATAATCATAACGTAAAACATGAAACTTTGTGGCATACACACATAATCATAGATAATCATTTCTTATTAGTCAAGACTCAATTCCAAGACTATCTTAGTGGAAAAAGTCCATTTCTAAATCGAGTTCATTCCTCGTTTCAATCCTATTTCACTGAACTAGTTTAACCTACCGTTCCAGCCATGTCTATCTCATGAGATATAAAATCATTAACCAATGAATTGGAGGGAGATATAGGTCCCACCCATCTCATAATTATACCATTCATATGTGTGCCACAAAATCATAAATCATACATCATTGCATAACCCATGTAATAAAAATGGGATTCTTAAACAACATGAAATCATAAAAAAATTCATATAAGATAAAGGAATTAATAAAAATAATTCCATCACAACATAATAAAATCAATGTAATAATAGGGATAGAAACAGAACCCTATATTATCTTAGATGGAAAATAATTTTGATAAAACACTTGAACTCCATTCTTGAGGAAAATATCCTTTCTACTTCAAAAACACTTTTCCTTTCTTAACATGTCATACAATTTTAAACTAGAAGTTGATTAAAAATAAACTTGAAAAATTGTAAAGGAAGCTTCTTGGAAATAATGTTTTAAAAATCCATTCATGCCGTATAAGTTAAAAAAACATTCTTCTCGTACTTTTGTCGGAAAAGTCAAAAAGTACCTCGTATGAAAAACGACAAAAGATTCCTTTCATATATTTTACTATAAACTCACCAAAGGGTAAAAATGGATTTAAACAATTGTAGGAGGATGAAAATAATATTAAATATCGAGGAAACATGGAATTGATGATAAAATATACCCCATTAAATACCAAAGTATAAACAATCTCGGATAAAAATGAGATTGTGATATTTCCCTTAACTTAGGTCCGATTTGCTTCGTAAGTATCCGAACCAACTTTATAATGATTTAAATAATGTAATTGACTTATTCCAGAATCATACTTATTTTTATGATATCATATATGGTCATATTCTTAGCTTATTATTAGTAATATTTCATTACTACTTGTTATTCGGGTTTTTATTACTTTTTTGTTCTTATGCGTGTTTTGTCGAATAAATTATTATTTTTATTTTTAGGTTATAGATACCTCATTTCCAGAATGGTATTAGTGTAATATATATCATATTAATTCATTCAATTCATTTATATAATCATTATGCAATTAAGATCATGTAGAACGAGTTGCATCACATCATGGAGACGGTATTCCGTACGTACGCACGAGCGATGATATCATTCCCATGATCGTGGAATCGTATTGGAGTGTATGTATACTATTTCAGACTCAATATCACTTTAAAATAATCATATATAGTCATTATTTACACCATTATAACCATACAAGTAAGGTGGTGGTGGAAAATAGATTACACCACGGCGTGGAGACGGTATTCCGTACGTACGCACACGCGGTGATTTCGTTTTCCGTAGGATGGATAGATGGTGAAATAGGGCTATTTCATACTTATAATAACATATCAGTATATGAGTGATACTGATGTTATTACTTCATAATGAAACAATTAAAGAAGAATAAGTGGAAGAATAAATAAATATGAAAGAATCGGTAACGGACATTACCTCTTCTTTGAAGCGCTTCTTTGAGACCTCCTTTTAGGGCACTAAAATTTGTCTTTGGAGAAGACCAAGACCTCTAGGATGTCTCTAGGGAAGTGTAGAGAAGAAATTGTCAGGGGTTGGCCGAGCTTTAAGGCTCAAAGTGGTGTGAGGAAGAGAGGGAGGAGGTTCCCTTTTATAAGGGAGGAGAGGGGCACCTTTGGAATAACTAAAAATATCATTTTATTATAAAGTCAAATTCGGTTTTTAATAGCTCCAAATTGATATATTTCTAAGATAAGGTGGGTATGGGTCGAAATAATCTCATCCAATAGAATTTATACAAGTTTAGGTATCAATTGTAACCTTATCATTTAGATTTAACTTTAAGTTAGATAATTTAACTTTTACCGTGTCTTCTTGTTTTCTTACACTATAAGGTTAATAAACTTACTATAAAAAGCCAAAAGAACCCCAAGTTGTTTATTATTAATATATATAACCTTATCTAAGTCATTTGGCCGAACCATTTATTTTTAGGAATAAAATAACAATTAATAAAATAATATTTATTTTAAAAACTATTTTTTGTCAATTTTGACACTATTTGGTAATTGATTTTTGTGAAAATCATAACAGAATTATTAGTTATAAAAAAGTTAATTAAATAAATACTAACATTTTATATTGACCTATAAAATTAGTGGAATTCATAAAAAGTCTCAAATTACATTTATTTGGGTATTTATAACATCAATTATGTCAATATTTCATTAATAAGATAATTACTGCATCATCGTTGTGTCATAAATAAATTAATTTATTTAATGTCTAAAAATTACAAATAAAATACCATTATGTAGGAAATATTTTTATCTTTCTAATGAATATTTATAGTCGAATTTATCTTATGTATAACCCCATATTAGAAATGATTTACTTATTAAACTTTGATTTTAACTATTTTAACCCTTCTTTAAATAAATTAATAATAAATGTCCTAATCTAATCCAAGTGGGCCTAAATGGTAATATTTTATTCCTAAGGTTGTGTTTGGTCGAATTACACTTATCCAATAGAATTAGGACATGTGTTAGGGTAATAATAATATCATTTTTACCCTTAACTACCCTATTTACTTTTAACCGTGGTAAAAAAAGTAAAAAGTTACTATTCACAAAAAATTATTTTCATTTCATTGAACCACATTTTAGTCCTTGATATTAACCGTGTCTCTCGGATTTTAAAAATTCTACTCACAGAAGTGGTAAAACTAAGTTTTATGAAAAATTCAATTTTTTTAACTACCACTTAGTGGTTTCACTATTCATCAAAAAAATAAAGTTTCCAGAAAAATACCAAAAATTAGGCCTAAGATATATTTGATATTATGAATTCAAAAATTATGTTTATTTTACCAAATTCAAAACATATAAGTTACATTAACTAATTTAAAAATTAATTTCGGTCGTCCAAACAAATAGCGTGTTTTTAAAAGATAATAACTATCAAAAGATTGACACTTGTTTATATCTGGTTTAAATGTGAAATTAAATCTAATGAGCAACATTGTATTAAATTGTAAAAATATATTATAAATATACATTAAAACCACTCAAATTAATAATTTATCACTATTAATTATTTCGATTAAAAAAGTTGTTTTTAATTATAATTTAGTAATTTTCACTATTCATCCGAATAT
Organism: Viscum album; assembly: GCA_963277665.1. Classification (NCBI taxonomy): domain Eukaryota; kingdom Viridiplantae; phylum Streptophyta; class Magnoliopsida; order Santalales; family Viscaceae; genus Viscum; species Viscum album. Next base: position 1,168,289,662 of record OY728130.1, read on the forward strand.
GAAAGTTATCCGAAAAGTACCAAAATTTCACCCTAAGTTAATTTCGATATTCTGAATCCAAAAATGAAGTCCATTTTGAAAAATAAAATTTTACAAAATTTCAAAAAGTGGTTATCACTATTCATAACAGCTAGTTTTAATAATATTTTAATAGCATATCGTTGTTTAGTGAAACTCGGTATTGCGTACGACGCAAGCTATTGAGGAAGGCCGTGGTTGCGTGTAAAGTAAGCCAAGCTAGTGTTGTGTGTAGTGAAAGACTCCTTTGATGATTTATATAATCTAAAAACAAAATATTTATCATAAAAGTCTCGGGTGTTACATGCTCCATGCTCTAGCCCCACAATATTGACCAAGTATCACAAAGAACCACTAAATAAGTGTGATAATTTACCTTTACCAGTGTCTTGATAAAACATATCTACAAAATCACCAAATTGATAAATGAAGGGTTAGTAAAGAAACCCAGTAGGCTTTCTCCAAATAAATTCCCTACTCATGCCACAAGGATAGAACATGATATAAAATTTACCAAAAAATAAATAAAAAATTAGATCAAATAATTTAAAATCGATTATCAAAAACCAATAATATTTCTATGGAAAATAAATTTCCAAAACAAAACTAATTTTCATGGAAATAAACCACAAATTCCCTATAACCATTTCAAAAAATCCATTTTTGAGTAATCTATTTCATTCCACATATACACAAATCCAACCATACATGAAATCATAGACATCTCTATTCTCACAATTGGTGAGTAACCCTTTAACTAATCCTTCACTTAATGTACCATTTTGACGGGGGAATGTTCATACCCATATCCACCCCACAAGTGATGGGGGAAACTTCATAAACTTATCTGTCTTGAAAAAACATGAAAAAACACCATCACCTTATGGAAAAATCCTATGCCAAAATAACCATTTCAACCTTTTTAATAAAAATTTTATTTTATTGGAAAAATTCCTGAAAAACCATTTCCATAGATCTAAAAAATAAATATTTAAAAAATCAACATTTTAAAATCATGAAAATGAAAAACTTTCACAACCAATTTTCAAAATTCCACAAACAATCACTAATGAGGGTTTCTACAATGACTTTCATACAAATTACACTATTAAATCCAATCTATTCAATCATTTTCAAACTAATCCTCTATTTAGTTATAATAAAAATTTATATTGAAGCCACCTACTATAGTAACTATGGAGAAAACGAATAATGACACTAAAATGATAACAAAACTGGGACAAATCTCCAAAACGCGGCGTCAGATATCATTCCCTAACATTAACACAAACATATTTTATCATGACTATAATAAAACACAATTGATCTACCCACAACATAATATATATAGGATTTTTAGAGAGGGATTAAATATATATATAAGAAAAACTATGAAAAAATACCATAAAAAAAGACTTACCATGAGAATCGGGCTTCAAGGCTCAATGATAATCCTCTAGATTGATTCTGGTTCAATGGTTAAATATTTCAAATCCTTTGAGTATGAAATATCAATTTAGTGCCAAAATGGATGAAAACAGAGATACCTAGACATAAAAAAGTGAGATCCACTTTTTTAGGATCTATCTTTTAAACTGTTCATAGTTAGTCGCATGGTTAGGAAAGTTGTATGATAATTGTGCGCTAACCCATACATTAAAGAGAAAATCAAACAGTTAGAATGTATGGTTAGACCAACTACATGCCATCTATGAAAAATCTCTTAATACCACATTTTAAAACTTTCTCATGTGTGGTTTCATGGTTTGAACAATCCTTGCGTCTTCTCAAAAGCCCTTATTTCACCTTACACAGTTTATTGTAGGATTTTCATGGTTTCATTAAAATCATGCACAAACAATGTACCTTTAGAAAATTTCCCAAAACATTCTAAAATCCTTCCAAACCCTCCAAATCTTCTTCCAAAAACTTTAAATAAATAAAAATAACAAAGATATGGTTACTTAATTAAATTTAGGGGTGATAAATTCTCACCAAAATTGGACTTTCCATCCCAAAATAGTATAAAACTATCATTTCCCTAATGATTTCAGGCCATTTCCTTACAATTTCCTTCTCACATTTCCATGTCAGTCTGGAATGTAACCATGTTTCTAAAAATCCCTCACTATATTGATGATTTTACTATGCAATACATTCTATCGCCTATCCAAAATCTATACTGATACGTGTACCAACGAAGCATCAAGATCTTGGTAAATGTGTTCCCCTCGAATCAAAAGGTCAAGATCAGACGGATAATTTTTTTCTACCGAGATACATGAATAAAATTATGTACCACACTAAACTATGGTGGTAATAAAAATTGATACTTATCCTCACCAAATTGTTCAAGTATCTCAAAAGGGTCTATGTATCGAGAAGATAAGTTTCCATGATTCTCAAAGCGACGATGAACAAGCCTTGGAGAGATCCTCAAGAACACATGATCACTCTCATTAAATGAAAATAGCCATCGATGATGGTCTACACATGTCTTCTGATGAATCTAAGACCTCTCCATTCTTTTCATGATCAACTAAATATTCTTCGTTGTCTCTTGGACATGGCTTAGTCAAACCAGTGAAGTCCCACCCATTTCCACACAAAAATATCGATAACAAAAGGGACACAAATTCAATGATTCGAAAAGAGAAACATGTATCGAGGATTAATAACTATTGTTATATGATTACACTACTAATGATACATGATATTCCCCTGATCCACTAAAATCCATTACATAAGACCACAATATGTTTTCCAAAATTTGTATCATCAATTTGGATTATACATCCATATTAGGATAATGCTTTGGGCTCATGGTAAACCTCATCCATTGGTATTTCACTATGATTTATAGAAATGAGATGTAAACCCCAGTTCACTTTATGATTCTTTGGAAACTATTACACAATGCCTCTTTACCTCTTATTGGATATATATTTTTGACAAGTCCTCCACATTTAGAGATTCACTAATAGGGATCAAATGGGTTGACTTTTTAAGATAATCAACTATTACCCATATTGAATCATGTTTCCTAACCATTATTTGGAGACCTTTTACAAAATCCAAGGATATATACTCCCACTTAGAAATAGAAATATGTAAATACTACAACATTACGATTGTTCACAGATGATCTTCCTTAACATGATGACAAGTTTAGGATCTCGAAACAAAATTGTACACCTTCCTTTTCATATCGACCCACCAAAAACCATGAGTTCAATTCATTATAAATATATTGTATTCTAAGATGAAAAACCCATATCAAATGGTCGTAAGCATGAATATGTTGTTCCTAATAATCCCTAGGTACAACCATCTGATCTCAAAACCATAAAAATAAACTCCCATCCAGTTTCCACAAATCAATAGACTCCCCTCAGTTGAGTTTTGGCCTCATTATAGAAAATTATAAATAAGATGTATATTCATATTTAACTATATCAACCTGATTAAGAATTAATGAAACTAGAAATAAAACCACAAAATCACCCGGGTCTTCATATTCCAAGTTCATGTCGGCTAGGACTGACATCAACATGAAGTCATCTAAAGCTTCTTTTTCCAACCGATCATATGAATTATATTTTAATACATCCACTAATTAAATTTCATTACCTAGGGTATAAATCAACTTTAATTAGAACATCTAGATATACATCATATATATTCTTTTTCTTAGGTTCAAATACCTTCGAGATAAAATATGTTTTATGATTTTATGGTCTGTAAACAATGTAAATTTCCCATAAAAGAGGTAATGAATCCAATTAATCAAATCATGGACTATGATAGCTAACATCAAATCATGCGTTGGGTATTTCTTCTCATGAAAATATATCTAACATTGTCCATATGCAACCATATGGTCTCTTGTCAAGATAATACGTCATGACCCAGATCATGAAGCATCAAAATACACCACATACCATTTTCCTTATTACAACAATTTCAAGATTAGAACTGATGTAGGGAAATCCTTATGATCGTGAATAGACTTATGAAATTCATCATTCCATTGGAATGAAACATTATTCCTTGTAAAAGTAGTCATAGGTGAGTCCAATCATGAAAAATCATGAACAATGTGTCAGAAATAACCATCTAGTCCAAAGAAAATACATATCTCAAAGAAATTCTTTGGCAGTTTCCAAGAGAAAAAAACATCCATATTTTATAGATTCATATAGACACATTTTTCAGAGATTAAATTTCAAATATAATGTTCCTCTTTTATCTATAAATCAAACATTAATAATTTTTAATACAAAAAATGGTCTTGTAAGATTCCCAAAACGGGTGCTAAGTGTTTCTCATGCTCAAAAATTGTATGTGAATAAAATAATATGTCATACACAAACACCACAAAAAAATATTCTAGATACCTATGAAATATATGATTCATCAATTCCATAAATATTTCTGGTGCATTCAAAAGACTGAAAAAAAGAACCATATACTTTTAATGGAAATATATACTAACGAAATTTGTCTTTAGAATATTATCCATCCAAAACCACAATTAGTGATATCATAATCATAATTAAATATTAGATAACCATTGAGCTCCCCTAAATTGATCAAACTTATCATCAATTAGTGGATATAGATGCAGATTTATTATCATAACATGGTTATGAATGTGATAATCCGTATACAACAGAAGAGTTCTATACACATTTTTGACAAACTAGATTAGGGCTTCCCACGAAGAAGTTCTAGACTAAATAAACCCTTTGCTTTCCAAATTTTCCAATTTCACTTTCAGTTCCCTTAATTATTTTTGGTCCATCCTAATAATATGGAAGGGAAATATTAATGGTCCACTAAATGAGATAAATCATAAACTCCACTTCTATTTTGGGTGGAAACCCTGAGAAAAATTTGGGAAAATCATCCTTAAATAGTTCATTAACCACTCAAAAAATGATATTCACAATCTCTTACATCGAATAGAAAGTAATTTCTTCCAACTAGTATGAGATAATTCGTATTTGAAGTTCCAAAAAGCATGTTTCACTTTCTTTTACATTCCATAATCCTTTAACGAGATGCATGATGTCATCCTCATTCGTAAAACTAACCCATTAGGTATTAAAGTTGATGTGGTCCTTGAATGTTATCATCCTATCGATACCCAAAATTATTTGCTACATATCCATATCATGAAAATATATGTATAATGTTTTCTCACCACAATAAATATTTATATAGTATTATTTACACATAAAGGCTTGGAATTATCTTTGACCAATAGAGATTTAATTTTCAATATATAAGGTATCATATCAAAACTAAAACAATGTAAATCAACATCAAAAGAAGTAATAAATGAATGGTATGAATTTGTATTAAAAAAAGATTTCATAAGGGTATAATTTAGAATAATATAACCTCTTACAGTTGATTTTCATAAATGATCATCCACAATTTCTTGATCAGCTCCATATAATTGATTACTCACAATACTTTGTTCTTCGTTTCCATGTTGAGATTTACCTTATGGATGAGTCATGGCAGTCCTGGTATCACCATTTCTAGCTCTATTCTATTGATTATAAGTATTATTCTTCCCTCTTCCTAATGAATCTTATGACATTTGCGACACATTATATGTGTCTCAAACACCCGACCTCGTATCATTGCACCAATAGAACTGAAGATGCCCCATCCGATTGTAGTTGTGGTATGCTCTACGTGGTTCCATAAAATATTACTTCAAGTAGTCAAAAGAAACACATTGAAAACATCTAATAATTATATTTTTTTTGAATGAATAATCACCAATCCATCTGTTTGATTCTGATCTATTATAATAACTTCAAAATAACTATCCCTCTTCCGCTTTCTCCCAGTATTTGAGTCCCCACTATTTTCTGTAGGCATCAACATGATCCCTCGGCTCATAGATCATGAGATGTATCTTTCTATAGCATTCAATATATTGTCAATATTTTTAATATAAGTTATATAGATCGTGAAAATAATCAAGTGAATATCATGCCTCATCCCTGATTCAAATAATGTGTTCCTTCAAGGATGCCCTAGTAGCAATATCTGGTGAAAACCAGACTAAATTACTAAATTTAGTTATGTATTCTATCACTGTGAGGCTTTCCAACTTTAATTTGAAATCGTAAATTGTTTTTTAAATTACTAATGTGTGGGTATATAATTTTTTGTTTTACAATTCAATAAAATCCTCCCATCAATGACCTTGGTCAAATTTATCCTGAACCGCAAAGTCGCCCCATTAGCATGCAATATCCTCAAGCATATACATTTACAACATGAATTTTATCTTTTATAGTGTGGAATGGAAATAGAATATTTGATTCATCCTATTCAATTAAAACTATACCCTTTATGGTTTTAAATCCCCCCAAAAGATGGGTGGATTCTGCTTCACGAACTAGAGGAATGATCCTATTTATATGGTTAATCCCTCTTGTTTCCTATATCCACATCCTTGAAGGCTTCGACTATACTCCGAACCATATATGGGTTCAATTATTCCTCAGGTTTAACATAGATATTAGCAGCTCCCCTCATTTGGTTTCATCTATGCCTAATGGGTGCCATTTTTAAAACACTACTAATGCCATAAGTATCACTCTCTAGCAACTGAAGGCTCAACAATTTCAAATTGTACCACATCACACATACCACAACATTAATTTAAAAAATTCATCATTTTTCACATTAAACCATTTTTGAAAATTTCACCATGCTCTTTAATATCATTAAATTTTAAAGATAACTTTTTCAGGCCTTTTAAAATTATCACTTTTAAAAACAGATTTTAATTTTTTTAAAAATAAGAACTTTAATACCAAATCATATTTCACTACTCAAAATGAAATATTAAATCCTAGTGGGAAGTAATTTCTATATTCATGTGATGATCTTCTCATTTGCTAAACCCAGGAAAATGAGAATCCAATTCATGTAAGTATATAAAAAACATATATGTACACAACTACCTTGTAACATGAAGTTTATCATAAATGGCTAGTTATGTCTTTTATGCTCAACATTTCAAGTGCCAAAAATCTTGCTTCTTTATACGAACCCGACATAAAGAATAAAATAGACTGAATTTCAACTCCAAGATTTGGAAAAATGATTACTAAGTCAATGAAAAATGAAGAGTAATACCACTTTAAAGTCAAGGATTGATCAACCCAACACCAGTTGTAACATCCCACCCCTCCTCATTGGATTTAGAAGGAATTGGAACATTACATGGCCTTAACCAAGAGAACCAAGGTGGAAAAGGCTTACAATAAATTCCAAGGGATTTAATAAACTAGGGGGATGATTTTCCATTTGAGATTTAAAACTACCCAATGAAACATTCTTTAAAAAGTATATTACAAGATGCATGATCACAATGTAAAACAACTCAAGTAATAAAATTTATATAAAAAACAAACTAAAATAGAGTACCCCAAATAGAAGACAAAAACCATCATAGTATGAAGTATATGAAGAAACCAACAAAACACTAAGACTAAAAAATAAATCCAAATATTCAAACGTACTCTATGATCCAACTCCACAATACAACCCAATTTTCACAAATCACTACTAAAGAAGTGTGATACTTTACCTTTTCTAGTGTCATATTAAACAATATCTACAAAGTCATTAAGTTCCTAATCGAGGGTGATTAATGAAATTGAGTATCGTTTTCCCAAAATTACTTCCCTACTCACACAACTAAGATAGAACATGATATAACATTTATAAAAAACAATTATAAAATTGTAAAAAAAATTATATCAAACAATTTAAAACAATTTATCACAAACCAAAACATTTTCTAAGAAAACTTGTCTTCCATACCAAAACCATTTTTCATTGAAATAAACAAAACAATACCTTAAAATCATTTCAGAATATCAATTTTTGAAAAATCCATTTAATTCTACATATCCACAAATATAGCCATGCTTGAAACCATAGACCTCCCTATACCCACGAGTGGTGAGTCATCATTTCCCTATTCCACCACTTAATGAACCCTTTTGATTTGGGAATGTTCATACCCTTATCCATCCCACAAATTTATTAGGATAATTCATACCCTTATCTATACTGAATGCATGTAAACACACACCTACATCGTATTCCAAAATATAATGCCAAAACAACCATTTCAACCATTTCAATAAAATCGATCTTCTATTGAAAACCATTATAAGAAACTATTTCGATAAATCCAAAAAATATGTGTTCTAAAATCAAAAAACAAAATCATGTGCAAAATAAATTTTTACAATTCCAAAAACCATCACCAAATAGGATTTATACCATTATTTTCATACCAATTTTACAATTAAATGTAAGAAATTCGAAAAAATTGAATCTAATCCTTCATGTTCCCAAAATATGAGTAGAGAGTGAAGCCATCTACCTTAGGAATTATGGATACAACCAATAGAGACACTAAAATCAGACAAAATGGCAATGAATCTCTAAAAACCTTCATTATATATCGTTCCCTAACATCAACGTAGCTATATTTCATCATTATTCGAATAAAAAACAATAGATAAATCCATAATGTAATATATATATATATATATATATAGTATTTTAAGATATGGAATGGAAGTAAATATATGAAAAACTATGATAAACATACATAAACAAAGAATCACAACAATAATCAAGGAATTCTTCAACAATTCATCTCTTCTTCTTCAATGGGGAATGCTTCCATAGCCTTTGGGAGAAAGAAATATATATTTGAAACTAAAATTGAGGAAAAATGAGTGGCTTGGGGATTAAAATTACCGAGATCCACTTCTTTAGGATCTCACTTTTAAAATGTGCATGATTAGTAGCACAGTTAGAAAAAACATGTGCTAACCATGTTCCAACCTCTGCCTCAAGGATCACCTCACACACTTGTCTTGTACTGTTTGATAAATCATGCACCAACTATGAAAAATCACTCTGTCCTAGATTTCACAGTTTTTCCTAGGTGGCAGCATAGTATATCCAAACCAGGTGCCAAATTTTTCACCTATATAGAAGCCCCAATATCCCCTTGAATGGTTTTTTGTAGATGTTTCACGGTTTCCACAAAACATGCACTGACATCGATCCTTTATAAAAGTCCCAAAAAATTCGAAAACTCTACAAAACCTTTCCAAACATTACCCTAACACATTACATACTTAAAACTCGTAATGAAAGGGTTACTTACCTAACACTAAGGGTTCTACAGTTTTTAATGAATATGACCCATTCAACAAATAATATAATTCTATATGATATCTAAAAGAAAAATAATTCATGAGTTTTTTATTAGTAATAAAAACAATATAATAAAAATATCATTAACATTAGTGGAAATGAGAAAAAGTATGGAGAAGAATAAAAAAATATTATCCCTAATTTTTACATTTTGTTACTCTAATGATCTAACTATTATCTTAATTTAATTCTGATGCTATTTTATGTGTGTAATTTTTAAAAATTTGTTTATGAATTTTCACAATGGTTATATGTATTACTGATGTAAAATGTTTTTTCCCACATCAGTTATGTATATAACTAATGTGAAAAGTAACATTACCCAGTTGTTCTATAGATATCCATCATGGATGGTTTTCTTACACATTGGACAAAAATTTATTCAATAAAACCCCACATATATTTTATATAATCAGTGTTAAAATAAAAATACAATATTGGTGATATTAACATCTGTAAAAAACTGAGCTTAAAATAAGAAAATGAATAAAATTAGAAAGTATTTTTTTACTAGTGACACTCAGTTGATGAATTTCATATACATAAACCTTCTTGGAATAAAAAATAATAATAAAGGAATCCTATGATATCATATTAAGTATGAAAGTAAAAAAGGATAAATTATTTGGATGTTGTGGATATTTTTCATTTGTGGGAAACTATGATTTTATTCGGGTTGCCTTATTATCTTGTCTGTTAGTTTTTATGGTAAACTGTGCAATATAATCAAAATGTATTTGTATGTTTCTTCTCATTCCATTAAATAATTATTCAATGGGTTTCAATAATTAGATCACTCTCTTTTAATAGACACTACAATTTATAATTCTTATTTTAATTTTATATGTTAATACTATTTCTAGATATTCTACTTTTTCCCTAAAGGATAATGTGGTGGATTTTAATATGAATCTATGGGAAGAGGGAAGAGATTTTTATTTTCTCATGTAATCTAATAAATGAATAAAATCATTATCCAATACTGTAATAGACGTATTTTAATAATTTAAATAGAAATTATTTTGGAAAAATAGCCAGGAAGATTGTTACTGAAGAGGCAGATGTTAAAGAACATGTTCAAACATGTCTAGGGGTTAACTAAATTTTCCCTTATCTCGGTTTTTGGAGCTGGTCAAAATACTCACCTAGTATAACTTTTAGGATATTGGTGTTTGGAAAAGATTATTTATTGATTATCAAAATCAAATTCGGATAGTTCCTTTGACCTAAGGAATTATATTTAAAAAGGTTATTATTCTCCAAATGTTCCTTAGAGATTAAAGTGGGCTTTAGGTTTGTTGATGGATAAAAAACTATATTTAAAAAATTGTAGACAGAGGTGAATGGATTGGACAATCCATACAACCACCCAAGAGAAACCGTGTGGCCGTTTAGGTGAAATGTAAATAGTTTCTAAAACATTGTGGTATGTGGAACACAACCATGAAACACATCTAAAATATTTAATAGAGGGGTCACACATGGTTTTTAGATGGATTAGAAAATTATTTAGGAAAATCATTCATATTGTTGTTCTTAGATGGTGGGTACCACACAGCTGGATCATGACTAGAAAAATCATGCAGGCACCTAAATGTATGAAATGTACAAAATTAACCACCTTTATTTTAAGATTCCATATCTCAGTTCCTCTCCCTTTAACACATGTGATGTAGGGAGCTATCACTTATTACTCCTTCAATGATTTGATCCAATTTCATCATCTAAACATAGATCATCTCTCTATTGGTGGCTACATATTCATATCAATAAGAAATTTAACCCTTAATCCTATTAAATTTTTTTCTCTCACCATATGGAGTGAGAAATCCATGTGAGATGATTTTACCAATTTTCCTAGCATTAATATAAAAGGATTTTTTTCCAAATAAGCTCTATCTAGAGGCTGATATCAGATGATCCTACACCTATGAGGTGGTATATAGATTTATCTTTTATTTTACTATGTTTTTAGGGGTTTGATCTTTAGCGTGTTGTTGGGATGTCTTAGAGAGACCTTATAAATTAAATTATGGGTTTTTTAAAATCAATTAACTACACTTTTGAGATGCATATTTACATGATACACTTGAATAAAATCTATTTTATCATGGTGATATAAATTGGAAAACTTTTTCAAGTTAGTCCATGTGGGGTTTTATTGAAATTAAAATAATATTTTTTATTAATTGTGATGATTTATATGGGAAATTTATGGGAGAAAACCAAGGATTGATATTTTCTTAACCATATGGATGAGGTGACATGGTTTATTGGGTTTGCTGAGGTCTAGATTCTTTTTGTGAAATTGATCACAGGTTGGGTGATGTGGTCATCAGATTGATGAGAAGTGGTCATCATGATTGAGGGCATTAATCAAGACATGATATGGTGTTGACCACCATGATGAGCAACATTGTAGAAGGGGAATGAGGTGACATTAATATTTGTATTAGGTACTTTGTTGGTGATTTACACTAACCATGCTTGGATGACGTTCCATTGGAGTAATGTGAACACAAATAATACTAAGATTATGAGGTGTATATGACCACTTTTGTGGGTATAGGCCTTTGTTTTATACATCATAGGATGGGGTTGACCATCATCATGGGTGGAGGTGATTGACATAGAAATCCATTAGGATGGTGAGGAGTTATCAGTTGATGGTGATGAGACTATTTTTTTGGGGATAAGGATTTCTATATATTGAGTTCATTAGGTTGGGATTATTTAAGAGGATTGATATCAATGTTCCATGAGATCTAGGTCATTTATTTCATAATGTTATTGTCTATATGTAATATATCATTGTGCCTTGGATTTCGGGAATCAATAAGATGGATATTTTATAATATGTGGTTATATAGAACTAAAAAATGTTTGTGTGTTCCTTTAGGAGGATAATTTTTTTACTATGAAATAGGAGGTATAGGTTGGCATGAGGTTCTGGTGATACTTTTATAGGAGGTTCCAGAGTGGTCTCCAACTTGCTTCTCATTAGGTGATGCCTTAGGATTTAGGCTAATCATCCTCACTATTAAATTTATTTACATATAGACATGTCACCTTCTTCCATACATATGACTAGAAGAATGTTGATACCAATTATAGAAAAAATATGTGACTGCTTACTTGTGGTTTTTGATCACAAGGAATGTAGGTTATATTTATGATGTGCATATACTGCTTATTTATATTTAGAACAACTAATTTATCATACATGTAAGATAGTAACATATTGGTAGTGGCTTACTGATATTATTCACACACACTACACATGCACTTCGTTATGAATGTAGGATTTTTTCTTTTTTGATCAGGTAAGGTTTTGGGCTCAAGAGCTATACCTTTGTGATCATGTTATACCACATAGCATGGGATGGATTGAAAGGGACCTTGGATCTTCCTGCATTTTCATGAGTTCTTTTTTGAGATTTTCATTTTTGTATCATCATGGGTATTAAATGTATGTATAAGTGGTCATCCATGGGATATCATTCATATTTATTGTCTTATATGACCTGACTTGTATTCATGCTTCTATGAAGGGTATTTTATTCATAAAATGGTATGTTTGGTTAATTTATTGATTACTTATGGTATTTATTTCCTTGTTTCTATTATAGAAGGTTATTGGTCCATTGTTTATGGTCTTTCTTCCTATTAACTTATATACATATAGACCATTATTATTATCATAACCGGAGGGTATAGTGTCTTTTCTACCACATATATACACCGTCATTTATAGTCTACAACCCTTGAAGTATGAAGAGGTATGCTTAACGTGAAATGAAAAATCGGTCCAGATCATTGTTTCAGTGTAAAACTGGGTTAGGTTTTTATAAATGGTATCAATGAAGTTAATAAAATGGGATTAGTGTAATAATATGGATAGTTACTAATGAAATGAAATTATGTACTTTTCAGTTGGCCTTACTATTTTTTATGGGAGACCTGAGATAAGGATGTTGTTGGAACATGATATAATTTTTGTTTGGGTGCCTACATCCTTATATATAGGGGATAAACTATGTTTCTGGGGGTGGTAAATTATTTTTATACTTTTTTCTTTTGATAATTAGTTATATTTCTACAATTAGTTGAACAGTTGGGTGTGATGTTATTTATTTTCTGAATTGTAAACCATAGATCAGTGTGAAAATTGATGTGTGATTATTCTTTGTAATAGTATATTAGTCACATATGATGTTTTTTGTTTATGGTCATCATTGGTGACATGTAGTGTGCTTAGAGGGTTTCATTTGTTTAATGTGTCAACTAGGGAATCTAAATAGTGTTTTATTACTTAGCCTATCATTGGTGGAATTTTAATATGCTATCCCAGGCATGTGGTTCCAATGAGATCTTTTTTTGGTGTTACATGACAATATTCATATGATATACGATCTTGAATCTGGTATGAGTAAGTGGGTATCATGATATGTAGTGAGAAATTTAATGTGTATAAAAGGTAATATAAATGGTTTTTTCCTTCATAGATTCTATTTAGTGGCATTCTTATCAGCTATCTCAGATTATATGTGATTTATAACCCAATTATGGGAAGGAGAGGTGCCATGAAGCTAGGTTACTTGTGATTCTTGACTCCAATGTAGGTAGGGATGGGTCCATAAGGCTCGATCACTTTTAACACCTAACTTCCAAATGGGTAGGCAAGGGGTCATGAGGCTAGATTTCCTGAGATAGGGTGTAGTTGGGGAGTGTAAGGGTGGTGATATGCACAACCTATTACAGTTTTCCATGTTTGTGATATATATATATCATGGATTTTGACCAATTTTTGGTATTCAGTGGGATACCACCTAGACATAATTTGTTGTACTGTCAGGAGGGTGATGATTTGGTATCTCATCATCATGAATAGGATGAGTCCCCTAAGGGTCAGGAAGACCATGATCCATATGTACATCCCCACGTAAAAGTTTAGTTACCGGTGGGTCTTCCATAGGATAAGGAATATTTTGGGGCATGTATTGATGAGTATCTAATGTTGAGATTGGTTTGTGTCAAACTGGCCATTAATAGGTGAGCTCTGGGAGTTGAGACATTGAGGGAATACCCGAATACAGTGTTTCACACATAGTAACCACCACTATTTTAGGGTGAGTGAGAACCACATCTGGAATAAAACTTGATCAAGTTGGTGAATACCATCTTGGATAAGCTTGACACACCCCTAGGTTAGATGGGGATTCTAGATATGTACACACTTACAAAATGTGATAGATGCTAGTGTGATGTAAAGGTATAGGTAGGTAGATACTAGGGACCGACTTGTAAGGGATTCAAGGTCATTTTCATCGAGTACTTGTTTCCAGAGACCCTGAGGGTAAAAATAGATTGTGAGTTTTTGAGCCTATAGTAGGGTGAAATGACATTCATGGAATATTCGATTACTTTCACCGAAAATTTTCATATTTCATAAAATATGGTGGGAAATGATAGAAAGAGGGTGAGATATTTTGAGGATGGTTAACGGAACTCCATCATGGTGTATTAAAACATTTTCATGTTATCTTCATTAACAGAGGTGGTGAATTAGGTGATTATAGATGATGAAAAATTAATGTAAAATATTTATTTGAGCCAGGTGATGTATTATGATGATTTAATTGGTGATTTTTCAGATATAAGGAAATGAGACTGAGAAATGTTTTTGTTGGGTTTTATGGCAAGAGTCATGAGAATACCACTAATGAGTGGTTCATCAGTGGCGTGCTTTCAGTGTGGGCATCCATGAGATGTGAAGATAAAGTTTTATTGGACACATAATGATTTCTAAGAATGTGGAAAAGATGGTCATCTTGATATGTTCTATATGAATCCTTCTCATAAACATTGTATCTAGTGATCGGGGTATACTCAAGCATTTGACGTTAGACAGGGAGCGATACCCGGAGCAGGTATCTAGGATTTAGTTGCATGTGAATGTCATATCAGTTTCAGTGGGAACCAATAGTGAGGTCAATAGCTATTGGATGATGACACTTTATAGGGAGGAATGTCTTCACGGATTGGGATTCAGGACATATCCATGTATTAGAGCATCTAGGTTCAAAGAAGGCCATGGAGATGACTAAGATTAGAGGTTTTTAATCGGCATGATCGATGTGTTTTTTAACACTCTTTTTATAGGCATGTTATGTATTGGTTTCAAGAGTTGCAACAATTGTTTTTTCCATAAACAACATACTAGTTAGTAGGATGTAACCAGCTTATATTCATGATATATGTATATTTGTGAGGGGAATGGAACCATGATTTGTTATACGAATAGATGGATGTGTGGATTGTATGAGGTACATAGGGATCTGGGAATTAGTAAGATGTATGTTTTATGTAAGGTGCAAGGCATAAAGACTATTATTGGGAATCTGATGAGATGCGGGACCTCATAGGTTCCATGTGTGACATAAGCATGAGGTATATATTTAATGAGATGAGGTACTTGATGGATTTCAGGTGTGAAACATGATTTGTGTGATCACATGATGTGGTTAAAGGGTGAAAATGCATCATGGGATGACTTTTTAGCTTAGGGTTGTTTGATGAACCATCGATATATGTGATTTTTTGGGTCCGTATGTTAATGATTAAGTAACTTCAAAGGTCGGGAGTACCTTGAGGGAGTTTACTTGTGACTTAATGATCAGGGTAGTATGAGTTTGTTTTTAAAGGTATGGGTATGTTCACTACCATCTTTACCTAAGTCTTGATATATGTGGAATGAGCTATGTTATGGCAGGGAGGCTGTAACATCCATGGTTTTTAGAGTGTGTCAAAATCCTAAAACAATTTATTTTTTTGGAGTTTGGTGGTTAGACTAACTTCTTTCTTGATTATTAGAAACCAATTCTAAGTGTTCCATTTGGAAAAATATTTTTTAGATGGTTTTTAATTCTATAATAGTGTCTCAAGGTTTCGTGTGGGATTCAGGTGATTTGGAAGCATAAAACCAGTTTTAGGAAATCATTTATAGAGGTACGTTGTTTGCAAAAATCTTACAACCCCCTAGGATGAACAGTGTGGACCTCCTAGTGTACTAGACATTGTATTTAAAATCACACTGAAGGTAGAACATGAATCTGAAACTCTGAAATTTTTAACAAAGGGATTGAGCATGATTTGTGCATGGTTTTGAAAATCATGTGAGACAACCAAGCATGGTGTGGTTCCTAGATAGTGGAAACCTCATGGTTGGTGCACTGGTATGAAAACTGTGCGGTTCACACTAATGTTTTAAATTTCCCATATTCCCCTCCATTATTCTAATCCTCCTTCTCCCAATTCTTCTCCCTTTAAAATTTTCATTGCATGGAGATCCCACTTCTTTCTCCTTCTAGGTTTTAAACCAAATCCCTCGTCCATGATCTGATATTCATTCCATTAGTGGCTAGGAATACATCTCAATAAGAACTTTAATACTTTATCCTCTATTATTCTTTTTCATATCCATATAGAGCACTAAATTCATGTGAGATGAGTTAACCAATTTTCATGGAATTCATCTAAAATAATTATTTCTTCCAAATCATCTTAATTTAGAGGTCAATATCAAATGATCCTATTCTTAAGAGTAGAAGGTAGGTGGTTCCAAAATTTCTCCTTTATTTTTCATTGTTATATAGGGTGCATTCTTGAGTGTTCCATTTTCATTTAGGAGAGAGAAATAATAAAATAAATTATTCATTTTATATTAATTAATTGAACCTTTGATATGATTATGTGAATTATTATCTGGGGTAAAAATGGTTTATCATGGTAAGAGGATTTATAATTTTTTGGAAGGTTTTTCATGATGGGTTATATGATTTAAATTAAAATATTTTTTTATATTATATGGGATGAGTTCTATGGGAATTTGATAGGTAGACATAAGGATTGAGATAGTGTTGACCATCTGGATAAGGAAATGTGGTTTGATGGTTTAGGAAAGGCCTTGTTTCTATGTGTGACATCGATCACTAGTTGGGTGATATTTTAATAAGATTTAAGTGATGTTGTCATCATGATTAAGGGAATGGCCTGAGACAACAAATTGTATTGACCTTGTGGTTGAGAAACATGATCTTAGGGGAACTGGGAGCTGGGAAAATGTGGCTTAGGTACTTTGTTGGAAACTTCCACTCACTGTGTTTGGAAGATGCACCTTTTTATTTTTTTTAAAATATAATACTTTGATGATGTTCTGTTATTGATGACTTTTGTGGGTAGAATCCCTTACTAGATACAACATTAAATGGTGTTCACATTCGATGATGATGTGGGTTCTTTCCATTGATATCCACAAGTATAGTGAGGAGTCATCAATTGATGGTGATAAGACCATCAGTTGGGGGTGAGGATCACCATATATTGAGACAGTTGTGAT
This sequence comes from Viscum album, assembly GCA_963277665.1. NCBI lineage: Eukaryota > Viridiplantae > Streptophyta > Magnoliopsida > Santalales > Viscaceae > Viscum > Viscum album. The sequence goes on from OY728130.1 coordinate 1,168,307,357, forward strand.
GTGACTATTTTTAGGACAATTGAAGTTCCTCAAGACATTAGTTATTGAGAAAATGGTGTTGTTATTTGGAAGGAAGAAATCATTGTTCCTTGAATGTAGGGATTTGTACCAAAATGTATTTTTTGAGATATGGTTGGAGGGACTAGGTAAATGTTTCGATGTGCCTTTGGGATACTTGTTGGATTATTATGACATGAGTGGTGTTGGTTGGCATGATTTTCTAATGATACTTCTATAAGAGGTGTCTGGTGGCCCTCTAACTTAATACTCATCAAGGGATTCCATGGGATTTAGTTTAAAGATCATTTACACTATAGTTATATGTATAAAAAATTTACAATATTACATTTATTTAACTAGGGAAACATGGATACCAGTGATAGCTAGAGAACGTGATTGCATCCTTCTGTATACTAAGCATAAGGGAACCATTTTGTTTATATTACATGAATTTGATGTAAATTTATATTCTGAACACCTACTTTTTAATAGATTTTAGAAAAGCAAAAGTTAGTGGTGGCCTACTGAGATTACTATCACACCCTACACGGGATCTTTGGGATTCATATAGACTTTATGATTATTCTATCATGTATTTGTTGAGGCTAAAGGGATGGGCATTAGTGTTCATGTCATATGTCATAAACTGGGATGGATGGAAAGGTACCTTCATTGTTCTTGCATCAGTGGGAGTTTATTTTAGATTCGTTCTTTTTTTATCTACATTGATATTTTTTATGTATTGGTCTTCATCTATGGGTGATCCTTTTTATTTATTTTCATGTATGACCAAAATTTTATAAATTCTTATATGATTGATAATTTATTCTAATTTTTTTGATTTATTTATTTATTTCCTAAGTTGTTTATTTTTATAGTTTCATTAATATGGGTTACTAGTCTAGTGTTTATAGCCTTTATTCCTCTATGTTGTATAAATATAGACCATTATTATTATTATCATGTCCATAGGGTATAGTCTTCACACTCTCAACTATCTACACCCTAACTACTAATCGGTAGCCTTTGGTGTATTGGTAGGTGTGTTTAATCTATATTTTTCTAACTAGAATAGAGAATAATTTCGGATGAAAACAAGGTCATTTAACTTTATTTTAAATGATGGATTCTCAAAATTGACAAAAAAAATATATTTGGAAAATTAATCTCATGTTGAATTTAAGAATCTTGATTTTGAAAATTTAGGCTTCATCCATATCATAGAGAAGGAAAATAGATGAAGGAATAAATACCAATATTGTAACACCTCAAAATTTTATATTGCGTTATTTATTCAAAGAAATTCAATAACTTGCACTACACGCAACACCGAGTTATAGCGCACTATGACTTAACAAACAAGCCGTTCAAAAGCAGTTATGAATAGTATTTACTGAATTTTGAACTTTATATAATCCTTATAATTTTAGAATCCATATTATGAGATTCTTAGACATAATGTAAGAACAAATAGATTTTTTCAGATAAAAGAAGTATTTTTCAAAAATTGCAATTTTACAAACTTTTAATAGTGAGGCCTTTTTAAATCCAATATTTGAAAATTTTATATATTAAATTTGAAAAAAATAAACTTCTTCATTAGAATCAGGACATAATACTTTAGTTTCAATAAATTTTTGGTGTTTTTCTGATAACTTTCATATTTTGGTTAATAGTGAAAAATACTATATTTTAACTGAAGACAAATTTTTAAATAAAAATAATTTATATTGTAAAATTATAAATTTTAATGGTTAGTAAGTATAAATAGATTATATTTTTATCATTTAATAAAATTATGGTCATTGTAATAAATTTCACTTTAAAATTGGACATAAACAAGTGTCAAACATTTGGTAGTTATTATTTCTTAAAAATACGCCTTTTGGTTTTGAAAGCGGGAATTAATTTTAAATTAATAAATGAAACTTCTATTTTTTGAATTTGGTAAAATAGACTTCATTATTGAATTCAGAATATCAAAATTACACTAGGGTAAATTTTTGGTATTTTTCTTAAAACGTTTAATTTTTGATGAATAGTGAAAAACACTGAGTTATAGTTTAAAACAAAATTTTTATTTAAATAATTATTTATTGTATTTAAATTTATTTTATGTAAAAATAGACACATAATACCTATATAATTTTAATTTAATTCATTGGAGTCAGTTTATAATAATTTTAGATATATAAAATTTTTATTGAACTTTTCACTGTCTTTTACCCACCTCCTAGGAGAATTTGCAAATTCACATAAAACATAATTTTTTTACTTTTGTGAGTGGAACTTAAAAAATCCGAGAGACACGGTTAATATAAAGGATTAAAATGTGGTCCAATAAGATAAAAATAATCTTTAGTGAATAGTAACTTTTTACTTTTATTTACCACGGTAAAAAGTAAATAGGGTAATTAAGGGTAAAAATTAAATTATTATTACCCAAATACATGTACTAATTATATTGGATAAGTATAATTCGACCAAAAACAGCCTTAGTAATAAAATATGAACCTCTTTGGTCAACTTGGATTAGATTATGACATTTATTATTATTTAAATCAAAGAAGAGTTAAAAGAGTTAAAATCAATGTTCAATAACTAAACAATTTTTTAATATATATTTAAACATAAGATAAATTCGATTATAAAAATTCATTATGAAGCTAAAATAATTTACTACAAAATATTATTTTTCATTAAATTTTAGGCATTAAATAAATTATTTAATTTATGACACAATGGTGATGCAGTAATTACCTAATTAAGGAAATATTAAAATAATTGATATCATATATATCAAAATAAATCTAATTTGAGACTTTTTATGATTTAAAATAAATTTCTAGGTTAATATGACATATTATTATTGTTTATATGAATTTTATTCGAATTAATAATTCTATTATGAAATTATGAAAAACAAATTATCCAATAGTGTCAAAATTGACATAAAAGAGTTTTTAAAACAAATATTATATTATTAATTGATATTATATTCCTAAAAAAAGATGGTTCAGCCAAAAAACTTATATAATGATCAGTGTATCATTAATGGACCTCTTGGTGGTCTCTAGGAAGTATATAGTAAGTTTATTAACAATATAATATAAAACTGCAAAGAGACTTGGTAAATGTCAAACTATTTAACTAAGAGTTGAATCTAAAAGATACGGTTACTATAGTGACACAAACCTATCTAAAATCTATTGGTTGAGTGGTTTTCGACCCATCACTACCTTATACTTTGAATAATCCACTTTGGAGCCATTAGAAACTGAACATGAATTTATTATAAATTAATACATTATGTTTTTCCTAAAGAGCCCCCCCTTATAAAAGGACACCACTTCTAACCAATTCCTCACACCTCTCAAGCCTTTTGGATCATCCAAACTCTGCAAAATTAAGCTCCATACATCTCTCCCCTCCTCCTAGAAGCCTTAACTTAGGCATAATTCACTTCAAAATTCCTTTTTGGTTCAAACCAAAGAGAGTTATCCAACTTAAAGATAACGATTTCTCTTAGTTTCTTTTTTTTACTGCTCCAACCCCTAAAATATTCTTATTATTTTTTTTGTAACAAAACCAGTATCCTAAATATACTAGGATATTGTTATGAGATGTATTATAACTACACTTACACACACATCCATATAATGGGTGAAGAACATAATGTTTCTGTGGATGGAAACCAAACACCTCACGAAATGATGATTGTTCAATTATCTTCTATCACCTCTCATGGTTTCCATTATGATGGAACTATAATTAAATATGATATTAATGATATTTTTTTAATATATAAACTTCTTTAATTCCATTTTATATCATACCATTATTCATTTCATGTTGAATATATATATACGATAATTTCATTTGAGGAAGTGCGGACTACCGCCCCCTCAAAGTGATATGACTCGTTCATACCATACATGGAACATATAAAGGATGGTGTTAATGAACTTAGGTACCACATATAAGATATTATATTATATTGTAATAATAAAATACCTTTGTATCATTTGGTTTTTATTCCTTTTAAAATTAAAAATTAAATGGGAGTAGTGTTCGTGCGTACGTACGGATTACCATCTCCACGAACGCGATAAGATTCATTTCCCCATAATATCTATTCAAGAATAATTATCATTTGATTATTAAAAGTAATGTTCAAGGTCTTGATATCATTCTGGATATAAATAAGATACAACCTATCCATAACAAACACGACTTACGTAATGAAGCATATAAAGGAAAGCGAATTAGTTAACACCCGAAACGACGATAATACTAAAATATTATTATCAAAGAAATATTATAAGATCATATATGATATCAAATTTATGTATATGATTATTTTATACTTTAATAACAATGATTTAACAATTATACAGGAGGTTAATCTACACTCCATCAAGGAAATGTACAAGGTAAGGGTTTATTTCACAATCTCTTCATTATCTGAGGTTGTTTATACCTAATTATCTACTGGGACCTCTTTATCATCCACATCCATGTTTATTAAAAATGTATTTCAAAACATCCTTAATATTTTATATAATATGGTTTAAAGTCATTTATACCCTTTTTTAATTTTTATAAGAATTTTATAAAGGAATATTTAAATCATTTTCCAAACAAGGACCTTTTTAGTCTTTTCGACAAATTAAGGTAAGAATGTCTTTTTTTCACATATACGGCTGGTGCGGCTATTTTTCACCATTATAAAATCTTCTAAGATTCCCTTACAAGCTTATAAGAATATTTTCAAAGTAAATGTTTTATTTTATAATTATTTTACTTTTAAATGATTGAAAAAAAAGATAGATTTCTCTCAAATAGTTTTGATTTCATCTATGTCAACATCCTTAGATGGATTTTAAGCTTATTTTAAGTTTATTTATTATGATACAAAACTCCCATATTGTATTGAAGGTTTTGTGATATGTTTTATTGTTGATGAGTTATTTTAATAACATTCATGGTTTATAGATAAAGTATTTACATTTCATATGCTAGTTTTAATATGAATGTTTATGTTATGTTTAAACCTGTTCATATGAGGAATGCATTGGCCTTAGTAAGTGATGGGTGGAGCCCAATATAGCTCCTCGATGCATCATTAGGTCTCATGATACAAACTAGTGCCTTGGCCTGAGGCCTTGAAAAAATATTTTTTGTAGTCTTGGTACGAGGCCTTGGCTACGTGGTTATGATTTTCTAGCATTATGCATTTCATCATTATGAAAGTGGTTATTGATATAGCATGTGATTATTAGACTAGTAGAATATCCATGTGAATAATTAAATTACATTATTTCATTTTATTTATACCATATTAAGATGACTTTCATTTTTAAATGGATTTTGTTTTAGTTATACATTGCCTTAAATTTTTATGCTTATTTATGAAAGTTTCCTCTATACTGTTATCCTTAGAGGGAATTTGAGATCAACCCTTTATATGTTTTATTTTTCCAAGGATGTGAAGAATCATTTTATGAATGACCTGCAGGGATAGTATAAGGGGATATGAGTGTGGAGACAAAATTTTGATGTAGTTTTCACTTTATGATGTAATATAAAATTTATGAATGTATCTAGTGTTTCCGAGGCTACTAAACTAATCAGTATTTCGAGACATTATCTTTTGTGATCTTGCCAATGTTACGAAATAATGCACCGACTCTGGATAATTGGGGTCGGGGCATTATAGTTGGTATCAGAGAAAGTTTAGTACAAACCTTGGAAGTTAGATTTAGATAAACTCTGATTAGATCACATAGACCTAAGATGGACTTTGAGGATTATTATAGAAGAACTTCTTAGAATTTTGGTATCATAGAGATTTTGTGAGTTTTCTGAGCAATATATCCCTTTATGGATACGATCTGGTAGAAGTGGCTCTGGCATAGATGTACCAAGGGGTAAAACCTGAATACACCACTTTGAGCTAGACTCAAACGGGAACTGGTGCACGACAACGGGCCTTGCTGCACTCTTGGTTACGACACTCCCAAGGGATATGCTTAGGATAATTATCATTTTATTTACAAATCATAATAAAGGGTTTATGAGTATATAATTCCTCTATGAAAACATCTTTCTGATTATCGATTATATCTATAAACCATTGAATTTACGTTAGTTATTTTACATGTTTGGAATTATTCCTTGCAATTCATAAACTGACCTAATTTCTACTATTGTATAGAAATGGTGCCCAGTAGAAGGAATGTGAACTCCAGAAATACGTATGATCCAAAGAGTAAGAAGGATAATATCTTTCATAGTATTAATACAACATTTAGAAGGGAAATAGCCTCTAATTTATTCTCAACATATGAAGAAATAATATCTTATGTTAATAATATAAGTAAATAATTTTCCGAGTCCTATGTCTTTGAAGGGAAGAAAGAGAAGAAAAGGATGGAAGAGAGAAATATGAATAAAGAGAAGAGGGAAAAGAATAATTTTCCCATATGTGATAACTGTGGGAAGAAACACCCTGGAAATTGCCTGAAGGGAATGGGAGTTTGTTATATGTGTGGAGAAAAAGGACACCATGTACGTGACTGAAAGGGTAAGAAAAAGGTTTCAAATGTACAATGATTCATCTGTAAGGAGTTGGTACACTACGTGAATCAATGTCCCATTCATAAGAGTATACCAAAAAAGATGTTATTGGATAATAATCAAGTTATGATACTACCACATATGAGGAGGAATGATTATAGTTATTATTTTGTTATTAGGGGATTATGTCATTTGAGTGTTGTATCAACAATGTACTAGTTATAATAATTATGGAGTATATAAGGATTGTACTGTAGTACTATTTCATTAAGGACTTGAGATTGTGTTGAACCATGAAAAGCGACTCAATAGCAGGTTAAATTTTTTAAAAATATATGGTTGAGAGAAAGATAAACCATAATATGGTTCTGATACTGAGGTAGTGATTTTGGAATAATACACGATTGATTTGGATAAATTATATTGGATATTCTTGATTACCTAGAAACTGATTAATGATTTGTATATTACATCATTGTTGGAGTTTACAACATTTTTAAATAGAAGGAGTATATCCAGTATTCTATAAGGAATAAGGGATCATGAATGTAATCAATAAGGTTTTATGGTAATTAAGGATGTTGCGGTGTTTTAAAAGAATACATGATGAAGGTGTTAACTTGTTATTATTTGGAAAAAAGGATCTTAATTGTGTTTACCTTCATTATAAATTTTGGACTATGAGTTTAGAAAGAAGTATTTTGGATAATTCTAGTTTGAGATTATTTTTGGATTTCTATAAAAGGACAACCCGGAGGTCGGGCGGTAACCCACCGCGTCCGGCAAGGCCGCGAGACTTGAACCCACAACCGAAGGAAGACAAGGGTGTATTGCCTACCACTGGCCCACCTGATGTCCTGGATTGAATAATGTAGCCTTTTTTTAAATAAACCTGGTAAATTAATTAAAAATTCGTTTTTTAACCCTATCCGAATAGGATAAATAGAATATTATTTTTAAGTTCTATTATCTTTTACGGTGAAAGATGAGTTTGTGGTCGAAATTAGTTAAAGGATGGAAATCTACTTGTCAAGTATATAGTTTTCTTCTTATATTATTCTATGAACAAATTAATTCTTATACTTTAGTGAAGGGATCCTAAAACAAAAAATATGATATCCTAATACCATTTGTTTGGTTGAACCGATTGTATTTTAAATCATCATAGATTGATGAATTTAAGGCCCTCAATTTTACACTTGTTTGTGATTGATGACCTCAATCACTACCTATAAATATTTATGTTTCCCCTCCAATTATATGTCTATAATTTCAACCAATGTTCTCCTAATCAAGATCATAATTTGGCGGTGACCCTTTCATTTCCCTTTTCCTCTTATTAAGACTAAATTTTATTAACCTAATTTCTGATGTGGGTTTTCCCAAAGGTTTTTTCTATTTTCAACCTTTTATTTTCGAAAAATAATTTCAAATTGTGAGGACCCAATTTAATGAAGGAGGGAAGAATGTAACACCCCAAAATTTCATAGTACGTTTTTTATTCAAAGTAATTCATTAACTTTCACTACACGCAACATCGAGTTCTATCGCATCATGACTTACCAAACAAGCCGTTCAAAAGCGGTTATGAATAGTATTATCTGAATTTTGTTCTTTATATATTAATTATAATTTTAGAATCCATATTATGAGTTTCATAGACATAATGTAAGAATAAATTCATTTTTTAGATAAAATAAGTATTTTTCAAAAAATGAAATTTTACCGACTTTTAATGGAGAATCCTTTTTAAATCCAATATTTGAAACTTTTATATATTCAATTTGAAAAAATAAAATTCTTCTTTAGAATCAGGAAATAATACTATAGTTTCAATAATGTTTTGGTGTTTTTCTGATAACTTTCATATTTGGGTGAATAGTGAAAAATACTATATTTTAACTGAAAAAAATTAAATCAAAATAATTTATATTGTTAAATTATACATTTTAATGGTTTGGAAGTATAAATAGATTATATTTTTACCATTTAATCCAATTATGGTCATTATAAGAAATTTAACTTTGAAATTGGACATAAACAAGTGTCAAACTTTTGGTAGTTATTATTTCATAAAAATACCCCTTTTGGTTTTGACATCCAGAATTAATTTTAAATTAATAAATGAAACATATATGTTTTTAATTTGGTAAAATAGACCTCATTATTGAATTTTTAGTATCAAAATTAGAATAGGGTAATTTTTCGGTATTTTTCTGAAAACTTTTAATTTTTAATGAATAGTGAAAAACACTGAGTTATAGTTTAAAAACGAATTTTTATTTAAATAATTATTTATTTTATTTAATTTTTTTAAGTAAAAATAGATACATAATACTTCTATAAGTTCAATTTAATTCAATGGAGTCAGTTTATAATAATTTTAGATATATAAAAATTTTATTGAACTTTTCACCGTCTTTTACCCACCTCCTAGGAGAATTTTCAAATTCACATAAAACATAGTTTTATCGCTTTTGTGAGTGTATTTTCAAAAATATAAGAGACACGGTTAATGTCAAGAAGTAAAATTTGGTTCAATAAGATAAAAATAATATTTTGTGTATAGTAACTTTTTACTTTTATTTAACACGGTAAAAAGTTAATAGGGTAAATAAGGGTAAAAATTAAATTATTATTACTCTAAAACATGTACAAATTCTATTGGATAAGTATAATTCGACCAAAAAAAACCTTAGGAATAAAATATGAACCTCTTTTGTCCACATGGATTAGATTAAGACATTTATAATTATATAATTAAAAGAAGAGTTAGAAGAGTTAAAATCAATGTTTAATAAATAAAACATTTTTAATATTTGGATAAACATAATATAAATTCAATTATGAATATTAATTAGAAAGATAAAAATATTTCATACATAATGGTATTTTATTTATAATTTTTAGACATTAAATAATTTAATTTATTTATGACATAATGGTGATGCAGTAATGACCTAATTAATAAAATATTAAAATAATTGATATTATAAATATCCAAATAAATGTAATTTTAGACTTTTTATGAATTAAAATAATTTTATAGGTTAATATGAAAAATTATTATTGGTTAAATGAATTTTATTCGAAGTAATAATGCTGTTATGAATTTATCAAAAAGAAAATACCAAAGAGTGTCAAAATTGACATAAAAGAGTTTTTAAAACAAATATTATATTATTAATTGATATTCTATTCCTAAAAATATAAGGGTTCTACCAAAGGACTTATATAATGATTTTTTTATCATTATTGGACCACTTGGGGGACTCTTAGAAGTATATAGTAAGTTTATAACTATATAATATAAAAATACAAAGAGAATGGTAAATGTCAAACTATTTTACTAAGAGTTAAATATAAAAGATAAGGATACTATAGTGACCCAAACCAGTCTAAAATCTATTAGTCGATTGGTTTTAGACCCATACCCACCTTATAATTTGAATAATTCACTTTTTAGACATTAGAAACCGAATATAAATTTATTATAAATTAATACATTATGTTTTTTCTAAAGAGACCTTCCTCCCTCTTATAAAAGGACACCAATTATAACCAATTACTCAGACCTCTCAAGCCTTTTGGATTGTCCAACCTCTACCCAATTAATCACCTCACACCACTCTCCTCCTCTAAGAATCCCTAAATTAGGCATAAGGCACTTCAATAGTCTTTTTTGGTTCAAACCAAAGGGAGTTACCCAAATTAAAGGTAACAATTTCTCTTAGCTTATTTTCTATTCTTTTAATTCTCATACCCCTAAACTATTATTATTATTTTATTTTGTAAAAAATAATGTATCTTAAATACACTTGGATATTTTTATGAGATTTATTCTAACTACACTTACAGACACCTCCATCTAATGGGTGAAGAACATAATGTTTCTGTGGATGGAAACCAAACGCCTCACGAAACGATGATTGTTCAATTATCTTCTACGATCTATCATGGTGGCCATTATGATGGAACTATAATTAAATATGATATTTATGATATTTATTTTATATATAATTTTTTTTAATTCCATTTTATATCATACCATTATTCATTTCATGTTGTATATATATACGATAATTTCATTTGAGGAAGTGCGGACTACCGCCCCCGTAAAGTGATATGACTCGTTCATTGCATACATGGAATGTCTAAAGGATGGTGTTAATGAAATTATGTACCACATATATGATATTATATTATACTAGAATAATAAAATACCTATGTATCATTTGGTTTTTATTTATTTTAAATTGAAAAATTAAATGGAAGTAGCGTCCGTACTTACGTATGGATTATCGTCTCCACGAATGCGATAAGATTCATTTCCCCATCATATCCATTGAAGAATAATTCTTATTTGATAATTAAAAGTAATGTTTAAGGACTTGATATCATTCTCGATATGAATAAGATACAACCAATCCATAACAAACATGGCTTACTTAATGAAGCATATAAAGGAAAACGAACCAGTTAACACCTGAAACGACAATAATACTAAAATATTATTAAAAAAGAAATATTAAAAGATCATATATGATATCATATTTAGGTATATTATTCTTGAATAATTTAATAAAAATGATTTATCTCTTTTACAGGATGATAACCTATACTCTATCAAGGAAAAGTACAAAGTAAAGGTTTATTTCACAATCTCTTCATTATCTGAGGTTGTTTGTACGTAATTATCTACCGACACCTCTTAATCATCCACATAAATTTTTCTTAAAAATATATTTCAAAACATTCTTAATATATTATATAATTTTGTTTAAATTCATTTATACCATTGTTTAACTTTTTATAATAAGTTTATAAAGGAATCTTTACGTCACTTTCCAAACAAGGACCTTTTTAACCTTTTCGAAAAATTAAGGTAAGGATGTCTTTTTTTTAACTTATACGACGGGTGTGGCTATTTTTCACCATTGTAAAATCTTTAAAGCTTCCCTTAAAATATTATAGGCATATTTTCGAAGTAAATGTTTTATTTTATAATTATGTTACTTTTAAATGATTTCAAAAAAAGAGATATTTCTCTCAAATAGTTTTGATTTAATCTATGTCAACATCCTTTTATGGATTTTAAGTTAATTTGAATTTGATTTATTATGATAAAAAACATCCATATTGTATTGAAGGTTTTGTGATATGTTTTACTGTGGTTGTGTTATTTTAATACCATTCATGGTTTATGGAGAAAGTATTTACATTTTTTATGTTAGTTTTAATACGAATGTTTATGTTATATTTAAACCTATTTATATGAGAAATTAATTAGACTTAGTAAGTGAAAGGTGGAGCTCGCTATAGCTCCTCTATGCATCTCTAGGTCTCATGAGACAAACTAGTATCTTGGCACGAGGCCTTGACAAAATCTTATTTGTAGTTTTGGCACGAGGCCTTGGCTACATTGTTATGATAGTCTAGAATATCTATTCTATCATTATGAAAGTGGTTATTGATATTGCATGTGATTATTCGACTAGTAGAATATCCATGTGAATAAGTAGATGGCATTATTTAATTTTATTTCTACTATATTATGCCTAAGTTCAAGTTTAAAAGGATTTTTTTAGTTATACATTGCCTTAAATTTTTATGCTTATTTATGAAAGTTTTCACTATATTTTTATCCTTACTGGGCATTTGAGCTCACCCCTTTCTATGTTTTATTTTTTCCAGGATGTGAATAATCATTTTATGAATGACCTGCAGGGATAGTATAATGGGATATGAGTGTGGAGATAAAATTTTTATGTAGTTTTCACTTTATGATGTAATGTAAAATTTATGAATGTATCTAGTGTTTCCATGGCTACTAAACTAATCGGTCTTTCGAGACTTGATATTTTGTGATCATGCCATTGTTACGTAATATTGCACCAACTCTGTGTAATTGTTGTTGGGATGTTACAAATATAATAATAGGTATATGATCAAAAGATCATTAGGGAAGGATAAATGACTATTTATCACAATTCGGAATGATCTGGTTTCTAATGTGAACTTTATTAGACCCTTTCTCAATGATAAGCATGAAAACATAATCTATAATAAAATAAAATTTTAGTCTTCCCCAAAATTTATTAAAGATTGTTGGAATCAAGATCAATAATCATTATTAAGGAATGATTTTTTTTTAATTTGAAAAAACTAAGATGATTTTCTATATCATTTCAATTTTCTTATATTTTATATTAAAGAATTTTTTTGGTAAGACTATAATTTTTTTCCCTTTTCTAAGATGTAAGGGAATAAAATTTAATTTTTTTATTTCATTATCTTGATATTTCTCTTTTTATTTAGATAGAGTAACAGGTTGTTATTTCTGATCACATTAGGTTATTTGGTTTTACCACTTCTCGTAAACTGGGTTTTAAAAAATATAATTAAAGAAGGTGTGATGATATAAAACATATCTTAATATAAATCACATTCCAAAAATCTATTATAATTAAAATAATTTTTATTATAAAGAAAAAAATAATGGATAAATCAAGAATGATATCATATTTAATAAACCACAATATTTGGTTTTGGTGATTCAAAAAGATGAATGATTACAGTGGATCCAAATATAAGCTATTTTATAAATTGAATCAAAAATTATATAGTGTTATTTTCTTTAAAAGGATAATTGTAGGTTTTAAAAATTGAAAAATTACCAAAAAATTTAGTAGCAAATGTATCTTTTCATTTAAAAAAACTGGATTTTGAATGTGGTTTTAGAATCCATGTGTCACCTAATATTTTTCCTTAGGGTACCAGGAGAGGAATAAAGTGAGGAGTCTCACCATTTTAGTCATAGAACTGTTGGTGGATGCACATGAGGAACTTGGTAGTTCCTAAACTCAATTTTTATGAATTAAAAAGGTGTTTTATTTTGTTTTTATTACTTTTAGCCACACTAAAATGAAGAGGTTTCTTTACTCCCCATACAAAATAGGTGGATGTTTTCTTACTCCCCAAACTCTTCAACCCCCCATGATCTAAGATCATTAAGTGTATCATTCATACATAAATCTGTGGTAATATTTTATATCTATCTTCACTTTCTACTTTTTTTCAATCTTCCAATAATTTTGATTTGTCAAGGGTTATGTTTTCAGGAGTGACTCCATCAAAGAATAGTTATATCAGTTTATTATGATGGGGAATTAATGTATTGTGGCTAATAGACACTATAAGTGGGTATGAATTTCATTTTTCACATTTTATGGATGCTATTTTGTCAAACATTAAATTTAATTATTAATTCATCAATTAAAAGTGATATTAACCTATTAATATCTATGGTAATGTAGTAATTTTTCACCTAATATTACCAGCGATCTATTGTGGTTTATCAATAGTAATTTTCATTGAGTTCCTACTTGATGATTTCATTTATTGGTTATTATATTGTTTATATGAATTATATTTTTTAAAATAATTAATTGATTATTTAATATTTAGGATTTTGATGAGATTCGTTATTGATGGTGTTGAGGATGGAATATCTGAGTTCGAGGTATTAAATTTGATGGGTGATTTTGGTAGATGACCAATAATAAATTTTTATAGATATTATATGATTTCCTATGGATTATATTTAGGTTATGTGTTAAAATTATAATATGAAACATGTTTATATGAAAGTTTAACTCTAAAAAATGGTATGGGTTCTGATTATCATAATAGTCATCAAGGATTTCATAACTCTACAAAACAATTTGTTCGCATTTCATTATTGAATGAGTGTTGGTGGAATTTATTTTGGAAGGTATTTTGTTGTGTGTTGATGAATTACATATTTTATAAATGAAAATTCAATTAATATTGAAATCATATTTTAATGTGAAGAATATACGGACTTGTGAGGTACCATTGGTGGTGGGGGGGGGGGTGAATTACTCGAACATTGTTTTTACAATTTCTTAAACATTTAAATTTAACGTTTTGACTAATTAATTTCTCAATAACTTATATTTAATTTTCATCCTCACAATTTTTGAGATATTACTAAATAAATAGTCACACAAAAAGATTTTACGTGGTTTGTTCAAAACACCTAATCCACGTAAAAACAGTTATTACCCATGGTTACATATTCTTCACTATATGTATGTAGTTACATCTAGTCAAAGTCTCATTCCTATAAACACTGTGTCCCACAATGTTCCCAATAACATAATCCTTCATGAATAAATCCCACAGTGCCTTCTCCTACTCTAGATCCACTTATCTTGAAATGATATGTACTTTCTCAGTTCATTGATTCATCATGTATGGATGAAATTTTTTTATTAGAAAACATCCCCAGTTGGAGTGTCAAATTCTCAGTCATATATTCTTCTTTCAATATAAGGAATACCAGTCCTCAATTTGTTGTGCGAAGTATATTAACTTACTTCAATATTATTTTATACAATATAGAAAATTCAAAATCTAAAATAAATATCTTTTAACCAAATCAGTTTTTTTTCATTAAATATTTATAAGGGGTTCTCAAAATTCATAGATCACAACACAATTTTTTTATTATTTTCATTATTTTATATACACCTCAATTATGTTTAATATCTCAATTTCTCAAAACCCCTCACTTTAATTCTTTGATTTTTCTTCCTAATAGTTTAAGTGATGCAATGAAGATGCACAGGGTGCATGGAAGGCCTATAATAAATTCATCATTTCCACCTATTTTCAGACTTTTCTTCTCCATCACATTACAAATTATGATGAAATTTCCAAAAGAAATCTTTTCATAAACCATTGGTGCACAATATAATCAGTTTTATTGAATCCCATGAATTTTTTAGCTGTAAATGATGGCGAAATGAAAATCATTAACATGATAATAACCTAAAGGATTTGAGGAATAATAAAATATTCCATGAAATAGAGTGTGTACATCAAATAAATGTTACTTATGATATATAGTCATGCAAATATCTACACTTTGAAAAAAATGTTTCAATATATAAAATAAGAGCCTCAAAATATCAATTTATATATACTCCCTTGGCTATAGTGCTTCTACATTTATAAATCATTTCAACTACCTCTCCATTGACTCTTTTAGTGTGGTAAAATACTCCAATAAATAAGATGATTTATGGGTATATTTTCGATACCATAATATATGACACATAAAGAATATTTTATGTCAAATGAATATCTCAAAATTTCTAAAATATTCAACCATAGAAAGAACATATAGTATCTTCTTACATGAGATTTATATTTCTCTTTATTGTGAAGTATTAAAATTCAAGATATCATATCAAAATAATTAATCATTTTATTAATATCACTCGATAGATTTGGTTCATCATTGGGAAAATCAATATCTCAATGTAAACAAGTATAGTCACATTGTAGTAAACATATAAGATGATCCATTGTACGATCATATCAAAATCACATTATGAAAATGATCATGAAATCCTCAAGTTTTATCATCTTCCTCATGGAATGAATAATATCATATTGATTCCCTTTATAACTCAAATGAAAAAGTTTCCAATGTGTTGGGAATTAGAAAAACCACCATTATTTGAAAAAAGAACATATTATATTTGTAGCATTTTGAAACATTTGAATAGTGGGACTACATAGAATTTCCTAGTTTGGTTTATTTTAAAGTTGAGTATCACTTAATAATATACTACATTCTTACAAGAACTCGAGGCAACACTTGGGTCTCTACCCAGATAAACTATTATATGTGGGATTCAGAAACCACGAATCCCAATGTAAGACCACTGGTGTGTTTTTTATGTGTTTTTGTATGTTTTTAAATGTTTTAAGGTTATTTTTTTTAAAAAACGTTGAATGTAAGGAATTAGGCCCACTACTACCTTTTGGTTAAGTTGAAAGGTTACAGGGGCCCTTCCACCTTTCAGAAAAATTAAAAAATAATTATTTAATTATTTACTATTATATTTATAAATATATAGATTTTCATATTATGATATATATGTATATATATTGTTTGTTTTGTATTTAGAATAAAGTCACAAACATTTTAAACTGTAAAAGTTATGTTTTTAAGCAGTACCTTTTATTGTTATCAAACTTGTATTCAAATACAAAAACTAAGTATATTTTGAAAGATCACATGAGAAGTAGTTGATTTTAAATTTTTTAATGGAATGAGGTTTGTTTTTATAACAATTGGATCCCACCACAACATATTAATAACATGACTTATTTGGGTTTTAAATAAATGTTTCTATATTCTTAGTTTTACCTTGAACATCATATTGGTTTCTTTCAATGACATGTAACAATTTATTATGAAGTTTTTAAATAATAAATTCTAATTTTATAACATGAAGTGTATATTTATAAGACATCCTAAGAAAACTAAAATATATTATGAACATAACCCCTTAGATATAAGAATTTATGTCAACTAATTTTTATATGTTTATGCTATTTTTTAAATTTTATTTAGATTGTTTTTATAATGTATATTTTATATGATTATAATGTTACCTACATGAAATTTAATATGTTTTCTTACGTTTCATGTAGTCAACTTTGAAATCGTAAAAAATATAAAATGTGACAGAAATATTAATGAAAACTGAATCATTGGATAAACATGTTAGAATGACTGATAGTAATAAAAATATCTTCATTTCAATAGACATAAAACATATACATGAATAAGTACAATCAATATATATGGGAGGCATATTCCATCCCACATAGTGTCTAGCGATGGGTATGCCTGTATTGAGATTGTTGAGCTTTGTGATGGGGTGGAGTCTGATAAGCTAGAGTTGGATGATCCTCAGGCTCTGAAATATCAGTTATCACATGCTCAACCAGTGTGTTAATGGGAGGAGTTATTAATTTAATGTTATATTGTGCTCGTTTTCCTTCTCCCACTAGGGTAGTAGAAGGACCATCCATCATCACAATGGGGAACCAAGACTACGATGGATCTAGACACCATGCCTATGATGGTTATGGGTCCCAATCTAGAGAGAACTATGAATATCCTTTAAAAAAAGATGGATCCTAGGCCGCCTGATACACATCCCCAATTGGCTGAGGTTGGACTGCTAGTGGACCAACCTATGCCTATATTACATGTGAGGGATCATGTGTTGGACGATGTGGTATACATCATTTTCATCATGGATCCTCATCATTAATAGCTGTTTGAGGATGTTCCTAAGTAGGAACATCCACTCTCTGTATTGGACTCTCAAAGATGCTCTCATGAATTCCACAATAAGATAACCTCTGCTCCAGCGCTGTATCATGTACCGTTGCCTAACTAAGGACTCCCTATTCCTATAGATCACTCATGCGAATAATATTATTTGAGTGAGTACACTATAAAGAGATTCAAAATGAATTAAAAAATAGTTCAATAAACAAACTAATAGAAATTTATTGACTTTCCATATTATCATGCTCTTTGTCGTGTCGGGTAAGATACAATATAAACTTCAGTCTATACCATGGATCATACAATACATGCTCTAAAAAATATATTCAATTCATAGGTAAACCCAGGATATAAAGCTCTACAAATATACCCCATTGTTCAAGAGGTTCAACATGTACTCAGCACATTTCCACTTCCTTCCTCAATGTCAGCTTCATATGATGAAGCCACTCTATCTGTCTCGACTATAATGGAATTCGATGAACACATCCAAGATTTCATGAAACTCTATCAGTCTACAACCATCCAATAATATTAAAGTTAATGAGAGGCACTACACCCATAAAATCATGAATTCTATAAGTGAATTATGATAGAAACTAGTCCAGTATAGCTCAATATGGCATCCATGTAACCAAAAATGAAATGCAACATTTGTTAAAAAATCTCCTTACTAAAAACAAAAATTGATGCTATTATTAAATTTGTTTGACAATGATAGATTTTTTAAACATACTTGGTCATGTAATAGACATTCGAACATGATGCAGTATGCACCCAAATGGTGTGTTAGAACTGTGATGAGTCTATGTCTCTAAATACTCCTGTCAAATATAACATCATAAGTGATAAATAATAAGAAATTAAATTCATTAACAACTACTAGAATTAAAAACCAATAGAGATTAGTGATCATACTAGTGACCATGAGGAGTGTCATCTAACACCTCTGCTAGAAGTGGCAGACTAGCATGCACAAGGATGAATGAAGGGACACACTCCCATGACCAAATATAAAGAAGGATGACACATCCCCTGAGTTCTGTGCAGTCTCTATGTCCTACCATGTGTAGTGATCTATATATGTATACCATGTAGGATGATACCCCTATATATATATATATCCTAACCCAATAAAATTTTTCTATTAGGTTTAGATATATCATGTGCATGTGTATCTCTGAGTGATCAGCACACATAATCCCTCTAATGAGTCATAATTTATATTAATTTTCATAACACATGATAATATGGTCATCATCATCATCATATATATGTTGAAACTATCCAAAATACTGATCCAGCTTGGTCATCGATATTGAACCACCATCTATATCCCTATAGTCGGCCAAAATTTTGATGCCTCATAATTTCTGAACAAGGTCTGTCCAAGTAGTACGTGTGGTTCCAACAATGGATCCCCACTGGATAAGAAGACCAAGAAGCACCACGACATCCTCGAGGGTGATGAACATATCTCCCTTTGAAAGATGGAATGTGTGTGTCTCTAGTATCCACCTCTTCTTCAAGGTAGTAAGAAGGTTATGTTAATCAAATGTGAAATATAACACTTCAATTCTGTAGAGTCCTACACGACATAGGTATGGTATAATGGCAGGTGGATGCAGCTTGTGATGAAAATGGTATGCTCGACGCACCCTGATCTCTTGAACATCACTATCCTCTTGCAATGCCTAGAAAACACGACTATCCTACTCAGTGAGTTGTATTATATCGTCCATATATATGTAAAAAAATGAAATGAGTTGTAAGTGTAAAATGAAAGGCCTAGGAAACCTAATTAGCCTACTCTGTGAGTTGTATTATATCATCCATGTATATGTAAAAAAATTAAATGAATTGTAAATCTAAAATGTAAGTATAACGTTATAGTCAAAATATTGTTATGAGTTATAGAATTTAAGATATGATATGTTTATTCACATTGTTTTATGAACTTATTTCTTACCAAAAGAGAAGGAAATGTCTTCATGTTTTACAAGCATATTAATAAAGTGTTTTTGAGATATGTTTTTACCTAGAAAATGGTGTCTTGTAAGATATGGTATTATATATTTATATATATATATAATAATTTTTTAATTTTTATCTAAAAAATTACTAGAAAATGGTATGCATTGTAATTTATGTATGATTTCACACATGATGGTATGTTTCATGATTATTTCCTCCCATGTTTTATTTATGGTTTAGCCATGTATATATTTATAATGTGTTAATTTCACATCAAATTCAATTTAAAGATTTATTTTAATTTGAATATGAAGGGCTTATAGTTTTTTGATAGTAAAAGTATTTGGTGATGGAAGAAAATTATAAAAATTGAATAATCTTATAATAAAACCATATAATTAACCATATAAGAATATATTATAAGGGACAATACATCATTTTTGATGATAGTGTGAAATTGATCCAACAATGTTAGGGAATAATTTAATGTTATGACCTTCTTTGATGACATACAGTGTGTCTCAAACCATTACCATATTCTTGAGGCATGTCCATATCATTCGAAATCCTACTGAACATCGGTCTTCCTCGTTTATGAAACATGTTGATGTCATATATCACTATTGGATGGCCTTAGATCATTGGGAAATATCAAAATTCCCCAATTGGTGTCCCTAGTGTAGTATGAAAATTCGAAATGGTGTCTATCTGGTACATTGGATCAACATATTCTTCCCATGATATGTTCACATATGCACACACTGTGATGGCATGTGCACATGGAAACCTTAAGCCCTATAAGTGTGCACATTACCACTACCTCACTTCCAAAAATACCATCATTTTTCACTGATTCAATTTTTTATGGGGTCTGAACACTCTTGAATGTAAAACCGAGTTACTTCTTAGTGGAAAAGGAAAACACGATAACTAGAATATTCCTTAATGATATTTTTAATATCTCTTTAATATTTGTTTCTTTACCTTACCCCTGTTGAATCCCATCTAAGGATATTTTTTATCTATTAAATAAGTACTTCATGAACTGATACAATGTATCTGAATTTAGGGTAGTTATAAGTAAATTGGGAAGCTCTATAAAGACATTGTTGATGAAATCCATAATGTTTGTTGTTATGTGTACATACATATTCACCCCATAATAGACAAATGCCCATTTTTATTTTGGAATCCATGTCATATAATCATACACCTCTTAATTAGAATTATATAATTTTTTAAAATGTTCATCAAAACATTGTTGATATGGCTCATATGCTACATATAAGTCAACATATTTCACATAAATTGATTTTATTTTTACATTGAAATTGTAATAAATAACGAAGGCACTTTATACCTATCCTCATGACTACCTTCTTTATAGGTTCATTATGGAATGTTTTTTTTGAAATTTCTATTAATGTGTCTAATTAAGTGAAAATTATGTCCATTGGGGGGTCTCTATATACCAAGGTCTGGATTGATTTCCTCATTGATTACCCAATGTTGATCATATATCGAACATACACCCTGAATATTGGTGAAATGTTTGCTGATACAAGCAAAGAACCAACTCCATGATTCATAGTTTTTTCTCTCCATAATGGAAAAGGCAAGAAGAAGAGTTGAACAATTTTTATCTCAGGTTGCTACACTCAATAATATACCCTTTTATTTTCTATATAGAAATGTTCCATCAATCTATATGAACTGTTTTCTGAAACGAAATATGGAGGTAAATGGGATGAATGACTAGAACAACCGATGAAATTAAACACGATATGGATCAATTCTATTATCTTGATACAAAAGTTATTATGTATGAATATGTAACAAAACATGGTTTTTTTGTCTCAATATGGCTATCAATTATGGAAACACCCAATACAAGTCATTCCAATCACCATAGACTTTCCCGATTTCCATTTGTTTCTCCATCCATGCCTTATTATATGAAATATTAATGCCAAATTATTTTTGTATCCTGTCTTTGAAATAAGGGTATAGGAAAATCCTGGAATGTCATAATCATCTTGATGACAATAGATGACATAAATTCAGCACTAAATGAGGTATGATATTGTTTTGGGAAACGATGAAGGAATTTATAAGATACCTCTATCCTAGATATTCTCTGACATTAAAATGAAATGTCTATAATCACCCTCAAGAGGAACCTACAATCATCCCCAAAATTCTCACATCATATGATATACATAATATAGCTTGATTCCTAAACTATATTTGTATGGTTCCTCTCAATGTGAAATCTCTTTAGTGTACCTTTTGATGAATCTTTAATTGAAAAATTCTTTCCTACGTATAAGGTTTTATCTGGCTCACTAAACATGTCTGGTAAAATCTGGGAATCAGTTGTGGGTGTGAAAACATTAAATTCAAATTCAGAAACATATGATTTCTTATGAACAAGATTCAAAAAAGTGTTGGATGATTTATTGTGGTTCAAGGCTATAGTATAACTAATGAATTTCTAAAAATTAACTCCCCAATATCCCCTACTCCATCCTCATCAGCACTATTTTCACCATTTGTTCCATCATTGCTAAAATCCTCATCAGAAGATGGATTTATATATATATTTGGGAGATATTATATGTTATCTTCTTCATCATTGGTGGGAATAGGCTCAATTTCAATGGTGGACCATCTTCAACCACTCTTGTAAGCCTATGACTTCGTACAAAAGGGATTTATTTTTGTATAGTGGAAACATAAAAATATAACTCCATTGTGGTAATATATGACCATTCATAAAATAAATTTTTCCCTTTTACCGACTATGCATCAGCAACCAATGGAAAATCTAGATGCCACAGTAGTGTTGGGAATTGTAAATATCTATAGCTCATAGTCATGATCTCGTGATTGTGTCCCAGATTTAAGGAACTACCAATTGTATCATGAAGTTTTATTAGGGTGACAAAATCAGCTACACTAACCACTATTGTTGGTTGTGTGCTGTAAGAATATCCTTTCTTAGTTTGAATAACCTCCTCGTATCAATACACATTGGAAAACATGAATCTCTACATCATAAATGTATTTAGATCAAGATTATGATAGTGTAACTAATAATGATAATTAGATTTGACCATATAATATTTATTATAATAAACTTTTAGAATTTATTTTTATACCCCAAAACATGACACTAATTTTTCGGTATATAAATTTTATTAAAATATATTTCACAAAAGTTTTTGGAAACTGATGTAAAAAAAGAAGATAACACCAAACCAGTTTAATTATCATTGAAAAAATGAATATTATGATAATATAATGTGAAATGAATAAGAAATAACACATTAAATAACACATGAATGATTTAAAAAATATACAAGAAATACCTTCACAATGTTTAATAGAACATGGTTTGGATGAGATGAGTCTTACTTTGGATGTGAAGTAAAATCCATCTTATTTTTAACTGATATCTTATTAACATCATCAAAAGATATGTACTTAACTTTTTAATTTACTAAATATTTTATCCTTATAATAAAATATCAAAGATAACATCTTATATATGTAATTATAAAGGAAATGTTTTATTGAAAATTCAAAAGTTATATACATATCTTTTGATGATGTTATTATTCTTCTAGTTGAATATAACATGGATTTTATATCACATTTGAAGTGAGTATCATCTCATTCAAACCATGCTCTATTGAAAAGATCCAACTTATTAATTGTATCTTGTAACTCATTCATGTGTTATTTAATCTGTTTTTTCTTTTTCATTTCACTTATATGATCATAAATTTCATTTTACCCATGATTATTAAAATAATTTGGTGTTATCATCTCTTTACTTCCCATTTCAATACATTATATGATTACTATTTACAATGAGGGTTGGCCATATAGTCTTTATGATTCTATAATTTTATAACATCTTCTTACATAAAGAAATATGATAACAAGGTTTCATTGTATATTTTTAATAATTCTAATGGTTATTTAGAAGTTTATAATGAAAATATGAATCGCCTAAAATATATCACTCAGGAGTGTCAAACTACAACGCAACAAGACCCGTTATCATGTACTCGGATACCCTGAGTCAAGCCTAGAGCACATTTTCAGAGTTATTACTCCAAGGTACATATGTACCAGATCCACATCCACTTGATTGTATCTAGAAATATTTTATATTTCTTAGATAACCACATAATATTTATACTACCAATATTTTAAATAGTTTTCTTAATTCTTAAATTATAACACTAGTCATTACATAACAATTAGTTAAACCTTATTTTATCATTAGTTAACCATTATAAAATAATCTCTTAACCATTAATTTTGCAATTTTTAATCAACATTTAATCATTCATTATTCATCCCTTAATCAACCTTTAATCATGCGTTAATCATTCTTTAATCACCCCTTAATCATTCTTTAATTGTTAAATAATCATTTCTTCCTTATTCATTCCTTAATAAATTTCTAATCATCACATAATAATAATTTCATCAAAATTTAATCAATACTTAATCAGCATTTCATCATTACAAAATCCTAAATTTATAATAATTTAATTTGTATTTAATTATTAATAATAATAACTATGATTTTTGAACTATATATGACTAACTAGACTATATAAAAAATAAAATATTTTAAACAAAATAAAGATAATTCAACTAAAAAAACAAATAACATAAAAATAAATAATAAAAAACACCTCTAAATGATGTTTCACAAAAAATGAAGACTTATTTTAGGCTACTAGATCCACCATGCACAAATAGAACTTCATAGAGAGGGATAGATCCTAGAACGTAGATAGAAGGTACAATTTCTAAACGAGAGGGATGGTGGTGGATTTGAAGTGAGGAAGATGTGTGTGGGGGGTGCTCTTTTATAGGTCCTTAAGTTTCTAGAGACCAGGGTACCCCTTTTTCATTTACAATAGTGAAAGGCACAAACCCCTGGCTATATTTTTCCATTTATTATGTAGAATGGTGTGCCACCCCCAGCTTCCTTTGCACATTACTGATATGGGCAAAGCTGGTTGGGAGGGTATAGGCACCTATATCAATCATTCTTGCATACTTTTTAAAAAAAATTAACTTTGACACATTTAAAATAAAATATAAAAATATGTATGAAAAAACTCCCCACTAGTGCACCTCCACACATGCTCATATGTGAATAATCTTATGGGTGTTTTAAACACCCAAGCCTATACATATGCTTGGCCATCTCTATAATAATCCACTACCATGGATATAGAGGTTGAACATATTCCCCACATATATAGTGGTATCATGGATACATTTGGATGGCTATTGTTACACCCCAAGCATCCATGGTACACTTCACATGGAATAATACAATAGCTTGCATTGTACGCAACATCATGTTCTTACACACCACGACCAATCAAACTACCGGTTATGAATAATAATAACCACTTTTTCAAATTTTATAAATTTTATTTTTCAAAATTTACTTCATTTTTGTATTTGGAATATCAAAATTTCCTTTGGGTGAATTTTTGGTATTTTTTCTGAAAACATTGATTTTTTGATGAATAGTGAGAAACACTGCGTTATTGTTTAAAACCGACTTTTTATTTAAATAACTAATTTTTTTATTTTAATTTATTATAGGTACAAATAGATACATAATATCTATATAAGTTCAATATAATTCATTGGAGTCATTTTATAATAATATTATATATATATATATATAATTCTATTGATCATTTTACCGTCTTTTACCGACCTTCTAGGCGCATTTGAAAATTTGCATAAAACATAATTTTACCATATCTATGAATTTAATTTCAAAAATTCTGGAGTTTCGTTTGACATCACAATTTAATATTTGGTTCAATAAGATGAAAATATTTTTTGGTGAATAGTAACTTTTGACTTTTATTTTCCACGGTTAAAAGTAAATACGTTAATTACAGGTAAAAATTGATATTATAATTACTGTAACACATGTCATAATTCTACTAGATATTTTTAATTAGACCAAAATCAACCTTAGGAATAAAATATTATCCTTTTGGTCCACTTGGATTAGATTAGGACATTTATTATTATTTTAAATAAAGAAGAGTTAAAAGTGTTAAATGCAATGTTAAATAACTAAACAATTTTTAATATGGGGTTATACAAAAGATAAATTCTACTATAAATATTAATTATAAAAATAAAACTATTTTCTACATAATGTTATTTGATTTATAATTTTTAGATGTTAAATAATTAAATTTATTTATGACACAATGATGATGTAGTAATTATCTTATTAATGAAAGATTAAAATAATTGATATTATAAATAACCAAATAATTGTAAATCGAGACTTATGATGAACTAAACTAATTATATAGGTTAATATGACATTTTAGGGTTTATTAAATATTTTTTTTTCTATTTGGTAATGTTGTTATGACTTAAAAAAACAAAATACCAAATAGTGTCAAAAGTAACATAAATGAGTTTTTAAAAAAAATAATATATTATTAATTGATATATTATTCCTTAAAATATAAAAATTGTCAAAAGAACTCAATAAAGGTTAGATAAATCAATTATTAACCACTTGGAGTTCTCTTGAAGTTTTATTGTAAGTTTATTAACAATTTATTATAATAATACAAGAATACATGGTATAAGTTAAACTATTTAACTAAGAGTTAAATCTAAATAATAAGGTTAATAAAATGACCTAAACCTCTCTAAAACCTATTGGTTGTGAATTTTTTGACCCATAACCACATTATCCTCTAAATATATCATTTTTATCCATTATAAACTGAATATGATTTTATTATAATATAATAATTCAAGATTTTCCTAAAGAGACCCTCACCTCTCTTATAAAAGGGTTCTTCACCTTCACTCCAAATCACAACTCGAAAGACATTTGGATCTGAAAAACCCTACTAAAATATCCTCATAACTACCCTAAAATTGACATATAGTCATTACTATGATAATAAATCCATCATAAGGATCCATTTTGATCAAATCAAAAGGAAACACCCGAAGAAGATGTAATAATTTCACCACCTCTTTCCATGTTCTTTTATTCTTATAAATCCCCTTTCTTTTTTGTTTCAATATCCAAATATTAACCCTATTAACATATACATAATTTAATTTTATTACAAATATGGTACAATTAAATTCATTATTCTATCCATCCTATGAATTATATGTCACCATACGCGCGTACGTACGACTTTCCATCTCTACATCATGGTGGAGTTTGTTATTCAAACACTTAATTATTTGGATGTGTATAATAATGAGTATAACTGATTTAAATAACAAATATAACATGTTATGGAATATGTTTATATGAAATACCATCCAATTATACACAATTTCTCCATCAATTGAATGATATTTTTGCTCGTGCGTACATACGGATTACAGTCACCACGAATGCGATAAAATTTATTCCCCATCATAACCATTCAAGAATAATTTTCATTTTAGGATTAAAAATAATGTGACAGAACTTAATATCATTCTATATATGAATAAAATACATCCTATACATAAAAAACCTGTCATAATTAACCAATCATATAAAGAAAAATGAATCATTTAACACCGGAAACAAGGATACTACTAAAATATTATTAACGAAGCAATATTAGAAGATCATATATTATATAATATTTATGTATGTGATTATTATATAAATTAATAACAATCATTTAACTATTATACTAGAGTTTAACGTACCCTCTATCATGTAAATGTACTATCTAAGGTTTAATTCTAAAATCTCTTTATTATTTGAGGTTGTTTATACGTGAGTATCTAATGGGACCTCTTTATAATCCACTTTTGTGTTTCATAAAAAATTATTTCGAAACATTTATACTATTCCAATTCTATGGATTAAAGTCATTTATACCCTTGTTTTTATTTTTATAAGATATTTATAAAGGAATCATTTTGACATTTTCCAAACAAGGCCCTTTACCAGCTATTCGACAAAATTAAGGAAAGAATGTTTTTTAACTTATACAGCGGGTGCAACTATTTTTCACTTTTATAACACCTTAGAAGCTTCCCTTACAAGCATATAAAAATAATTTAAAAATGTAATTTTATTTTATAATTATAATAAATTTAAATGATTTAAAAATAGAAATAGATATTTCCCTCATATAGTTTTGATTTAATATATGTCAACATCCATTGATTGGTTTTACACTTGTTTGATATTGATTTATTATGATAAAATCTTCCATATTGTATATAAGGTTTTTTGATATGTATGATTTTGGTTGTGTTATTTTTATACCATTCATGGTTTATAGTTAACAGATAAAAATTTTGTATGCTTGTTTTAATACGAATGATTATGTTATGTTTCAACCTCTTCATACGAGGGATGCATTGGACTTAGTGAGTGACAAGTGTATCCCTCTATAGCTCATCGATGAATCAGTTGGTATAATGAGACATACTAGTGTATTTGCATAAGGCCTTGACAAAATATTATTTGAATTCTTATCACGAGGCCTTTACTATGTGGTTATGATGTCCAACATTATGAATTCCATCATTATGAAATTGGCTATTGATGTTACATAAGATTATTCAACTATTAGAATATCTATTGGAATAAGTAAATGGAATTATTTGATTTATCTTTTCCATATTATACTGAATTTTATGTTTAAAAGTATTCTGTTTTAGTCTTATACATTGCCTTAAATGATTATGCTTATTTTTGAATGTTTTTGATATATTGTTAACCTTACTGAGCATCTGATCTCATCCCTTTCTTATGATTTAATTTTCCCATGATGTGAAAAAGTATATTATAACTAACCTGTAGGGATAGTCTAAGGGATGTGATTTTGTTAAATGGAGACACAATATTGTAATTTTTCTCATAATGTAATGTAAGACTTATGTATGTATCTAGATCTTCCAATGCTACTAAATTGATCGGTCTTTTGGGAAATGATTCTTAGTATAAGACAATATTATGTAATAATGCACCGACTCTATGTAACTAGTGGTGGGGCATTATAGTTGGTATCAAAGGAAGTTTAGCTCAATCCTTGGAAACTATATATAGAAAAACACTAATTAGAAAGAATTACCCTAAGATAGACTTTGAGGATTTGTATATAAGAACATCCTTGAATTTTGTTAATGTAGTGCTTTTGTGATTTTTACAAGCATTAAATCCATGTCTGGATATGAGAAAGTAGTGGAGGCTCTGGAATAGTTAAACCTAGGAGTGAAAAATATGACTGGTTGTTTTGGGCTTTACCCAGGGTATCCTGGTACTTGAAAACGGGGCCTGCTACACTCTTGATTTCGACACACCTGAGGGATATTCTAAGGTTAAATTTACATATTACTTACAAAACATTATGTTGTTTTTATGAGTATATAAGTCCTCAAATAAAACCTTTTTAGTATTATGGATTATATCTATAAACTTTTCAATTTATGTGAAGTGTTTAAAAAGTTTGTAATTATGTATTGCGATTTGTAAACTAATTTAGTGCATGACAATATTTATAAATGGTGCATAGTGGAAGGAATGTATACCATATCAATGAACGTAATACATGTAGAGATTTATCTCCTACTTGAGATAATTATAGTGGATCAAGTGATGCAACAGGTTCTGATCAGCTTATCACCATACTAGGATGACTCACTCAGGTTATGAATAATAACCTTACCCATATGGATCACCCTCATCCAAAATACAGAGGATCAATGTTATACAGCTTCATGAGAAAACAACCAAAAAAATTCTATGAGACTATAAATCCATTTGTAGCTGAGCAATGGATAAGTTACTTATAAAATATATTTCTTTCTTTGGGGAGTAGCGAAACGGAAAATGTTGTCATGGTAGTTTATCACGTCATAGGAGATGTAGATCAATGGTGGTCATTGATTAAAAAAAAGAATGATGAAGAAGTATAAAATGTAGAATTGAGGGATTTTAATGATATTTTTGTAGAAAAATAAATTCCTTGTGACCATCAAGAGGATATAGAAAGACAATTCCTGATTCTGTGGAAAAGGAGGATGAGAATGTCCCGAAGAATGAGTATAACTTTACAAGGTTAGCAAGACCTGCAATAGATTTTATATTTAACCCATGGAGTAAGATTGATTGATTCTTTAATCAGTTAAAACCATTTGTCCATGAAGGATTGGTATCACATTACTTATAATTGTACGAATATCTTCTATCATGTGATATCATGACAGAAAAGGAATTCTCTAAGTCCTATAAATTTAAAGCAATGCAATAGATGATGAGATTTACTGAACACTCTGGAAATTGAAATAAAGGGAAGAATGGAAAATTTAATTTATCATCCTATATTAAATGTGTAAATAAACACCCTTGTACTTTCCTGAAGGGAATGGGAGTCTATTACAGGTGTGGTGAAAAGGTCCACCAAAATTGTTATTATAAGGAAAATAATGAGGCTATCAATGTTGAAGGATAAAATTATAGAGAAATGGGTCATTATAAAAATTAATATCCTCAGTGCCAAGGAAACATACCTTGGAAAGGGGAAAGAGAGCAAGGCCAAGCTAATGTGATCACAACTACTAAGGTTGATGTTCTGAATTATGAGGTGGCATGAAATTCAATGTTTTCCTCAAATTTAACCAATTATTTATTTGATTATCGATCATTACATTGTTTCATATATTTCTAGATTGATAAGAAAATTAGATATTAATAATTTGATTTGAAATGGGAGTAGTCAGTTAAAACTCTTGAGGTAAATATCCTCACAACAAAATTTTATGAATCTGTTCCCATTAGGGTGTATAAATGTTTTTTATCTACTTATCTCATCATCACACCCATGATTGAATTTGATATAATCCTTAGTATGGATTGGATTTCAGACCATGATGCAAAAATTTATTGTAACAATAAGGTGTTTACAATTTTCAATAATGATAAAGAGTACCATATCTTTAGAGTAGAAATGTCAACACATGATTCTTATCTAGATCCACCCACTATAGATCTAATAAATTAAATTATTGGGGTGGAAGAGAGTTAAATAAATATGGGTGGGGAAAGGAATGTTCAAATAGAGGATGTAACTATTGGAAAGAATATGTTGATGTGTTTCTAGAAGATTTCCCTGGACATCATCTAGAATGAGAAATTGATTTTTCCATTGATTTATTTCCTGGTTCAAGGCCCATATCGATGACCCCGTATAGAATGGACATTGTGGAATTATTGGAACTAAAGAAACAACTAGAGGAATTGAGTAATAAATTAATTATTCTCCATAGGATTATCCATGGGGATCCCATGTTCTTATTGTTAAGAAGAAATATGGATCTATGAGGTTATGCATTGACTACAGTAATATCAATGCTATAAAAATAAAGAACAAGTATCCACTACCTCACATTTATGATTCAATCAATCAAATTCAAGGAGCTAAATATTTTTAATAGATTGAACATTGATCTAAATATCATCATTTGTGTGGGAAGAATGATGGAATTCTGAAAACAACATTTCATACAAGGTAGAAGCATTATGAGTTTACAGTAATGCCTTTTGGACTGACTACTACACCCTCTATTTTCATGGCTTCAATTAATAGAGTTTTTAAGGAATATCTTGATGACTTTTATGTGGTTTTTATTGAGTATATTTTTTTATAATCCAAAAGCTACAAAATTAATTAAAATAACTTCAAAACTATTCCAAAGACTCTTAGATGAAATATATTATATTGGAAGTTTAGCAAGTGTGGATTCTGGATTTAGAAGATTTCTTTTCATGGAAATATTATCTCTATAGATGGAATCTATGTTGATCCTTCTAAGATAATAGAAATACAAGAATGAACATGAACGAAGAGTATAACTGAGGTATGCTGTTTTATTTGTTTTCCAGGTTATTATTGGCATTTCGTCTATAATTTTTCCCGATTACCTATCCCATTAACCAAGATCACATGTATAAGGGTTAAATTTGTTTGGAAAAAAGAGTTTGAAGAATGTTTTGAAGTAATGAAGTAAAGATTATTCAATGCTCTAATCTTGAATCTACCATCAAGGAATGATGATATTCTTATTTATAGTGATGCTTCAAAGAATGGAATTGGTTATGTCCTTATGTAGAATTATAGAGTTATTGCCTATGCATCACGATGGCTAAAAATTAATGAGAATAACTATACCACTAATGATATTGAGTTAGTAATTGTAATATTTTATTTGAAGATATGTAGACACTATCTCTATAGTGAAAAAATGTGAGATATTTACCGATCAGAAGAGTTTAAAGTATATTTTCTGACAAAAAGAATTCAACATGAGGTAAAGACGATGGCTTGAACTACTCAATGATTATAATTTCACTATACACTACAACCTGGGGAAGGAAAATAATGTGGCAGATGCTTTGAGAAGAAAATATCATTGAAATTGTTCAAGATGTGAGTTAAAAAGGCTCATATGTTCATGGATATTATAAACATGGATATGGGAATAATCATGGAAGGTGAACCATCAATACTTTTTCAAATGGTTTCCAATCAAACATTACTAGAAATGATAAAATGATCTCATACTGATGATGTAGAGTTTCAAAAGAAAATTATAGCTATGAATGATGAGAGATTAGTTTACTTCATATATAAAGATGGAATTTTGAAATTTGGGAAGATACTTTGTGTTCCTAACATACCTGATCTAAAAAGGGAATTTTTGGATGATGCTCATAGCTCCAATTTCATTATACACCCTGGTAGCACTAAGTTGTATAGTGATTTGAAGGAACATTTTTTGTGGGACAACATGAAGAGAGATATTTTTGATCATGTGCCATGATGTATGGTTTGTCTACATATTAAGGCAGGAAGACTACATCCTGGAGGAGTCATGCAATCTCTTCCCATACCCGAGTGGAAATGGAATGATATTATGATGGACTTTGTCATGGGTGTACCAAGGACTCCTAGAAGGAATAATGAAAGTTGTGTCATTTTTGATCATCTTACCAAGTCAGAACATTTTCTTTCTATTTAAAAAGATTTACCTCTTGAATGTTTAGCAAGAATATATATATTAATGTTGTTGTAAGACTTCATGGGATACCCATAATGATTGTTTCTGATCATGATCCCCATTTTTCATCATGATTCTAGAAAATTCTTCAAAAATACCAAGATACTGAACTTATTTTGAGGACCGCCTACCACCCTCCAACTAATGGATAATTATAATGTACTATTGAAACCTTAAAAGACATGTTGATATCTAGATCACATTATTTTCATGGTATGTGGTATCATTATTTACCTCTGGTAGAATTTTCATATAACAATAGCATTCATTCAATTATTCTGATGGAATTATATGAAGCATTATATGGAATGATATGTCACACAACAACTTGTTGGGATGATGTTGGTGAAAGAAAAATCATAGGCCTAGTACTTGTTGAGGAATCAATGGAAAAGGTGAAGGTTATCCAAACCCACATCAATGAAGCTCAAAATTTGAAAAAGAGATATGGAAATAACTGAAGGAATTAATTATAATTTCAAGTAGGAGATCATATATTCTTGAAGGTATCTCCATGGAAGGGTGTTATATGATCCGATAAGAAGGTAAAATTAAGTCCCATGTGCATAATACCTTTCAAAATTATAGAATGAATTGGAGTTGTAGCTTATCGTTTGGCAATACCACAAAGTCACTTCAAAGTTCATGATGTGTTCCATGTATCACTGTTATGAAAATACATTCCTGACCCAACACATGTACTCACTTATGAATAAATAGAATTGGAACTCGATTTTTCTTATTGGGATGATACTGTCAAGATTCTTTATTCTAGAGAACAAGTGCTGAGAAACCAGACAGCTCGTCTGGTGAAAGTTCTACGGACAAACCATAAGATGGAAGAGGCATTGTAGGAACTCGAGGAATTTATGATGAAGAACCACCCGAATAATTTTATTCTGTTATATTCTAGAAATTTTGAGGATGAAATAATTTTTAGGAGGGAGGAATGTAACCCCCCAAGATTCCATGGTACACTTCTTTTTGAATAATACAATAGCTTGCATTGTACGTAACTTCAAGTTCAAACACACCATGACCAATCAAACTAGAAGTTATGAATAGTAATAAAATATTTTTGAAATTTTATAAATTTTATTTTTCAAAATGGAAATCATTTTTGGATTCGGAATATCGGAATTATTTTACTGTTAAATTTTGGTATTTTCTGAAAACATTCAATTTTTTGATGAATAGTGAAAACACTGCATTATTGTTTAAAATAAACTTTTTAATTAAATAATTAGTTATTTTATTTTAATTTATATTAGGTCAAAATCAATACATAATAATTATATAAGATCAATGTAATTTTTTGGATTCATTTTATAATAATATTATATATGTAAAATTTTATTGATCTTTTTACCGTCTTTTACCCATCTTCTAAGCGCATTTGGAAATTTGTATAAAAAATAATTTTACAAATTCTGTGAACTGAATTTCAAAAATATGAGAGACATGGTTAACATCAGCAAGTAAAATGTTGTTCAATAGGATGGAAATATTGTTTGGTGAATAGTAATTTTTGACTTTCATTTACCACGGTTAAATGTAAATTGGGTAATTAAAGGTAAAAAATAATATGATAATTAACATAACACATGTCTTATTCTATATTATATGTGTATTTTTACCAAAATAAACCTTAGGAAAAAAATATGATCATTTTGGTCCGCTTGTATTAGTTTAGAACATTTATTATTATTCAATTTAAATAAAAGATAATAGTGTTAAATTCAATGTTTAATAACTAAACCATTTTTTATTTAGCATTGTACATAATACAAATTCGACTATAAATATTCAGTAGAAATCAAAAAATATTTCATACATAATGATATTTTATTTATAATTTTTATACATTACATAATTAAATTTTTTTATGAAACAATGATGATGCAGTAATTACCTTATTAATGAAATATTAAAATAATTTTTATTATTAATATCCAAATAAATGTAAATTGATACTTATAATGAATTAAAATAATTTTCTAGGTTAATATTACATTTTAGAGTTTATTAATTTTTTTAATTGATAAAGTGGTTATGACTTTCACAAAAACAAAATACCAAATAGTTTCCAAATTGACATAAATGAGTTAAAAAAATATTATATTATTAATTGATATAATATTCATAAAAACATAAGGATCATCGAAAGGAATTAGATAAGGTTATATATATCAATGATGACCCACTTGGGGTTTTCTGGGAGTTTTATACTATTTTATTAATTATTAATTATAATAATATAAGAATACAAGGAAAAAGTTAAACAATTTAACTAAGAGTTAAATATAAAAGATAATGTTAATAAAGTGACCTGAACCTATCTAAAACCTATTGGTTGAAAATTTTTCGACCCATAACCACCTTATCCCTTAAATAAATTATTTTGAAAATATTATAAACCGAATATTATTGTATAATAAAATAATATTTCAAGATTTTCCTAAAGTGACCCTCACCTCTCTTATAACAGGGTACTTCCCTTTCTATCAAAATCACACCTCCAATGCCATTTGGATTGGCCAAAACATACTCAAATGTCCTCCCAAAAACCCTCAATTAGACCTTGAGTCCTTACATTGACCAGAAATCCAACCTAAAGAGTCCTTTTGATCAACTCAAAAGGAAACATCCGAAAAAAGAGTTAATAATTTCACCACCTCTTTCAAAGTTCTTTTTCTTCATCCAAATCCTCTTTCTTTGTTTCTTCCAAACCGAAATAATAAATTCAGTACCTTATATATAATGTGATGTTATTATAAATATTGTACAACCATATTCATTATTCTATCCGTCCTATAAATAAAATTTAACCATACGTATGTACGTACGACTTATCGTCTCCACGTTGTGGTGCAGTTTGTTAGTCAATCACATTATTATTTGGATTGGTATAATAATGAGTATAACTGATGCAAATAAAAAGTAAAAAATGTTAATGATTCGGTATATATGATATAACATACAAATAAATATAATTTCACCATCAATAGAATGGTATTGATGTTCGTGCTTACGTGTGGGTTATCATCTCCACGAACGCGATGAAATCCATTCGCCATGAAAACCATTAAATAATAATTTCCACATTATGAATAAAAATAATTTTTAAGAACTTAATATCATTCTAGATATGAATCAAATACATCGTATCCATAACAAACATGTCTTACATAACTTCGCATATTAAGGAAAATGAATTAGTAAACACCCGAAACAATGATACTACTAAAATATTATTAACAAAGAAATATCAGAAGATCATATATGATGTCATATTTCTGTATGTGGTTATTATATAATTTCATAAAAATTATTTACATATTATACAGTTGTTTAACGTACCCTCAATCAAGAAAAAGTTCTCGGTAAGGGTTAATTCTATAGTCTCTTTATTATTTGAGGTTGTTTATACGTGAGTATCTACTAGGACCTCTTTATCATCCACATCCATGTTTCATATAAATTTATTTCAAAACATTTTTACCATTTCCTAGATATGGGTGAAGGTCATTTATAACCTCGTTTTACATTTTATAAGATATTTATAAATGAATATTTACATCGTTTTCCAAATAAGGTCCTTTGTGACATATTCAACAAAATTAATAAATTTTTTAACTTACAAGGCGGGTGCAGCTATTTTCTGCTATTATAACACCTTAGAAGCTTCCCATAAAAACTTATAAGAATATTTTAAAAAATTAATGTTTCTTTTTTAATCATAATACTTTTAAATAATTTCAAAATATAAAGAGATATTTCTCTAAAAATATTTTTATTTCATTTATGTCATCATGCTTTGATGGGGTTTACACATGTTTGAAATTGATTTATTATGATAAAATCTTCCATATTTTATGGATGGTTTTTTTATTTGTTTTACTATGGATGTGTAATTTTTATACCATTCATGGTTTATGGTTAATGAATTAACAATTTTAATTCTAGTTTCAATATTAATATTTATGTTATGTTTCAACCTACTCATATGAGGAATGCATTGGACTTAGTAAGTGACATTTGGAGCCAACTATAGATCCTCGATGCATTTATATGTCTCATTAGATAAACAAGTGTCTTGGAAGAAGGCCTTGACAAAATTTTATTTGTAGTCTGGGAATGAGGCCTTGAATATGTGGTTATGATGTCAGGAATTATCCATTCCATCATTATGTGATTAGCTATTGAAATTTCATGCGGTTATTCGACTAGTAGAATATCAATATGAATAAGTAAATGGAATTATTTGATTTATCTTTGATATATTATAATGAAGTTTATGTTTAAAAGGATTGTGTTTTAGTCTTATACATTTCCTTAAATGTTTATGCTTATTTATGAATGTTTTCATTATATTGTTATCCTTACTGATTATCTGAGCTCACCCCTTTCTTATGATTTATCTTTCCCAGGATGTGAAGAACTATATTATCACTAACCTTTGGGGATAGGATAAGGTATATGACTATGTTCTACGAAGACACAATGTTGTTTCTATTCATTATATAATGTAAGACTTATGTATGTATCTAGAACTTCAAAGGATACTATACTGATTGGTCTTTCGGGGTATAATTCCTTGTATCATGCCAATGTTATGGAATAATTTACATACTCTAGGTAACTATGGTCCGGGTGTTATAACTAGGAAGTTAGAAATTTTTTATCAACACATAGAAAATATCTAAGATAAATATTCTATTTGAAAATAAAAATTCCAAACCATAATATAAAATCTAAAATTTATATTATACATTTTTGATGTTCCTATTTAAAAAAGATGAATATTATTTTCAAGGACATCACAATAAACCTCCTTAACTATTTAAAGACCTAATTTTTTTTATATTATATTCCCCATTTGATTGAGTAAATTCCTAATGTTTATAGAAAAAGCTTAAACTAAATTGGTTTTTTACTGATATATCATGTTTGCATTTAAAATAATGTTAACCATTTTGTTCATTCACTATATAGTCATTTTACAGTGACTATTAATATTAATATATATTAAATGTTATGAAAAAAACTAATTGCCACAGTTGGAATAAGTGATGTCCTTGACTAGTAGGATCATACCCTATGAATCCCATGTATAAGATTTTCAAAGGGATATGGAATCACTATAATTTTCTCTTGATCAACACCTAGATGATATTCAATAACTGAAACAAGAGAGAAAATATGTAAGCGATAATTTTAAACATATCGATATCATGGCCCAAACAACACTAATCGAGACACCCCAAGAAATCCCCTCCATCTCACACCATACCCTTAGGGAATATACTAGTGAAATAATGGATTATGTTTCTATAACATAGTAGTATGAAATTGTATGATTTATTTAATAATATAGTGATTATGTTTATCTCTCTCTATTATTTCATTATAAATTCAATTATATATGAGTTGATGAAATTTATATTTTTATATGAGGATACTAAAATTATAATTTTAGAAATTATATGGTTTTGAAAATATTTATAAAAAATAAATTAATTTTAAAATAAACATTATTTTAATATAATAATAATATTAAATTATTATTATTTATATACAATGATAATCTATATTAATAATACTAATGTAATAATTACCAGGATCATAAATTTTTTATAGTCTAAAAAAATTATTTTATAATAAATACGTTTTTTTATTTAAATGTGCAAATATTAATATTTATATAATTGTTAATTTTCATTAAATTTCATTTTTGGAACAATTACATTGAAATTATCCAATAGTGACTTTTTCATAATTTAATTATACAATCAATTTTTTGGGTAAAAATATTAATATGGTACAAATATACTATATGTATTATGAAATCATAATAGAGAAAAGGTGATGCAACTAATTCTATAAGATTAATTCACTACCGAATATAGATTTAACCTTTAAAATATTTGGTTTTTAAGATATTTAATTAAATTTACAATCCTTTTTTGGATCCTTTAAAAAATATATCATACATTAAGGATTATAAATGATTTTTTTAGGAACATGAATTACATCTATATCTCCAAGATTATTTTTTTAATATCTTATGTACATAAATAAATAAAATATTGAAATAAACTCTTATTTTTTTTTAAAACCATGGGTTTATTTTTTGGTTTTTATTATTTTAACATATAGATTAAAAAATATGTGCCTCGAAATTAAAAATAAAATCCTATTTTTTATAAGTTCCCACCCAAATTACAACTATTATATATTAAAAACCCATTTATAATGGAGTTTCACTCCATATACCAATCTAAATAACTCTCAATGTGTCCCTAATCTCTTTAAAAGATCCTCCCAAGCTTTTAGAGGTTCCCTCATAAGGCAGTTGATTATATTCTTCTCATTATTCAAGAACATTATTTTTATTATGAAATTAAATATTCAATTGTTCAGGATGGAATATGTTTTACACCCCACTTTTACTATCATTATGATGTCCAAATAATGATAGAAAATAGTTCTATCTAATTAAACCCTTATATGGAATATAATGTAAACATGCTATGCTTCCAAAATTACACTTTGAGTTTCCCATGACCAATTTTTTTTGTAGTGAACACATATCTGAATTTCAACTCAATGTTATTCACCAAGATGTTCCAATCATTTTTTATTGGGGGTATTTTTGTTAATATCTCACAATCCTACATTCTGGGATTAAAATTTATGAAAGTTATTCTTATGTTTTAAGGTCTATATAGAACACTAACCCATGTCCTTGATATAAATGTTAGGGGTGGGTACAAAATTATTTATCCCTCCAATTCTTCTGTTAATGTTATTATCACATGATATTCCATTTATAGTTCACATAGGGTTGTCCTACTCTCACTATGTAATGTTGTATTAGTGGTTAAACTTGGCATAATCATATGATATGATGATATACGTTGTTATGAAATTATTTTGTTTCTATGATTTTATCATCTTTTTTCATGCTTCATGCTTCAAGGATGATATATATCTTTATAAAACCTTCTTTGTCACCTTGATATGACTCTTTATTAACATATATTTTTTTCATCATGTTATGCTTTTATTATTTTGTTATTGGGCTATATAGCTCACCCATTTCTTTTATATTCACCCAATTATTTTTTGAATAATTATATGATTGATGGAATATGTGGAAATGTTTTACA
Source organism: Viscum album (assembly GCA_963277665.1). NCBI lineage: Eukaryota > Viridiplantae > Streptophyta > Magnoliopsida > Santalales > Viscaceae > Viscum > Viscum album. The sequence goes on from OY728130.1 coordinate 1,168,347,377, forward strand.
AATTTTTAATAATGTATTATACCCCTAATTAAATTTAATGGGATATTACTAAAATCCCACAAATACAGTAGTCCTCAATATTTTATGAGATTTTATTATGTGTTTCCATATATAATAAATCCTGAATTAAGGTGTATTAAAGATATGGGTTGTCATAGTAGGTGTCAAAGGAAATCCTTGTTATTTTGGGGGATTAGTATTATAAATCCTCAATGATGAAATAGGGATAAGTCTAAACATATTAAAATATCACAAAATTATTTTAATGTATATAGTAAGTTCTTTACATGTAACACAATTTCTGTATGGATAATACAAATAGGTTTGGATCTATAAGAGTTATTCTTATTGGTGGTAGCCCTAGAAGGGAGTATTGGAATCTGAATCAATCATTACCTATTGTATAATAAAGATACCTTGCTTCACACCTAGTTAGAAACTCTTGAGGGACATGATTTGGAAAATTCACAAGCACTCTATGGACCATTTTTTAGTTAAATATTTTATATAAAATTTTATATTTGGAAATTGACTATGGGTAACATAGATTTAAACATTGAAAATTGATATATTAATGAACATATGTCCTTCATGAGTTATAAAATCAATTTTAATAGATTCCATTTTATGTATTTAGTAGTTTTAAAATCCTCATCCATAATTTTCTATTTATTTTAGTCAATGGTTAGGAATAAGAGGAACGAAGTCTACAAAAAATGTGATGTGAAATGTAATGGATTCCAAAATAATATCCCCAAACTGATGATATTATGAGTTGAGAACATATGGAAAATAATTCCCAAATTAAATCATATTGTAAAATGAAATTTTAATATAGGGAAAATCTATATATCCCTCTGAAATAACATGTTTTAATGAAGAAATTTTGGCGACAAAGTCCTTCGAATTTTAGTGCATTTTCAAGTCCTATAATTAAAAAACAATGGGTCAACTATATTGAAATTATTTTATCCCCCCTTAAATTCTCTAAGGAAGAGATGTTTTTGATGTATAATTATCCCATAGAGGGATTATCTAATCAATGATGGACATTGGTCAAAAATAAAATTTCTGATGAAGGGCTATATGTTATGGAGTGGAAATAATATATATATTTGATAAATATTTTCCTCATTCTCTACAACTTATAATGGTGAGTGATTTAATTTTAATTAATAAAAAGGGTTATGAATCCATCAAGGATAATAATTTATACATTAGAAACCATGCATGACACCCCTCCATCATTGTGGTTTTTCTTGATTGAAAATTTGACTGCTTCTTTAGAGGGAAAAATAATTGTTCACAAAAGAATTAGAAATTAATGACATTGAAAGATATTGGGAAATTTTCAGATGTGACCTCAAATTAGAAATGAAGATAAAAAATTCCCATGGTTCTATGGGGTATAAATATACATGAAATAGAGAATATATTTTAATACTATAGGACTGATGGAAAAATATCGTAGTGTAATGAAATTCAATCATCCCACTTGTAAAATGTGTTGAAAATAGAATCCCTGAGATTTTTTTCAGGGGAAAAGTAAATTCTTTAGGTCTGGGAACGATGTAAACATAGCTTGAAAATATTTATAGAATAAAACCACTTGTATAATGGATAAAAGTAATTAACCCATAAAAATGCAACTTTCATTCAAATGCTTCAATTTTAAGGAATAAGGATACTATGTGAATCACTTCACTAAGAAAATGGTCTTGGATAATAACTGATGAAAATAATCTATATCTCCTAGAGAAAAATTGGGACCTTACGTCATTACAACTACTATAGCGTGTCCCAAAAATGATGTGGTGAAAGATATTCTTGTTATTACATCAAATATATTGAGCATAGTTTTTTATTATGGCCTATAATTTTTTTATTTCACATTTTTAATAGAACTATTGAAACCACACCAAAAAAATTTAAGAGGAAGTACATGTGAAAATGGAATATAGGAAAATTATTACATCCTATGTATATAATTTTCCCTTATTTATATTTTAGGGTGGAACATTCCATAAAACCTAGTGATACTCCCTTTATCATAATTCAATGTAATTTATGTTATTGATTTAATTTTAAATATATAGGGAAAACATAAACTACTAAGAGAAGGTCATTACCCACCATATTGAAAATATATATCCAATCCAATATAAGTTCAAGGATTAGGATGAATATCCTTTTTATCATAATCTCATACATGGTCATTATTTCCTTAAGAGAAATTATATCTGGTGAAAATGGTTGGGACTAAGGAAAATATCACACATGATGACATAACCATTAGTAAGAAAAATGTTAATGTGTTTCTTCATGAGTTTCTTGGTCGTACTCTATGTTGGGAGGTTGAGTTCTCTATAAAACTTATACTCATGGCTCTGTTAATATCCAACACTCCATATAGAATGTACACTATTGAACTTGAAGAGTTAGAGAAGTAAATTCAAGATAATATATACAAAGGGTTTATATATCCAAGTGTTTTACTATGAGGTGCACGTATCTTATTTATTGAGAAGAAGAATTGGAAATATGCCTCTGTATTTATTATCTTGAGCTATTGAAAACCATGATTAATAAAAAGTATCTACAACAATGGATAGATTTTGTTCGATCGGCTACATAGAGCCCAATACATTTATAAGGTGTATTTTTGGTTGACATATTATCATGTAAATGTGAAGAAATTGGATATCCCCAAGACAAAATTATATTTAAGGTACAACCACTAAAAGTTTATAGTGATTCAATTTGAACACATTAATACTCCAACTGCCATTGTGGTCATAATGAATTGATTCTGTAGAGGTTAAAAAGATAAATTTATGATATATTTTTATAGATTATGTTATATATCTAATATTAATGCATATAGGGACTTGAGGAGAATTTTAATTCTATACTGAAATCCCTTTGAAATTAAATAATACTTTTGGTGTATAGAAAATGTGTGTTTTGGATGGAGAAATCAATATTCATGGGGAATATTATCACTAATAAATAGGTATTTGTGCATTATTTAAAAATAATGGAAATTATAGGATTCCTTAGACCAATATTTTTGATGAATATACGCATTATTATTTGATTAGTTGGGAACCATTGTCGATTTTAAAAGTATATATGACTATTTCTAATCCTAGTAACAAATATAACTTGGAAGGGTGTGAAATTATTTTGGACTGATGATTGTTATTAAATATTTAATGATTTAATGAATAGGATAATCAATACACCTATGTTCAAAATACGCAGAAGTAGTGAATGATTCTTAATCTATAGAGATGCTACAAAAAAGGATTTAGTTTTTACAGATACAATATGAAAACATGATTGTATTTGCCTACCACTAATTAATGATCTTTGAGCAGAACTACAAAACACATGATCATGAATTGGATGAATTAATCTTCTAAATGATGGTGATATTATTTGTATAGTGACAGGTGTAACATATATATTGATCAAAATATTAGTAAGTATAACTTATAAAAAATTTTGTTCAATATGAAAAAATGTATGTTTTTTGAAACAATCAGGAATTTTTATTTTTCAATCAAATACCATCCTAGAAAGGTGAATAATGTGGAAGATTCTCTATGTAGATAAGATCCTACAAGCCTATCCATGATAAGGATTTAAAGGGATCTAATCATTATGGACATGAAGATAATTTACTTGAGAATTATAAAAATTACTTCATCCTACCATGATAAAATAACATCTAAACCATCTATACTCAAGAGGATCATGGAGGCCCAAAAAGATTATTTGGATATACAGAAAAAGGTATAAAATTTTATAGAGTTCATCTTTATAAATAAAGGAGTTATATGTTTCGGAAAACATTTATGTATCCCATTAAAACCAAAAATGAATAAAAAAACATTTGGATTAAACTTATAGATCATTCTTTTCCATTCATTTAGGAATCACAATGATGTATATGATTTTAAGAAAAACTTTTTTGGGATAACATAAAGGGAGAGAATGCAGAATTTATATCTTAAAGAATCGTATTCAAAGAATTCAAGGATAATGAAAAAACTTATAAAGTTATCATGCAAACACTTCCCATTGAAATTTTAATAAATAACCATGGATTTCATCCTAGGATACCCCAAGAGATATGATTATAATAACACAATCTAGGTTAAAGTTAGTTTCATTAAAAGATCAGCGCATTTCATGTCCATCATGTAAGATTTCAGTCTCAACCAACTCTCCATGATATCCATAATTTAAGTGTTAAGAATTAATTTAATGTCTCTATCAATTGTATTGTATTGATATCTATGGTTTAACTTAATGTTCTAGAGATTCCTTCAGCAACACCTGGTTAAAGAGTTGTGTTTCAGCAACATCTGGTTAAAGAGTTGTATTTCAGAACTACTTTTCAACCATATAAGTATGTTAAGTCTTATAGTAACATTAAAAATTTAGAGGAAATGTCGAGATATTTTTCAATGTATTTACAATGATATTGGGAACAATATCACCCCTAGTGTTTTTCTCATATAAAAAGGTTCTATTATTATATTTAAATGGAACCTTATGAGGCTTTATCAGGGAATATATTTCAAACTCTACCATGAAAGGATGAATTTAGATAGTGTACGATCATGGTAATATTTCATATTCAATAGATAACTGAGATGGTTAAAACCATTTGATACAATATGAAATAGGCACAATGTCAATAAAAATTCTATGTATAAAATAGAGAGTGAGACTTGGGCGTGGTGGTCAAAGATAAAGTGTTTTTAATATATCACATTGGATGAAAATAACATGTTCTGGGAATAATGGAAAGATTATTCCCAGATATATTAGAACCTTTGAAATCCTTAATATAATGAGTGTTATGAACTATTGACTAGAACTCCCACCAAACCTATTTGAAGTACCCGATGTCTTCCATGAATCATTATTAAGGAATTAAACACTAAAAACCTCACATATAATAAATACAGAGATGGTACCCTTGGATATTGATATTATACACAAGGAGTATTTAATGATGATTTTAGATTGTAGAGACAATTTTTTTTGAAATCAGACAACTCACCTGGTCAAAGGGTTATACAATAACCACAAGTTTGAAAAAGAAATATAGGAATTCGAAGGGGTGAGGAAATAATAGTACTCTTATCAGTTTAACATATGAAATGATATTTTATATTTAAAATTAATAAATGGGAAAAAATTAATGACTTGAACTTTTATATATTAAGTTTTCCTTTTGATTGAGTAAAATCCATATAGTTATAGAAAAAATATGCACTACTTAGGTTATTTTTGGTCGATAAATCCTATTAAATTTAGAATACCTTTAAATATATTAATTATTCATATTATAGAAATTGTATTGTGACTATTAACCTTGGAATATATTAAATGTTATCATAAAATTATATTGACATAAATTGCAAAAAGTTATGGCCTTCACTAGTAATATCATACCCCATAAAGCCCATATATCAGAGCTTTAAAGTGAGTTAGAATCACTAGGATTTTCACTTAAACAATCCCATGTCGATATTCAGAAACATAATCATGGGTAAGACCATCTATTAGGTAATTTCAATATTATTAAGACCACATCCAAAACCATGTTCACCGAACAACCTCAACAAAGCCCCACCAGGGTACACCTTACCTTTAGGGACCACAATGGTGTAACATGTGGTTAGGAATCTAGATCCTATTATAACTATTTTTATATTTTCTTTGTAATATAATAACGATATAGTGTCTAACTTTCAATTATTAATTTATATATTCAATTATTTATGAGTTGATGAAAATTAAATTTTGATATGATGAACAATTTTTTTTTTGAAAAATTTACAGTCTTAACAATATTTTTGATTAATTCATAAATTTTAATATAAATAATATTTTTTATAATATTTAAATAAAATAGTTTTTATTTATATAAATATGAATATATAATTAATAAGTCTAATGTAATATTTACATGGGTCATAAAATTATTATTATCATAAAAGAATTATTTTTCAGTAAATAAGTTTTTTTATTTAAAATTTAATGCTATCATATTTAGTGAATTATTTTGACTAAATTAACATTATTTTTGATATTATCATGTAAAAATTGTCCAATAGTTATTTTTTTCCTAATTTTTGATTATATTATGCTTTTGGGTAAAAATGACATATCGTGTAAATCTAGGTTATGAATTATGAATTAATAATATACCAATAGTGATGTAATAAATTATATAAAAGGAATCCATGAATAAATATATATTTTTCATTTAAAATAATTAGTTTTTGAAGTTATTTTAGTCGATTTATATTTCATTAATGAAACATCGAAAACCTATATTATATTTTACTTTTTTTAAATCATTTATTTATTTACATGACTCACTTCCACATCACGAAAGGTATTATTGACCTCACCTATTTTGATAATCCCAACTATGCTTTCACATACATTGATAATCCCAATTAATGTTTATTTATATTATAATTCGCTCAATCTATGATATTCTATTATCAAGATGATAATAATATTAAAATAATACTTGAAATATCTTAATCAATGTTTATCCATCTTTGTATGAGTTTTGAAGTAATTCTAATCCAATCGGATATGTTTTTCATAAAACGGATAAGTGTTAGTCACTGATCTGCGTATAGCTACTTATACAGAGCTACCAGTACTTAGTCTACTGATAGACTTAGTCTACCGATAGACAGAGTCACCGATAAGCTAAATCTACCGATATGCATAAGTCTACTGATACACATAATCAGTAGAACTAAGAAAGATACTGATACAGACAGTCACCAATACATAGAGCTACTGACATAACAAGAGCTACTGATATACGGAGTCACCGATACAGAATGAAGCTACCGATAAAAAGTAGAGGTACTAATAGATCAAGAGCTATCGATAGATCAAGAGCTACCGATAGAATGAAGTCACCGGTATATAGAGCTACCGATAAAAAAAGATATAGATACAAAGTAAGAAGTTTCTGATACCAAGGGCTACTGATGTAAAGAGTTATCAATACAAGTTTAAAGAGCTGCTGATACATGTTTAAAGTGATACCGATGGAAGGTCACTGTTACACAAGGTCCACCATAAATATCTACCAACAGAAGGCTACTAATGATTGACCAACCAGTCAAACTCTATGTTCTCAATTCTATTTATTTATTAACCTAACGGTTACATTTGATGTTTTTAATGTAGTTAATGTTATTTTATGATTTCTATTTCCATGTCAGGGAACTATAACTAGTACCGATGGAAAAAGTAATCATTCCTTTTTTCCGGAGCTAAAAGATATAAAAGGGAAGATAAAGACCTAGATAGAGAGGAGTGAATACGAGATCGAATGAAAGAGAAAGAATCAAGGGACTAATAAGGCACAGGAAGGTTGAAGAAAAAGAAAAAGGCTCAATAGCATTCAAACTTGGTGCTTTCACACAAGGCAACATCAATACTCCAAGAACACTGGAAATACACAAAGCCACTCATTCTATAAGAGAACACAAGATGTTTCTTGAGTGAATAACTATACCAAACACATCATGCACTCAGGCTGATAAGCTGAACCTGGAACCAATGAATAAAATGACACTCTGTTTTTCAGAAAAAAACCCGAAGAAGGACTCAGAAGCTTTTCTGAACAGTCAAACGAGTCCAGAGCTGCACTGCCAATCACTAAAGATTTTCTAAACACATTCACACTTTCTTAGTGATTCTTTCATTTATATTTTGAGCAGTGTGTGTACCCTGTTTATTTTACACACACACTGTCTCTTGAACTAAGCTGGAGGATTCTAAAATCCTTATTCAAACTCTATTACCTCCCCTGTATCCCACTGTGGATAGTGGTAGAGGTTGAGTATGACCTGGACAACTGTGATCTATTGTATTTTTTTCCCATGTAGAACTGTGGTAGAGGTATTTGGACTTGGACAGTATTGTACTATTGTTTACCCCGATCCAGGGTGTGGATCAATTTATATAAATTGTTTGAGAGGAATAAGTCTCGGCTTGAGACTGATCCTCTTGGTTACATTTTCTGTGCATTTTGGTTAAGTCATAAGTATACTATATATTTTATATTCCGCTGCAAACTACTTTTAAATATAATTTGTTTTAAAGTTACATTGATAGTTAAATTAGCAAGTGTTTATACTTAATGTAAACTAGTAAGTTAGTTTCAAAAGTCAATTTAATCTTCAGATTAAATTAACTGAGACCTAATCAATCTTTGAGAAACTAATTGAACATTTACACTCTGTTTAAATTCACTACAATTAAAATTTGTTTTTAAATAGGGGGATTTTAAGAGAAATATTTTTAACATAAATTTTAATTGGAACTCAATTCACCCCCCTCTTGAGTGTCCACTCCGACCAACATTTGGTATCAGAGGTTGTTTTTGTTTTTTAGAGTTTAAAAAAAATTCTGTTTTTCGACTGTGATTTTAGTTGCATATTTAAAGATCTTAAATTTCTGTTAGTTCTAAATTTTATCTCTTTAAAATTATTTGCTAAAATCTAGCTATGGATAATAGACTAGAGGGTGCTGCTACCAACATGCCACCTTTGTTTAATGGTACAAACTATTCCCAATGGAAACATAAGATGATAATTCATTTAGAAAGTATGGGTTTTGATATCTGGACTGCTATAGAGTCACAATATAAAATTAAAAAAACTGAAAGAACATAATGGGATGAACCTACAAAGACTGCTTACAATAATAATTTTAAAGATATGAATGCCTTGTATTTTTCTTTAGGATATGAAGAGTTTAATTTAATTTCTTCGTGTAAAACTGCTTCTGAAATATGGTAAACTTTGGATATTTCCCATTAGGGAACAACCAATGTTAAAAAAATGAGGCTGAATACCTATACTATTCAATATGATACTTTTAAAATGAAATCTAATAACCCATTTCTGACATGTATCTCAGGTTCAATGAGATTGTCAATACTATGAGCTCTCTTGGAATGGCTGTTCCAGAAAAGTAAAAAATCGTGAGAATCTTGAGATGTCTACCAAACTAATAGAGGGTCACTTCTATTTCGATCATAGAATCATGTGACATTGGTGCTCTACCTGTTAAATAGATTATTGGTAAATGAATTCTGTATGAGGAAGAACTCAAGGTGAATAAGGAGGATGATGATGAATCTAAAAGGAAGTTTGTAGCTTTTAAATCTACTTCTTCAAAAAGAAAGGATAAAGAAAAAGTTTAAATACAAACTGAATGTTCAACCGGTGAAGATTCAGATTTAGACAGTGATGAGGAGATGGCTCAAATAGCCAAGAGATTCAGGAATTTATATAGGAAGATGAAATTATTTAGAAAATCAAACTACAAAGGTAAGTATGATAATAAAGGTCATTGGAAGAAGGATAGGAAGAATTCTGATGAGGAAGATCATATATTCTTCTATGAATGCAAGAGGAAAGGACACATCATGGCTGACTGTCCAAAATTAAAATTCCAAAAGAAATATGATTATAAGGACAAGAAGTATAAGAAAGCTATGAAAGCTACTTGGAGTACTTCAGAAGACAGTACAAGTGAATCTGAAGTTTCTGATTCTGAAAATAATCGTGCCAACATGTGTTTCATGACCAACACATCTGAGGTAACCTTAGATTCCCCTATTTTAAATTCCTTTTATTCTGGAGATGATGCAGAATCTGATTCTAATTCTGAAGATATGTCTAAGGCTGAATTGTTTGAATATTTTAACATGCTGGATGACACATGTAATGAACTTAAGGACAAATATAAGTCACTAAAGAAACAACATTCTCTCACTGCCAATGTTAAATCTGCCTTTGATATAGAAAATGAAAAGAATGCTCAACTATTGAAGGAAAATACTAAACTAAAAATGTCTAATGAGAAACTTATAAAGGACTTAGAAAAGTTCACAAAGGGAAAAGATACACTTACTCAAATGTTAGGTAAGAAAGTTTCACCAAAATAAACTACTCGTTTGGGATATCAACCTGGACAGAGACAATTTACTAAAAATCGATTTATTCCTAAATCTGGACAAAATTATGCTTATTCTAGTTCTGGAAATACGTATGCTTCAACTAGTTATTCATATGGTTATAGATCAAATAATGTTTATATTTTAAAATATATTGATTCTGTAAATTATATGAGACCCATAAGACAAATCTGGGTACCTGAAGCTTTGATTGCTAACGTTTCTGGACCAAAAAAGATCTGGGTACCAAAATCATTTTCTGTTTAAATCTGTGTTGTAGGAAACCTTCTTGAAGAGTTCTCAAAAAAAGGTATGGTACTTGGACAGTGGATGTTCAAGAAACATATCGGAAGATTACTCATCCTTCAAGAGTTTAATCAATGATGATGGAGGCCATGTCACCATTGGTGATAATTCTAAAGGAAAAATCATCGGCCTAGGCCATATTGGTAACATTAATTCAGTTTTGATTTTTAAAGTTTTATTTTTTGATGGACTTAAGTATAACCTGTTATGTATTTCACAATTATGTGATGATGGATTTAATGTGAAATTTTAAATTGATTCCTGTAATGTTTTTAACTCTAAAAATGTTTTAGTATTTTCTGCTTTAGGAAATGAAAATGTTTATGCTGTTGATCTGAATTATTTAGCTAAGAAAAATGTTACTTGTTTAAATGCTTTTCATAAAGAGTATTGGATTTGGCATAGAAGATTATTACACTGCAACATCTATTCACATAGAAAATTGACTAGGAAGAACTTATTTAGAGACCTACCTATACTTGAATTCCCATCAGATAAAGTTTGTAATCCCTGTCAAAAGGGAAAGCAACCTAATGATTATTTTAAATCAAGGAAAGAAGTTTCAAATTCTCAACCTCTCGAGTTGGTTCACATGGACTTATTTGGACCTTATAGAGTTGCTAGTTTAAATGAGAATCACTATGTCTATGTCCTAGTAGATGACTTTTCTAGATATACTTGGGTATACTTCTTAGCTCACAAAAGTGAAGCTTGTTCTTACTTTGTTAAATACTCCATGTCTGTAGAAAACCATAGTGGACTTAAGATTACAAAAATTTCAAGTGATCATGGCTGTGAGTTTGAAAATCATGAGTTTGAATCTTATTGCTCACACAATGGCTATAGTCACAACTTTTCTGCCCCTAGAACACCTCAGCAGAATGGTGTGGTAAAAAGAAGAAATAGAACCCTTCAAGAAATAGCAATAACTATGCTTAATGAGTATGACCTGCCTATTTATTTTTGGACTAAAGTTGTGCATACATCTTGTTATATTATTAATAGAGTCTTGATTAGACATGTTCTCCAGAAGAACCCATATGAACTATGGAATAATAGAAAACCCAAAGTTCGTTACTTTAGAGTCTTTTTCTGCAAAGTTTTTATTCTTAATACAAAGGAAAATATGGACAAGTTTTCTTCTAAAAGTGGTGAGGAAATTTTTCTAGGTTATTCCATATCCTGTAAATCTCATGAGTATTTAACAAAAGAACCAAATGTGTGGAAGAATCTGTTCACATCAAGTTTGATGAAACTGATCCAAAGGATCCAAAAACCTCTCTTGAAAATCTTGAAGAAGATTTGACTGTTCTGGACCTTAATGATAAAATTAAAGATCCTGATGTAAAAATATATAGTTCTGGACATATTCCAGAATCTGCTTCTATTGAACATGAACTTATAGATGAAACTGAAATTTCTAGTCCTGCTTTTACTAGATCAACTAGGTTTCAAAAGAATCATTCTTTAGATGCTGTTGTTGGTAATCTTGATAGAGGGACACAAAATAGAGCTTCTCTAAGAAACCAGGTTTATCATCAAGCCTTTCTTTCCCAGTTAGAACCTAAAAATGTCAATGATGCAATAAATGATGGATTTTGAGTAATAGCTATGAAATAATAGTTAAATCAATTTGAAATAAACAATGTCTGGGAATTAGTTGATAGACCCAAGGACACTTTGACAATAGGCAGTAAATGGGTTTTTAGAAACAAAGATGATGAATCTGGAAATATAGATAGAAAAAAATCTAGGAAATTTGCACAAGGATATAGTCAAGAGGAAGGTATATACTATGAGGAAACCTTTGCACTTTTAGAAAAATTATAAGCCATTCAGATCTTACTTTCCTATGCTGATCATCTGAATTTCATGTTATATCAAATGGATGTCAAAAGTTCCTTTATAAATGGTTTTATAATTGAAGATGTTTTTGTTGAACAACCACCTGGATTTACTGATCCTCATTTTCTAAATCATGTTTTTAAACATTCTAAAGATTTATATGGTTTAAAACAAGATCCAAGAGCTTGGTATGATAGACATAGTAATATTATTATTTCAAAAAGTTTTACTAAAGGGATTGATGATCCAACACTTTTTATTAAAATAATTTCCAAATATGTTTTAATAGTACAAATCTATATTGATGATATTATTTTTGGATCTTCTAAACAATCCTTATGTATTGATTTTTCAAAGAGTATGAAAAATGAATTTGAAATGATTTTAATGGGAGGAATTAAATATTTTCTTTGATTTCATGTTTTTCAAAATGAAAATGGTATTATTTTGAATCAAAGTAAACATAGAAAGGATCTTTTAAAATGGTTTGGTTTGGATAGTATTAAGGAATGTGATACTCCTATGAGTACAATCTATAAATTGGATGCAGATGAAGCTGGGAAACCAGTGGTTCAAACCAATTACAGAGGTATGATTGGAAGCTTACTTTACCTTACTACTAGTCGACCAGATATTATGTTTAGTGTGTGTATGTGATCAAGATTTCAAGATAATCCAAAAGAATCTCATTTACTTGCTATTAAAAGAATTTTTAAGTATCTTAAAGACATAGTAAAATTAGATTTTTTTTACCCAAAAGAACAATCATTTGAGTTAATGAGTTATTCAGATGATGACTTTACTGGTTGTAAGTTGGATAGAAAAAGAACATACAGAACATGTCATTTATTGGGAAAATCCTTAGTATCTTGGTGTAGTAAAAAAGTATAATTTTGTAGCATTGTCCACTGCCGAAGCAGAGTATATATCTGATGGTAGTTACTGTGCACAAATTCTGTGGATGAAACACACTCTCTTGGACTATGGATATGATTTTAAGCATGTTTCTATCTACTGTGACAACACTATTGCAATAAACATTTCAAAGAATCATGTCTGTCACTCTAGGACCAAACACATTGATGTGGGGAACTATTTCTTGAGAGATCATTACCAAAAGGGTAATATTACTCTTGAATTTATAGGTACTGAACTTCAATTAATAAACATTTTCACCAAACCTTTGAGTTCGGATAGGTTAAGTTACATTAGACATTAGTTGGGAATGATTAACCTCACCGATGTAACCTCACCGATGTAACCTCACTGATGTAACCTCACCGATGTAACCTCACCGATGTGATACCTCACCGATGTATCCTCACCGATGTAACCTCATCGATTTGGATACCTCACCGATGTAACCTCACCGATGGACCTCACTGATAGGAATTCTCACTGATAAAACCTACCGATGAGTGCTCTGTTTTAAACTTCTGTGTGCCCCCATAATCTGAATAATTTTTACATTATTTTATTTATTTACTTATTTTATGATTCCTAATTGATAAAAACAATGTCCTAGCTACTTCTCAATACACCGAGCCTCAAACCCTTACCCTCAAACCTTAGCTCCCGAATCTCTCGAAAACCCTAAATCCCTCGAACCAGAGATGGAAAAAACCAAACTTCCTACCATCAGAGATGACACTGATGAGGTGAAAGAAAAGAAGCAGAAGTCTGAGCCAAAAGAAAGTGGTATTGTTGGTAGAACTAGGTCAGGTAGGTGACCAATGAATCCTCATTTGCATAATAGAGTTATTGTTATTGAAAAGTAGTTGTGCATGGAATGGTTGTTTCCTAGAAAGTTGTTAGTTATCGAAGTGCTGGAAGATCAAAAGTTGGTAGATTCATTTTCGAACAACAATGGCCCCTACCATCTGAAGCTAGTGAAACAATTTTATGAGTTTGTAAGCTTTGAGAAATCAGAAGATGAGAACTGAGTGACTTCTTTTGTGAATGGAAAGGAGATGTATTTTTCATTTGTTGAGTGGGCTGAATGCGCGAAGGTTCCACACGAAGGGGTATCTGGATATGTCTCAAATGCTATTCCACCTAAAAGTGATATATTAGATCATGAGACTGCCTTGGAGGACCTCACCGGTGATGGAAATCAAAGTCATGTAGTGGCTGCTGAAATGGATGGAGAGAACAGATTGATGTTCGAATTTGTTCAGCATGTATTAATACCAAGGAGAGGAGACTTTGTGAATTTAAGATATCTGGATATCTATCTCCTGCATCTCTTGAGACATTGTGTAAAATTGAATCTGTGCAGATTTTTGATGATCTAAATGGAAGAAATGACAAGAAAAAAAATCAAAGACTAATGCCCTATTCTTTTCCAAGTTGATCTCAGTGATGATCAAAGTGAAAGGGTTAGCTGAGTCTCAAGATGAAACAGTGGTAGTAAGGAATAACTTTTGTATCATAACCACTGTTTGGAAATAAATGAAGATAAATTAGAACCCATGGAGAGGAGAGTGGGTTAATGATGACTAGAAGGTATATGATAAATTCAATCATGTAAATCATCCTTCAAGTCCTAAGGATGTGAGGAATCCAGGTCTAGGACCTAATGAAAAAGAACCTAAGTACAGTGATGATACTGAAGAAGAAGAGACTTATAAGGATGATGGAAGAAACCCGAACTTACCTCCAAGTCCTCGTGCTGAAATTGAATCTTCTAGAAAGTGAACCTTAGTAGAAAAAGAGGCACATGCTGATGAGGAAGACCAGCCAACACCTGAGCTGTAACGACCCGAAATTTTTAAATAAATTTTGTTTCCTAATTATATGTGTTATTGTTATACTCAACAAATTTTTTTTATTTGATAAACATGATTATAATTAAAATGAGATCAGTGGGTTTTGACTATTATATAACCATCGGTCAACATGACCGCTGTGAACAAAATGTTTTGATTATTGTCTCTAAATATAAGTAATCTTGGTTAATTATTATAGAAAGAAGATTTGATGGCCTCACCTAGTAGTCTTGGACCGATCAAAGCCCATCTAACAGAGCTTGGGAAGGAGGTAGAACCACTGGGCTTTGCTCTGGATCAAATCCAAGCAGAACTTCATCATGTGAAGCTGGAACGAAATCGCCTTCGTGAGAAGTTCAAACTGATAGAAATTACTACTCGGGCAATGTTGACTGAGCCGCCCCAAGCTTCTATCACCCTAGCACACCTTACTCTTAGGTCCTATGCTGGTATTATAAGGGGTTATGTAACGAGACCGTAACTACCTTGTGTAATCCTTGTTTTAAATAAAAATTGGGATTTCTTCTTATGATGAAGTTTATGAATTTTGAAATGACCGGATAAATATAGTATGCATATTTTTGATGAATTTTAGAAAAAGGATATTTTAAATATGTTTATGTAAACCCTAAATAATTAAAAATGTGTAATGATTTTCAAAAAATGGTCTTCTGCAATTATGTTCAGTACTAAATTTAGAGTCTAATAAGATCAACTTGATTTTTGATGAATAGTAAATTATGAATAGTGATTTTATGATTAGGATTAGTAATATGACCAAATGGATTAGTAATCTCACTTAAGGAAAGTTTTAAAATAATCTAGGCACCTTGATTAAGTAATGTGATTCAATAAAATAGTTAAATAACGGTTTCATTAATTATTATTCAAGTATTAGTTTTTTCGGGTGAATAGTGTTTTTTAATTAAAAATTTAATAAAAAATAATTAGAAAATTATTTTTATAAAAATGACTTTATTTTTGAACTCAGAGCATCGATATTATGTTATGGTAATTTTTGGGGTTTTTTCTGAAAAAAATGAATTTTCGATGAATAGTGTTTTTATTTAAAAATTAAATTAAAAATATTTAGAAAATTATTTTTATAAAATGGATTTCATTTTTGAAATCAGAGCATTGATATTTGGTTAATGTGAAATTTTGGGATTTTTCTGAGAAAGTTGAATTTTCAGTGAATAGTAAAAATACAGTTTTAGGGTTTCGGTATGTTTAATGACATCATAACGGTGTCATGATGATTTCATGAGAACTTTTGAGGGTTGGCCGGCCAAGGGTGATGAATTATTGTTTTGGGGGCCCCATGTGGCCTAACTCCATGATAAATGACAAGGGAGAGCACATGGGTTTGAGAAAAGCACATGTGAGGTGTCCCTTGGCCATTAATGCCTTGTCCCCTCACTTTCCCTATAAATACCAAGCCCTCCTCTCATCCATTAGACTCCCCACTCATTCCCAACGAATTTCTAGTCTCATTACCTCCCAAGGAGTCCTCCCAAGGTGCCCCCAAGCCCTCAAGGTCCCAACCTTTGAGGTTTAAGAGTTACATTTTAAGGTAAGGGATCCGACCTCTCTCTTTCTTTTCAAGTAATCTCTTTTATGTCTTTTCTTTTATACTCCATGTTCTTATGTTGGAGGATGCTCTTTTATATTCATCCTACTGCCTATTTCATGTTCATATGATGAGATACCCCCCCTTGCTCTCATCAATTCGTTTTAAGAATGTTTAAGTGGCGCCGTTAGGCTGCCGAATTTTTAAGGGATTCTTTCACCTTCCTCGTTTTCAAGTTCTATTTTCATTTAAGTCTTTCATGTTCCTTTTTATTATGTTGGGGTGTGATATCTAAATTATCATACTGATCTTTTATGATCATATGATGAGAGACCCCATTTGATCGCTTCAATTCAGTATTTTGAAGTTTTAAGTGGCGCCGTTAGGCTGCCGAATTTTTAAGTGGTTCTTCACCCTTCTCGTTTTGAAGTTCTACTTTCATGTCAATTATTTCAAGTTCCTTTTTGTTATATTGGGGTATGATATCTATATATATAATACTGGACTATTATGTTCATATGATGAGAGACCCCATTTGATCTCTTCAATTCAGTATTTTGATGTTTTAAGTGGCGCCGTTAGGCTGCCGAATTTTTTAGTGGTTCTTCACCCTTCTCGTTTTGAAGTTCTACTTTCATGTCAATTATTTCAAGTTCCTTTTTGTTATATTGGGATATTATCTCTATATATATCATACTGGACTCTTATGTTTATATGATGAGAGACCCCATTTGATCTCTTCAATTCAGTATTTTGATGTTTTAAGTGGCGCCGTTAGGCTGCCGAATTTTTAAGTGGTTCTTCACCCTTCTCATTTTGAAGTTCTACTTTCATGTCAATTATTTCAAGTTCCTTTTTGTTATGTTGGGGAATTATCTCTATATATATCATACTGAACTCTTATGTTCACATGATGAGAGATCCTATTTGATCTTTTCAAATCATTTTTGTTGATGTTTAAGTAACGCCGTTAGGCTGCCGAACTTTCATAAGAGAAATCTAATTTTTTTTTCTTCCTTCCATGTTTTTCATTTCAAATGGTATGTCCTTGAAATTTCATTACCATGATCATGTATCCTTCTTATTCTGTCCATGTAATATTTTATGGGTCATTTATGAATGTTTGACCCATTTTACCTCTCTTTTAATGTCTTCTAAAACCTCGGAACATTGCCGTTATGCTGCAGAATTTCTGTCTCAAAATGTCTATCTCTTTTTCTAAATTCCTTTTATTTTCTTACGTGAATACTCAAAGCTCTTTCTTCTAAAGGGGTATTCACATATATACCAAAATGTTATATTTTAAATTCTAGGATTTACATACATGAGACCCACCTTCCTTTTCTGTGGGTTTTAAAGTGATGTAAAGATCATGTCTTTAAAGCAGTTTTTAAAAAGTTGTGATTATGAAATGAAACCCATTTATTTTATGCTATATAGGTTATTTATGAAATGTTTGATGATGATATATGTGGCTCACATGATAATAAAGGAAAATTTAAGGGTGTGCCCTGATAGCGCTCCAATGCATTGGGTAATGATGTAACCACTAGAGATTACAATTTTCACGATACCTTGGTGAATAACCTTGGTAATTTTAAAATGACACCTTGGGGATGGACCTTGGTGATATGTTCATGATTGTCTATGTTAAATGATGTATCCAAATCTTCAAGTTATGAAAAAGTTTTATTTTTATTATGATATGCCTCATGATTTCATTTTCATGCATTAAAGTTCTTTTCATGACTTTATTGATGTATCTCAAGTTCATATGTAAAATGTTTCACTTGTTTCCCTTGCTAGGCCTTCTGCTCACCCTTCCTTTTGATGTATGTCCCCAGGTTATGAGATGCAGTAATGAGCCTAGGGTGAACATGAGGATAATCCTTTCAAGTGTTTAAGAAGAATGTTTTTTTTGTTTCATGTTTTATGTTTCTTGTTTCCAAGACACTAAACCTTAAAGATCCTCAGTTCCGTGTAATGGAATGAAAAGTTATGTTATAAAAAGACGGGATGCTATAGTTGGTATCAAAGGATGGTTTAGTTATTTATGGAAATTAGGATATGAAAACTCTAGGAGGAACCCTATAGAAAAGTTTAATATAGGAAATCTTCCTGGTATTTTGGTGAGTATTGAGTAAGGGGTTGCCAAGCAAATACATCCCTGTCTAGATACGAGCAGGTAGAGGTGGCTCTGGCACAGATGTACATAGGGGTAAAACCCAAAAACACCGCTTTGAGCTAGACTCGAACGAGAACTGGTACACGACAACGGGCCTTGCTGCACTCTTGGTTACGACACTCCCGGGGGATATGCTTTGGTAAATTCATAAGCTTGGTATGAACCATTGTTAAAGGAACAAAGATAAAATAAAATAAAGGTTCACATAAGAATATATGATCATTCATAACCTATATGGGAACCTAGGAGATCACAAGTTAGGGTATACCTTTCATATACAAGTTATCCTTATATGCTTTAAGTTCCTTTTCATGATTATTAGCTGAGTACTTAAGCCCCTAATTATGATTTATCTTCTTAGTTAATGGTGGGAAATGGAAGAACATGTTCCGACAACCAATGTGATAGGAAATGCGACGATTTTCGTATTAATATGACAGGGATGATTAGGGGATTAAAATATGATTATTATTTTGGAAGACGTTCATTATTTTGGGAACCATATTTGATCGAGGTAAATAGATTACTACGGTATTTTCATTGAGGAGTAAGGTTGACTTATATTTTGAAGAATCGATAAATTTAAGGTGAACTTATAGTAATTTAGGTTACTTATGGGAATGACTAACCTATCTTGGGTAAAATATGTTTAGGTTAGATACTTTTTTTATAAGATGTTAGGAGTGGTTGATGTTGTCTGGAGATGAACAATGAAGTTGTTTGGGAAGACTATGTTATCAAATCCTTATTGTATTTGGGTTTCAATCTTAGTTTGGTTTGTTTTGAGGAATTTTAAGGACCGTTATTTATGGAATGGTCTATGATGAACTTTGGGTAGTACCGTGGAACTTTGATGATTTAAAAGTAGTTTCCATTCCTATGGGATTCTTTCTTTTTGAAGAGTTGTTTTACCTTAACCTTTCTGTTTTTGGGATAATGTTTAAATATAGAAGAAATAGACAGTTAATCTTTTGTAGATTATGTGATTCTATAGAAGATTATTCTTGTGCTTTTATGAGACCAAGTGTTTTTGAATTCTCATCATTTGGAGAAAAGATTAGTGTTGGTAGGGACTTGTTAAAGGATGAAACTCTACTTGAAGGTAGGTATATTTTCTTATGTTTTTGTTCTATGTAGTAAATGAAATCCTCAAAATTATGAAAAGAAACGTAAAACAAAAATGTTGTTGGTTTACGTTTCCTACTAGGTAATCAAAGACCGTTTACACACATCATAAGTTTGGGATTTTCTCATGGTTAACTTTCTCCTAATCATGTTCTCTATCACTCTCCCTCAGAACTTGACCCTTTGTTTTCTCCTCCATGTCCATGTTTTCCTACATGGAACCCTAGTGTGGGTTAACTCGGGTGACCTTTGTACTTCCCTTTCTTTATTTTAAAGTAATAGTTTTACTGAATCCTTTTACTATGTGGGACTTTCAATGAAATTTCAAAACCCAATTTTAAAATTGCGAGGACGCAATTTCTTAAGGGGGGAAGATTGTAACGACCCGAAATTTTTAAATAAATTTTGTTTCCTAATTTTATGTGTTATTGTTATACTCAACAAAAATGTTTTATTTGATAAACATGATTATAATTAAAATGAGATCAGTGGGTTTTGACTATTATATAACCATCGGTCAACATGACCGCTGTGAACAAAATGTTTTGATTATTGTCTCTAAATATAAGTAATCTTGGTTAATTATTATAGAAAGAAGATTCGATGGCCTCACCTAGTAGTCTTGGACCGATCGAAGCCCATCTAACAGAGCTTGGGAAGGAGGTAGCACCACTGGGCTTTGCTCTGGATCAAATCCAAGCC
Source organism: Viscum album (assembly GCA_963277665.1). Lineage (NCBI taxonomy): Eukaryota > Viridiplantae > Streptophyta > Magnoliopsida > Santalales > Viscaceae > Viscum > Viscum album. The sequence goes on from OY728130.1 coordinate 1,168,367,902, forward strand.
GAACTTCATCATGTGAAGCTGGAACGAAATCGCCTTCGTGAGAAGTTCAAACTGATAGAAATTACTACTCGGGCAATGTTGACTGAGCCGCCCCAAGCTTCTATCACCATAGCACACCTTACTCTTAGGTCCTATGCTGGTATTATAAGGGGTTATGTAACGAGACCGTAACTACCTTGTGTAATCCTTGTTTTAAATAAAAATTGGGATTTCTTCTTATGATGAAGTTTATGAATTTTGAAATGACCGGATAAATATAGTATGCATATTTTTGATGAATTTTAGAAAAAGGATATTTTAAATATGTTTATGTAAACCCTAAATAATTAAAAATGTGTAATGATTTTCAAAAAATGGTCTTCTGCAATTATGTTCAGTATTAAATTTAGAGTCTAATAAGATCAACTTGATTTTTGATGAATAGTAAATTATGTATAGTGATTTTATGATTAGGATTAGTAATATGACCAAATGGATTAGTAATCTCACTTAAGGAAAGTTTTAAAATAATCTAGGCACCTTGATTAAGTAATGTGATTCAATAAAATAGTTAAATAACGGTTTCATTAATTATTATTCAAGTATTAGTTTTTTCGGGTGAATAGTGTTTTTTTATTAAAAATTTAATAAAAAATAATTAGAAAATTATTTTTATAAAAATGACTTTATTTTTGAACTCAGAGCATCGATATTATGTTATGGTAATTTTTGGGGTTTTTTCTGAAAAAAATGAATTTTCGATGAATAGTGTTTTTATTTAAAAATTAAATTAAAAATATTTAGAAAATTATTTTTATAAAATGGATTTCATTTTTGAAATCAGAGCATTGATATTTGGTTAATGTGAAATTTTGGGATTTTTCTGAGAAAGTTGAATTTTCAGTGAATAGTAAAAATACAGTTTTAGGGTTTCGGTATGTTTAATGACATCATAACGGTGTCATGATGATGTCATGAGATCTTTTGAGGGTTTTCCAGCCAAGGGTGATGAATTATTGTTTTGGGGGCCCCATGTGGCCTAACTCCATGATAAATGATAAGGGAGAGCACATGGGTTTGAGAAAAGCACATGTGAGGTGTCCCTTGGCCATTAATGCCTTGTCCCCTCACTTTCCCTATAAATACCAAGCCCTCCTCTCATCCATTCTACTCCCCACTCATTCCCAACGAATTTCTGGTCTCATTACCTCCCAAAGAGTCCTCCCAAGGTGCCCCCAATCCCTCAAGGTCCCAACCTTTGTGGTTTAAGAGTTACATTTTAAGGTAAGGGATCCGACCTCTCTCATTCTTTTCAAGTAATCTCTTTTATGTCTTTTCTTTTATACTCCATGTTCTTATGTTGGAGTATGTTCTTTTATATTCATCCTACTTCCTATTTCATGTTCATATGATGAGAGACCCCCCCTTGCTCTCATCAATTCGTTTTAAGAATGTTTAAGTGGCGCCGTTAGGCTGCCGAATTTTTAAGGGATTCTTTCACCTTCCTCGTTTTCAAGTTCTATTTTCATTCAAGTCTTTCATGTTACTTTTTATTATGTTGGGGTATGATCTCTAAATTATAATACTGATCTTTTATGATCATATGATGAGATACCCCATTTGATCGCTTCAATTCAGTATTTTGAAGTTTTAAGTGGCGCCGTTAGGCTGCCGAATTTTTAAGTGGTTCTTCACCCTTCTCGTTTTGAAGTTCTACTTTCATGTCAATTATTTCAAGTTCCTTTTTGTTATATTGGGGTTTGATCTCTATATATATCATACTGGACTATTATGTTCATATGATGAGATACCCCATTTGATCTCTTCAATTCAGTATTTTGATGTTTTAAGTGGCGCCGTTAGGCTGCCGAATTTTTTAGTGGTTCTTCACCCTTCTCGTTTTGAAGTTCTACTTTCATGTCAGTTATTTTAAGTTCCTTTTTGTTATATTGGGGTATTATCTCTATATATATCATACTGGACTCTTATGTTTATATGATTAGATACCCCATTTGATCTCTTCAATTCAGTATTTTGATGTTTTAAGTGGCGCCGTTAGGCTGCCGAATTTTTAAGTGGTTCTTCACCCTTCTCGTTTTGAAGTTCTACTTTCATGTCAATTCTTTCAAGTTCCTTTTTGTTATGTTGGGGAATTATGTCTATATCTATCATACTGAACTCTTATGTTCACATGATGAGAGATCCTATTTGATCTTTTCAAATCATTTTTGTTGATGATTAAGTAACGCCGTTAGGCTGCCAAACTTTCATAAGAGAAATCTAATTTTTTTTTCATCCTTCCATGTTTTTCATTTCAAATGGTATGTCCTTGAAATTTCATTACCATGATCATGTATCCTTCTTATTCTGTCCATGTACTATTTTATGGGTCATTTATGAATGTTTGACCCATTTTACCTCTCTATTAATGTCTTCTAAAACCTCGGAACATTGCCGTTATGCTGCAGAATTTCTGTCTCAAAATGTCTATCTCTTTTTCTAAAGTCATTTTATTTTATTAAGTGAATACTCAAAGCTCTTTCTTCTAAAGGGGTATTCACATATATACCAAAATGTTCTATTTTAAATTCTGGGATTTACATACATGAGACCCACCTTCATTTTTTGTGGGTTTTAAAGTGATGTAAAGATCATGTCTTTAAAGCAGTTTTTAAAAAGTTGTGATTATGAAATGAAACCCATTTATTTTATGCTATATGGGTTATTTATGAAATGTTTGATGATGATATATGTGGCTCACATGATAATAAAGGCAAATTTAAGGGTGAGCCCTGATAGCGCTTTAATGCATTGGGTAATGATGTAACCACTAGAGATTACAATTTTCACGATACCTTGGTGAATAACCTTGGTAATTTTAAAATGACACCTTGGGGATGGACCTTGGTGATATGTTCATGATTGTCTATGTTTAATGATGTAGCCACATCTTCAAGTTATGAAAAAGTTTTATTTTTATTATGATTTGCCTCATGATTTCATTTTCATGCATTAAAGTTCTTTTCATGACTTTATTGATGTATCTCAAGTTCATATGTAAAATGTTTCACTTGTTTCCCTTGCTGGGCCTTCTGCTCACCCTTCCTTTTGATGTATGTACCCAGGTTATGAGATGCAGTAATGAGCCTAGGGTGAACATGAGGAGAATCCTTTCAAGTGTTTAAGAAGAATGTTTTTTTGTTTCATGTTTTATGTTCCTTGTTTCCAAGACACTAAACCTTAAATATCCTCAGTTCCGTGTAATGGAATGAAAAGTTATGTTATAAAAAGATGGGATGCTATATGAGCATAAAGATAAAAAGGAGAATGAATCTCAAGCCTCTATTTCTATATGCTTAAGTATTAGTCTATTAATTGGAAGATCAACTATGCCTACTGAGGATGTAGTATGAGAAATGGAAGAAGTTTTACCTAATCCAGAGGTCCCTCTTGTTGTTTCAGAGAAAGAATTGATAGTAGAAGACTCTTCTAAGGAAGAAAGACCTGATGAGAATGCTGTTGCTATACATGGGAATGGACCCATTGAGGGGGAGCATCAAACCAAGTTTGGAAGTGTTTGAGTGGCTGTTGAGATTGAGGACTGGGTAGAAGAACTAGGTTTTGTTGTTTATGGATTAGACTATCCTGATTCTGATAATAAGGCATCCCTCAATAGACCAAAGATTATTGATGATGTTGAGACTGATTTGTTACCTAAAGATGTGGTCCGAATGCATGACCTAGATATTTTGAAGAAAAATACTAAGGACAGTTTTTTGTAAGAGACAAGAAAGATGGAAGCTTCACTTGTGTCATCAATCCAATCTATTATGAATGAATCAGTGGCTAGCATAGAATCTGAAAGGGCACATGTTGTGATGGCTCCTGCTAATACGATCACTAGGGATAACCTTGAATCCTTAAAGGATGATCTGAAGGAGTCCTTTAGTGCTTATGTTGCTGAGTTGAAGCACTGCTTTGTTGAAGAGATGAGTAACCTAGAAAAATATTTTGAACTCTCTCTAGGTTGTAATATGTCAACATTTGTGGCCGAAATAGTGGAAGAATTTACAGACTGCAAGACTCAGGTATCTAGTCTGGAAGCTGATGTTTAATCTCTAAAGAAATCTTTTATCTCTTTAGACTCTTACATGAGCTCAAAATCCCAATCAGACAAGAACATAGCATACATCAAAAGTGTTGTAAGCCAGATGGTTTCAGTGTTCAAAGGCTTTAAAACCTCCATGAAAGATCATGTCAAAACCCAGGATTCCCAAGTCCAAAATCTTATCAGTAGGTTGACCAAAAACATCAAGGAAACAGTAACCTTATCTTCTGTTGCTTCTAGTCCTTCAGTGGATATGGATCAGATTTGAGCTATAATGAAGGAAGAGTTTGGTTCAGCATCAACCAGTGGCTCTGTGGACTCATCTGACCTGAGAAAAGTTTTGATTTCTACTAGATATTCAGCTAGATAAATAATAAATATAGTCCAAGACTACATGATATGAGCATCTGCCTCTCATCAATAAGTGAAATATAAGGTGGACTCCTATTTTCAAAAGGTTTAAAACAAGAATCAACTCAACAATCATTTCCAACATCTGTTGGAAAACCTAAAGTTACCTCCTGTCAATCAAGCCTTCAAAGAGAAAGTGAGAAAACTAAGGTAATTGACTCCAGTATTGGACAAATTCATGGAGAACAAGGATGATTTCATATCGGCTATAGAGAGAGGATGAGGGATAATTATGGATTTCAGAAATCTTTTGCTTCCTTTCATGCATGTTGATGCTAGGCCAATGATTGTACTTCCTGCTTTACCTACCTCTGCCTCTACTACTTATCCAGTTTAGATGACTCTAGCCCAAGCCGTTCGAAGCCTTACACCTATGATCACTAAAAGAACTCCTCAGTATAGGCCAGGCACAATGTTAGTGGCTCAGCCTCTTGTGATCATCTCTAAAATTCCTAAGCCTTCACCAGCATCCACACAGCCTGAATCCTCTTCTAAAACAAAGAGAAAATATCACATTGAGGATATGGATTGAACATGTGGCTAAGATATTTGATAGGAATCTCTTGTATTTTGTTTTCTTTCTATGTACCTTTTAGCATCCTATAATACAATTTGATTTCTTTTCCTTCTCATTTTGTTACTCTTCTCTTTATTATTTCCCTCTTTTTTCTTATCACAAAGGGGGAGAAATATTATCTATCTAAGTATCAAAGAGGGAGAAATATTCTCCAAGGGGGAGCAATATTATCTAAGGAAGAGATACCTTACTTTTTTCCCTCTGATATCATTGCATTTAATTCTTCCTTTGATACGTTATATTCTATAACATTCTGTTTTCTATGAGATAATTGCATTTAATGATATATCCTCTAATACAACTACTCATTTTTTTATAACTATAATATCATAAGTTGTGATTATCAAAAAGGGGGAGATTGTTGACCTCTCATGTTTTGATAATACCAACTATGCTTTCACATACTTCGATAATCCCAATTAATGTTTATCTATATTCTAATTTTCTCAATCAATGATATTCTATTATCAAGATGATAATAATATTAAAATAATCCTTGAAATATGTTAATCAATGTTTATAGATGTTTGAATGAGTATTGAAGTAATTCTAATCCAATCAGATATTTTTTTCATAAAACGGATAAGTGTTAGTCACTGATCTGCATATAGATACTTATACAGAGCTACCGGTACTTAGTCTACCGATAAACTTAGTCTACCAATAGACAGAGTCACTGATAAGCTAAAGCTACCAATATGCATAAGTGTACTGATACACATAATCACTGGAACTAAGCAAGATACCGATACAGACATTCACCAATACATACAACTACCGACAGACCAAGAGCTACCGATATACAGAGTCACCGATACCGAATGATGCTACCGATACAAAGCAGAGCTGCCGATAGATCAAGAGCTACCGATAGATCAAGAGCTACCGATAGAATGAAGTCATTGGTATATAGAGCTATAGATACCAAATGATACCGATACAATGTAAGAATTTACTGATACCAAGAGCTACCGATGTAAAGAGCTACTGATACATGTTCAAAGAGCTACCGATACAAGTTCAAAGAGCTACCGATACAAGCTCAAAGAGATACTGATGGAAGGTCATTGTTACACAAAGTCCACCGTACACACCTACCAACCAGAGGCTACTAATGATTGACTAACCAGTCAATCTCTATATTCTCAATACAATTTATTTATTATGCTAACAGTTACATTTGATGTTTTTAATAGAGTTAATGTTATTTAATGATTTCTGTTTCCATGTCAGGGAACCCTACCTAGTACCCATGAAAAAAAGTAATCATTCCTTTTTTTTCAGAGATGAAAGCTAAAAAAGGGAAGATAAAGACCTAGCTGGAGAGGAGTGAACACAATATCGAATGAAAGAGAGAGAATCAAGGAACTAAGAAGGCACAAAAATGGTGAAAAAAAAATAAAAAGGCTCAACAGCATCCAAACGTGGTGCATTAACACAAGGCTACATCCATACTCCAAGAACACTGGACATACATGAAGCCACTCATTATAGAGGAGAAAACAAGCTGCATCTTGAGTGAAGAACTACAAAAAACACTTCATGCACTCAGACTGATAAGCTGAACCTGGAACCAAGGAAGAAAATGGCACTCTGTTTTTTAGAACAAAAATGAGAGAAGGACTCAGAAGATTTTCTGACCAATCAAACGAGTCCAGATCTGCACTGCCAATCACTAATGCTTTTCTAAACTCATTCACACTTTCTTAGTGATTATTTAATTTACATTTCGAGTAGTGTGTGTACCCTATTTATTTTACACACCCACTGTCTCTTGAGCTAAGCTGGAGGATTCTAAAATCCTCATTCAAACTCTATTACCTCCCCTGTATCCCACTGTGGATAGTGGTAGAGGATGAGTATGACCTGGACAGCTGTGAGCTGTTGTCTTTGTTTTCCCACGTAGAACTGTGGAGAGGTCTTTGGACCTGGATAGTATTGTACTATTGTTTACCCTGATCCAGGGTGTGGATCAATTTATATAAATTGTTTGAGAGGACTATGTCTCAGCTTTGAGACTGATCCTCTTGGTTACATCTGCTATGCATTTTGGTAATGTCATAAGTATACTATATATTTCATATTCCACTGCTAACTACTTTGAAATATAATTTTTTTTTAATTTTACTTTGATAGTTAAATTTTCAAGTGTTTATAATTACTGTAAACCAGTAAGTTAGTTTCAAAAGACAATTTAATCATCAGATTAAATTAACTCAGACATAATCAATCTTTGAGAAACTAATTGTACATTTACACTCTATATAAATTCACTACCGTTTTACATTGTTTTTAAATAGTGGGATTTTAAGAGAAATATTTTTAACAGAAATTTTAATTGGAACTCAATTCACCCCCCTCATTGGTGTCCACTCCGACCAACAATTATTATTTTTATATGTTTGGTTTCTATCCTTAAATATTTTAAAAAAATCATCTTTGTATGTATAAAGGGAAAAACCATGGTATGTTTTGTGATTTTAATTATCTCTTCATATAGAGTCCAAAACATATGTTCAGACTTTGATAAATAAATATTATTTCTATGATAATATATACCCCCACCCTCCAAATCATCTTCACTCAAAACCCATTGATAATGAATTTAATCTCCATTTCCATCTATAAATCCCTCCCAATGTTTTACAAATCTCTTATTAAGCTCCTCCCATGATTTTATGAGAACACTATCATGATATGGGATTTTCTTTTACAACCCTTTATTCAAGAAATGTCTATGAATTAAACCATTTTATTTAAAATTATTCATGTTTAAATGTGTTTTTAAAGAAACCTTTTTTTGGTACTTATTATTCAAATGTAACGATATTTCACATTCCACTCTCTTTAAACATATAGGATCCAAGGTATTTATAGAATAATACTTTCTAATTTCTATTAATATTTATGAATAAGATATCATTTTTAAATTAAAGGTTTTTCTTTGTATGAGAGTGTACTCAACATAAAACAATGAGTTTCTTTGAAATATTACGTTTCACAAAACATTGAGTTATACAGAAAAATAATATAATTATATTATTATTTTTTATGTTAGTTAATTTCTAGACATTTTATTGGCAAGAATTAATAGAACTAACTACAATATTATTATACATGTTTGTTAAATGTCTTAACATTTATCCAATTAATTTTAGAGTATTAAAATAAAGATAAATCTGATTTTAAGCAAGAAATACTCTAATATTTTTAAGATGTCGTTTTTCAATATTTTGATAGAGGACCCTTCCTAAATTAATTTTTTTGTCACTTTTATATATTATATTTGAAAAAATAAACATCTTATTTTGAATTAGAACATAAAAATTTACGTTGGATAAATTTTAGGTAATTTTTTGATAATGTTCACTTTTTTAATAAATAGTGAAATAAACTGCATTTTTTAGTCAAAAAATGCCTCTTAATCTAACTTATTTATATAGTTATATTGCAATAATAATTGTTTTAAATGTGTTGTTGGATTAATTTTTGGTCATTTAATCCAATTATTATCATGGTAATTGATTTACCTTTTAAATTTGATATAAACACATGTCAATCTATTGGTAGATATTACTTCTTTAAAACCCACTTTTTTTTTGATAAGGGGAAATAATTTTAAATTAATTTTTGAAAATTCTGGGATTTGGATTTTGAAAAATGGATTCCATATTTTTAATTATAATGTCCAAATTGTGTGAATTTTCCTTTCATTTTTTTCATTATGAATAGTAACTTCAATAATTATTTTTATTTACCATGGTTAAAGGGTAAATCTGGTAAGTAAGGGTAAAATAATAATAATATAATATTATAAAACTACCCTAAAATGTTTCTTAATCCTATTGGAAGAGATAGTTACGACCATGGTCATCCTTGGGTCTATTTCAGAACCCCATAGAGCCACATGGGCGAGAAAATGACATTTTATAATAATTAATTTGAAGTAAAGAAAAATATAAACTAAGCATGTATCTTTTACTAAAACAATTTTAATAAAGTCTTATAAAACTAATATCATTAACTATAGATATTCATTATAAATCTAAATTTTTTTACTACATCATTATATTTTATTTGTAATATATGTACATTAAAAAAACAAATTATATAATGACAAAATTATTATGCGGTGATTGATTCATTAATTAAGGATTCATATAAATGATATTATAAATATTAACAAAAAATGTAATTTTATTATTTTTATTCCATAAAATAATTTTTTGGATTATATTGACTTAATTTTATTTTAATGAAGTAATAACATTTTTATGAATTATTAAAAAAGTCATGTGTGAGTAGTATCTAAAATTGACATAATTCATGGAAAAATATATATAAAAGTTTGTTAAGTGATATTAAATTTCTAAAAATATAATATTCATATAAATAGTTAAGATAAGTCTGAATATGTCATAAATTTTTTTGGTACTTTTTACATGATATTATAGTTAAATTAACCAAAAATGTGTAAATAACAGTATATCACTATAAGATTATAAAGGGTAAGAAAAGGGATAAACAAAAACGATTAAGACAAAACAATATTCAAAAATTGTATAAAAAATATTGGTTGTTGTGTATTCTAACCATAATCATATTATCATTTAATTAAATGTTTTTTTGGATAACTATTTATCGAAATTTAATTTTTAATATTTCTAGAAATTCTTAATGTGCCCCTCCCCCCTCTTATTAATGGAAACCACCTCTACCCATTTACTGACACTTCTCAAGCCCATTAGTGCATAAAAATTTGGAATAAATAATCTCTCAAAATCCCTACATTACCTATAGAAGTCGTACCTTGGGAAGAAAGAAATTCAAGTAAACCTTTTGGCTCAAATAAGAAGAAGTTACCTGATTTAGACGTAAAATCTTCTCTCAAGTTCCTTTCATTTGTTTTCCATCTAAAATACATATTTTATTATTATTATTTGATTTAAAAAACAATAATATACTCAATATGATAGTATATTTTTATGATAAGGATTCAAACTACACTTACACACACCTCAATCTAATGGATATGAACATACTATTTCGGTGTACGACGAACTACTGCCTCACAAAACAATGACTGTTTAATTTTCCCCTACGACATCTAATGGTGGACATTATGTTGGAACTATATTTATATATGATATATTTTATATTTATATTGTCTGTATTATTCATTTTTTATATTTATAGTATACATTTATGCTTTCCATTATTTGTAAAATAAGATAATTTTTTTTTGAGGAAGTGCGAACTACCGCCGCTCAAAGTGATACAACCCATTCATGCCATAAGTGGAACATATAAAAGATGGAATTAATTGATTTATGTATCAAAAAAACATAAATATTAAAATATAATTATTAAATACATATGTATCATTTAGTTTTATTTCTTTTAAATTTGATAAAGAAATTAAAGTATCATTCATGCGTACATATGACCTACCATCTCTATGAACGATAATTTCTTTTCATTACTGAAAATGATATGTACAATTATAAATTCATAATTATACTGGATATATATAATATTTAAATCATTAATAAATTTCTAGATATAATGGAATTTTGACCATACGTAAATTTTTTAATTACAAAATGTTTAATTTTAACTCAAGTACCAAACATCGACAAAATGACTGATATGTACTTGAATAAGTATATGATTGTTATAGAAAGGTAATAAGATATATAAAAGGAATAATAAACTTGAAAAAGGTTCATATTTAATTATAAATTAAATTATGTTTATTTTTTGGGAGATAAAGAACGATCAAGACAAGTCGGACACAAGGTAACGAACTTCGACTCAATCTCCTTTCACTGAGGCATATTTTAGTTTATACATGAACTTCTTTTATATAGTTTATAAAACCCTTTTAATTTTAATTTCATTAAAATTGTATCTTTTTCTATGAAGTGTTTTACTAAATGAAAAAAATAAATGTTTTCTTTAACATACAGAGTGACAATAACCTTTCCCCCACCGTGAGTATTATTTGATATTGGGTTCCTTAACAAGTTTTTGTGTTTTGAAAAAGAAAATAAATAACATATACCCTTTTTACATATTTTTGTATTGAAAATGGTTTTGAGAGAGCATGGATTATGTAAATAACATGAAATGATATATTGTTATTGCAATGTGGAAATGTTATCTTTTTTATGGTCATTTTATGTGTTATGATTTTGTTATGGTTTTTGGGAATTGCTTATGTATACAAGAAGTTCCATGTTAAACTGAGAGTAGGTGATCCCATGATAGCTCTCTAATGCATTTGTTAACATGAAATAGTTAAACATTATGGTTTCTCCTAAGATATTTAGTGAATATACTATAATGGGTATTCCAAACCTAACCATGAGGATTACTCCCTATCTAGTAGTGAAAGCTACAATGTAAGTATGTTATTGATAGGACAAGTTACCTTTATGTTTTTTTATATATACGAGTTATTAAAAAATATTATTATTTCAAGAGTTATGTTAAATAACTAATTTTTTATTTGTAAAAATTATGATTCCATTGATTTTTGTGTATTCATGGATTAATGTTTTCTTTCCTTATTTTATATCCCGTATTGATATTTTTTTGCTCATCCCATGTTTTTTAAATATTTTTCACAGGGTATAAGGAAGGGTAAGAGAAAGGAAGAATTAAAGAAGGTTTTTATCAAGAAATGAATTCTTGTTTTATTTAAGGATTTTCTTTGTTGTTAAAATACTGTATATAGTAGAAGTGTCTACTTTGTAATATTTGATATGAAATTGTTGTGGACAAATTATCTGAAACTCTAAACCATTAAAGATCCTCAATGTGAAAGATGGTAAATTCTTGATCAAAATTAAAATTTATGTAATATTTAAAGATGGGGCCTTATAAAACCCTTCTAGTAATAGTTATATACACCTATTATGCTCTATAAACTATCTTGAGATTTTACATGCCAAACATCTATGTAGTAAATACCCATCCCATTTCCACTCAGGTTTATTCCCATATATTTACCTATCCATAATTGATTTGGTACATACAGGTATATAACCCACACTTCTTAATAAAGGTTTTAAATGTGGGGAATGGTTTTATAATGTTGTATGATCTTTATTGTACACTAACACATGAACATGTAATTAATTTTATGGATGTGTCTGTAATTATATAATACTCCATTGCATTGGGTATTATTTTTAACTTTTGAGCATCCAGGTATGGTGCATGGATGGTCATCCTAATCTCACTATGTTATTATTTCATCACTTTTATCTTGGTCTTATGAATATTTTTTCATGTTTTATGTTGGTTTCATATTCTAATGTTACTTTGATGTTATCATCTTATACCATGAATTGATGATCTTGTTTATTTTTCACCCCTTATATGCCACATTGAGATCCCTATTAACTAACATGTGTTGCTTTTATGTTTTTATTATTTCATTATTATCCTGCATGGCTTTAATTAACACAAATTTCTTATTTATGAGCCTTCATTATACAATGCAGTATTAGAATAATGATTGAATATGGAGGAATGTTATGATGTTTTTTGATAATGTTGTTATACCCATGTTTCATGTTAATGTGTTATAAACCTAATTTCTAGAAAACACAAGGCCTAATGATCTATTGGTACTATATTATATGTTTAATTATGTATTAAATGAAAAAATTTGTTGTATTAATGATATTAGTTTTCATATTGTAATATAAAAATATTTCATGTAATTATTCAAATTATTTCTACACATATTTAAATTTTTTACTCAATGTGAACCTTATAGTGCAATTAGGCCATGTATTTTAAATTAATAATTGTTCAATAATCATTATAATTTAAAAGTAGAATTTGTCATTCATGGAATCCAATCACATCTTCATAATCCATAACAACCCTCCAAGAATCATTCTTTAATAACAAGTCACCAAACAAATAACGACTCATTAAAAACAAATTAAATTCTTACTTGGAATCAACATAATGGGGATTTTATTTTTAAATGACAATTTATAATAAAATATTTTATTTAAAATGATTGTTTTGAAATGTTATTTTAGATTAAAAAATAAGTGATTTCCAAATACATTTTCAAGAATTTTTACCCATGGAATTTGGTGTACCAATATATTATGATATTCCTTTTTTATAGTATATAAAACTTGTATTTAAATCATATTAAAATGATAAAAAATATATTGTATTTGGATATATGGTTTGGCCTAAATAACCTCAGGTGATAAATTTTAATTTTTAAAATTAATTAGTGGAATTATTTAATCTCATGGTTTATGCTCTCCAAAAATAGTTTCCCCTATTCGTTGATGATGTATATACATTATGTGTATAAATTATTTTTGGATTATGGGTTAATTAAACTATGATTAGTTTTCCCGCATGATTCTTCTTATTGTATACCTTATATACCTTGGTTAGAACATATTAATATCATGTTATCTTTTATGACTCTTTAATTTCCCAAATTTATGGGAGTGAAGTCATATAATTTTTATAAGAAAATGATTTGTGATCACATGAAGGATGCCATATGGTCACATGATGGCCATTGGAATTGTCTGATAAATTTTTTAATTATTCAGTGATGATGTTAAAGGTTACATTTTCTCTTATGGGAAGTAATATCCATGTAGTAGGTTAAAAAATTATTATAATGTATTATGATTTATCCTTACCATATTTAGCTATGGTCTTGTGCGAGATAGAGAATACTGAACCAATATCCTTCGATTTGTTATACCTATATTTTAGAGGTCATATAAAGGATGATAATAGGGTATATGATAGGCTCTATGAAAGTGGCATAATTTTTATCATTATTGTATATAATAATGATGATATTCCATGTTTATAATAATTCATATCATAAAATGTATATACATTATAGGTAATTATATTTATACAAATAATGCATTCAGATCTTGTAGGGATGGTTGATACCCATTGTTGGATGATATTTTAGCTACATTGGAATCATTTTTCCTTCCTCTGGGATTCACCAAGGAAATACCATATACATGGAAAATGAGACGATTTTTTGATGATTTTGATTTTAAAATAGAGTGGTTAATGTATACCCATAAGGGTATAAAATATTTCTATTGTAGTCACATATTATGGTAACTTGAAACATATTGGATAAATTTATCATTTTTATTTGAATAGTTTACATGATAGTTCCTAGGGGGATTAGTAAGGTTTTTGTGGCATTATATGAGATACAAATATTTTAATAGATATGGCTTGGACATATTCTATGATTCAATATTTTTTAATCATTGAATTCTTTTTTTTGTTACTATTATTTCATTGGGTCTTTTTTGATTTCATCTATTACTTTCATTGTTGTCATAAATATTCTAATGATCATTGGATCCTAATTGGTTTAATAGAAATTTATATATAATTAAGATAATTTTTTTTTCAATTATAAAGTATGTTCTAGTATCTGGAGAGCGGTTAGACAACCAATCTGTTAGGTATATCTCTTTTTTATTAGAGTTTTTCAATAGTGTGTTAGATTTTTAAAAATTTTAAAAAATATTTTAAATTATTTAATAGATAGTGGATTATTGTTTTAAGTGGAATTTTTTCATGGATATAGTTATATAAAGATTCAATTTTAGTGCATATTTATAATGATTTTTTTTTGTGGAGGAAAAATATTTTCATTTTAATTAATGTTGCAATACAATGACAAATCTCATTAGATAATGAGAATGGGAATAAAATATAAATGATGGAAGTGTTGAACTGTTCTCAATTACTATATTGTGGATTATGTTGAAGTGAATGGAGTAATATAATGATGTTTCAACATATCAAGGAGAGAGAAGTGGAAGAATGGATAATAGTGGTTCTAGAATAGATTGAGGTTATAATGAAGAAAAATGTTTATATTCAAGATTAATATGATGTTGTAAGAATTATAGTTTTCTATGGAATTTTTTGGATAATTATAGATGATATTTTAGTGAAAGAATATGTTACACTAATGAGTGTAGTCATGTCATGATTTCTTTATAAGAGTAAACCCAATCTGTAAAATATTATGTGATTAAGAAGGAAAAAAATTAGATTCACATAAAAGTGAAATAAGTGATATAATTAAAACCCCATGAAATATTGATACTTATCTGGAATCTCAGGTTGATATAATATTTTTTTAAAAGTGGGTGTCAATCCACATTGATGTATCAGTCTAAAAATTAACAGTTAGGATCCCATAATAAAAAATAGGTAAAATTTTGAAAATTTTGATTATGAAATTATAATGGAAATCTATGAAATATTATTATGTCTCTATTTTGTGATAAATGTATTATTACATTATAATGTTAAATTTCAAACAAAAATGTATGTCAGTCTTAATATGTATAGGGAAAACAAAACCACGATTAATTGAAATAATGTATCAGAAAAATCCATGATTTTTAGAGTAAATAGTTAAATATTTTCAAAGACAATCAATATGTACTACCAAAATTTGGTGACAATTAAAATCCATTATACCTTATGATAATCTATCATGTAATGTTATTGATAAAATTTTTCTTTTATGAAAATATAATTTTAATTCAAATAGAGTTTGACGTGGTAAGGTTTTTGAGAGAGATATTTAACCATGTTGGATAAATTTAATCAGATTAATATTTTTGTTACACTAGTAACAATTTATGAGCATAGAGAGAATATAGAATGATTTAAATCCTTAATTTATGCCTTAATGTTTGAAATTTTCAATGAAAATTTTATTGGTAGTACTCTATGATAATATAAAATCATTAATATATCGATTTCTATATATAGAAGGAGATCCAAAATAAATCACTACTCAATCTAATTTCTCATAGAATAGGATCATTATTGATGGATTTTTATCAACTATATTTTGTTTACTAGATAATAAAGAGAACAATAATATTTAGAGTTGTATATTTTTGATGTTGTGAATTTTTGAGTTCAATAAATATACCCCCATTATGATTTTAATATCATGTGTCTTTAAAAAATTGGAAGATAATAAATGTTTATATCATTATAAAATTCAATTTAGTGTTTAAGACACACAAAAATTCTGTAATATACACTTATATTGAAGGGAACTATGATTCTATAAACCAATTAATTACAAATATAAGTATATAATATAAAATTTAAAGGGATTTTTATTTTCCAGAGAAGTGAGAGAGTCTTAAATATTTTAAAATCAGTTCACCATTGTGTTATGTGACCATAGAAAAAATATTTCATCCACAAAAAAAGAGTGAGTTATCCATAAATTTTGGTTCACTAATGCATCTTTGTGAATGTGTTCCTAAGACATATCTCTATATAGTTTAAAAAATTAAAATACTTTGAAATAATATGATTCCATTTTTTAATTTCTATTTATAATTAAGTGAGAGTGAAATCAATGATGAAATATATTGAACATTATAACTTCTAATAACTTAACATGATCAGATGATTGTTAAGTGTTAGAGTTTCAAATTGAATGAAAAATTTAAATCATGGAACACTATGACTTCTCCACTTATTACGGTTCCAAGTGACATACATCATTTTATTATAGTCCTAACATAAATTCAGTATGGATGTGATGTGAAACCTCTAGATTATTATGTATGATGACCGGATAAAGGGTTATTATGCCTTATTTGTGCATGTGATCTTGGTAGGTTTGAATTTATTGATATAAATGTTACACCTACTGGTAGTTTGGTAGCCATGGAATATGTCCTTGGGTTGTTTATGTTTTCTATACCATAATGACATTATATTTTATGAGAATATATAAGATATTTTTTAGTCGATTGAGGGACACAATGTATATTCATATATTCATATACTTGATCATAAGAACTCATCAAGTTACAGTGTTCTAGGAAATCATATAGGGTTATTAGATTCACCATTCACAAATATTTATTATGTGATATTTTATGAATACGGGTTAACCATTACATTTTATTATTTGATATGTTTATTGTATATATCAACATTTTTTCCATACGATGGGTAGTGTTATTAATTCCAATGAGCTTAAATGAAGTGTCATCATGAGCATAATCAATGGAAAATTCACTATATTTTATCACACTTGTAAAATATTTATCAATTATGAGGCTTTAATATTTATTTTTCTCTTTATGAATAGTTATTTATTCTATTATACCATTGTATTGTATTATTTATTCATCACATATACTGATTAAATTTATATAATAAACATTATTATATCATTATTTAATTCATTTTTTTTTGTTTTAATAGAGGGGATATGTTTAATAAATAGATGGATCCTAAATAATTTTAAAAGATAAGTAAATGATCTATTTTAGTTTAATTTAACGGTACAATTTCTTTTTTTAACCACTTTATTTGAGGAAATATTCCTTGGGGTATGGGGGGAACAAATAAGGTTATGTAGAAACCAATATTTGTAATTATGTGGGTTGGAAAACCTATATATGTCATAAAATATATTCAAAGCATGTCATCGATTAGGAAAATGTCTGTTAGTAGTGGATATAGGACTTCAAGACATTGGAGGTATCCCATAATCATTATTTGATATCATGGATTCGGTTGGTACCCATTTTTTTAGGGGATGTATAGTGTTGGGAGTATGTACAATGATATGAGTGAGGATTATATTAAAATTATAGTTATAGAATAAAAGGGAGGCTCAATGAGTATTTTATTTCTGAATTGGTCCATAATCTATGATAATGAAATTATTATTGTTTTATGTACATTCTTATTAGGAATATTAATTAGAATACTACCTAATAAATATACTATATTAATAAAAATATATAAATAATAGATTTTATAATTTATCTGAAGATCTCACAGGAAATTAATTGACTAAGGAGGTGTTCAGAGTAGACCTCAAATGATATATTTTCATTATAAAGTAGATCACTACACCGAGAGTTTTATAATTCTTTGAAAAATTATTCTATACAATGATGTTGTGTTTATATAACATTCACATTGGTGGTGTATGTTAAATTATTTATTTTTACAATTCATTCATGAGTTATAAAGTTTTATTTGTATTTAAATTATTGAAAAAAATGATTTTATGAGTTTTAGGCCCATTGAAGATGAGTTGGAGTTAAAATTAATGAATATGTTTTTTGATTTATCAACTCAAGTTGTAAACTCTACATTTTTTCACCACAATTAAGTGAATTAATATAATATTTCTAATCTTATATAGAGAAAACGCACAAAAGTAATTTCACTATGAATGATTTAATAAGGAATTTTGGGGTTTTATCTATGATGTGATGGATAAATAATTGTAATTTTTTGTAACACTATATAAGATATTGGATGATATCATTCCTTAAACCAGGACATCACACTTAATGTTTGTGGTTTATTCCACATGATAGTGGTTAATGATGTTGGGATTAATTCCACAAGACTTTTTTGATTTTCTAGAATAATAAGATAAATATACTATACTCTATGTTATATAACAATGATATAATAGGCCTTCTATAGGAATGAGTTTTTATAAATTACATACAAAAATTTAATTAGGAGTATTTGAAAAGAGAAGTGACTTTTTTGTTTCTATAATTCATATATTTTTTATCCAACCAAAACCTAAAAATTCAAATTTCCATGATGTGATACAAGTTGGGTGTAAAAATATTATGTTACATTCCTAGATATGAATATGATTAAAAAGTGGTGTTACTTTTATAAAAATGGATTCCCCTCCCAGAAATAAATTTAATTAAAATTTAGTTGATATTTAGGAGAATAAAATGTGTGCATATGATCAAAATTTCAAAGGTATTTATAATTATGATGAAATATTTATTGACTAATAGATGATTTCCATTCATTCTTATAATCATATTTTAACACCATAATTTTTTCCATTCATAATTGTTATTAAAAAAACTATAATACCTTGAAAAATATGATCAAAATCATTATTTACAATAGATTTTCCACTTGATAAAAAATTAAATATGTCATGTGTGAATTTTATCACTCCATATATCATCATTGGATCAATTTTTTTAGATAAAATTTCACTAAATTATGATAAAAATATATTTTTAGATCATTTTTTGGAAACCAATTACTTCCCCTGATAATGGAAGACTACTCTCATAATTACTTATTTTATTTCTCCCTTGGATCTATGTCTTCAATTTACAACCAAAATATATTTGACATAAAATGTCTAAATAATGAATAACTGTTGTTAAAAATAATGGATTCTTAATTTTTTATGGGAAATAATTACATATATTGAAGGAGTGGATGGTCCCATATCATCATTCTATTTTCCTTTATATCAATTATATCGCAATGAAATTTTGAAATATTTATGATGTTCTCATTCCATATAATTAAAAAAAGAAAATAATAAATATTAAATATTATAATTAAATAGAATAATCTCATAACTATTGGAGGAGTAGTAAATATATTGGATTCAACATGGTGATTATAAATTTTAGGAAAATATTTGATAACAATGGGGGTGAAGTATAATTTCACAATTTTTGGGTTACTGTAGCGGTACTATAGCGGTACAATAGTAAGTACTATAGCGAGAACTGTCCAGTACTGTAGTGGGGACTGTAGCAAGCACTATTTGGCACTGTAGTAGCCGGGAATTTTCCCACGTTTGGGCCATCGGGCCACTGATTTGGTCCCTGAGTCCTTTAAGGCCTTCGGTCCACCCATTCCTTCAGGCTAGTAAGGATTTTAGGCTACCTCAAGGCCTTCAGGACACCTTAAGTGCAAATTAAAACCATACAACCTACAAGGAACAAGGTCTATAGAAGGATGAGCAAGGTGATTTCACCACAGTAGAAGCAACATGGATTGCAAGTGTAACACCCCAGGTAAATAAAGAATATGAAATTTTCATATTTATCCATATTTGTGAATAAAATATTAATATTACTTTAAAAGTAACGCTATGATCGATGGTGTACCAAATACGCAACAACAAGTTTCTTTGAAATCTTACGTTGCACTCTAATAATAAAATAATGTTATTTTAATTGGTAGTTAACGCCAAGCCATTCTAATGGCGGGAATGAACAGAACTAACTACAAAATGATTATATATGTTTGTCAAATATTTTTTCTTTTATCCAATAAATGTTAGAGGTTTAAAATGCAAATGAATCCAATTTTAAGCATAAATCTTCTAATATTCTTTAAAAGGTCGATTAACTACCTTTTGATGGAGAACCCTTTTTAAATATACTTTTGACAATTTTATATGTTTTATTTGAAAAATACAATCCTTCTTTAGAATCTGTACATCAAATATTACTTTGTGTAAATTTTTGTTATTTTTCTGATAAAGATCATTTTTAGTGAAAATGTTGCATTTTAATTCAAAACCTCCTTTTAATATGATTTATTTATATGGATAGATTATCTTTTTAATTTAGATTAAAGTTTCTTTAGAATATATTTTTATCATTTAATCCAATGGTGGTCATTAGAATAAATTTCACTTTGAAATTGGACTTAAACTAGTTTCAATCTTTTAATGGATTTTGTTTCTTAAAAACACGCTATTTGTTTTCACAGTGGAAATGAACTATTAAATTAATTAATTAAACTTATATATTTTTAATTTTGTAAAATAGACATCATTTTTTAATTTGGAATATCAAATATAGCTTAGGGTGAATTTTTGGTATTTTTCTGAAAAACTTCAATTTTTGATGAATAGTGAAACCACTAAGTGGTAGTTAAAGAAACTGATTTTTCGTTTAAATGAAACATTACAACTTATTTGATTTGATTTTAAAAAATTTTATATACATCATTTTCACTATGAAGTAAAATTTTGTTCAATGAGATTAAAATAATTTTTTGCTGAATAGTAACTTTTAAGTTTTATTAATCGCGATTAAAGGTAATTTATGTAATTTAAGGTAATGATAATGTTATAATAATATGAAATGACCTTGAAAGATGTACTACCCTTATTTTATGAGTCATGGCCGACCGAGACAATCCATGGGACAACTTGGGGTCCCCATGGATCCACTTTGGTTGGAAAATTACATTAATAACTTTTTATTTAAAGTTAAAATTAAAATGTCACAAACATGTATTGTTTTACTAAAATAATTTTTACATGGGGTTATACAAGTCATATTTTTGACTATAAATATTCCTTAGAAATATAAAACTATTTCCTACATCATGATAGTTTTTTTATATTTTTAGACATTAAATAATTTAATTTATTTATGACACCGTGATGATGTAGTGATTACCTCATAAATGAACGATTTAAATAAAATGAGAAGATAGGGTATAATATAAGTCTTAAACTTGTCACAAACCTATTATATGGGTGGATTTCAAAACCTTATTACCTTATCCTAGAAACATATCCTTTTGGGACCTTTAAAACCCTAAAATCATTTTATAATAAAGTAATATTTTATAAATTTCCAAGAGTGCCCCTCCTATTCTCTTATAAAAGGATCCCACCTCTACCACCTTACCCACACCTATCAAGCTTTTGGCTCGGCCAAAACCTGCCCCTTTCATCTCTAAACATACCTCTCTTCATCATTCAAGCATCAACTTTGGAATAATTCTCTTCAAGAAACCCTTTTGGTTCAAACCAAGAGGAGTTACCCGATTTAAAGGTAATGTCTTCACTTGTGTTATTTTTTTTTATTTTGCTTCTCCAAACCCCTAAACTCTTTTTATTACTTTATTTTGTAATAACACCAGTATCTTAAATATACTAGTATTTTTTTATGGGAAGTATTCGAGCTACACTTACACACACCTCCGTCTAATGGTTAAAGAACATACTGTTTCTGTGGATGGCGAATTACTGCCTCACGAAACGATGATTGTTCAATACTCTTTCAATGCATTTAAAGGTGGACATTATGATGTCACTGTATTTTATATATTATATATATGTTATTTATGTTTTCTATATTCTTTAGTATTTTATATTTAAAACATACCTTTATTCTTTTCATGTTTTGCAAATGGGATAATTTCATATGAGGAAATGTGGACTACCACCCCCTCAAGTGATGTGACTCGTTCATGCAATACATGGAATTTAAAAAGAATGAAATTAATGAACTTATGTGACCTATATAACATATATATAATACTGTAATTATAATATATATATCTCTTAATTATTTTTTAATTCCATTAATATGGCAATGAAATGAAAGTAGCATTCATGCATACGTACGGCCTACCGTCTCCATGAACGGTGCATTTCATTTCTTTTTATCTACAAATGTTATGGAATAGAATAAAATGAATATTTACTGGATATATATGATATTCAAGTCATTAATTCTATTCTGTAGATGATTTACTTATAACTACATGGACAATCATTTTCAAACAAGTTCCTTATTGACTCTTGTACCAAACATCAACAAAAACGTCTGATATGAACTCACATTATTAACCAATTATTATAACATTATAATATGTGATATGAAATGAATAATAATATTTAAAAGAGGTAATTAATAAATTATAAATTGACCAAAGTTTATTATTCAGGAATATAAAGAAACAAACAAGACAAGTCAGACTTGAGGTAAGGGATCCTACCTCTCCCTTTCTTTTTAAGTACTCTCTTTTATGTCGTTTCTTTTAAGCTCTTCTTTCTTAGTTGGGGGATGTTCTATTATATTAATATTACTGTAAATTATATGTTAATAAGATTAGAGACCCTATTTTATCTCATCAATACATTTTTGGATGTTTCATGTGGCACCGTTAGGCTGCCGAATTTTCATAAGGGGATTTTCATCTCACTTTTTATTCCCGTGAGATTCATGCTATATTGGCCACTATTTCCTTTTGTGTGGTGTATGTACTACCCATTATTTTAATATTTGTATAATATAATCTCATTTATGGGTATTTAAATCTTCATTTTATGACCATTCCTTCATGGGGTGTACGTTTCAAAAGTTGCCCAAATCGGTAAGGGATCCTACCTCTCTCTTTCTTTTTAAGTACTCTCTTTTATGTCGTTTCTTTTAAGATCCTCTTTCTTAGTTGGGGGATGTTATATTATATTCCTATTACTGCAATTTATATGATAATATGATGATATACCCTATTTGATATCATCAATACATTTTTGGATGTTTTAATTGGCGTCGTTAGGCTGCCGAATTTTCATAAGGGGATTTTCATATCACTTTTTATTCCCGTGATATTCATGATACATTGGCCACTATTTACTTTTGTGTGGTGTATGTACTGCCCATTATTTTACTATTTTTATAATATACTATCATTTATGGGTATTTACATTTTCATTGTATGACCCTTCCTTCGTGGGGTGTACGTTTCAAAATTTTCCCAAATCGGTAAGGGAACCTTTCACACTCCTCTTTTTTAGAAGACTTATTTTTCTATGAATTTTAATTTACATCTTTTTATGTTAGGATATGTTATTATATATCCTTATTGATTTAAATTTTATGTCCAAGTGATGAGATACCATTTTCTCTCTCATCAACTAATATTATGAATTTTAAAGTGGTGTCATTAGGCTGTCTAATTTTACCAAGGGAACTTCTTAACCCAATTTAGATTTCTTTGGGTTCAACTTGTAGTTATTGAATATGTCATCCTATGAATATATTTTAATAACCACTTGTTGTTTTACAGTTAATATACACTTATATTAGGTGTATTTATATTTTTCACACATAATTATGCGATTGATTTGTCCTTAATTTAAGGATACCTTCTTTAGAAGGGATTTCATCTCATTTTACAATTCTATTGAGACTTCATTGTTGTTATGCACAAATTAACCCTTATATGGTGTATATACTGTCCATTGAAATATTATATCATGAATACCTTTATTCTCATGATATTATAAAGTTCTGATTAAATGTTATTCCTCACTTATTGTATTCAAGTGTCTCTCATTTTGTTAAAAACACTTTAACTAAAATATAATTTCAAACGTTTTAGTGATTTATTCTTATAAATATTTCTCATTAATATCCATGTTTTCAAAATGGTTTTAAGGATTATTTATATGGATATTAATGGTTTAAAATGTTAAAAGCTTCAAAGTGGTATGGGACACTTTGATTCAAAAATCACTTTATTAAATGTTTTAAATGGTTTTGAAAATGGTTTTTAGAATGGATTAATTATTTCAATATCTTATAATGTTATATTTTTATTGCAATGTGGGAATGTTATCTTTCCTTTATGCTTAAGTTATGTTCTATAATTATGTTATGGTTCATGGGCATTGTTTATGAAGACGGGTGGTTCTGTGATAAACTAAGGGCGGGTGAGCCCGATATAGCTCTCCAATGCAATGGGTAACGTGAAGGATTTAATCGCTAAGGTTTGTCCGAAGAGATGTAGGGAATATACTGTGATGGGTATTCCAAATGTAACCATGAGGGTTACTCTCTACGTAATAATGTTAGGAATGCCTCAAGTTACCTTTATGTCTTATGATTTCTATTGATTTATGAATAAATATTATGATTTCATGAGGTATGTTAAATTGATTATGTTTTATGAGTAAAGTATTATTTCATTGATTCTTATGTATACATGGACTGATGTTTTCTTTCCGTACTATTATAACCCTTACTGAGCTTTTTATGCTCATCCAAAGTTTTTGAAATGTTTTCACAGGACATGAAGTTGAATAGGGTCAAGGATGGGATCAAGGAAATGTCAGGCTGTCTGAAACAAGGAACTAGACACGAATATTTTGTTCAAGAGTTTTTATTCTATGGAAAAAATGGCAACTGAGTATACTTCTCTACTTTGTAATCTTTTAGATGTAATAGCTATGTCCTAATTCTCTAAAACTCTAAACCTAAAAAGATCCTCAATGTGAATTATTCAATTCAATTAAAGATTAAATAAGGATTAAGTCTGGGTCCTTATAGTTGGTATCAAAGGACATTTTAGATAATTTTAGAGGTTAGAGTGTTAAGTGACCAGTTGTGTATAACCACAATGGTTATTATATTATATAGACTCATTGTTATTTTTGAAGGTTGGAATGAGTTTGGGATAACTTGGATAAGTATATCTTAGTGATTATCTTCCTCTTTAGTACGTAATGATTTTGTTGATATACTCACACTGACATTTCTGGTTTTATTAAATGGATGGATCTAGCAGGCACCAAATTGACAATGGGTTTGAAGGAAACTGTGGTTGTTCTCTGATTAAGAGACTAGATGAAATGGGGGATTCAATGATAAATCTCGTGAATATTCTAAACCAACTATCAAGATTCATGATCAACCACTTGAACCTTGGTGAGTTCTCTAATTCATCATGTACGAGAGAACTAACTCGATGTGGAAGTTTAGGTAATAATTATAAAGGTAACCATTAGGGTTTATATGATCCTTACTTTTGATGTAATTATTGGTGACTATATGTTATGATGGAATATGAACGACAGAAGATAAACTTGATGTTAATTTATGTTGTGGTTATTTTTGAAGATTTTATCGCTTTTTGGGGAATGTTATATGAATTATGTAGTTTTGGAAAAAGGACAACATGTAGACCGTGTGCCAACCTGTCGCGTCTGATGAAGCTACGGGAATTGAACCCACAACCAAAGTGCGACTAATATTTATCGCCTACCACTGGACTACGTGAATTCCTTGGTTAGTTTGACTAATTCCTTTTTAGTTAGATGATCTTATGAATCAATAATAAGTTGATTTTTGGTTATCTATAGAAATTATTAACCTATCATCGAGGATATGTGATTAGGTTAATTACTTTTCAGTATTAGACATTAAGAGTAACTGATGTTATCTAGAGATAAATGTTAAGGTTTATCTTGGAAGACTATGTGATTAAATCATTCAGAGATATGGGTTTCAGTCTTAGTTTTGATTACATTTAATAATTTTATGGATAGATGTTTATTGAATTGTCTTTGTTGAACTTTGGGTATTGTTTGACAAATTTTGGAGATTACGAATATATTTTTTTTATAAAGGATTATCCTTTTTGGGTATTATCTGATCTCATAATAACCTTTTTGGTTTTAGTCTTGGTTAAGGTCTAAAGACATGGGAAGTATATAGTTCTCTTTTGTGGATTAGGTGATTCTCCAGAAGTTGATTTTAGCTCTCTTAATGTGAACAAGTCATCCTAAATACTCATTTTTTAGAGAAAATATGAGTTCGTGTAAGAAATATAGTAAAAGATGAAAGTCAACATGAAAAGTAAGTATGTTTCCTTATGTTTTAGTTAAGATCATAAATAAATTCTTCAATAAAAAGTAACTTGAAACAAAAATTTTGTCTATTAACTTTTCCTACTGGGGAATCGAATACCGTTTAACCCATCACAAGTTTGTGATTTTCTGGTGGTTAATTTTCTCCTAAACATATTTTCTATCACTATCCCTCAGAACATGACCCTTTGTTTTTTATTCCATATCCATGTTTTCCTACATGGAATCCTAGTTTGGGTTAACTCGGGTGACCTTTGTACTTCCTTTTCTTTCTTTTAAAGTGATAGTTTAATTTACTCCTTTTCCGATGTGGGGCTTTCAATAAAGTTTCCAAGCCCAATTTTAAAATTGTGAGGACGCAATTCCCAAAAGGGGGGAAGGATGTAACACCCCAGGTAAACAAAGAATATGAAATTTTCATGTTTATCCATATTTGTGAATAAAATATTAATATTAATTTAAAGAGAATGCTATGCTCGATGGCGTACCCAATACGCAACAATGAGTTTCTTTCAAATCTTACGTTGCACTGTAATAATAAAATAATATTATTTTAAATGGTAGTTAATGCCTAGCCGTTGTAATGGCGGGAATGAACGGAACTAACTAAAAAATTATTATATATGTTTGTCAAATATTTTTACTTTTATCCAATAAATGTTAGAGGCTTAAAATTCAAATGAATTCAATTTTAAGCATAAATCTTCTAATATTATTTAAAAGGTCGATTAACCACCTTTTGATGGAGAAACCTTTTTAAATATACTTTCTAAAATTTTATATGTTGTATTTGACAAAATAAAATCCTTCTTTAGAATCTGGACATCAAAATTTACTTTGTGTAATTTTTTGTTATTTTTCCGATAAAGATCATTTTTAGTGAAAATGTTGCATTTTAATTAAAAACCTCCTTTTAATATGATTTATTTATATGGATAGATTATCATTTTAATTGAGATTAAAGTGTATTTAGAATATATTTTTACCATTTAATCCAATGGTGGTCATTGGAATTAATTTCACTTCGAAATTGGACTTAAACCGGTGTCAATCTTTTAATAGATTTTGTTTCTTAAAAACACGCTATTTGTTTTGACAGCGAGAATGAATTATTAAATTAATTAATGAAACTTATATATTTTGAATTTTTTAAAATAGAAATCATTTTTGAATTCGGAATATCAAATATAGCTAAGGCTGAATTATTGGTATTTTTCCGAAAAACTTCATTTTTTGATGAATAGTGAAACCACTAAGTGGTAGTTAAAGAAACTGATTTTTCGTTTAAATAAAAATTTACCACTTATGTGATTTGATTTTCAAAAATCCAAAATACATGGTTTTCATTATGAATTAAAATGTGGTTCAATGAGATTAAAATAATTTTTTTTTGTGAATAGTAACTTTTAAGTTTTATTAATCGCGATTAAAGGTAATTAGTGTAATTTAAGGAAAACATAATGTCATAAAAATATTAAATGACCTTGACAAATGTCCTACATTTATTGGATGAGTCATGGCCGACCAAGAAAATACATGGGCCAACTTGGGGACCCCATGGAGCCAGTTCAATTGGAAGATGACATTAATAACTTTTTATTTAAAGATAAAATTAAAATGTCACAAACATGTATTTTTTTACTGAAACATTTTTTACATGGGGTTATACAAGTAATATTTTTGACTATAAATATTCCTTAGAAATATAAAACGATTTCCTACATCATGATATTTTTTTTATAATTTTTAGAAATTAAATAAATTAATTTACTTATGACATCGTGATGATCCAATGATTACCTCATTAATTAATGATTTAAATAAAATGAGAAGATAGGGTAAAATCTAATTCTTAAACACGATAAAAACCTATTGGATGGGTGGATTTCGAAACCTTATCTCTTTATCATCAAAATATATCCTTTTGGGACCTTTAAAATCCGAAAAGCAGTTTATAATATAGTAATATTTTATAACTTTCCAAGTGTGCCCCTCATCTTCTCTTATAAAAGGCCCCCACCTCTACCACCTTACCCACACATATCAAGCCTTTGTCTTGGCCAAACCATACCAATTTCATCTCTCCACATCCTTTTTTTCATCATTGAAGCCTCACCTTTTGCATAATGCTATTCAAGAAACCCTTTTGGTTCAAACTAAGAGAATTTACCCGATTTAAAGGCAATGTCATCACTTGTGTTCTTTTGTTTTATTCTGCTTCTCCAAACCCCTAAACTATTTTTATTCCTTTATTTTGTAACAAAACCAGTATCTTCAATATACTAGGATGTTTTTATGTGATGGATTATAGCTAAACTTACACACACCTCCGTCTAATGGTTAAAGAACATACTGTTTCTGTGGATGGCGAATTACTGCCTCACGAAACGATGATTGTTCAATACTCTTTTAACAACTTTAAAGGTGGCCATTATGATGTCACTGTATTTTATATATGATATATATGGTATTTATGTTTTTTATATTCTCTTGTATTATATATTTAAAACATACCTTTATTCTTTTCATGTTGTGCAAATGTGATAATTTCATATGAGGAAGTGTGGACTACCGCCCCCTCAAGTGATGTGAATCGTTCATGCAATACATGGAATGTATAAAGAATGAAATTAATGAACTTATGTGACCTATATAACATATTTATTATACTTAAATTATAATATATATATCTCTCAATTATTTTTTAATTCCATTAATATGACAAATAAATGAAAGTAGTGTTCATGCGTACGTACGACCTACTGTCTTCATGAACGGTGAATTTCATTTCTTTTTATCTCAAAATTTTATGGAATAGAATAAAATTAATATTTACTAGATATATATGATATTTAAATCATTAATAATATTCTGGCGATGATTTACTTATAACTACATGGACAATCAATTTCAAACAAGTTCATTTTTGACTCATGTACCAAACATCGACAAAAACGTCTGATATGAACTCACATTATTACCCAATAATTATAAAATTATAATATGTGATATGAAATGAATAATAATATTTAAATTAGGTAATTAAGAAATTAAAAATTTAACAAAGTTTATTATTCAGGAATATAATGAAACGAACAAGAAAAGTCAGACTTGAGGTAAGGGATCCTACCTCTCTCTTTCTTTTTAAGTACTCTCTTTTATGTCGTTTCTTTTAAGATCTTATTTATTAGTTGGAAGATGTTATATTATATTCATATTACTGTAATTTATATGTTAATATGATGAGAGAACCTATTTTATCTCATAAATACATTTTTGGAAGTTTTATGTGGCACCGTTAGGCTACCGAATTTTCATAAGGGGATTTCCATCTCACTTTTTATTCCCATGAGATTCATGCTACATTGGCCACTATTTCCTTTTGTGTGGTGTATGTACTGCCCATTATTTTATTATTTGTATAATATACTCTCATTTATGGGTATTTAAATCTTAATTGTATGACCAATCCTTCATGGGGTGTACGTTTCAAAAGTTCCCCAAATCGGTAAGGGATCCTACCTCTCTCTTTCTTTTAAAGTACTCTCTTTTATGTCGTTTCTTTGAAGCTCCTATTTCTTAGTTGGTGGATGTTCTATTATATTCCTATTACATTAATTTATATTTTAATATGATTATAGACCCTATTTTATCTCATCAATACATTTTTGGAAGTTTTATGTGGCGCTGTTAGGCTGCCGAATTTTCATAAGGGGATTTTTATCTCACTTTTTATTCCCGTGAGATTCATGCTACATTGGCGACTATTTCCTTTGTGTGGTGTATGTACTGAAGATTATTTTACTATTTTAATAATATAATCTCATTTATGGGTATTTAAATCTTCATTTTATGACCCTTCCTTCATGGGGTGTACGTTTCGAAAGTTGCCCAAATCGGTAAGGGAACCTTTCACACTCCTCTTTTTAAAAGACTTATTTTGTTATGTCTTTTAATTTACACATTTTTATGTTGGGATATGTTCTTCTATATCATTATTGATGTAAATTTTATGTCTAAGTGATTAGATACTATTTTCTCTCTCATCAACTAATTTTATGAATTTTATCGTGGCACCGTTAGGCTGTCGAATTTTACCAAGGGAACTTCTTTACCCAATTTCGATTTCTTTGGGTTCAACTTATAGTTATTGAATATGTCATCCAATGAATATGTGTGAATGACCTCTAGCTTTTTTTACAGTTAATATCCACTTATATTGGGTGTATTTATATTTTCACACATAATTATGAGATTTATTTGTCCTTAATTTAAGGATACCTTCTTTATAAGGGATTTCATCTAATTTTACAATTCTATTGAGACTTAATCGTTGTTATGCACCAATTCACCCTTATATGGTGTATATACTGTCCTTTGGAATATTATATCATGAATCCCTTAATTCTCATGATATTATAATGTTCTAATTAAATGTTATTCCTCAATTATTTTATTCAAGTGTATCTCATTTTGTTAAAAACCCTTTAACTAAAATATCAATTTAAATGTTTTAATGATTTATTCTTATAAATATTTCTCATTAATATCCATGTTTTCAAAATGATTTTAAGGATTTATTTATATGGATATTAATGGTTTAAAATGTTAAAATATTCAAAGTGGTATGGGACACTTTGATTCAAAAATCTCTTTATTAAATGTTTTAAATGGTTTTGAAAATGATTTTTAGAATGGATTAATTATTTCAATATCTTCAAATGTTATATTGTTATTGCAATGTGGGAATGTTATCTTTCCTTTATGCTTAAGTTATGTGCTATGATTACGTTATGGTTCTTGGGCATTATTTATGAAGACGGGTGGTTCCGTGATAAACTAAGGGTGGTTGAGACCGATGTAGCTCTCCAATGCATTGGGTAATGCGAATTAGTTAAACACTAAGGTTTCTCTGAAGAGATTTAGGGAATATACTGTGATGGGTATTCCAAATGTAACCATGAGGGTTACTCCCTACGTAAGAATGTTATGAATGACTCAAGTTACCTTTATGTCTTATGATTTCTATTGAGTTATGCATAAATCTTATTATTTCATGAGGTATGTTAAATTGATTATGTTTTATGAGTAAAGTATGATTTCATTGATTCTTATGTATACATGGACTGATGTTTTTTTTCCGTACTGTTATAACCCTTAATGATCTTTTTATTATCATCCCTAGTTTTTGAAATGTTTTCAGAGGACATGAAGTTGAATAGGGTCAAGGATGGGATGAAGGAAATGTCAGGCTGTCTGAAACAAGGAACTAGACATGAATCTTTTGTTCAAGAGTTTTTATTTTTTGGAAAAAATGGAAACTGAGTAGATTTTTCTACTTTATAATCTTTGAGATGTAATATCTATGTCCTAATTCTCTAAAAATATAAACCTTAAAAGATCCTCAATGTGAATTATTCAATTTAATTCAATATTAGGTAAGGTTTAAGTTCGGGTCCTTATAGCACGAATAAGAGGGTATGCCTCCTCCAATCGGGTCAATCCTGTGGATGCACAGGATAACCTAGCCTAATAGTCATGCGATGGTGTAGAGATGATTTCACGATAAAGATGATGGCGAGGATCACTTCCAAGTTGTTAGTCTAGGTTTTATGTAATTTTCGAAGCCTACGGGCAATGAATTACTCTAAAGCCTACAGGAAATGTAATGCATACACCTATGAGACTTGTAAGGGTTCCACCTCACCCCTTGAAATGTGGATTGTCATAATCAATAAAAAATGAAGGCATTCGGGCCATTGGATGGAATAAAATACTTCATGGAAAAAATGATTTTTTATTAATATTTCCTCATGAAATATTATAACATATAATTTAGATGTAAATAATCTTCAGGTAAATCTAGTGGAAGTTAAACATATTTCAAAAAAACACACTTTTAGATATAAAATATTCTTAAAGTTTATGGTGAGAGTAATAAAGTTCGTAATAATGATGTTTGTTTTCTTAATGAACATTTTTATTTTCCAATTATACCCTTATAAATTTATTTGGATACTCATTCGTGAAACAAAGTTGACATCTTTGATATGAATGGGAATGTGTGGATTAAATCAATAAATAGTGAGATAATTATCACTCTAAATTCAACTGGTGGTGGCAAAAATCATTAAAACAATGAGGAATTTAAGAATAATAAAAACAAGCATAATGTAACACCCCGGCCCTACCGCATTGGCTTGAGGAGGTGTTGAGGGCTACTAGGCCTAAGGCGACACTCCCAAGATGCCAAAGGATGGAAATAAATGCCAAGGGCTTCAAGATCAAGTTGGGGAACAATTTTCCCTTGAGACAAGACCAACCAAACAACCATAACTATATGATGCATGTCAACAAAGCCAAACTCATACATTACCAAGACAACCAGATAATCCATAATCATCCATGACAACACAAACCAATACAACATCAGAGTACAATACAGAAGACTCAACAAGAAACACCACGAGCCATGACACCACCACATCTCCACACCAAGCTCCAAGCTCCAAGCTCCAACCAGGAATCACAATGCTCCACCAAAGGAGGTCGATGCCTTACCTTTGCCCACATCAAGGAACACGACATCTGCAAAGACACCATAGTGCCAATGTAGGGGGTGAGTGCTAAAACTCAGTAGGTTTTCCCCAAATGACTTCCCTACACATGCCACTAGGATAAAACTGTTAGCACATTTATATAAAACAATTTATATAAAATAATCACAAGTGCAACCATTACCATAAGCCAACCACACCCTTACCAAGAAATTCCACCCCAAACCAAACCACCAAGGGAAATCCAAACAAACATGCCATAATCCATTCTACTACTCACATATTAGCAAAAAAATTCTATCTTGCAAAACAATGCACAAAAATAACCAAAACAACCAAACGACGATGCTTCCGTCCAATCCATTCACCCATTCAAAATTAGTGGAACTTCCCATCCACTTATACTTTGATGGTGGCCCTTCCTTCCACTATCCATCCCCTTCATTATACTGGTACTTCCCGCTAACTTCCAAACAACATTTCAACAATCACAACCAAGCATACAACATCATGCAATCAACCAAATTCCATTGCATATGATTCCACCTCAATAAATCTCCATTTATTGAAAACCATTTTCCATGCCAAACACCATTTCAATAAACCCCCCTTTTTTTATTGAAAACCATCTTCCATAAATCATTTCATAATTCAACCATAACTATCCATTTTAAAATCACCATTTTAAAATTCATCACAATATCATTTCACAGTAAAACTCCCTTTTCCCAAAAACACCCAAATGGATTCCCAACCAAAATCACACATAACCATATAATTAATTTCAATAACAACAAATTAATTGTAACATGTAACAACTAGTTCTAACAAAGTGGAGTCAAGAGATAATCCACCTACCTTTAGGGTTCCGACGAACTCGAACCACAATGAACTTCGCCTCAAATCTGGAGAACGCACCACCGACACCTCTCTAGGTCACCTTACCTAACCATCAAAAGCCTTAAAATTAACATACAAGGCAACCCCAAACCTAGATCTACACACAACAAGTGTATATCTAGAAAACCAAGAAGTAGAGGGATGTAGATCTAGAATAAAACACAAGAGGAACAAGAGGAGAGACTTACCCGGGAGAAACCACCTTCAAACCGCATTGAAACCCCTTCAAAATCCTTCCAAACCAAGTGGGAGAGCACACAAGACCTCTGAGAACCCAAAATACCGAGTGAGGCTTGAGTGGGAGGAAGAGACGAGTGAAATGAGGTAATCCTGAGTGAGCCCGGGTTTTATGACCCTAATTTTAAGTGGCCGCATGGTTAGCCCGCACGGTTTGGCAAACCGTGCGCACACCACTGCCTTGAGAGCCTGGGTCCGCATGGTTTCCTCACATGGTTTGGCAAAACATGTGTAGGACATGCGAGGCATACTATCTTGAGAACAAGGGTCTGCATGGTTTACTGGGGAACCCGCACGGTTACACTAACCGTGCTCAAACCGTGCACCCCTTTAAAAGCCTCCAAACTCATACAAAACCATTCCAAACTCTCCCAACCTCTTACCAACTCATTCCATGCACTTTAAACCCATAAAAATGCATGAAAAAAGTCCACCTACCTCAAACAGGGGGTTCTAAATTCTCCCCACCATTGGACTTTCCATCCTCGGAAAGTAGTGAACCTGCCCTTTGCCGAAAGAACTCGGGCCACTGCTCGACCATCTCTTTCTCCTACTCCCAAGTCTCCTCTTGAATCTAACCATGTTTCCACAAAACATGAACTAAACAGATGCTTTTACCATGCAATACTTTCTCTTGCCTATCCACAACCCGCACTGGTACATGCACCAACGAAGCATCTGGTTCTAGCTCAACATGATCCCATCGAATCACATGGTCACGATCCGACTGATTCTTTTTCAACTACAACACATGAAACACATTGTGCACCGCACTAAACCTTGGTGGAAAATCCAAACAATAAGCCACCTCACCAACCCACTCAAGAATCTCAAAAGGCCCAATATACCTCAGAGAAAACTTTCCCTGCTTCCCAAACCGTCGATGTCCCAACCTTGGAGAGATCCTCAAGAACACATGATCACTCACCTCAAACGAAAACGGTCGTTGAAGATGATCCGCATACGATTTCTGATGAATCTGAGCTGTCTCCATCCTCTTCCTTATCAACTTGATCTTCTCTGTAGTCTCCTGGATAGGGCTTGGTCCTACCATTGAATACTCGCCCGTTTCCACCCAACATAGTGGGGAACGACACAGCCGCTCATACAATGCTTCAAACGGAGCCATCTGTATGGATGCCTGTTAACTGTTATTGTATGAGAACTCAACCAACGACAAGTGCTCCTCTCATGATCCACCAAAATCCATAACACAATCTTGCAACATATCCTCTAAAATTTGTATCGTCCTCTCGGGTTGACCATCCATCTGAGAGTGATACACCGTACTCATAGTCAACTGTGTTCCAAGGGCTTGCTGTAAGGATTTCCAGAAACGAGATGTAAACCTCAGATATCTATCTAATACAATCGAAACATGAACATCGTGCCTTTTTACCACCTCCCGGATATAGAATTTGGTCAGATCCTCCACCGTATGAGATTCACGAATCGGGATGAAATGGGGTGACTTCATTAGCCGATCCACTATCACCCAAATGGCATCGTGTTTCTTGACCGTTCTTGGAAGACCTGTGACAAAATCCATCGCTATCTTCTCCCACTTCCAAATAGGGATTGGTAAAGATTGAAACATTCTTGGTGGCCTCTTATGCTATGACTTGACCTGCTGACAAGTCAAGCATCTCGAAACAAACTCAGCCACACTTCCCTTCATACCAGCCCACCAGAACTGCGCTTTCAACTCTTTATACATTTTTCAAATTCCAGGATGAACAGACCACCTGGAATGATGATATGCCCTGAGGAGATTTTCATGAAAAGAAGCTGGTACAGTCCTCTGATTCCGAAAACACAAAACTGAATCTCCATTCAGTTGCCAACCCCCAATGGTCTCCCCACCATTGAGTCTTGACCCCACGGTCACACACTCAGAATCGGATATCTGTGCCAATATAACTAGGACAACCTAGTCAGGAATCAAAAAAACTAGAAAGAATACCTCTCTATCGGCCTGGTCCTCACATTCCAACCGCATATCAGCTATAACTGACATCAACTTCCACCGATCTGATGCATGTTTTACCACCTGAGCATATGACTTTATACTTAATGCATCCGAAACTGAATTTCCCTTACCCGGTGTGTACATTAAGTCAAAATCAAATATCTAGAGATATTCCATCCATCTCCTTTACCTAATGTTCAATTCCCTTTGTTAGAAAATTTGCTTCAAGATCTTCTGATTTGTATATACAATGAATTTCTCACCGAAGAGATAATGACGCCACACTTTCAAAGCATGTACCACTGCTGCCAAATCCAAATCATGAGTTGGGTATTTCTTCTCATGCACTCTCAACTGCCATGATCCATACACAACCTTATGATTCCCTTTCATGAGAAAGCAGCCCAACCCTAATCCTGATGCATCACAATACACCACATACCCTCTTCCTGGTTCTGGAAAAACCAACATTGGTGCTAATGTAAGACGACCCTTTAGCTCTTCGAAACACTACTTACACTATTCATTCCACTGGAATGGAACATTATTTCTTGTCAATGCTATCATCAGTGAAGCCAAACGTGAAAAATCATGAACAAAACGCTGATAATACCTAGCTAGACCAAGGAAACTATGTATCTCAAACACATTCTTTGGCGGTTGCCATGAGACAACAACCTATATATTTTCCGGATCCACTGAAACCCCCCTATCATAAATCACATGGCCAAGAAAATGAACTTCCTGTATTCAAAAGTCACACTTTGAAAACTTGGCATACGATCGATGATCCCTCAAGATCCCCAGCACTATCGCCAAGTGCTTCTCATGTTCCACCCTTGTCTTTGAATTCACTAGAATATCACCCACAAACACCACCACGAATGAATCCAGACATCTCTGAAATATCATATTCATCAATGCCATAAACACCGTTGGAGAATTTGTTAGACCAAAGGGCATAACCACATATTCATAATGGCCATATCTACTTCTGAAATCTGTTTTAGGAATATCGTCTTTCCTTACCCGCAATTGATGATATCCCGACCGGAAGTCGATCATGGAGAACCACTGGGCTCCCCTCAACTGGTCGAACAAATCATCAATTCTTGGAAGTGGATATATGTTCATTATCATATCTTTGTTAAGTCTATGATAATCAACACATAGCCTCAATGTTTCATCCGCATTTTTCACAAACAACATTGGAGCTGCCCACTGAGAAGTGCTAGGCCGGATAAACCCTTTGTTTTCTAACTCTTCCAACTAGATTTTCAATTCCCACAATTCAGCTAGTGCCATCCGATAATACAAAAGTGAGATATGAGTGGTCCCCATAAAGAGATCAATCGTAAACTCCACTTCACTTTCGGGAGGTAACCCAGAGAAGTCATCAGGAAAAACATCAATGAACTGATCTACCACTGCTTGAAGAACACTCTACTCAGTACCGTCTACCGATTCTAATGAAAACACTGTCAACTGATATGATAACGTACCCACTACTGGTTCCAACAAACTCGTTGCACCCTACCTTTCATGCTTCTCTCCTCTAAAGAGATGTCTAACACCATCATGTGTCGTGAAAGCCATTGTTTGTGAATCACAATCAACGTTGGAATTAAGCACCACTAGCCAATCCATTCCCAGGATTACATCATACCCATCCATCTCAATCACTGAGAAATTATAGGTTATCTCAACCTCGCCCACAACGATACAATATTCTCTACACAAGAAGTCTCGACACTCTCTCCGACCCAGAAGATTTTGAAGTTTCAAAACTGGGGGAATAATTTCTACCCTTAAACCTAGCAAATCAACCACACGTGCAGTAATAAAAGAGTGTGAATCACCCATATCAAACAACACTTGCATCAAGGTAGAATTTAAAAGAATAGTACCTAGCACTGTGGATAGTCCGGACTGATCATCCACCACAACCTGTTCTGCTCTGAACACATGTTTTCTTGCAACACTATGCACTTTACTACTCTGTTGAGGTGTCGTGGTATTACAAGAATCACCATGACCCACTTTACTCTGTAGTCGAGGGGTATGCTGCTGCCCCCGTCCCGTTGAACCATACAACGTCTGCGATCCCTGAGTAGTGTCACGCGCACCCGACCTTGGAGCATTCCGAAAATAATGCTATAGATGACCCATCTGCTTAAAATTATGACATGTTTGAGGTTGTGACGTACAATCCTGCTTGATGTGGATTGTGGAACCACTCTGAAAACATCCTGGATTGATCTGAGGCTTCGTAGGAAGATTTACCGATCCGGTCGTCGGATTATATGCCTGATTCCCACCCTGGGAATAAGTGTCCCTCCTTCGCTTGAACCCAGCATTAGAGTTCCCACTATTTTCCATGGGTACCACCATGCTTCCTCTGCCCGGAGCTCTTAACAGATCCCGCTCATCCACCGTGGCTCTATTCACCATCTCTGTGTAATCATCTATACAAAACACCGCTATCTTTGAACGGATTTCTTGCCTCAAACCTGCTTCAAAGATCCTTACCTTCAATGATATGCTACCCACCACCTTGGGTGCAAACCGCACTAAGTTCAAACACATAGTTGCATAATCCATCACCGACATAAGCTCTTGCTTCAGACTGA
Organism: Viscum album; assembly: GCA_963277665.1. Taxonomy (NCBI): domain Eukaryota; kingdom Viridiplantae; phylum Streptophyta; class Magnoliopsida; order Santalales; family Viscaceae; genus Viscum; species Viscum album. The sequence continues at coordinate 1,168,406,565 of OY728130.1, forward strand.
TGAAATCAGTCGTACGCTGAATTCTAAACGTATGTGGGTAGAATATTTCGTTAAAAAATTCCTCAAAGCCTTCCCACGTTATACCCTGGTCCTTCCCCGCTTGGACTACCAACTCCCACCACTGAAGGGAAATATCTTCCAACATATACATGGCCAACTTCACTTTCAGCTCTACCGGTGATCCCAAGAACTCAAAGATCTTGTTCATTCTATTCAACCATACTTCTTCCCTTTCTGGCTCTAAATCACCCCTGAAGGTGGGTGGATTCTGCTTTTGGATCTGAACCACATGATCCACATTCCTTGGTTCATTCGCTTTATTTCCACTTCCCACAGCTTGGAAATCTTGCACTATGCTTTGCACTAGCTGCTGGTTCACCTGAGGCTCAGGTGCAACCATATTCTCAGCAGCCTCCTCCAGTTGGTCTCTACAATGCCTACCCGGTGCCATTTCAATAAACAAAAAACAAACAACCATGAGTCTCACTTCCGTAGCCACACAAAATCCCACTTCAACTCACATTACACAAAACTGTCACAACAGGGCTTTCCACCAATTCACATTTTCCACATGTGCCATGATTCACCATTTTGAAAACCAAGACATTTTCAAAATACCTATTTATTCATATTACAATTTCACATATTCTTATCACATCATAATCCATTATACCCCAATGAAATATGCATCCTAAAGAGAAGTCAATTCTACCATGCATTTCATGCTCATCTCATTGGCTACACCCACGACAATGAGATTTCCAATGCCTATAAGTGTCTCCAAAACACTTATGTACCAAACTCCCTGGTAACTTGAATTTAAGCACAAAAGGGTTAACTACGTCCTTTTATGATATACCTTTCATGTTCCAACATTACTACACCTTGCTACCATCCCGACTCAAGGAATGTACCACAACGAATGTCATCACCAAATCCAAATATCAACTCCCAAGGACCGAACAAATTGATACCACTTGTAACACCCCACCCCTACCTCATTGGCTTGAGAAGGTGGTGAGGGCTACTAGGCCATAGGCGACGCTCCCAAGACGCCAAAGGCTGGAAATAAATTCAAAGTGCTTTAAGATCAAGTTGGGGAACAATTTTCCCTTGAGACAAGACCAACCAAACAACCACAACTATATGATGCATGTCAACAAAGCCAAAAACATACATTACCAAGACAACCAGATAATCCATAATCATCCATGCCAACACAAACCAATACAACATCAGAGTACAATGCGGAAGACTCGACAAGAAACACCACAAGCCATGACACCACCACAGCTCCACACTAAGCTCCAAGCTCCAAGCTCCAACCAGGAATCACAAAGCTCCACCAAAGGAGGTCGATGCCTTACCTTTGCCCACATCACGGAACATGACATCTGCAAAGACACCACAATGCCAAATCAGGGGGTGACTGCTAAAACTCAGTAGGTTTTCCCCAGATGACATCCCTACACACGCCACTAGGATAAAACTGTTAGCACATTTATATAACACAATTTATATAAAAAAATCACAAGTGAAACCATAACCATAAGCCAACCACACCCTTACCAAGCCATTCCACCCCAAACCAAACCACCAAGGGAAATCCAAAAAAACATTCCATAAGCCATTATACTACTCACATATTAGCACAACAATTCTATCTTGCAAAACAATGCACAACAACATCCAAAACAACCAAATGGTGGTGCTTCCGTCCAACCCGTTCACCCATTCACAATTAGTGGAACTTCCCATCCACTTATACATTGATGGTGGCCCTTCCATCAATTATCCATCCCCTTCATTATAGTGGTACTTCCCGCCCACTTCCACACAACATTTCAAAAATCACAACCAAGAATACAACATCATGAAATCAACCAAATTCCATTGCATATGATTCCACCTCAATAAATCCCCATTTATTTAAAACCATTTTCCATGCCAAACCCCATTTCAATAAAACCACCATTTTTATAGAAAACCATTTTCCATCAATCATTTCACAATTCAACCATAGCATTCCATTTTAAAATCCCCATGTTAAAATTCACCACAATAGCATTTCACAATAAAACTCCCTTTTTTCAAAAAACCCCCAAATGGATTCCAAACCAAAATCACACATCATCATAAAATTAATTTCAATCACAAAAAATTAATAGTAACATGTAACCACTATTTCTAACAAAGTGGAGTCGAGAGAGAATCCACCTACCTTTATGGTTCCGGCGAACTCGACCCACAACCAACTTCTCCTCAAATGTGGAAAACACACCACCAGCACCTCTCTAGATCACATTCCCTAACCATCACAAGCCTTAAAATTAACTTCCAAGGCAACCCTAACCCTAGATCTACACAAAAAAAGTGTAGATCATGAAAACCAAGAAGGAGTGGGATGTAGATCTAGCGGACAACACAAGAGGAACAAGAGGAGAGACATTCCTGGGAGAAACCACCTTCAAACCGCCTTAAAACCCCTTCAGAATCCTTCCAAACCGACTGGGAGAGCACCCTAGACCCCTGAGAACCCAAAATCCCGAGTGAGGCTTGAGTGGGAAGAAGAGTGGAGTAAAATCAGGCAATCCCGAGTGAGCCTGGGTTTAATAACCCTAATTTTAATTGGTTGCACGGTTAGCCCTCACAGTTTGGCAAACTGTGCGCTAACCTTGCATACGCCACTGCCTCAAGAGCCAGGGTCCGCACGGTTCCCTCTCATGGTTTGTCAAACCGTGCACAGGCCGTACGTGGCCTACTATCTTGAGAACAAGTGTCCATACAGTTTCTTGGGGAACCCGCACGGTTTACACTAACCATGCTCAAACCGTGCACCCCTTTGAAAGCCTCCAAACTCATCCAAACCCATTCCAAACCCTCCCAACCTCTTCCCAACTCATCACATGCACTTTAAACCCATAAAAATGCATGAAAAAAGGCCACATACCTTAAACCAAGGGGTGATACACATAATCCGATGGTAAAATACATTGATAAGAAGGATTCTTATATTATTGATAATGTGTAACCAAAATAGTGAATTTCAAATCATAATTAAGGAAAACATTTATATTTAATTGAATAATATTTCGAAAATAAGATGGTGTACACTATATAAAGATATTACGTCAATAGTGTTTATGAATAAAAATCCAATGTTTTCTGGAATAATATTACACTCCCACAATTGTAGGGAATATGTAAATCATGGTAGAGGAAACATGAAGTTCTTATTATCAAGATAATACAATATCTAAAAGGGATGAGAGATTTGAAAAATAAATTTTATTATTTTAATGAATAGTTTAAGAGGTATTATAATTCAAAAAACTCACAAAAAAATATTTCTCAATATAATATTAAAATAATAGAATTTTAATTATAATTTCACATATTTAATTTATAGGAGTGATCATTAAAATTATTTAGTATTTGAGGTGGATTATAAAGACAAAAAATATTGAATTCTATGGATACTTGATAATAATTACTCATCACATGTGATTGGAAAAAATAAATTCTTTAAATATATATAATGATATGGTAGAGGATCTATTTATTTCGAAAATGGTAGATCACTTAATTTTGAAGGAGTTGGAGGGCCAAAATTTTTGGAGAAGAAACATGAATCTAATGATATTTAGATTGTCGATGGGTTAAAATATAATATATTAATTATCACTCAAATTTTAAATAAAGTAAATTAAATTTTTTTCAAAATAATTTATGGGTTATTCTGAAATTTATCCATTAAAGTACTATCATAAAGGGATATAAATTCCTCAATAATAAATATTATATTTCCAATTATATGATTTAATTTTTCATGAGTGTAAAAGAGGTGAATAATTATTATAAAATAATACATTTCCATTTTGGAAAAAATAAAATTACTAGGAATATTACATATAAAACTATTATAAATCAATGAGAGATAAATCATAAAATATTGAAAAACAATTGACACCTTTTACAAATGAAAAATGGTAAAAAACATTAACAAGGAGGTTAAGGTCAATACAAATAAAACTATTGTCCCGATATATTTGGATGATTATAGTCTTATGAGATGGGAAAAAACCAACACATTTAAGTATTTAATTTTTTTTTCATTATTTCACTCAAATTACTAATACATAGTTCATTAAATATTAATAAAAATCTATTAAAATGTTTATGAATTATCATATTCATGATAATGATATAATTGGATATTATATCAAATTTTATTGGTTTAAACATTATTTTGAGTATTAAAAAAGAATAAATAAATCCTATCATAAGGATCATATAATAATTCAAGAAAATAGTTCTACCAACGTACCACAGAAATAGTGCGACTGGGCGAATGTACTATATAGCGGTGGATGTGTAAATAACTTCGTTTCCAAAGAATGACACCTTGAAGTAATTTTTGAGAAAAAACAACAATACCTTATTTATATAACATTAATTGGTGATTACATTAACCCAATTTAGAGAATACTTCTTATGAGAAGTGGTTTGGGGTGTAAGTTAACTGAAAACTAATTAAATGAATTTAATATACCTTGTTACTTCATGATTAATGAAATATATTTCAGGAGGATTGATGAAAGTTATAATTAAGGAATATTTATTATATATACATCTAAATATATAAGTTACTACTTTTACAAAACATATAATATATATCATTGATAGAAATAATGTTATTATTATAGAAAAAAATTACTTATAAACATTATTACCTATTTATGAAGAGATGTGAAATGAATAAAGAAAAGACATTGAAAAAATAATGAAAAATATGAATGATACATTAGTTTTTTAAAATTTTAATGATATTTATAAATTTTTAGCAATTATTTAGGAGTAATTCCTTGAGGATCTAAAATTAAATGTTTTCGAAAACTTTTTTAGCCTAATAAAAATCGTGGAGACAGTATGTGTTTCCTTAATCAGAGAAGTATTATAATTTTCAATAATACTAGTATTATTTTGAAATTTGAACCAACGAGTATTTAATATTAATTAAAACATTATCATGACAAAATAGTCAGTGAAGAAGAGTTGAATTAGGTTGAAAATAATGAATCATGTAAATTTTTTTGACATCATAAAGATAATAATTTTTAAGGGAAAAGTGGGATTTATGGAATAAGATGAATTATGAAGTAGATGTAATACACAACATAGCTCATATTGTTGGAAAAGGATAATCTTATATTGAGGGTATTGAGTTCAATGATAAATTATACCTAATAATAAGGACTGAATTGATATAAATCAATTTTTTAAATATATTATCAAATTAATTATAAAATATTCTAAACATCAGTAACATCATTATTATTCATTTTTGAACATAAGGAAGAATTATTTATAGTATATTGGAAATGATTTATTATTGATGGAGATAGATCTTGATTGTAAAAGATTATGATCATAGATTTTATAATGAAACATCTTTCCTAAGCATAATATTAAAATATTTAAGGTTAATTATAGTGTATGAAATTCAAAAAAAGAAAAGTGTCAACAAATAACTATGGTATGGGAGATGGCACAGACTGACTCATATTGATTATTTATATTTATTCAATTATATTTACTATGCACAAAATTATAATTCTTAGATAATTTTTCAAAAATTAGTAAATGCTTAATTATTTTAATGATTGGCCAGATACAATGCATTTTAGGCTTTAATGTTATGAACATAGTTGATATGTCTTTGTACCACATTAGAAATATATTCATGAACTATGAAAGAATATTAATATTAAATAATAAATAGTAATAAATATCTTATAGTACTCATGACAATGATTTTCATTTTATAAATGAGAATTCTATTTAGATTAAAAAAATTCTATTGGAATATTGTTATTGAAATGTACTTGAAAATTTTATTAATGGAAATCATATTTTTTCTCAAGATTTATATATGATTCTATGAAAATTATAATGAGTAAGATATTATGGATGGAAAACAGATAATGTACTATATAAAAGGAAATATGGACAATTAATTTAAGAATAAAATAGAATTTTTTTTAGGTTATTGGAAATTCTAGTGTTGATTTGGAAGGTCAATCTTGTGATTAATAATCAAATTTAAGTGGAGTATTCATTATTGGAGCAATATTTTATGCATGGAAATATACGAATAAAAATTGAATCACATAAAAAAATACATATGGTATCTTTACTATATCAGAAACCATAACATAATTTCTTGTGGATGAAGTGTAAAATTATTGACATAAATTTATAATACTATTTTTTTCATTGGTTGTGATAATCAATGAGAAATAAACTTGTTAAATAATATACTTTAACATTCAAGGTAAAAAATATATCTATATCGAACACCAATTAATATAAGTGTAGGTGAATAGTTGAGATAATTCATAAGAATAAGTTTCAATAAAGGATAACGTTATTGATATCATGATAAATCTTTTTACAAATGATGTCGTCTAGTACATTAGAGTGTCAATGTGAGTGAATTATCACTCAAAATCCCTATTTTTTTTCTTATTTATTTAATATATTTAATTCCATTCCATTTCTATTTAATGGGAGATAAAAAACTCACCATTCTTGAAATAGTGGAAAATTATACTACCTTCTACTAGTTATAATGAAGTGGTATACATGATGTGTTGTTATATTATGCTTAGATACGTCATCATATGATGGTTTTCATGTTTCTAATAAATACAAATGGGGAGATTGAAAAGACATTATGGATTGAATTGGATACAGTAAAGAATAGATTTTATCATAATTTAAATATAGTGAATATATTATAGATAACTAATCTATAAATTTGTGAATTATTAGAAACAAGAATTGATACTAGGGTGTGGTTTTTATATAAATTTAACAATAGGACCATTTTTTACAAGTTTTGTTTGAAAAAATTTATTCGTTATTATAAATGATTTTTCATGTTTTATATGTCAAAAATATCACATATGAATTAGAGGTCTATTAGAGATTATTTATCTTTAAAATGAATGTTTTTTTGTTTATATAATGAACGCCATGATTTTATGCATACATGTATTTTAACATTTATATGAAAAAATGCATATTTGTAGTTTTATTTTGTTGAAATATAATATAGAAAGGGTATTTCATCGTGAAGGAGTTCTTAATTAGTATTAAGTTGTGTGTTGCAACATGAAATGGAGTGCCTGAAATTGTTTTGCTACAAAATCTTGGAATCCATGGGTTATTATATCTCATGCTACTAAACCACACCCCATGTTGGTGGTTCACACCCGATAGGGACATGCTATATGTTTTTTTTATTGGAATGAGAATACAAATATAAAATTGATGAAGTTATTAAACCAATGAATAATATGCCATATCCAGATATTATTATATTAAAATGACACTCTATAGTGTAACCATACACAAAATAATGAGAGACCAATTTCTTTACATATATAATCCATCTAATTTGGATACAAATACCATTGTGAAATTTAAATATATATTACATGATTTATATAGTGTCTATAAATATGGGGAGTTTTGATGCACGCCTGTAGTAGGGTGAGGAAAAAGAAATTTTATTTTCCTAGTGCAACATAGTTGTTGGGTAGAGTTGACTCACTTGAGGATAATTTTCAGTTCTTTCACTCACATAATCAAATTTATATTTACGTAATTTAGGATGATTTTATTCAATCTAGTAATGGAATGGAATTTATGAAAATAAATCAAATGCCAAAAAAATTCGATTTATATAAATAAAAAATTCTAAACAAAATGGAATTAGTGAAGAACAAATGTTCTCCAGAGAGAATATTTAGGGAGCACCTTCATTGACAAGTTTAATATACTATTTGTGAAAAAACTCCATTGTGTGTGGGAACAGCTTAGTCTACCCCAGTTAAGAATGAAAAGTAAACTTAGTGATCACCAAGCTGACCCTCCATCCACCTCCTCAATCGAGGGAAAATAGTTGTAGATTAGGAAGATAAAGTTTATACAACCACAATAAGGATTACTCCCACTATAAATTATGTTTAGAATTAACTCAAATAATATCAGAAACATGGTCTTGGTTTCAATAACCTGATTACTCCCTTGAGATAATCCTCAGATTAGTTACTCATGATCATAGGTATTGTAGTTCACGATGGTAAGATGGGAAGAAAAAAAGAGGGTGGGTGGGTGGACACAAAAATAAAAAATATGCATTAATTTATTTTAAATCTAAATTAAACATAGAAAACTAAAATAAAAATAAAGAAGATAAATAAATTAAAAAGAAATGGGGAATATTTGTGGCTAGAATCCCTCAGTGGAGATCTCCTCCTTGGTACCTTGAAGGAATGGGATGGAGAATGGGATGATTTGAGATGGAGGAGCTCCCCTCCTTTTATAAAAGTAATTTTCTCCTGAAAGTTGATGTGTTTTAGCCCCATTAAATAAAATTTCATTAATTTAACCCTTCATTAATGTTTTTCATTAATATCTTGGACATCTCTACTAAACATTTCCACGTATTTGGACTTCAAATGTGAGAGTTATGATTTTTTAGTGCAGATTGTTTTTCTGGACGAGGTTTACTAGATGATTTTTCAAAAGTATATCTTTCAATTACCAATTTAATGGATTAATAACTCCCTAAAAGTTATTTTAGAGGTGTGCCTATGTGTATTAGTTCTCTTACAGGTGGAATCATTGCAATATATGATGTGTACGATAGGATAGACTTCTGTTACGGTGGTGGGGTCCACGATGTCTGCCTAGAGAAATCTTCACCTTCATTGATTTTTAATGCATCTAGATGGCCGAATAATCCCCTAATTTAGAATCCAAAGTTTGATAAAATACAAAAAGTATTCTAAAAAAATATTCACTCAATTTGGATTTATATTTTTCATGAAATGAAAAAAATAACCTTTATTTAAAAACTAGACCAAAATAAAAAATTATGATCATTTCACCTATTTTATCAAAACACGTCATAAATACAAAATTGTTTCATATAAGATCAAATTGATAATTTGGGATGGCTAAAAAATTAATATGCATACAAAATGCATAAAATATCTGATCTATCAATCCCCTTACACATAAATAGTGCATTTCATTAAACATAAAATCTCAACATGGAATTCAGAGGACACCAATGATAAAAATATTAAAATTCCAAAGTAATAAAATTTAACAATTTTCAATGTCAAATATAACATTCAAAAATAAAAAAAATCAAATTTAATTTCCCATTTTTTAAAGAAACAATTATTTCATGTATTTTACTTTTCCCCTTTGAAAAAAATGGAACAACTTCTTTCTTTTATTCAAGCTTCACAATTCATTATTTTTAAGCATGCCACATAATGGTTTAACACACCTTTTAATTTTTCCTCTCAACTCTCGTGAAACAATTCATGTAGTGGTATGCTCATATCATAAGAACATGAACATTATCCATAATCTTGTAGAAGAACTACGTTCTACACTTTGTAAAGACAAAAGGCATATAAAATCATGAAGAATTTTAAATAATGGTTCAAATGACTCTGAGGTTTAATGTTGGTAGAATTTGATCTTTTAAAACTAAATAATCAATGAGGATGTTTATCTCTTAATTACAATTCTTGATATCAAAAGTGTAATTAAATTCCCCCATTTAATTTACCAACACCTTGTTCCCCCAAAACGCAAAGTAAAGTCATGCTCAAAGTAAAGCATAATGAATGATTAATTCACCCTCTTTATTTTTTTTTAAATTTTATATATTTTTTATTGTTTTTATGTTATGATTAGATCAAACCTCACCTATATCACCTAAACACATATGATTAGAAGATCATTAGTCTGGAAATTGGTGATTTTTGGTTCTCCCAAATCACAACCCATTTTTCTCTTTTTTTTGGTTTTTTGACATTTATTTTATTTTTTTTAATTCAAGAGGAGAAAACAAGAAAGTACAATGGATGAATCAAAAAACTTTTAAATTTACCAAAATAATACCACCCATATTTTCCTTATAATTTAAATCATCCCTTCTACCATTAATATATTCACCCCTACACATCATCTTTAAAATATCATGAAAATACCAATAGTAGGGTAGGAGTGGATAAAAATGGATTGAAACATGGATCATCCCTATAAAGGTCATTCATGGTCACTATTGACTAAAAAAGGAATAATGTAAAGGTTGAATTTAAAGATAAAAGTTTTATAAAAGACGACTAAATCATTTTAAATGTGCTTTTGTATAGTCATAGATTTAACAAGTTCCAATACAAGTTTTGGTAGGTGACATGTCCCAAGATCATTCAAGAAATATGCTCAAGATAAATATGAAGTACTCGGTCTATAAATACTCTTGAGAATGAGAAATATTACATTGGAAAATAACTAATGGCATGATTAATAATAATAAATCAATTCACAAGAACATCAGAAATTAAAATCATGAAAGATGGTATGGAAAGTTCATTTACATGAATCAATAAATTCCTCCAAATCATGAGTCATAATTTCAATATCAATGTTTCAATTTAACATTAAATTTTACATTTTACTCATTCAATATCATTAAAATTGAAATCTAAAACATGGAATCATAGTTTTCTTAAGAAACTCATGTCTCCTAGAATATTCAAGTAAGCATTAATTCAGGTGTGGGCATGCAATTCTTATCATTAAAGTTAAAAACATGTTTTGTAAAAAATGATAGGAATTTTAAAGATAATAATAAAAAGTGAACACCATTTGGAATAAAATATTTTATCCTCTTCCTATAATTCATGGGGCTTTCTTCTTTCATCATGATCCTATAAATGAAAAATTGCAAAATTAATCTCAATGATTGTTTCATTATGCTCAAAACAATAATAGGGATTCCGCCACATGCTAGAATAATTCCTAATACTGAATATGAAATTAAAAATCCTAATATTGAAAAATAATGTACTATAAATAACGTAAAGGATGATTCATGGTATGATCCCCCAAGTGGGCCCTGATATCTTTTACTGCCTTAGGAGGGCAGTAACAACTTTTTTCCATAATCATTCAGTGGATGAAGCTTCTTTGTTTTGAACCACCACATGTTGATCTTACCACCTTTCAATTCATTTTTCATGTTGAGGAAGACTCTATGCATAGATAATACCAGATCCACCCCCTTCACAATGTGGTACTAATTTCATGGAAATGTTTTCATTAAGTAGATATCCTTCTCTTCTTTTGTTTCGACTTATATAACCAAATTATATTATATTTATGGATTCATGTATGCTTCAACCTCTTGTATGATTTCATTAGTCTCAACAACATGGATGTATTCATTATGGGGCTCCTCTAGTAGATATTCAATGACTTTAGGGAGCTCTAGGTGTTTTTTAATAGATGCATTGTTTTCCACATCATCCTCCAAGGAATTGTAGTAGTTTGACTAATGTGAAAATTCAATATAATTAAGAGAGATAACTAAATTAGTTTCAAAAAAATTAAATAATTTGAGTTCCAGAATGTATCATATCCCATAGTTGGTTCAACATTAATATCCTCTTCAATTGAATGTGCCACTTGGAGTTGATCTTCACTATATAGAGGTAGGTAGTTAGGCTCATCGATCTTCAGTATGTCATGAAATTCCTGGATGTCTTTAGTGAAATCCAGAAAGACCAGTGGCACTTCATTCTTGGACTTGAATCTTTTTAAGTCATCATAGAATTAATCAACAATGGCCATAAAATCTTCTGGTGAGATCCATGTTTCTCTGCCTCTTTCAATATAATTTACTATTATCATCAACGCATCAAATCTTTGTGGGAGGGCTACCTCAGTTTAGTATGTTTCTTCTTCCTACACATGTGAGTAATTATTACATATATAATAATATAATTTTGGATTCTTCATGGAGAGATAATTATTTGTATATATTTTTTAAAATAATAAAATCTATGTAAAGTTTGAAAATAGAAAAATTAATGTAAAAGACCAAATAACTCCCGTAAAGTGGAACCAGTTTTGACACACGTCTATCGTAGTGTGTGGAAAAAGAAACTTAATTTTCCTTGTGCAGCACAGTGTCTGACCATAGACATCTCAGTTGAGGATATTTTTCAGTTCATTCACACGCTTATTCTAATCCACCATAACTACATAATTTTGGATGTTTTTATTTAATCTATTAAGGGGATAGAATTTCTAAAAATAAATCAAATGATAAAATTTAATTAAAATTAATTTAAATTCTAAAAAATGTAATTAGTGATGAAAATAAGTTTTCCTAAGAGAACTTTCAGGAAGCACCTTCATTGACCAGCTTCAAATATTATTAGTGAACACACTCCATAATATGCGGGAATAAAATATTCTACCTCAGTTATGAATGAAATTTATACCTATAGATCGCCAAGAACACCCTATATCAACCTCTTTAATCGAGGGAAAATTGTAGTAGATTAAGAAGTGAAACATTAGACAACCACAATGAGGATTACACCCATTATAAATTATCAATAGAATTGACTCAAAGAATATGAAAAACATTGTCTTAGGTTCAAGAACCTGATTACTCCCTCAGGATATTCCTTGGATTAGTTACTAATGATCAAGAGTATTATAGTTCATGATGGTAATATGAGAAGAATAAAAGAGGGTGGATGGGTGGACACAAAAATAAAAACATTGCATTAATTTATTAGAAATTTAAATTACAAATTAATACTAAAAAAAATAAAGATGTCAAATAAATTAAAAATAAATGGGAAATATTTTCGGCCATCCTCCCTTAGTGGATATCTCCTCCTTGGTTCCTTGAAAGAATTATATGGATAATGGGATGCTTTTACAGAGGGGATCTCCCCTCGTTTTATAGGCAGAATTTATCCCCATAGTGACGGCAAGTTTTAGACCTATTAAATGTCCTCTACACGCATTTAACCCTTAATGAATTTTGTTTTTAAATATCTTGAACTTCTCTATGCAAAAATTCTGCATATTTGGTCCTCATATGTGGGAGTTATGAATTTTTCTTTGGAAGTTTCTTTTTCTGGATGAAGTTTCTAGGAAGCTTCCTTCTAAATTATGACATTTAATAGAAACTTTAATTGATTCATAACTCCCTAAAAGTTAATTTGGAGGAGCACCTATGTGTCATAGTTCCCTTATAGGTGGAGTAATAAAAATATATGTTGTGTAGGCTGAGATAGACTTCTATTATGGTTGTGGGTTCCACGATGTCCGCCTAGAAAAATTTTCACCTTCATTGATTTTTAATAACTCTAGATGGCCGAATCATCCCCTTTTATAGAAGAAAAAGTTGACTAAAATACAACAAGGATTTTAACAAAATATTTACTCAATTTGGAGTTTTTTTTTCAAGAAATGACAAAAATACACTGATATAAAGATCTTTCCAAAATCCATAATTAGCCACTTTTCACCATTCTGCTCAAAACAAATCATAGATCCAAAATTGATTCAAATAAGCTCAAATTGATAATTTGGGATGATTATAAAAATTGAAATTAATAAAAAAATTGTATAAAATATCATCCATATCAAGTATCTGACATATAATACTTTATATATAAATTTAGGAAACTATAAAATAAATGGATTCCAATTATACCGACAATTTTTGCGAGGAGGTCAATAACGATTTACACATGATCAAAATTCAATTGGAATATGATGTCATTATGTGAGGTTTGATTTATTTGTTTAATGTTTTATATCATTCTATAAAATTATTTTTTGAATATCTAACTACAACATTCTCAGTTATTGGTGATCAATAAGATAATAATGTGCATAATGAAATTTTATTTTTTATTCACTGATGACTAGCCAATAGAAAAAAATAGTGAGTGAACCTTGTAAAACTTTTGATTTCATGTGTGTTTCTTATCTCAATATCTCTCAACATTTAACTATTTTTCATATCAAATAACATTAAATGGTGATGAGAAAATCAATTTCAATCTCTATGTTTGGGTAACCACGTTCTCACGCCATGAATGTAGTGGTCTACTCTCACTCGGGGCTTACACACTCAAATATATTTTGGATAAACTAAATTAATTTTTAACTATGTTGTTTTTTGATTTCTTAATTCTTATTTATTATGATTTTTTATCTATATTGGGAAAAAAATTTAAAATTTCAAAATTGTGTTTAAAAAATGTAAATATTTTATGATCATGCAAACAATGTGTAAAAAATTTTTATAGAATTTTTTTACAATGAAATGGATGTGAATCTAATGTATTTGAACTGAAATGAGAGGAATTAAGTAGAAATAGGTTTTAAAAAAATATTTTTAGTATTTCACAATGTGGGTAAAATTGTTTTATGATTGGTTTTATAGAAAATTTATAGATATGTAATATGTTTTTTTTTAATTTTGGAGAAATTAATTAGATGAAAAGGAGGTGTTTTTTATTTGAGAACATAAGGGATTATTTTGAGTTTAGAAAATGATTTTATGGAATTTAAAAAATAAAAATGTGTTATGTTTTTCTATTTTTATTTATTTCTCAAATTAAAAAGTTAGTAACGTATTTGATTTCAAATATATTATATAACTATTTTTCTAATTTATGTTTATTTTTTATAGTAGGACTAGTCTGAGTGATCTATAATGTATATGTTCATATAATTTTTGTTTATATTAGAACTCATGGATTGTAGTAATGGAATTAATATTATGAAATCATTGACTATGTTGAGTGTATTTTCACAAAGAAAATCCAATGATGGTGATGTTTATTAAATTATTGGGTCATACATATTTTTATAATTATTATTAAGAGAATAATAATTATGGGTATTGTTTAAGAAATAATGTCTTAAAAATAAATGATTTTTTAGTGAACCATATTTATGTCATATATATATGTATGTCTGGTGCATAATGATCAGAATGTTTCTATGATATCACATATAACAATGGCGTGCAACATATTTTTGATGTTGTAATATTGTGTATGGGTAAATATAGTGGATCATAGGGATTTAATGTTTGGTATTCTTAGTAAAAAGTATCCTTAGATTTTTGAGATTCCTATTGAATGCAACATATGTTTTTTGGGATAGAGCATGGTTTCAGAGTAATCAATTAACAAATCACACATGTAACTATTTTCCTGAATTTTTTTTTGTTTAGGATGAAAAAATATTTAGTGGGATGTTTGTAATGACATGTAACATTTGATGTTCGTTGAGTAGAGTTAGTTTACCTTATGAAAGAGTATAACATCATAGAAATCTGGATAGTTTTTCAAAATATATTAATAAATAGATAGTTTTGGTTACTATAAGGATTTATGCTACATATAATATAATTTATACAAAATTTTAAAATAATTTATTTTAATATTTTCAAAATTTTGTATTTTTGTAACTAGTTGTAGTATCCATCGAGTGCCCTTTGGATAAACCTATGTGTTTTTACTAGTTTTACCAAAGGGTAATAGATGGAATTATATTGGGCACTAGGTGGGCCATATAATAGAAACTTAATAATCTCCATCTACATAATGGTTATTGATCAATTTTTATGATGGTAAATAATGGGGTGGGGTGGGGGTTCTAGTTTAAAAATTATTCCTCATTATGCAAATTTTTTCTCCACAAATGGGTGTACAAGGGGAGGATAAAATCCTTTTCTTACATCCCACTATCTTACACCACTTGATTATTAGCCTTTATTATAGTTTTTAGCTACTAATTAGAGGTATTATTCTCTCATATTTCCCCTATCCTTTTTATTCAACTATCCCAATAATTTAAAATTTTTACTTATTGGATATTTTAGTTGGATTTATAAATTGTATGGTAAAATAATTATCTTCTAATATGAAACTTTAATATTATAGATAAATTATATATAAATAAAAATTACCACATTTTTATAATCATTTAGATGTTATTATTTGTCAGAGTAAATTTTCATACAAATTTAATTGATTTAATATTTAATCTATATTAAACAGAGTTTTAGAAATTTATGATTTATAATATAAGTTTACTAGGGTTTTATTATAGTATATTTAAACTCCAATACATATAATTTCTTCTTCTTCACACCACATGGTGAGTATTCCATCATTTTTCTTATTATTAATTTTTAATATTAAATAAATTATTTATTTCATTATGATGATTTTGATAAAAGAGGTATATGAAGAAAATGATTATAGTCAATATGTGTATATAATAAATATTTTGATTCGTAATTGAGGTATAATTCCTTTACTCAAAGAGTGTTGAATGTTAGATTATTGGCTAGTTAAAATATATTCCTGTATTATTATGGTTATTATTATTATATTTATTTTTGTGACATTTTTTGACGCAATAAAATTGGATATGATTCTATCATCATAATAGTAGCAATATATTATATAATTCTACTAAATAGTATGTTAACAATTCCCTAGTAAGATGTGTGATGGTTTCCTATTTTTTAGATTACATAGATCTTTGAGTATATTAATGGATCAATATTCTGAATGTAAATGTTTTAAATATTAAAATTGTATACAAAAAGTTTTTTATTTTGGAATGTAATTTCAGAATATAAGGATATCTTTAAACTGATTATTTTGAAATTCAATTTCAAATGGAAAAAATAGTATCTTTGAATGAGTTATTTCACTGGATCTTAGAAAATGTCCTACAATGAATTTAAATAGTATGTTATTTCTAATAATGATTTATTATTTTTTTCATAATTTGATATTGTTAAAAGAAATTTCATATAGAAATAGTTTGTTATTATTGAAATTAGGTGATATTTGAAATTATTTTAAATGTGTGAAACATTTTATTTATAATCAATGATAATTTTTGTTTCGTATGAAAACATTAATGGCTCCATCATTTTTTATGTTGTACATAAACAGTATTATAGTCTTTCATCCACAAATCAGGTGGTATCTAGAGTTTATTACTAGTGGTTCTTTATACTTCATAGTGGCTTATGGGATGGGTAATTATGATTGTATCACCAATTAGAGTTTATTTTTTACCTCTCCATAAAATCTTAAATATTAAAGAGGTTTTCTTGAATCCTTCCCAAATCCCATTGTGGTACTTGTTACTGATTTTTAAATCATCAAATCAAAACTAAACATCAATGTTAACATATATATATATATATATATATAATTTTTTCCTCTATTTGTTTCTAAGTAATTCATTATGCTTTGGTATAACACTATATAGTTGGGAACAAAAATTTTATTTCCATCCAAGGTGTTAGTTTTTGTAATAGAGTTTATAATAGGCCACTAAAGAGGGATTCTTATGTATCCCTATGAATTGAATCTGGTCCTAAATAGTTTAGTGGAACATAATGGTACACTTTTTAGCTTTCAAGGTTATAAAACCAAAATTAATTTAAAATATATTACTTTTATAATAAATTTAATTTATTTGGAAACATGTATTGAACGAAACAGTAAGTTAAAATGAAAAGTTATACTCTATTAAAATATTATTTAAAAATGAAATTTTAACTAAAGAATTAATTTATAGAGTATGAAAATAAATAACTAAATTATGAAAAATAGTTATTTTACACACATAAATTTTTTTTCTATTGATTGTAAATAAAATAATAACCATTTATAAGAAAAGTAAATGTTTCTCAAAATAGTGTATTTTTTTCTAAAAGATGACTAGTCTCACATTTCATGCATGATTTATAATTATTTCTTCAACTTATAGAAAATTTATTTATAAAAACAGTCTTTATTTCATAAATATTAATATAAAAATTATATTAGGGTGATTTGTTTGGATTTTTCTAAAAAGATTCATTTTTTGTTAAATAGTGAAAATATTGAATATTAATTGATAACTCCATTTTAATTAAAATTATTATTAATGTTCAATAATATTTTTAATTTTTTTTTAAATTAAAATTAGTTAAATTATATATAAACTAATAAAATTTATATCATTGGTATCATTTTAATTAAATTTTGATATAAAAACATGATTAACTTCAAAACATTTTCTCTTCAAAAACACGATTTCTCATCATGTGTGTGGGATTAATTTTAAATTTAAATTTTACACATATATGAATTGAATTTAGAAAAATGTATTACATATTTATAATTATAATTTTTAATATTATCTAATAATGTCAAATTACTTTTTCTTCCAAAATAAAGGTTGAAAGCATTATAAATTAATTATCGCTATTAAAGTAAAAATATATTTAATACAGGGCTTAACAGAAATGTTAAGGGTTAAATTGACTATAAAACATATATGAAACCTAATTTATGGCCATATTTTGACCTTATAATGTCTTCATCTTGAATAATCCACATTGGGGAATTTTTTAATTTAAAAAATGTGGGTACACATTCTTTTTTCCATAAACTGCACGTCTTCCACTCGCCTCCCAAATAAAAGGTCACCACCTCTCCACTATTATTTTCAACATTAAACAATTTTTACCTTGAAATAACTTCCAAAATGACTTCCCAAATTCCCTCCCATATTTATAAAAGCCTTATGTTTTATATAAATCCTATTTTAGAAGGATTTTGGGGGAAAACATAAGGAATTAACCTAATGAATATGTAACATTATTCAACGAGAATTTAATTTTATTTCTTTCTCCACCCCATAAATTATTATCAAACCATCATAATATAATAAACAAATTATATATATAACATATATATATATATAATGTTATTTCATGATCTAAAATTGTCCCTACATTCATTGAATGGGTTGCGAAATCATCATTTGGGTGTATGGCAGACTACCACCTCGCGAACAAATGTAATTATTTTTTCCATTAATACCTCTCACGATATGGTATTATGGTGGATATAAAGTATATATTTGATATTTATAATATAATTAACCCTTTATAGTCATTATATCATATATAAATATTTACTTTCCATTATTTATGGGAGATGATAAAGTCCCTCATGTGTATCGTAGACTGCCACATCGCGAAGTGATGTGATTAGTTTTTCAACAACGATAAACATGAAAGGTAAAAAGGATAAGGTCAAAAATTATATGTTTTATAAATGAACTGACTATTATATTATTTAAATATTTATCATTCATACAAGATTATATATCAATTTCTTCTTTTAAACATAAAAATAATTAAATATTTTATGTATGTATATACTACCACCTTCACGAATTGATGTGACTCCCTTTCAACAACACACCACAAAAATTATATATGAATGTTTATTTAAAAATATAATATGTTATATATATTATTATTATTATTAATTATTTAATATAAAATATTACTTAACTAATTTACATAATGATAATTTATAAATAGAAACGTTACTCAAGCGTACATACAACATACCCTCTCAATGACTATAACATAGTTAATTTTTCATAACTATATTACACAATTTGTTTTAAAATTAGAATTAATGTACAAATATGATAATAATTTAACTATTATTATTATTTTTTGAGATGTTTGAGTAATTACCTATTTCACTATAGTCACCCTAAAAATGTCATTTTTGAAACATAAGACTAATATCATCGAAACATCCGAAATAAACCTAATTGATTATGTAATATAATAAAACATGGTAATAATTAAAATAAAAGTTATAATAAAATTTTAAAAGGATATTGTTAATTTAAATAATTAAGGTAATTGTTTTTATTTCATAAGATAAATAACGTTCGTGACGGGTCAGACTCAAGGTAAGGCTTTTATGTCTCACTTTTACTTCTCTAATACATACACCATATTCGTCGCATATTTCATTTTATGTGGTGTATGTAAATCCCTATTGATATGTTATATCATAAATTAATTTTTACTAATTGTGTTTAATGTTTTATTTTAATTTATTTCATTGATGTGGTTTTTGAAATTTTTTTAAAGAAATTGTAAGAGTTTATTTCACAATATCATCGTCATTTAGGATTGTTCTTATTTATGTT
This sequence comes from Viscum album, assembly GCA_963277665.1. NCBI lineage: Eukaryota > Viridiplantae > Streptophyta > Magnoliopsida > Santalales > Viscaceae > Viscum > Viscum album. The sequence goes on from OY728130.1 coordinate 1,168,426,521, forward strand.
TAACTTGGGTGAGTTATTTGATATTTCAATATATTTTATTATCTACTCGTTATTCATGAACTATATAAAATAATAGTAAAATTTTCATCTCTTTGGTAGTTGAAATGACTAATAAAATGTTTTCAAGACAATTTGACATTATTTTTCTCTTATACCAAAAATAAGTTTTATTTAAAAACATATTTTATTAAAAAAAAATTAGCATTATTTAAAATATTTATTAATTTAATTTTTACATATTTTGTAATTTTTATACTTTTTGAAATATAATATTCTTGTCTTTTCTTGAAAAAATCACTCTTATATCCTTTTTATAGTGTAAAGGGAAGGTTCTTTTAAATTTATATGACATATAAAAAATTACACATCATCAGGACCATCATTTATTTGAATAAAAAATTCCATGTTTACAATGATATTTTGAAATAAAATGTTTTTAAATGTATTTTATAAATTCATTGTATTTAAATGTGATTTTAAAATAAAAGTATTTTGCATACATTTTACGATTTTTCTATTTTTTTAAAAATGGTGATTTTCATAGAATTGTTTATTTCCTCAATAAATGTTTTTATTGATATTTCAATATAATTTTCAATCATATAATATATTAGTTAATAAAACATATGCTTTAATAGGGATATACTCCAATGATACCATATTAATTATTTCTACATATGGATTATGATCAGTTTGACATGGGATATACTATGTTGATACCATTTATATAATTTTATATTGTTTATGATGGTGATTATTATTTTGGGAAAGTATTTAAATTTTTTTCTAGTTAAAATAAAAATGATTATGATGAATATGTTTCAGCCATTTTAAATGAGGAATGAATTGGTATTTTTATGTGATATGAGGGGTCCTCTATATCCTCTTAATGCCTTGGTAAGTCTCATGAGACAAACTAGATATAGTTCTGGATGAGGCCTTACCCATTTATATAGAATTTTTGGTGGAATCCATGTTAGTATTAAATATCATGGAACCAACATCGATGGTATTTTAATTTTTGGAACATGCCTCTATGGTATGTTTTAGAAGTCCAACATTATACATTCCACCATGATGAATTTTTTATTGACATTCCATGTGATTGTTATATTAGTTAGAACATTCAGTGTAAAGTTTAATACTAATGTCTTTATTTATATATAATTATTTGATCATAGTTTATTCATACCATATTATGACCATGTTTTCAATTAAATGGAATATGCTTAATTTATTTAACATCATATATTAATCATCCATTATTTATTAATATATTCAACTGTATAGTTACCTGTACTAAGAATCTAATGTCACCCCTTTCTTATGTTTCATTTTACCTAGGATTTCAGGTTATATTTTGTGACTAAAATGAAATGACACGTCAATAGCTGTAATGGAATTATAAAAGAAAATTCTTTGTGTATTTTATGATTTAAAATGTAATGTGAATTTCATGTATAAATGTAGTTTTCCAAGAAAAATAAACTATTCATTCCTCCAGAATGTGATTCATTTAATCTCATTTTAGTATAATACGGTAATAGTGGCTCTAGGATACTAGGGATGAGGTCACTAAAGTTGGTATTATAGTATTTTTAGAAGAAACAATGGGAACAATATTTAAGAAAACATAACATAGAGAACCTAACACTATAATATACATTGATGATAAGTATAAAATAATATTATAATATTTTTGTAAAGAAAATATTATGTATTTTTTCATAGAAGATACATCCCTTTATGGATGTTAAAAGTAGACATGGTTCTGGTACATATGTACCTAAGGGTAATAACACAAAAAAGGGTGCATTGAGATTGACCATATCATTACCTAGTACATGAAAAAAATACTTACTAACCATTTTGTTTGACACTATTAGTGTATATTCTTAGGATAATTCACATTTTATTTTCAAACCATCATGACAGATTTTAAAATAAAGATATCCCCAAAGAAAAAATGTTTTTTATTATGAGATTCTATATAGAAAAATACTTTTATTTATATTAAGTGATTCAATAATTTTCATATTAAATATTATGTTTCATAATTTTAAGATCTAGTACAATTTATTCTATTATTTATAAATGGAGCCTAAATAAATGAATGGGATCCTTATCAATGTAGGTAATTCTTGTAGGGATTTTCCTCTTACGAATGATAATAATGATAAAACTATAGCTATATATATAAATAATAAAATTATAAATTTATTTGGTAGCTAATTCATGATATGAGTAATTTCCTTTTTCATATGGTTAATCCAATTGATCAACCATACTGATTAATAATGATATAATGCTTCATTCTTAAAAAAACATCAACTTTTAATGGGACAAAAAAAATCTATTTTTATCTATGAAAATAATAATTTAATTAGGTAAGATATTTTTTACTCTAGAATTTAGTGAAAGGGGGATAGTATTCATTCCAATTTATTATCTCTCAGGAGATGCAGATTGATAGTGGTTGTTGATTCAAAACACTAATTACATAGAGGGAATATCAATCATGTAGTGAAATGATTTTAAGGTAATATTAATGGGAAAATATTTTCCTCTTGAGAAATTTGAAGATATTGAAATATAGTTCTCAAGTCCGAGAAATAAAGTTGAGTAAAATTTTTCTATATATGAAAAAAACCATAAAATGTTAACAAAACATATTTTGAACTACAAATGTAATCCAAACAAAAAAACTGATAATTTATTTAATGGGATTAAGATAATCTTCCCAAGTGAATTGGTCTCACAAATATTCTCATCATACTATGACATAAATTCATGGGATATCAAGATATAAATATAAATCCATAAGTCTTATGGATTTTTTGGTAAGAAAGAGAATATAAGGATGGTAGAGAGAGAAAAATAGATAATAATAAGAAGGGAGATATTGATTTTCAAACATGTGTTACATGTGGAAGGACACACCTTGGTAAATTATTATAAGGAAATGCATTTTACTTCAATTGTGGGAAAAATGACACTATTCTCATGATTTAAAGGGAAAAATAATATAAAAATGTTAAATTATTCCACTATAAGGATATGATTAAGTGCACAAATTAATTCCCAACATTTCAAGGGAAAATATATCAAAAGGAGATAAGGGGCCAAGTTTAAGCTTTTATATTACCAATGATAAAGTGGAATGATTAATGTTATTTTGATAATATTCAAGAGTTATTTCATTTGTGTATTTTATGAATGATATCTTGGTTATAAGAATTATGAAATTGATTAGGATTTTACTAATGTGATTTTCATCATGGATTTGAAATAATATGTTTAAAGGTACTACTGAAGAAGAAAAATAATTTAGCGGTAAGTTAAAGATCAAAGAATAAACATTATTGAGGGAAAGATAACCCTTAATATGTTAATAATAATTGAATAATTATTTTGGGATAAATAGTTTATCAATAGGTATATGAAAATTGGATAACACCCAATACCTTTTGACTAATTATTGATTTGTTGACAAAGTGGTTTATATTATCATTGATTAAGTTTACATCATATTTATATTTAAGGAATATATCCAAAAATATTTGATTTAATTAAGGAATACAGAATAAATCATATTATAAATAAGATTTTATGAAAGTTAATATTATAAACATGTTTAAATAGAATACATAATGAAGGAATTCACTTATTTGGTTTGAAACGATTAAGAGTTACTTCATGTTTCTTAAAATATTACTAATAAGATAATTTTCAAAGTTTAGTGTACTTATCATTAATTTTATGGATATTAATAATTTAAAAGGTTCATAAGGATAACCATATATGATATAGTTTATGTTTAACATTTGATTAATTTTTATATATTAATATATTACATCTTCGTATGTAGATTCATGCATATTGGGTAATATATGCTAACTATTTTGGAATAATAATAAATATTTATCAAAATAATAGAATATCATTATAATATGAATATTATTATCCATTTAATTAATATTTTATATCTTCATGCATAAAAAATAATTTTTGGATATTCGTTTATTGGAGTAAGCGATGAATTGGAAATTGATCGAATCACAACGCAATGATAAAATTGTTGTTATGATATAAAAATATATCATGTAAGTATATTTTCTTATTTTAATAGTAAGTAAAATAATTCCTTAACTATTGGAAAATAAACTTGAAACAAATTGTCCTATTATCATCATTTTTTATGATATCAATAAACTTTTAAAACCCCTTTGGTTTATGTATTTGCGTTATTAACATCCCCCTAGCCATGTTCTATATCACTATCCATTAGTATTTTTGTGTTAGTTTTCTCTTCTATGTCAATGTTTTAAGATACCACATATTATCTCATACTAGGTTAACTAGATTTGTGATTATTCCAAAAAAACTATGTACTTCCCTTTCTCTGTTATTATGAGGATATTTTATTAACCCATTACGATGTGCGCTTTTCACCAAATGAATTTTCATATATCAAACCATTTATTTCCTAGATCAAGTTTAAATTATGAGACTGAAATTTATTTAAGGTATAGAGAATGTAACAACACAATACTTTATAAAATATTTTTTTAGAGTAAATTTAATTTCATCCCTATCTTTCGATTCATACAACATCATGATAAAAAGAAACACGATACCCTATTAAAATATTATTTAATTATGACAATTTTAACAATGAAAATAGATATTAGTGTATGAGTAAGACTAAATAAATTATGTAAAATATTAATTTAACCCAAATATATTTTTTTTCTATTTATTATATATTAAAATAAAATTATTTTGTAAGAAAAATAAATGTTTCCTAAAAAACTATATTTTTTCATCAAAAAAAGGATTAAACACGGTTTGTGCACATAATTTAAAATTTATTTTTACCACTTGTAGAAAATTTAATTTAATAAATAAACTTAATATTTTAAATTTTAATATCAATATTATCATTAGGTGATTTGTTTGGTATTTTTCTAAAATGTTTCATTTTTTATGAATAATGAGAAATAATGAATTCTAATTGAGAAATGATTTTTATTTTAGAAAATTTATAATAATAAATTATATTATGAATTTGTTTAAAATTATAATTAATTTAATTATATATAAATTAATTCAATTAAAGTGATTTATATCACTTTTATATTGAATTTTTATATTAACAATTTGTTATCTTTTGAATATTTTCTTTTTAAAAACCCCATTTCTCATCATGTCCACGAGATTAATTCTAAATTAAAAATTTACACTTATATGTAAGAATTTTGAAAATTGGGTTCCATATTTTGAATAAAAATAATTTATATTATCTTATATGTTGAACATACTCTTTGAAATAAAATTAAAAGTGAAACCAGTTATCATTAATTATTGTGGTTCGGGAAAAAATAGATGTACTGGAGGGGGAAACTAAAAATATTAGTGTTAAATTGATCTAAGATCTTATAAAACATTTATTTTATTTACATATATAGAAACTATCATGTATAATTATTGACTATAATCCATTTTGGATACGTTTTTCATGATAAAAACGTCGGTACTCCTTTTTCTATACAAAAAAATACTAGTGTTTCACTCACCTCACATATAAAAGGCCACCACATATCCACTATTATTCACAAATTAAAAATATTTTAGATTATCCAATACATGAAAAAATTAGTCTCAAACATTCTTATATGCATCCTATAATTCTTTGTTTTTGTAGATAGTCAACATATGCAGGATTTTGATGTAAACCTAATGATGTAACCTGAAGAAGAGGTGACATTCTTCTACAAGTATCATTATTTTATACTTTCTATACCTAATTAAATAATTATAATAACATTATAATATAATAAAATTTGTATATTTGATATAATTATATGTTTTTATGTTATTCTCTAGACTATAAACTATCCAAAATTTCATCAAATGGGTTGCAAGATCCTCATTCATCTGTTTGATGGTGTACCGCCTGACAAACCGATGAGCTGAATTTTTCCATTACCACCTCTAAATGTTGGGTATTATGATTGACATAGACAATATATATGATATTTATAATATAATTATATCTCTGGTGTATTTATATCATATATACATTTTTACATTTCATTTTGTTTGGGATATGATAAAGTTTCTCGTGTGTACGACAGATTACAACCTCACAAAGTGATGTGATTCATTATTCAATAATTAATTACATGGAAGGTAATAAATATAATTATAATTAATATAAGATATGTAAATGACATAATTATGATATTCAAAAAATATTTATCATTTGGAATATATAATATTTAAATTTTTACATAGAAAAATGATAACATCATTTGTGTATGTGTGGACAACCGCCTTCATGAAGCGATGTGAATATATTTCCCACAAAAAAGCATGGATGATATTTAAAAATATATTAAAATAAATAATATGTTATATATTAATTATCATATTTCTATAAATATAAATTTTTACATAAATTTATTTTATAACGATCATTAATAAATGGAAACATTACTCACGCATACATACAACATTTTGCCTGTATGATTGTAACATAGTTCATTTTTGTCATGTTCCATTCATGATTGATTTAAAAATTAAAATTAATGTCTAAATATGATAATTATTCCCTTATTATTATTTTGGTGATGTTTAAATAATGACCACTTTCACCATTGTCGACCTAACAAAAAAATCTTTCACACATTAGCTAAATATCATTGAATCATATGATGTAAAATTAATTGAATATGTAATCATATATAACATGGTCATAAGTTAAATTAAATGAATAATAAACATGAAAATTTATCTTCAGAAATTAAATAATTAACATATGTTTATCATTCATGAAGATAAAGAATGTATGTTACGATTTAGACTCATGGTAAGCATTCCCCATCTCGCATTTACTTCCATGAGACATATTACATATCTAGCACTTATTTTTTTATGTGGTTTATAAAAATACCTATTTTTTATATCATTATATAATATATATTACTTTAATTTAATGTTTCATTTATCTTTATTTCATCCATCTGTTTTGGGACATAAAAGATACAAAAATAGTAAGGGTTTGTTTCACAATATCATCATTATTAGAGATTGTTTTTTGAAGTATCCACTGAGAAAATTATTTAATATTCACATCTTAGTAAAAATATATTTCATTATTCTTTTTTAATTCATAAAATATTTCATGTAATAGTACCATTATTTGATATTTTTTAAATAAAATGATTCAGAAAATATTATTAAGATAATATAAATTTATTTCTCTCTTTAGTAGATAATCTTTTGTTTCTAAAACCATGTTTTCTATAAATGAATTAAAAATTTATTCTGCATTCGAAAAATTACTTATTCAATAAATTTCTAACAGTTTTTGACTTTTAATGTTTTTTTGAAACATATATTTTTTCATTTTCTCAATGACCAACATTACTATAATTTTTACAGTGATAAAATAATTTTCTTATCAACTTATATGAAAGATATATAATTATATGCTTTCTTGATAATCATTTATTTGAATCTTCATTCACAAGTTTACAAGGTGATTTTTAAATAATTTTATTCTTAATATTAAAATTGATTATTAATGAGAATTATTTTTAACATATTTTATTAATTGTATAGTTTTAAAATAAAAATAGTAAATTTAAAATAAATGTTATTCTCCTCAAAAAATGTTCAAAGAGATATTTAAAAATAATATTACATATAAAAATACATTAATAGAAGTTACATATATTGAGTGGGGATATACTCCAATAACACCATCAATATTATTTCCTTAGATGGTTTATTATCAGTTTTGATTGGAGACGGACTATGTTGGTACCATTTATTTTAATATATATTGATTATGACTATGTTTATTAATTAGGGAAATTATTTACATTTGATATAATTGTTTAAATATGAATATTTATATTGATTATGTTTCACATCTTCATATTATGAGTGAATTAGACTTCATAAGTGACGGGTAGGGACCATAATATCTCTTCAATGAATAGGTTGTTCTCATGATACAAAATAGATATGTTTTTAAATGAGGAACTACATATTTGTGTAGGTATCTTAGACCAATCCAAAATGGTATTAAATTTCCTGGAAAAATCCTCGATTGTATTAAATGTCTTGGAACCAGCCTTGACGTAATGTTTTGGATTCCCACCATTATAGATTCCATCATTATGAATTCATTTATTTAAATTCCAAGTGATTATTATATTAGCTAGAATATCCATTATCATGTTTCAAGATCATTTGATTATTTACATGAAATTATTTGACATCTTTTTTTAATGAAATAATATTCTCAATTTATTGAGTAAAAGGAATGTAGTTTAGTTATTTACATATCCATATTTATTATTCCTTATTTATTCATGTGTTACACTATACACATACCCTTACAAAGCATATAATGTCACCCCTTTGTTATGTTTAATTTCCCCATGGGTTCCAGGATGTATTTTGTGATTCATAAGAAGTGTCACTCCAAGTGGAATAATGGAATTCTCATAAAATATTTTGAATGTATTATATGTTTTAAAATTTAATTTTAATTTCATGTATGTATCTTGATTACCATTACTACTAAACTATTAGGTATTTTATGATGAAATTACATATATCTAATTAGAATTTAATAAATATTGAATTCACACTAGGCTACTGGAATTGAGTACACTACAAATGTCAGGTGATGTGGACAACATAAAAGAAATTAAATGTCATATATAATATAAAACTAGTTAAAAGGTTCCTAGAAATAGATTGTGTGAGAATTATTTAGGAGAAACTATTTTGAGTTAATTATTTTTTTTCGTAACTATATAAGATAATGTATATTTGGGAATCACACCTTTTAGGAGGATTGTATTATCATTCTTATGTCATGCCATGGGGGAATTTTATGCTCATTATGTGAGTGATGATAGATCATCCCCGTTTAGTCACTAGTAAAATACCATGTTTGAAATTGGAGGTATACCTAGATCATCACTAGATAATTGTTATTATAATTATATTTGTAAATATAAGGAGATTATATGCACATCACATAGAGGGTCCTAGGACCATCACCTAATAGAGGATTATCGCAATCTCCTACATTATGTAACCTAACTAATGATGTGATAGTTACATATGAATAAAATGCGTTTATTTCAATAATAAAATTAGAGGAAACTAGGATAGGTTCATTATTAAACATAAAATGTTTCTCATATATAGGGAAAACAAGATGAGTATCACATGTCAATATGCTTTTCCAAACTAGGAGGGGAATCATAACTCATTGTGAATATGTGGAAACCAAGGGGATTATATCATCTCAAGGTAGTATTGAATCTTTTTTTATCATCATATAATATAGAAGTAATGTTTTATTTTTTTGGATTGAACATAAATGAAATATCATATATATCTTATTTAATAAGAATTAAATAACATGTTATTCTATTTTCACCATTTATAATCATTTGATTATAATAATCAAGGAATTTTAACCTCATGTTACAAGGATGTGTACAATACAATATAGATTTATAAAACTCAGTATAAGTGTTTCATACTTCTATATATGATGAGTCTTAGTTAGGTTAATGAAGTGATCAACTGGAGACCTCTAATACCATATAAGTAATGTAATGTGTGAGAAACATGAGATGGTAGTAGGTCAATCATATTTCATGAAATTGTATAAATGTGTATTAAATTGGGATTATAAATTGGGTTTCCACTTTGGGTCCACATGTTTATTAGTAATTATAAAGGAAAAAATAATTTTGGATCTTACACCTCATAAGAGGCCTATGGATGTCTTCTGTTCCATGAATAGGGAAAAGTATTGTAATGAGAAAGGATTACACTATGGAGACACCTTTTAATTGATCATATTTTTTGATAATTAAATATAATGTAGACATATAGGTTTTTATATCTTCTGATTTATTATTAACTAGACTAAGAAGGGAAACTAAAAAGGGTAGGGCTTACACCTTTTAGGATATCGAAATATAAGGAAACCAATTACTACACCTAAACACAATGTGTTTTATAATAAAAGAGAAGAATATCAATTAAATATTCATATAAAGAATAAAAGATGAGTACCTCAACTAAAGTTGTATATGATTAAATTAAGAAGACTATTTTGAAAAGAGTTGTTTTTGAAAAAATAAGAGCATGGGCACTGGAATTGGATAAATTTTATCCTAGGAAGAATGCCTAGGGGAGTAATTTCATTCTTATGGACTAATTTGGAGTGTTTAATACCAATATAAGAGGTCTATTTGATGTTTTCCCATGGTATATTTACAAGGGTGAATGTTTTCCTGAGTATACGACACCCAAGTGTGAGACATGTGTCAATGAACTCACTCCGGTGAGGGATAAGCGGGATGAATTCACTCTAGTAATAGCTTAGTACAATTATTCTTCTATAGTGAAGGATATAATGATGTTTCTACCTATTAAGGGATCACCAACGGTTTTTATACCTTTCGAGGATAGGTAGAAGGATCGGTTAATGGGTAATACTGGGTGAAGGATCTCCTCAGTAAGGTGATGTGGAAAAATATTCTCCATAGTTGGTGGCCTCTAAGGGTGACTAATGTGAATGGATCCCTAATTTAATATCCCCATTATTACTTTGTCACATAAAGGTCTAGTTAGGGGCTTCCCAAATAGGTAGGGCAATGTGATCTCATACATTCTCTCTCTTATGAACATCGATCTCATTTTTTGAAATTTTTAGGTGAGGTGGTATATTTATAGGCCATATGGATGTAATTTACAGATAAGAGGTGGGTATGGTAGGTGATACTCATAGGTGATAACAAAGATTATATAGAGGTACATGTTCATGGGGATATAAGCACATAAATTGGATGATCTCAAGAGTTAGGGGAATGAGTTAGTCAAATTGTTTTCAAATAATATCAAATTCTAATGCCCATAATAAATGATATGTATGTTCTTTTTGTTTTAAAATTTATTCAAAAAAATATCATAAAAACTACAATAATATATAATAATAACCCCCTAGTATGTGTTTTCTAAAGAGAAAAAATATCCATAAAAACCCCAAATATAGGATCTATGATCTTGGAATTCATATCCTTGTATAGGTATGAAATCTATGAACTACTCCTATCAGGGGGTTCTTACCACAACATTGCCTTTTTAAGAGTAATTTTTTATGGACCACCATACCTTAGTATGCGAGATATTATGTGGCTCATGGAGGTCCAATTTTATATCTCTTCAGTTATGGAGATACTTTTTTTATAAAACTCAACATGTGTTTTTTTTGTGATGACCTTTTCATGAATTCCATGGAAAAGTGAATAGCATGAATTTAATGGGGATAATAATTGTTATAAATTTTATTTTCACTTGATTTAGTCAATTGTTAATTAATTTTGTTTGAAACTTCCCTTTAATGATACATATCTAAAACTATGCTAATATATCCTGTTGGATTTTTGAGGGTTTGCGAGGGTTTGATATTTAAATGAATTTGGGAGGTAACCCTTGATATTATATTAGTGCCTAATTCTCTCTAGATACCATCACTGTTGATAGATAAGATTTAGGTTTTTTTAGATATGTTTATGATATATCATATTTAGATTGTTATTAGGCAATTAAATGTAAATTTTATAGGTCTACGATGAAATTTATCATTGAGGGTTGATGACAGAGTTCTCAATTGAACATGGGGTCAGTAAATTATACGTAATGGGATAAACATACTATTTTAATGACCAATGAAATTTATTAGGATTTAATGATAAAATTTTAGGGGATTCCCTCCTTACTATGATTTGATAAGACCTTATCTGTGATAAAGGTGACTAATAACATTGGAAACAGAGAAACATTGTTATGTTATATGTAATGACCCGCCAATTCTCATTGGCTTGGGAGTGAAACGAGTCATTACTATGCCTTAAGAGACATACCCAAGATGCCAAAGACTGGCAATAAATGCAGACGAGTTTCAAATAAAATTGGGGGACGATTTACCCTTTAAGAAAATAAACCCATCCATTAACCATTCACTATATGATACATGAAACAATGAAAGACCAACTCACAACTTCATTTATATTAAACCACATTAGAGTACACAACAGAGGAAGACCAAACCAATCATCAAGGTACACAACAGAAGAACAACACAAGACCCTCAAAAGACACCAAAACAGAGTGGTCCACAAGCTCCAAGCTCCACAGCATCTCCCAACCATCACCAAGAGCCATTGGTAATAAGATGCTTTACCTTTACCTGTGTCTCAGAATACAACATATGCATAAGCACCAACGTTACAAAGTAGGGATGAGTATAAAACTAAGTAGGTTTTTTCCCAATGACATCCCTACTCACGCCACCAGGATAGAAGAGTTAGCCACATTTATATAAAAGATTTTTTATAAAATATTCTCACCAAAGTAGTTTATAACTAAATATAAACATGTTTTCCAAAACTATCCGTGCTCAAAAGAATAAAAGTGAAATTTAAACCAGCTTTCCAACACGATAGTTCTCCAAAGAAATAACCAAACAAATTTCCAAACCATTTCACAATATCCCATTTTGGCATTCCCAACCATTTCAGAAACCCGTGAAATCAACCATGCATGCATCGTTATGGCAGTTCCATACTCATGAGCGGTTTCTCATCGATCTACCAAGTCGTCATAAGTTAATTACGTCACATGTGCCATTATACCTTTGGAACTGAGCACATGGACAAATTTCAACCAAGACTCGTACATATAGTTACCACGTGCCATTAAACATTTGGCACCGAGCACAAGGTCCTATTTCAACCAAGCCCTGTACATGAAATATGAACACACACCACACATTCCCAACAATCATGCCAAATCATCGTATCAATAAAAAACCTTTTTTTGAAAACTACTTTCCATCCAAACCAAGTGTGTTCAAAAAATTCAAACCATTTCAATAAATCTACCTTTTTATTGAAAACCAAATCCATCAAAACCATTTCCATAAAACACCCTTTTTAGTGGAAACCCATTTCTCATCAAAACATTTACAATTCCAGCATTTTCATAATTTAAAATCAACATTTTAAATTCAAATATCCCAGTCTATTTTCACACAATTCACCAAGATTTCACAATTTCATCAAAACTATAAATCATCACTAAAGAAGATTTATTCCATGATTTTACCAATAAATTACATTAAAATAACCATTTTGAAACTAAGCCAACCAATTCTAACAAGAGGAGTCGAGAGAGAATCCACCTACCTCAACAAAAGGCGAAACCAAGAAACGGACAAAGAATGCTCAAGAACACCGGGTCAAATCTCCAAAAACCAACTATAGATCTCTTATCCTAACACATCCAAGACCAAATATCATCATTTTTGGCATCCAAAAACTTAGATCTACCCATAACGGGCATATATCTAAGAAACCGAGAGAAGACAATAAGTAGATTTGAGTAGATCTAAGAAAATGATCAAGAACGAAGGGGAATGACCACGTACCTCAAGAATACGTCTTTGACTCGCCAAGAAAAGCCTTTGGATCGCCTTCAGAACAATGGTAGAACCCTATTTGACGTTAGGAGAACCAAAATCCTGAGTTAGGGCCGCATATAAACATTAATGATGCAATTAGAGGCAAAACGAGTTAGGTGCACAATTTAAGGATCTATTTTTAAGTGGCCGCATGGTCAGTCCGCACGGTTTGACAAACCGTGCGCTAACCATGCGTTAGCTACTGCTTCGACCACCCTTCTCGCAAAGCCTCATAGCACGGTTTCCCTTAACTATGTGCCGACTATGCGGAAGCCACTACCTTCACAGTCACCCACACACAGTTTGGCCGCACGGTTTAGAAAAACCGTGTGCCTCCCGTGCGACTTCCCCTTTGCCTCAAAACATCATTCCATGTTCTCCCGACTCTCCCATTCAACACCCTTAACATTAAAACCAAGAAAATCATCATGTAAGGGTTACATACCAGAAACTGGGGGTAATACATTATAAAACCTTTATTATGTGGTGAAAAATAAGATGTCCTCATGAAATATAATTTAAAAATAGAATCACAAAATTTATTTATTGTTCACACACATTGAATATGATATTCATTGTTGATAAAAGTGTCCTTCCTAGAAGGTATCTTTAATTATTCTCTATGGATGAATTTTTATGAAAGATATCGCTCTGGAAAGGATGGGTAATAAAAAATGGAAAATAATTCACATAATAAGAGGTTTGTAGTCCTAAAGGATTTATGATTACAATATATTGTCTATGAAAAAAGATTATCTGATGATTATTTTGATGCTTAGTCTGATAGATTAATGTTTAACTATAGTAGTATATGATCAAGTGGTGGCATAAAAATCTATTTATGTATTGAGATATAAGAAAGATAACCATAATTTTTTTGTGAGTAATCAAGAAGATATTTATCAAAAATAATGATGAGTTTTGATTAGGAATATCATCAGATACGGAATTATTACCTTATATGGTTGGTAGAAATTAATTATTTTACAATTTACTTAATAATATTATTATTTACATTATATTTATTTCATTGGGAACTGTTTTAATTCCATTCATGTTTATATAATATTAATAAAATTGTGTTTAATTGTAAATAACTTTTTTATTTCTTGTTTTTAAATTTCATGATATCATAATAATTTCCCATAATATTTCAATTTTTTATTTATGAAAAAAGGTACATTTAATTGATCAGGTGGGGATATTTTTAATGAGTTCCCTTGAGTATATATTGTAAAAACCCTTAAAATAGAGTTTTATATGATGATATGGTATGAGAATATAGTTTCTAAATATGGGATTGGAAAAGGGTTTTCATTGGTGAGAGAAATAGTTGGCATGAAAAATTGATATATATTATTGAAATATTCCCTTATGGTTCATATATTTTTTACACCATGTTGGAATATTATAATGATAATGTGCTATTATTATCACAAGGATATTATTTGGGTGGGTCCAGTGGCATTAACAATAGAAATTCATAGGTATCTACTTGATCACTATCTCCTAGTGAGTTGATATGGGTGGATAAATTCTTCTTGGTCATCGGACTCACCCCTAAATTTATACATGAAATAGGATTCAATTAAATTAGATCAATAATAATTTTTTATTATAGTTTCATGTATCAACATAATTCTATAAATATGTCTTGTGGGGTGAACTATTATGGATATCAATGATTCAATTGGAGTTATGGTCAGGAGTTGGGAAAGAGATCATTTTTCTCTAATATATCAACTGAATTTTTTATGTATCACTAAAAAGGGTTGTTTGTTTATAATTTAATAAATAAATTTTTATTTATACTATTTTAATAATTAATATTTAAATGTAAACATAATATATATATTTTAATTTGATAAAAATTATTTTTTTCAGGCCACAATATTATTTTAACAGAATAAATACATCTCATATGAAAATTGGACATTATAAAACTTTTATAAATTAATCATTATATTAATGAATTATATTTGAATATATAGTCTCCCTAAGGTTATTTTAGGACCATTTACACTATTTTATAGCCCCTATAATTTAGGGCGGTACGCTAGAGGTCATGTGGAAGCCTGTCCTAAGTACTTTTCTAGTATAGTGGGCTATGTATATTATAAAATGGTACCAAAGTTTGAGATTTTTTTGAGATGTGTCAATTTGATAGGGATATAATATTTCAAGATATGGGTGGTATTCTTCTAAAAAGCATAGATAATGTGGATTTATTTCAAAATCATGTTTCTCATGGTTATTTTGTATTCAATGTATGAATATTCTATATGTGTGATGATTTAGTTTAGAATTATCAATTTGGAGTGAATAAAACAAGGGATGAGTTATAAGGATCAATTTATAAGTAATTTATACATTGGTTCATGAATAATAATAGAGTAATAGAATTATATATATTTATATAAATAATGGTGATTGAAATACCACATCGATTGGATCACTAATAAATCAAAAGAAACTAATAATTTATTCTCTAATATATAAAATAGATTATCAGGAGATATTTAATTTATTTAAATTTGTATTGTTTCTTATTATTTTATTCCATATTGATTTTGATTTATTAGCCACCATAGAAAAAGATATTTTCTTATTTAAATTGGTATTCTAAAAAACAGTGAATCTTTTGTAAAAATAATGAAGAAATGATTTGATATGTGTTTTACCTAAAAATTATATCCATTCCATAGATTTTAAATTTAAATTAAGATTTTTTGAAAAAAATTGTTTTAAAAAATAAATCTTTATAAGCTTTTTATGTTGGTGAAAATTTATTTTATTGGTGGGTTTCTAGAAAAATTCTTCTTATCATTAGAGTTTTTGATTTCAGTGTTTTTTTGTAGTATTTTTCGATCAATTATAGGTGTTTAATTTTTTTTAAAATTTTGGTGAATTATTTTTTTAATTAGAATTATTTTATGTGTTTTGAAATGGTATGTTTGTTATTATTTAAGAAAGATACCTAATATTAATAAATACCTTGAGAGTGACCTAGGGAGACTAAAAGGTGAATTTTGACAATAATCCACGATTGTAGTGTATAACCTGAGTGGTATGACTGATCTTGTAGTTCCCCTAGTTTCTAGTATGTAACCCTTTCATAATTATTTTAGTGGTTTTAAAGTTAAGGGTGATGAATGGGTGAGTCGAGATAACTTTAAATGATGTTATGAGGTGAAGGGGAAGTCGCACGAGCGGCGCACGAGTTGTCTAAACTGTGTGGACAAACTGTGTGTAGTTGGCCCTTGAGACATCAGCTTTCACGCGGGCGGCACACAGTTTTTCTAACCGTGTGTCCAAACCATGCTTGGAGTGTCTATCAAGGCAGTGGATAACGCACGGTTACGGCACGATTTGTCTAACAGTGAGAGCAAACCATGCAGCCAATTAAACGAGATCCTATAAAGGTGGATATCATGCTTTTTTGCCTCTATATGGATCTTTTTTCCTTATAAGCGGCCCTAAATTGGGATTTCTCTTCTTCTAAGGTTAGAGAAGGTTCTCCCATAATTTCACAGGCAATCTGAAGGCTTCTCTGGGTGAATCAAAGCTGGATTCTTGAGGTATGTGATCATTCTTGATCGGTTTCTTAGATCTACATAGATCTATTTCTCCTCTTCTCTCGGTATCAAAGTTCTACACCAGTTATGGGTAGATATATGTGTTTGGAAGCCAAATATGATGAGATTTGGTCTTGATCTTTCTAAAATAAGAGATCTAAAGTGGGTTTTTGGAGAATCGACCTGAGATTGTTGAATGTTCTTCGACTGTTGTGGTTTTCGTCAATACTTTTGAGGTAGGAGGCTTCACTCTCGACTCCTCTTGTTAGAATTTATTGTCTTAGTTCCAAATTAGTTTATTTTAATGCAATTGATTGTAAAAATCATAGAATAAATCTTCTTTACTGATGATTTATGGTTTTAGTGAAATTGTGAAATCATGGTGAATTTTTGTGCAAAGTGATTTCGATTCATGAATTTAAAATGATGATTTTAAATTATTGATTGGATGGAATAGTAATTGGTTTGATGAAAAATAGGTTTTTAATAAAAAGGGTGTTTCATTGAAATGGTTTGGTTTTGAAAAGACTTTGATGGAATTGGTTATCAATAAAAAGGGTGTTTTATTGAAATGGATTGGAATTGAAATGCTGTGGCATTTAAATGGTTTTGAAGGAAAATGGTTTTCAAAAAAATGTGTATTTATTGAAAGGGTTATTTTGGCATTATTTTTGGGAATATATGGTTGTGAAAATTTTTATTTCACTTGGGATAGATAAGGCTTAGGAGTCTCCCCCATCAGTGTTGGGATGAATGAGGGTTAGGGCTCTCCTCTGTCAAACATTCATATTGCATTCGTGACGAATAAGGATTAGGGGTCTCCCCAATCAGTGTTGGGATGGATAAGGGTTAGGGATCCCCCCCATCAAGAATTCATGGGAATTTGGGTTGGATAATGGTAACAATTCTCCCCCATCATGGTTGAGATGGATAAGGTTTAGGGATTCTCCCTTCTTCTAGGTAGCATGCATGGTTGGTTGCACGAGTTTGTGGAATGGGTGGGTATGCCAAAGAGGAATGCTTGTGAAATGGTTATAATTCTTGGTTGGTTTTTTTATGGAATATAAATTGATGGAAAATTGGTTTTAATTACTCTTGGAATGCCTTTGGTTTTGAATGGTTTTATATACTTGTTTATATTTAGTTATAAATTGATTTTGGGAAAATGTTTATATAAAATATATTTATATAAATGTGGATAAATCTTCTATCCTAGTGTAATGAGTAGGGAATTAATTAGGGAAAACCTACTGAATTTTATACTCACCCCTGCTTTGGAACGTTGGTGCTTTTGCAGATTTCGTATCTCGGGACCCAGGTAATGGTAACGCATCTTATTACTAGTGTCCTATGTTGATGCTTGTGAGATGTTATGGAGCTTGGAGCTTGTGGAGCATGGAGTTGTAGTTTCTTTTGAGGGTCTTGATTTTTTCATCCGTTGTGTAATTTGATTCTTATTTTGGTCCTTCTCTATTGTGTACTTTGATGTATTTTTATATAAATGAAGTGTTTATTGGTATTTCATTTGTTCATGGATCATATTGTGATTGTTTGGTTATGGTTGGTTTATGGGTTTATTTCTTAAAGGGTAAATCGTCCTCCCACTTGTACTTGAAACCCTTCAGCATTTATTTCAGCCATTGGTGCCTTGGGGATGTCGCTTAAGGCCTAGTAATGACTCATGGTACTCTCAAGCCAACGAGAATTGGTGGGTCAATACAAATGGTATCAGCTTGTTCGGTCCTTTCCTAACATTTCGTCATCGATGTTATTGGTCTTGGAGTTGAAATTCATTCTTGTCTATTCCTTGGGTCGAAATCTTAGACAGGAGTCGGATTATCGGAACATGAAATGTATAACAATACAAGGACATATCAAACCCATTTATGTTGAACTTCAAGTTACCATGGTGTTAGGTACATAAGTGTTTTGGATACCCTTCTAGAATGTTGGGAAATCTCATTATCATGTGTTTATCCAATGAGATGAGCATGACATTCATTATAGAGGAATGACATCCCACTAGAATTTCATATCTCATCATGAAGAAGGATTTTTGATTTTGTGCTAGGTGTGATTTTTTAAAAAATGCAGAAATTATTTTGAAATGAATGATTTTGATAACATGATATTTGGTGTATTTTAAAAATGGTTTGATTTTCAAAAATCATGAAAAATGTTTTCAAAAATGTTTGAACAAGACAAAAATGATTTTTTGGAAAACAATGATGTGATAGATTATGTGATATAATTTGAAATACTAAGCCATTAGTTGATATAGAGTGATATTGACAGAGGTCGTTGTTGGTTTAGAAAATGGCACCCGGTGGGAATCGTCAGATCCAACCCGAAGAAGTTGCGGAGAATGTGGTTGCACCTGAACCACGTGTGAACCAAGAGGTAGTTCAGAGTATTGTCCAATCTTTTCAAGCTATGGATATGGGGAACCATAGGAATGAATTATGGCATGTGGATCATACTATCCAGTTCATGAGGCATAATCCACCAAACTTTAGGGGTGATGCTGAACCCGGGAAGGCAGATGTGTGGCTAAGTAGGATGAATCATATCTTCAATTTCATCGGTACACCATTAGATCTCATGGTCAAGTTGGCGACGTATATGATCGAGGATCTTGCACGTCAATTGTGGGATTTAGCGGTGTATTCTAAATTGGATGAAGCCCTTACATGGGAGGATTTTGAAGAATTTTTCAAAAAACAATTCTACCCTCACACGTTCAAGATTTAGAAAACAATGGACTTCTTTAGTTTGAATTAGGAGAGCCTCTCTATCACAGATTATGCATCTAATTTCATGACATTAGTCCATTTTGTACCATATTTTACAGAAATTGGGTCATAGAAGGAACACATCATCAAATCAGGGCTAATGTAAGAGATTCGATCAATGATTGTAGTGCTCTTTATTACTGATTATATAGAGATGGTGAACATAACGACTTTTGATGAATGTGATATCACGGGACCGATGGGATGAGGTATGATGATACCTATAAAAAATTTTGGGAACTCAACCTCTGGGAACAACAGGAAAAGGGATACCTATTTCCATGGTACAAGTGGAAATCAGTATTATATAGTGGGATCAGTGAACCTTCTTTCACGACCCTAGAGCATAGCAGGATGTTTTCAATGTAGTTCGCTTAACCACAAAAGGTGAGATTGTAAGATTCAACCTATATCATGTCACAATTTCATTAAGATGGGGAATCTATAGGACTATTGTAGGAATTATCCAAGGTCAGGTGTGCGTGACACTTCACAGGCATCACAAGCACCCTATCTTTCGATAGGACGAGGACAGTAGAGTCAGTCTCGTCAGAATCACAGAGCTAGCCAGGGTGATTCTGGAATTACCATGACTCTTCAACTAGGGAAATCTCAGCAAGGAAATAAGGAGAACAGTGTAGTGACGAAGCAATTTTATAGAGCTGAGTAGATGATTATTGATGATCAGGATGGACTATCTATAGTGAGAGGTAAAATTATTTTAAATTATACCCTTGTGCAATTGTTGTTTGATACTGGTGAATCTCATTCCTTTATTTCTTCTCATGATTTTTACTTTCTATGTTTACAACTGGAAACGATTCCTTCTGTTTTGAAACTGAAGACTCCTCATGGTGAAAAAGAACATTAAGCCTTTTTGTGTAGAGAATGTTCTATAACTGTTGATGGAGTTGAGTTAAAATGGGACTTTTCGATGTTGGCCATGGATTTCTATGATGTAATCCTGGGAATGGATTGGTTGAAAATGTTTAAGGTTCACAATGACTGTTATAGGAGAACGGTTAGTTTCACGACTGATGACGACATCGACCATCTCTTCAGAGGAGAGAGGATGGTGAGGAATGTTGAAAAAAGCTTGTTGGCACCAATGGTGAGAATTATCTCTTACCAATTGATAGTGTTGACTTTAGGATCAATGGAAGAGATTGAGGAAAATAGTTTTCTAGCTATTGTGGATCAATTTCCAAATGAATTTCCCAAGAACTTCTCAAGATTACCACCTTGAAGGGAAGTGGAGTTTACGATTGATCTCCTTCCGGGGACCAATCCTATTTCCCTTCCGTCTTATAGGATGGCACCAACAGAGTTACGGGAATTGAAAGTGAAGTCAGAGGAGCTGTAAATCAAGGGTTTCATTCAACCAAGTACTTCTCCATGGGAAACACTGGTGTTTTTTGTGAAGAAGGGATATGGAATTCTTCGTCTATGTATTGGTTATCATAAGATTAACCAAGTTATGATAAAGAATAGATATCCACATCCACGCATTGACGATCTGGTCGATCAATTAAGGGGTGATAAGTGGTTCTTCAAAATTGACTTGGGATCAAGATATCACCAATTGCGAGTTCAGAATGAGGATATTCCAAATATAGCTTTCAAAAGCAGATATGGCCACTATGAATATGTTGTCATGCCTTTCGGTCTTACGAATACACTAGCGGTCTTCATGGATTTGATAAATCAGATATTTCAATGATATCTGGATTTTTTTGTGGTGGTGTTTTTTGATGATATCTTAGTGTATTCAACGAAAAGGGTTGAGAATGAGGTGCACCTAGAAACATTGTTACAAATCATGATAGATCATTGTTTGTATGCCAAATTATCAAAGTGTGATTTCTGGATACAAGATGTATGTTTCCTGGGCCATGTCATTTCTAAGAAAGGTTTTTATGTTGATCCTGAAAAGATAGAAGCCATTATCTATTGGAAACCACCAAAGAATGTGTTTGAGATATGAAATTTTCTTGGTTTAGCTGCATACTAACGATGATTTGTGCGTGATTTCTCACGACTAGCTTCACCAATGACTGCTCTGACAAAAAATAATGCTCCATTCCAATGGACAGAATACTATTAAAAGTCTTTCGAGGAACTGAAAGTTCTCCTTACATCGGCACCTATCTTGATCTTTCCAGAATCAAGATAGGGGTAGGTGGTGTATTGCGATGCTTTAGGATCAGGTTTGGGTTGTGTTCTCATGCAAAGAGATCAAGTGGTTTCTTATGGTTCAACTTAGTTGAGGGTGCATGTGAAAAATTACCCAACACATGATTTGGAATTAGCTATAGTCGTCCATGCTTTGAAAACATGAAGACATAATGTCTTTGGTGAGAAATTTATAGTGTTTACGGATCACAAAATCTTGGAACACATTTTCTCATAGTGAGATTTGAATCTGAGGCAAAGAAGATGGGTGGAGTATATCTAGATGTTTGAAATTGACTTGATGTACACCCCAAGAAAAGGGAATTCAGTGGCTGATGCATTGAGTAAAATAAAGATTCTCAGTAAGAGAAAGAAGCATCAGACGAATGGTATTTATTGTCAGTATTAGCCGACGTTCATGTGGAATGTGAAGACCGAGGTGATGTTTCTATATTCTTTTCAGCTACACTTGTCCTCGATTTAGTAAAAATGATCAAAGAGGCCCAAACATCAGATGTAGAATGTCTAGTTATAAGTTCAAAACTCAATGGTGGGGAGAGTATTGAGGGATGGATACTTGATGGGGGTTCAGTTTGTGCTTCTGAGATCTGATTATAGTACCTATGGTTTTTTAGGAACAACTCATTAACGCTTACCACCATTCTTGATGGGATGTACATTAAGGTACACATAAGATGTATAAGGCATTGAAGGTGCAATTTTAGTGGAGCAGCATGAAAAGGAAGGTGGCAGAGTTTGTCTCGCGGTGCTTAACTTGTCAGTAGGTTAAAGCCGAGCATCAGAGACCAGCTGGTATGTTACAATCTATACCAATCCCAATGTGAAAATGGGATCAGATAGAAATGGATTTTGTTAATGGTCTTCCAAGAACGATCCAAAAACACGACGCCATGTGGGTGATAGTGGATCTTCTAACCAAGTCGGCCCATTTCATCCCTATCTGTGAAACCCATATGGTGGGAGATCTTTTAAAAATACATATATGATAAGTTGTAAAGAGGTATGGTGTACTAGTGTCTATAGTCTCCGATAGAGATCTGTGGTTCATATCTCATTTTTTGGAAATAATTATAGCATTCCCTTGGAACTCAGTTGACTATGAGCATGGCGTATCATCCCCAGACGGATGGGAAATAGGAGCGGATGATAAAAACCATGGAAGATATGTTGTGGGCTTATGTAATGGATTTTGGTGTCTCATGGGTGGAGCATATACCCTTAGTGGAGTTCTCATACAATAACAGCTATCAAGCGTCGATACACATGGATCTGTTTGAAGCATTGTATGGGTGTCCTTGTCGTTCTCCACTATGCTGGATGGAAACTGGTGAAACATCACTAGTTGGACTAATCCGTGTCCAAGAAACAACAAAGATGATCTATTTGATTAGAAAGTGGATGGAGATGGCTCAGAGTCATCAGAAATCTTTTGCAGATCACTGTCGAAGACCGTTGTCATTCGTTGTGGGTGATCATGTCTTCTTGAGGATCTCTACAAGGGTTGGACACCATCGTTTTTGGAATAAGGGAATGTTATCTCCTAGATAAATTGGACCTTTTAATATACTGGAATGGGTTGGATAGGTGGCATGTCAGTTGGCATTAGCACGACGGTTCAGTTTGGTGCGTAATGTGTTCCAGGTATCTTAGTTGAAAAAGTATCAACCTAATCATGACAATGTGATCAGATGGGATCAGTTTGACCTAGAGTCGGATGATTCATTGATACATATCATGGTACAGATTTTGGATAGGCAATAGAAATTATTACATGGAAAATTAATTGGTCTAGTGCGGGTTTTATGGTAGCATGGTCAGATTCAGGAAGAGACTTGGGAACATGAAAAGTAAATGAAAGAGAAGTGGGAGGAACTCTTTCAGTTGGATGTAGTTTTTCTACATTCCGAGGAAAAAAATACCAATGGTGGGGAGAATTTAGTACCCCTAGTTTCTGGTATGTAACCCTTTCTTGATTATTTTAGTGGTTTTAATTTTAAGGGTGACGAATGGGAGAGTCGAGATAACATTAGATGATGTTTTGAGGCAAAGGGGAAGTCGCCTGGGCAGCACACAGGTTGTCTAAAACGTGCGGCCAAATAGTGCGTAGATGGCCCTTGAGACAGAAGGTTCGGCATGGGTGGCCCACGGTTTGTCTAACTATGGAGCCAAATTGTGCATGGAGTGTCTGTCAAGGTAGTGTCTAACACATGATTAGCACACGGTTTTTCTAACCGTGCAAGCTAACCGTGTGGCCACTTAAACGAGATCCTATAAAGGTGGATCTCACGTGTTTTTGCCTCTATATGGCTCGTTTTTTTCCTAATCAGTCCAAACTCAGGATTTAGATTCTTCTATGGTCTGAGATGGTTCTCCCATCATTCCGGAGGCGATCTGAAGGCTTCTCTTGGAGAATCAAAGCCGGATTCTTGAGGTATGTGATTGTTCTTCTTCGTTCTTGATCGGTTTCTTAGATCTACTTAGATCTACTTACCATCTTCTCTTAGTCTCGTAGAACTACTCCAATTATGGGTATATTTAAGAGTTTTGATTCCAAATATGTTGAGATTTAGTCTTGATCTTTCTATGAGAAGAGATTTAAGGCGTGTTTTTTGAGAATCGACTCGATTTTCTTGAGCGTTCTTCGATCGTTGTGTTTTTCGTCAAAACCATTGACGTAGGAGGCTTGAATCTGGACTCCTCTTATTATAATTGATTGTCCTAGTTTCTAATTGGTTAATCTGAATGGAATTTATTGTGAAAATAAAAGAATAAATCTTCATTAGTGATGATTTATTGTTTTAGTGAAATTTTGAAATCATAGTGAATTGTTGTGAAATGTGATTTTGATTCTTGAATTTAAAATGATGATTTTAAATTATTGATTGGATGGAATTGTAATTGGTTTGATGAAAAATGGGTTTTCATTAAAAAGGTTGTTTTACTGAAATGACTTTGATGGAATTTTTTTTCAATAAAAAGGGTGTTTTATTGAAATGGTTTGGAATTGAAATGGTGTGGCATTTAAATGGTTTTGACTGAAAATGGTTTTCAATAAAAAGGTGTTGTTATTGAAAGGGATGTTTTGGCATGACTTTTGGGAATATATGGTTGTGAAAATTCTTATTTCACTCGGGAAAGATACAGGTTATGAGTCTACCCCATCAATGTTGGGATGGATATGGGTTAGGGGTCTCCCATGTCAAACATTCATATTTCATTTGAGATGGATAATGGTTAGGGGCCTCCCCCATCAGTGTTGGGATAGATAAGAGTTAGGGATCTCCTGCATCAAGAATTCATGTTCATTAGGGTTGGATATGGGTAAAAAGTCTCCCCCAACATGTTTGGGATGGATAAGGGTTAGGGATTCTCCCCTCTTCCAGGTAGCATGCATGGTTGGTTGCATGGGTTTGTGGAATAGTTGGGTATGCCAAAAAAGAATGTTTCTGAAATGGTTCTAAAGCTTGTTTGGTTATTTTTATGGAAAATAACTTTATAGAAAATTGGTTTTAATTGCACATGGAATGAATTTTGTTATACATGGTTTTAGAAACTTGTTTATATTTAGTTATAAACTACTTTTCAAAAAATATTTTATATAAAATATTTTTATATAAATTTAGAAAACTCATGTATTCTAGTGGTTTGAGTAGGGAGGTCATTGGGGAAAACCTACTATGTTTTATACTCACCCATGCTTTGGTATGTTGGTGATTTTGTAGATGTCATATTTCGGGACGTAGGTAAAGGTAAAACACCTTATTGCTAGTGGATTTTTGTGATGCTTGGGAGATATTGTGGAGGTTGGAGCTTGTGGAGCATGGAGTTGTAGTGTCTTCTGAGAGTCTTGAGTTGCTCATCCACTGTGTACATTGATGCATAGTTTTTTCTTCTGTTGTTGTGTACTTTGATGTATTATGATATAAATGAAGTGTTTATTGGTCTTTCATTTGATCATGCATCATATAGTGAATGATTGGTTATGGTTGGTTTATGGGTTTATTTTATAAATAGTATATCGTCCCCCCACTTGTACTTCAAACCCTTTAGAATTTATTGCCAGCCTTTGGCACCTTGGGGATGTCGCTTAAGGCCATGTAATGACTAGTGGTAGTTTGAAAGAAATGAGAATTGGCGAGTCATTACAGATCTATACAATATAGCATTACAAAACTGTTGATTTAAATATGAATTGAGTAACTAATAATGAAATTGGTAGTTTATTAATTTGAATATTTATTATTTGTTTTTTACCATATAGTTTGGAGCTCCCTTTTGTGGATAGGGTATTTACGTGTGAGTCTAAATTTAGTTGGAAACAATAATATTGATAACTTGTTTATCCCTTAGTGTTTCAATATCATGGACATGGAGGATATTTCTTTTTGTAGTATAGTCATAGTCATATACCAGGATCATGTATGAATATTTATATTAGGTGATTTTGGCTACAATTATATTCAAAGACACGCAAACACCATACACACAGGCTGTAGAGATATGTTAGAGCCCACTAGGGATATCAAACCTTTAAAAATTATATTTATTATTAATATATAGCCCAAAGTACTTGTAGGTCTAGTTCATGGCCCATGTCATAAAGATCACCATCCCCGCTGTTGAGAACACACTTTCCCCAACTATACCCCAGGTCCCTCCAACCTAGTTCTAATGAACCGATGTCTTCCTCCCCAAGAATTAAATGATCAAAATCCTCTCCATCCATGAACATCACACTATCATTTCCCGAATAGCATGACCCCGTAGAATCCACAACATCTTTTCTACTATAGTAGCCATTCATTTCAATGATCTATGCATTGAATGGTTCTCAATAGAATGTGTAAGTGTCGCCACTGCCAAATATGGAGTCCCACTGTTATACGAATGCTTTGTCATCAATACTTCCATTTACCTACCAATCAAATCCCACCCCCACAAAATACAAATGATTCTGAGCTGTTGTGTTGTACCCTCCCTCCAACGACCACCCTACCCATTTCCCTACCAATAAGAGGTCCATTTGTGATTCCATACACAATAAGTAATCCATAAATTACCAAATTTTTGAGGCTATCAGTGATTAAATACTAGTTGATAAAGAATGACTTAGGAGGCTTAACCATTATGCCAGGACCCCAACTACAAGAGCATGTGTGAATAATGAATAGTAATAAAATGTTACAAGTGTATTGGTGACCATGTGTAATTAAAGGGAATATTTATGATTTAATTGAATTATTTCTAAATGATTGATATTCATTGGTGTCATATTTCTATAATATAAGAAAGGGGTGAATTATATAATAATATACAGTATATCATTGTTGAATTTTTATAGGAAGAGTTCAAGGATTATATAGGAATATATCATTTGGAATTTTTAATTAATAAAATAATACTGATTGAGGGTTTGAAATTATCAATTCAGACACGTTTCACTGAATTTAAGTGATATAAAATGAAATTGTACTATAATGTAGTATAAGTTAGAATTTTAATGAATCAAATTTAGTGAAATATAGTTTTAGATTTGTCAATGTTAAATATACATATTTTACATATCAAGATTCAATAAAAATCCAAAACTCAATTTTTTTTTTGTTTTATGGGAATGGGGAATATAATTTCATGAAATAGATAAGAACTTATTGATATTATAGCTATATGTAGTTAATAGAGAAGATAGTGCAGTGTCTAAATTTTGTTTCCAAAAGGTTTTCAAATTGTTATAGACTAGGTATCTATTATAGGTGTACTAGGAACCCAGTGGTTCACAATATCTATCTTCTAATAATCATTAAAATTATTTTTATTTCATAATAGGACACCATAAGGGTTTCTCTCTGAATGTAATATCACATGGTGATGCCATCCTACTCCTATAAATTCATTCATACTTTATACCTGAGATATTTTTCTCATTTTGGAAGGGTTTTTTCAATGATTCAATGGTATAATTTCTTTATTCTACCTTCATTTCTAATTTATCGCATTATTCTTAAAATGTATGTTGTTATAGGATTTAGATTTTGGGGTTATTTCTGTAGATCATGGTAAAATTACACCATGAGGATATATATTTTATAATCCATTTCTATAGTGTAAGAACGTTGCGTAAGAAACATTGAATCTCATTATTTTGATGTTTCTATGATTTTAAATAAAATTAATCATTTATTTTATTGATTTAAAAATAAATTGATAGGTGACTAGGTTTTGAAAATTTTATGGATTTTCAATATAGGATGAAGATTGGTAGGTTGTTGTCTCTTTCTTTCAAATTTTTCGTAGTTATTCCATCAACCACATAAAGAGTATTTTCATAATTCATATCTATTAATATATTTTAACTTGAAATGAACATATTTTATACATATGGGTTTTTATGAGATTGGTGAATGATGAAAATGTGGTCCAATGATATGAGTATGGATTAATTTATTTGATAAATGATACAAGTACATAGTCTTTACTCATTGGTTGAATTTATTAATAAATCCTCCTCAATCTAAACTATGTTCATGAATTATTTTTATTATAGTTAACATGTTTATTTGAAATTTTCATTATAAAATTTTATAGGATATTATAAGCCTAATAGTTTCCAGAGGATCACATATCTTAGCAATGTAGTTTGTTTGTGGTGTCTTGGTATAATGAGAGTTGTTGGATCATATAATCGGTTACACTGAGGTGCGAGTTGATTCATGGATACGTTTAATGAAAATAAATTATTTTAAATTAATAATGTTATTTGAAAAGATCTCTAATTTTGAAATGATAAAGGTTTATTTAAAGTAATATTAAGGGAATAGATCATGTAATACCTTTAATTATGTTTTTGGGTGATTATATGTAATAAATAAATAATAACCGAGGATAGATGTTATTGGAGATAGAACTTTGGATACATGGGAGATTTTCTAGGGTGGTTTATTTAGTTATTTTGTTAATTAGTTTTATTGATATTAGATTAACTTATATAATTTCACTTTTTAGCTTGTAGTTAGCCTTCACAGTGTGTAGCACAAGGTGTAACGACCTGAAATTTTGAATAAATCTTGTTTCCTAATTTTGTGTGTTATTTTATTTTTTTCATACTCAACAAAACTATTTCATTTGATAAAATGAGTATAATTAAAATGAGACTATTGGGTTTTGACTATTATATGACCTTTAGTTAGTATGACCGTTGAAAACGGAATGTTGCAAGTGACCTTGGTTAATTAATATAGATTTGATGGCCTCATCCCATAGTGTCGGGCCAATCAAAGCCCATCTAATGGAACATGGGAAGGAGGTAGCACCACTGGGCTTGGCTCTGGACCAAACCCAAGCCAAACTTCATCGTGTGAAGCTAGAACGGAATCTCCTTTACGAGAAGTTAAAACTGATAGAAATTACTACTCGTGCGATGTTGGCCGAGCCGCCCTCAGATTCTCTCACCTTAGCACACCTTACACTTAGGTCCTATGCTGGGGTTATAAGGGGCTATGTAAGCAGACCGTAAGTGCCTTGTGTAATCCTTTATTTTAAATAAAAATTGGGATTTCTTCTTATGATGAAGTTTATGAATTTTCAAATGACCGGATAAATATATTATGCATATTATTGATGAATTTTAGAAAAAGGATATTTTAAAAATGTTTATGTAACCCTTAATTAATTAAAAATGTGTAATGATTTTCAAAATATGGTCTTCTACAATTATGTTCAGTATTAAATTTAGAGTCTAATAAGATCAATTTGATTTTTGATGAATAGTAAATTATGAATACTGATTTTTTCGCTTAGGATTAGTAATGTGACCAAATGGATTAGTAATCTCACTTAAAGAACGTTTTAATATAATTTAGACACCTTGTTTATGTAATGTGATTCAATAAAATGGGTAAATAATGGTTTCATAAATTATTAGTCAAGTATTAGTTTTTTCAGGGGAATAGTTTTTTTAATTAAAAATTAAATTAAAAGTAATTAGAAAATTATTTTTCTTAAAATGGACTTTATTTTTGAACTCAGATCATCGATATTATGTTATTGTAATTTTTGGGGATTTTTCTGAAAAATTGAATTTTCTGTGAATAGTGTATTTATTTAAAAATTAAATTAAAAATATTTAAAAATTTATTTTTGTAAAATAGAGTTCATTTTTTAAATCAGAGCATTGATATTTGGTTAAGGTGATATTTTGGGATTTTTCTGAGAAAGTTGAATTTTCAGTGAATAGTAAAAATACAGTTTTAGGGTTTTGGTATGTTTAATGACAACATAACTATGTCATGATAATGTCATGAGATATTTTAAGGGTTGGCTGACCAAAGATGATGAATTATTGTATGGGGGGACCCATGTGGCCAATACCATGGGCAAATACCATGGGAAATCCCATGGTTTTTCCAAAACCATCAATAAGGTGTCCCTTGGCCATTAATGCCTTGTCCCATTACTTTCCCTCTAAATAACAAGCCATACTCTCATCAATTCGACTCCCAACTCTCCCCCAACGAAGCTCTGGTCTCATTACCATCCAAGGAGTCCTCCCAAGGTTCCCCCAAGCCCTCACGGTCCCAACCTTTGAGTTTTAAGAGTTGCGTTTTAAGGTAAGGGATCTGACCTCTCTCTTTCTTTTCAAGTAATCTCTTTTTTGTCATTTCATTTATGCTCCATGATCTTATGTTGAAGGATGTTCTTTTGTATTAATCTTACTTCCCTTTTCAAGTTCATATGATTAGATACCCCCTCTTTCTCTCATCATTTCATTTTAAGAATGTTAAAGTGAGGCCGTTAGCCTGCCGAAGTTTTAAGGGATTCTTTCACCCTTCTCGTTTTCAAGATCTATTTTCATGTCAAGTCTTTCATGTTCCTTTTTATTATGTTAGGGTATGATCTCTAAATCTATCATGCTGATATTTTATGTTCATATGATTAGAGACCCTATTTGATCTCATCAATTCTTTTTGTTTAAGTTTAAGTGGGGCCGTTAGGCTGCCGAATTTTTAAGGGATTCTTTCACACTTCTCGTTTTCAAGATCTATTTTCATGTACAGTCTTTCATGTTCCTTTTTATTATGTTGGGGTATGATATCTAAATCTATCATAATGATATTTTATGTTCATATGATTAGATACCCTATTTTATCTCTTCAATCCATTTTTTTTGATGTTTAAGTGGTGCCGTTAGGCTGCCAAATTTTTAAGGGATTCTTTCACCCTTCTCGTTTTCAAGATCTATTTTCATGTCAAGTCTTTAATGTTACTTTTTATTATTTTTGGGTATGATCTCTAAATATATCATACTTATCGTTTATGTTCATATGATGAGAGACCCTATTTTATCTCATCAATTAATTTTTTTGAAGTTTAAGTGACGCCGTTAGGCTGCCGAATTTTCATAAGAAAAATCTTATTTTTTTCTTCCTTTCATGTTATTCATTTAATATGGTATGTCTTTCAAATTTCATTACCATGTTCTTAAATCATTTATATTCTGTTACTCTACTGTTTTATGGTTCATTTATGAATGTTTGACCCATGTCCACTCTCTTTTCAATGTTTTCTAAAACCCAGAAGCATAGCCGTTATGCTGCAGAATTTCTGTCTCAAAATATCTCTATCTTTTTCTAAAGTTCTTTTATTTTATTAAGTGAATAATAAAAGCCCTCTGTTATATAGGGTAATTCACATATATACCAAGTTTTTCTATTTTAAATTCTTGTATTTACATACATGAGACCCACTTTCCCTTTCCGTGGGTTTAAAGTGACATAAAGATCATGCCTTAAAAGAAGCTTTTAAAACGTTATGATTATGAAATGAAACCCATTTCTTTTATACTATATGGGTTGTTTATGAAATGATTAATGATGATATATGTGGCTCACATGATTATAAATACAAATTTAAGGGTGCACCCTGATAGCGCTCCAATGCATTAGGTAAAGACTTAATCCATAGAGATGGCCTTTTAGACTGATACATTGGTGACTAACATTGGTAATTTTTATTGACACCTTGGGGATGGACCTTGGTGAAACAGAAATTATTGTCTTTGTTAAATGTTTTATCCATATATTCAAGTTATGAAATATGTTATTTTTATTATGATATGCCTCATGATTTCATTCTCATGCCTTAAAGTTATTTTCATGACTTTATTGATGTATCTCTAGTTCACATGTGAAATGTTTCCCTTGTTTCCCTTACTTGACCTTCTGATCACCCTTTATTTTGATGTATGTACCTAGGTTATGAGATGCAGTAAAGAAAATAGAATGAACATAAGGAGAAGACATTCAATAGTTTAAGAAGAATGTTTTTTTGTTTCATGTATTATGTTCCTAGTTTCCAAGACACTAAATCTTAAATATCCTCAATTTTGTATAATGTAATGAAAGTTTATGTGACAAAAAGGAGGGATGCTACAGTTGGTATCAAAGGATGTTTTAGTTATTTGTGTATATTAGGATATAAAAAATTTAGGAATAAGCCTATAGAAAAGTTTAAATAAAGGAAATATTCCTGGTATTTTGGTGAGTATTGAGTAAGGGGTTGCCAAGCAAATACATCCCTGTCTAGATACGAGCAGGTAGAGGTGGCTCTGGAATAGATGTACATAGTGGTAAAACCCGAAAACACCGCTTTGAGCTAGACTCGAATGGGAACTGGTACACGACAACAGGCCTTGCTGCACTCTTGTTTACGACACTCCTGGGGGATATGCTTTAGTAAATTTATAAGCTAATATGAACCATTATTAAAGGAACAAACCTAAAATAAAATAAAGATTCACATAAGAATATATGATCATGGATGACCTAGTTTCAAACCTAGGGGATCACAAGTTAGGGTATACTTTTCTTCTATAATTTATCCTTATATGCTTTAAGTTCCTTTTCATGATTATTGGCTAACTATTTATGCCCCTAATTATACTTTCTTTTCTTAGTTAATGGTGGGAAATGGAAGAACATGTCCCAACAACCAATGTGATAGGAAATGCGATGATTACGACATTAATATGACAGAGATGATTAGGGGATTAAAAGATGATTATTATTTTGGAAGACGTTCAATATTTTGGGGACCCTATATGATCGAGGTAAATAGATTACTACAGTATTTTCATTGAGGAGTAAAGGCTGACTTATATTTTGAAGAATCTATGAATTTAAGGTGGACTTATAGTAATTTAGGTTACTTATGGAAATTATTAACCTATCTTGGGTAAAATATGTTTAGGTTAGGTAATTTTGTTATAAGATGTTAGGAGTGGTTGATGTTGTTTGGAGATGAACAATGAAGTTTATTTTGGAAGACTATGTTATCAAATCCTTCTTGTATTTGGGTTTCAATATTAGTTTGGTTTATTTTGAAGAATTTTTTAACTGTTATTTATGGAATGGTATATGATGAACTTTGGATAGTACCATGGAACTTTGAGGAGTTAAAGTAGTTTTCCTTCCTCTAGGGTTCTTTCTTTTTTGAAGGGTTGTTTTATCTAACCCTTTCTTTTTTTGGGATAATTTTTAAAGATATAAGAAATATATAGTTAATCTTTGATGGATTATGTTATTCTCTATAAGATGATTGTTGTGCTTTGATGAGACCAAGTAGTTTTGAATGCTCATCGTTTGGAGAAAAGATTAGTTTTGGTAGAAACTTATTAAAGGATGAAACTCTACTGGAAGGTAGGTATATTTCCTTATGTTTTTATTCTATGTAGTAAATGAATTCCTCAAAATTATTAAAAGGAACGTAAAACAAAAACGGTGTTGGTTTAATCTTCCTACTGGGTAATCAAAGACCGTTTACACACATCATAAGTTTGTGATTTTCTTGTGGTTAAATTTCTCCTAATCATGTTTTCTATCACTCTCCCTTAGAACTTGACCCTTTTTTCTTCCACATCAATGTTTTCCTACATGGAATCCTAGTATGGGTTAACTCAGGTGGCCTTTGTACTTCCTTTTCTTTCTTTTAATGTAATGGTGTTACTGACTCTTTTTCCAATGTGAGACTTTCAATGAAATTTCAAAACCCAATTTTAAAAATTGCGAGGACGCAATTTCGTAAGGGGGGAAGATTGTAACGACCAGAAATTTTGAATAAATATTGTTTCCTAATTTTGTGTGTTATTTTATTTTTTTCATACTCAAAAAAACTGTTTCATTTGATAACGTGAGTATAATTAAAATGATACTGTTGGGTTTTGACTATTATATGATCGTTAGTCAGTATGACCGTTGAAAACTGAATGTTGCAAGTGACCGTGGTTAATTAATATATATTCGATGGCCTCTTCCAGTAGTCTCGGGCCAATCTAAGCCCATCTAACGAAACTTGGGAAGGAGGTAGAACCACTAGGCTTTGCTATGGACCAAACCCAAGCCGAACTTCATTGTGTGAAGCTAGAACGGAATCGCCTTCGTGAGAAGTTCAAACTGATAGAAATTATTACTCATGCGATGTTGGCCGAGCTGCTCTCAGATTCTCTCACCTTAGCACACGTTACACTTAGGTCCTATGATGAGGTTATAATGGGCTATGTAAGGATACCATAACAGCCTTGTGTAATCCTTTTTTTTAAATAAAAATTGGGATTTATTCTTATGATGAAGTTTAGGAATTTTTAAATGACCGGATAAATATAGTATGCATATTTTTGATGAATTTTAGAAAAAGGATATTTTAAAAATGTTTATGTAAACCTTAAATAATTAAAAATGTGTAATGATTTTCAAAAAATGGTCTTCTACAATTATGTTCATTACGAAATTTAGAGTATAATAAGATCAACTTGATTTTTTATGAATAGTAAATTATGAATAGTGATTTTTGCGCTTAGGATTAGTAATGTGACCAAATGGATTAGTAATCTCACTTAAAGAAAGTTTTAATATAATTTAGATAGCTTGTTTAAGTAACGTGATTCAATAAAATGGGTAAATAACGGTTTCATAAATTATTAGTCAAGTATTAGTTTTTTCGGGTGAATAGTGTTTTTCAATTAAAAATTAAATTACAAATAATTAGAAAATTATTTTTATAAAATGGACTTTATTTTTGAACATAGATCATCGATATTATGTTATGGTAATTTTTGGGGATTTTTCTGAAAAATGAATTTTCGGTGAATAGTGTATTTATTTAATAATTAAATTAAAAATATTTAAAAAATGAATTTTATAAGATGGAGATCATTTTTGAAATCAGTGCATTGATATTTGGTTAAGGTGAAATTTTGGGATTTTTTGGTGAAAGTTGAATTTTCAGTGAATAGTAAAAATACAGTTTTAGGGTTTCGGTATGTTTAATGACATCATAACTGTGTCATGATGATTTCATGAGATATTTTAAGGGTTGGCATACCAAAGGTGATGAATTATTGTATGGGGGACCCATGTGGCCAATACCATGGCCAAATTCCATGGGAAAGCCCATGGTTTTTCCAAAACCACCAATGAGGTGTCCCTTGGCCATTAATGCCTTGTCCCCTCAGTTTCCCTATAAATACCAAGCCATCCTCTCATACATTCGACTCCCAAATCTCCCCCAACGAAGATCTAGTATCATTACCTCCGAATGAGTCCTCCCAAGGTTCCCCCAATCCCTCAAGGTCTCAACTTTTGAATTTTAAGAGTTACGTTTTAAGGTAAGGGATCCGACCTCTCTCTTTCTTTTCAAGTAATCTGTTTCATGTCATTTCTTTTATGCTCCATGATCATATGTTGAAGGATGTTATTTTATAATCATATTACTTCCCTTTTCATGTTAATATGATGAGATACCCCTTCTTTCTCTCATCATTTCATTTTAAGAATGTTAATGTGACGCCGTTACGCTGCCGAATTTTTAAGGGATTCATTCACCCTTCTCGTTTTCTAGATCTATTTTCATGTCAAGTCTTTCATGTTCCTTTTTATTATGTTGGTGTATGATCTCTAAATATATCATGCTGATATTTTATTTTCATATGATGAGAGACCCTATTTGATCTTGTCAATTAATTTTTGTTGAAGTTTAAGTGGCACCGTTAGGCTGCCGAATTTTTAAGGGATTCTTTCACACTTCTCGTTTTCAAGATCTATTTTCATGTCAAGTATTTCATGTTCCTTTTTATTATTTTGGGGTATGATCTCTAAATCTATCATACTGATCTTTTATGTTCATATTATGAGAGACCATATTTGATCTCGTCAATTCTTTTTTGTTGAAGTTTAAGTGGTGCCGTAAGGCTGCCGAATTTTTAAGGGATTCGTTCACCCTTCTCATTTTGAAGATCTATTTTCATGTAAATTAATTAATTTTCCTTTTAATTATGTTGGGGTATGATCTCTAAATCTATCATACTGATCTTTTATGTTCATATTATGAGAGACCCTATTTGATCTCGTCAATTCATTTTTTTTGAAGTTTAAGTGACGCAGTTAGGCTGCCGAATTTTCATAAGAGAAATATTATTTTTTTCTTCCTTTCATGTTCTTCATTTCATATGGTATGTCTTTAAAATTTCATTACCATGTTCTTAAATCATGTATATTCTATTCCTCTACTATTTTATGGGTCATTTAGGAATTTTTGACCCATTTCCCCTGTCTTTTCAATGTTTTTTAAAACCCCGAAGCAGAGCCATTATGCTGCAGAATTCCCGTCCCAAAATGCCTCTCTCTTTTTCTAAAGTTATTTTATTTTATTAAGTGAATACTCAAATACTTCTCTTCTATAGGGGTATTCACATATATACCAAGTTTTTCTATTTTAAATTCTGGAATTTACATACATGAGACCCGCTTTCCCTTTCCGTGGGTTTAAAGTGACATAAAGACCATGTCTTTAAAGCAGTTTTTAAAACGTTATGATTATGAAATGAAACCCATTTCTTTTATGCTATATGGGTTTTTTATGAAATGATTTATGATGATATATGTGGCTCACATGATGATAAAGGCAAATTTAATGGTGCTACCTTATAGCGCTCCAATGCATTGGGTACAGACATAATCTCTAGAGATGACCTTTTAGACTGGTACCTTGGTGAATAACCTTCGCAATTTTTATTGACACCTTGGGGATGGACCTTGGTGAAACGGAAATGATTGTATTTGTTAAATATTGTATCCACATCTTAAAGATACGAAATACGTTATTTTTATTATGATATGCCTCATGATTTCATTACCATGCCTTAAAGTTTTTTTCATGACTTTATTGATGTATCTCAAGTTCACATGTTAAATGTTTCCCTTGTTTCCCTTACTGGGCCTTCTGCTCACCCTTTCTTTTGATGTATGTACCCAGGTTATGAGATGCAGTAATGAACCTAGGAGGAACATAAGGATAAGCCTTTCAATTGTTTAAGAAGAATGTTTTTTTTTGTTTCATGTATTATGTTCCAGGTTTCCAAGACAGTAAACCTTAAAGATCCTCAGTTTTGTATAATGTAATGAATGTTTATGTGAAAAAAATGCGGGATGCTACACAAGGTACCCGGTTTTGGTGGTGCTTCCCTTTTAATGGACATTGTTGGGTTCTTACAGATTTTCAAAATGAATAATAGAGGTTTAGATCCTCATATTTACATTTCAAGGTCTACTTCTACATGGTTCATTAGTTTTACCATATATTATTTGGGATCGTAGTTCTTCGATCTACTTTTTGGTGACCATTAAAACATGATTTGTTGACTATACCATTGATTTTCCTTTGGATTATCAGGTTAGGATTTGAAAAGGTCCTAATTGGGGGAGATAAGGGGGTTGTAATGTTATTCATTCTGGAGAGTGTCTTTCTATGAAACAATTGTGGAATGACCACCCCTATAGTTACATAGTGTTATCATAATTCCATCAATTATATTTTTTAAATACCCACCAAATTTCATATATCTCATCCATCTTCATTTAAACCCATGGTGACCATAAGTGATCCTTCAGATAACTTTTATCCCATATTATTTTATTTACCCCATATTCTAGAGATCAACTCATGGGTGATTCATTGTGAGTTTCGTTCCACCCTATTTGGTTATTTTACTTTTTTATTCCTTCATACCATGTTTTGTGAGATCAATTTTCTTTAGCTTATGTGTTTCTTGTTAATTAATGATGGAGGATTAATGGTGGAATGATATCATATGGAATATTGGGTTCCTCATAGGAGATTTTATTTAATTATCTATACATATTAATCCATTATTGTTTAAGGAATGATGGAAGTATCCAATTGAGGTAAGGTATTTGTGAATTATCATTATTTTATATAATTTTGTGGGAATAACATGATATATATTCAATGTTTAGAAGGATTAAATTTATCATAATCATTATGATGATCAATGATTAATCAATTAAATAGTATTGGAAAGCTGTAGTGGCCACATGATATTATTCTTAGTTATGATTCAATTCCTTAAATGATTTTATGGATATCATGTTTTAGCATGTTCTAATCAATATTTAACCTTGGTATATTTGGCATGATTGAAATATTTCAAATAGGTAAATATGGTAAAAATGGTAATATTCTCTAAGTCCACTATTTTAGAAATTTTATTAACTATAAAAGAGTTGTTTTGATCATAAAAATTTGTTAATTACTTCTATTCATAGCCAGTTATTATTCGGTTATTTATTGTTGAATTATTGTCATAGTGAATCTGTTATTCCAAAACAATAGTTTCAAACTATTTAGTGAGGAAATAAATGCCAGGGGTTTTGAAATCCTAACCCAGATTTATTTATTTTGTATGCCTGATGTTATGGACTTGGTTTCACCATAGTTTTTTTGTGTGATAAAAATTAGATTTTTCACTATTTATATACACTTGGATGGTATATACTTTGTTGTGATTTGATATTGAAACATTTTATGGATTGGTTTATTAGAGAAATTTGATAGACTAATATGCCTATTTCTTATTCATTTTAATTTGTTCTATGATGTTTCGGTTCGTACAAGATCAGAATTAAGATAGATTGTTTTTCTTGTTATTTTCTATTGTTCTTGGTTCTCTCTTGGTATAGAATTATTTTTACTTTTGGGTATATATATTCTTTTATATTATATTTTCCTAAGTCATAAAATACGTAGTTTTATGGAATATTATTTCATTTTAGTTTATTAATGGGGATGAACATTGCTAATAGTTATGATATATTAAACATAAATAGTGAATAAATTAGAATATCAATTTTTGATAAGGGTATGAAATCTATAATTGAATAATTTTATATAAATTCTCTTAAATTTTAATGAATAAATGTTAGTGTTAAATAAAAAATTATGATTAGGTCTAATAAATAAAAATGTAATTACTAAATTATAGAAGGATTAATAATTTTAAATATTTCTTCTTATTCATTGAAGATTACTTTATATTCATAATGATGGAAACATTTTTTCATGTAGGTTATTAAATATAAATCATGTTAGGGGTTTAATATATTACGTCAGACTAGATGTGTGATATATTCAATATATTGTTTTTATTTTATATGATTCATAACCTGATTATGTTGGGAATATGATACCCATAATTTTCTCGGGTTTTTGCTATTTTTTTAACCTTTAGAAAGTTGAAGATATGGTTAGATGACAAATCCCTCTCCCTACTCTCTCTTACAAACATTTAAAAGTGTATAAGTATTTATATGATATGATTAATTAATGTTAATTGTATATTATAATATAGTTTGTGATGGATCTTATATTTACCAGAATTATATGTGCATGATGTGGAAGCTTATGTTTATAGAGTATACATGTATAATGGCTATAGTTTCCAGTCATAATATATGTATACTTATGAATGTGTAATAATGGTTTGAAGTATAATGAAAAATAATGATGTTAGTCATATATTTTTCTATTTGTATAGGGATATGGGTGTGGCGGGGTACATGGGGGTGTAGGATGAGATAATGATATGGTTATTATGGACCAGACGGGTTGGATGACCTATAGAAGAGATGAGAGAACTAAGAAGTTTGATACTAGGGTGATGCTGACTATTTTAGTGGGAATTTTATTTTAGGGTACCTTTCATCTATATGTATTATTTTAATATAATTTTAACTATTTATGTGTATTAATGGTGAGTGAGCCTTGGAACAGATGAGATGTAGTTAACTTGATTTTGGAAATGGGTTTATTTCCACACTTTTTCATTGTGATTAGGATTTATCTGTTAAATTATCGTGATATTATTCAAGATGCTACTAATTATTTTTTTTATTAAATTCATATATATATATAATAAATTATAAATGTTTGAAAGTAAAACTTTGTGACTGAGTTGGGAATTATTTTCTTCTAATGGTTTCTTGGGAGCATTTGGTATTCTTGGTCACTTTATAGACCAAGTTCATGATTAATTTCCTTTTTTCAATTTTTTTATAAAATTTTATATTCAACTATGTAATTTTTTATACCATTATTTTTTATGATCTTTTATCATTTAATTGGATAAATTAAGGGTAAGGACTCTAATTTTATGAAAACTATAACCTCGATGATAGTCACCACACCATGACCTCATGGGAATGGTATTCAAGGGTCTCTTGTACCTTCACTATTGTTCTAAGAGGGGGTACTAGTGGGGGGGGGGGGGTTGAGATTGAGTTGTATTATATTTTTTGGTTGATGTAGGAGATGGATTTTAAAGAAAGGTATTGGTGATAAATTACATTGGATGGTATGAAAATATTTTCAATTGAACATATGATGTGAGGTATGAAAGGTATATCATTCAGGGCATGATATTTTAAACCCCCCATGATCCAAAATAAGGATCTTATATTTAGAGAATTTAATACTAAATTTGATGTTTTTGTAGAGAGGAGTCCTATATAAAGATCATGAATCTTTATTTTTTACACTTGAAACTGAATTTGGTTAAAAATAGAGTTAAGATGATCTATAATTAATTAATGTTATGTATTTTACATTTTTCTGTATATGTTGTCACTAATGTATTGTATTTGGAAATTATATGTATCCAGGTCCAATATTTTATATGTGTCATGGATATGATGTTCAATAAAATTATCCAATAGTCCACAATATAGTTGAGATCAAGGATAATGATTCTTGCAGTAATAAACTATGAGATTTTTGGAAATAGAGCCTATAGAAGAATAATGGTTTAGTTTCATATTAGGAAACTATAGATTGGTTAGATGAGATAACTATTTCCTTAAAATATATCTATGATCATATAGAGTACATAGTTTTATTATTAGTTAGTATGATACATGGAAGTACATGAAATTGGTGATTTATTAACTTAGCTATCAGGAGGAGCTAGTGGTTTCATTAGAGAAGTTCTGTGATTAGTTTGAAGATATGATTCATTTATTTATTATGAATGTGGTTTGTTGGTAGGTGAGGTAGACTCTATTTAAATGTAATTCTGGTGAGATGATGTTTTGAAATATATTTGAAGAACCTCTAGCATTATGATTCATAAATTCTACTTTATGTATAGGATATGGTATGGTATTATGTGACAACCCAAGATTTTATGATATATTTATGTTCAAATAAATTAAATTTCATTGATAGATTATAATACACACATCATTGAGTCTAAATTGACCATAATATAGTATAATGTTATAACCTAGCTATTAAATTTGTTGAATTAATAAGAATAAATATAACATCCCGCCTCTTTATCACATAAACTTTCATTACATTTTACAAAACCGAGGATCTTTAAGGTTTAGTGTCTTGGAAACCAGGAACTTTAAACATGAAAACATAAAACATTATTCTAAAACACTTGAAAGGCTTCTCCTCATGTTCATCCTAGTTTCATTACTGCATCACATAACCTGGGAGCATACATCAAAAGAAAGGGTGAGAAAAAATCCCAGTGAGGAAAACAAGAGAAACATTTTACATTTGAACTTGAGATACTTCAATAAGGTCATGAAAAAGAACTTTAAGGAATGAGAATGAAATAAGGAGGCATATCATAATAAAAATAACATTTTTCATAACTTGAAAATGTGGCTACATAATTTAACATAGACAGTCATGAACATATCACCAAGGTCCATCCCCAAGGTGTCATTTGAAAATTACCAAGGTTATTCACCAAGGTATCGTGAAAATTGTAATCTCTAGTGGTTACATCATTACCCAATGCATTGGAGCGCTATCAGGGCACACCCTTAAATTTCCCTTT
The DNA here is from genome assembly GCA_963277665.1 of Viscum album. Classification (NCBI taxonomy): domain Eukaryota; kingdom Viridiplantae; phylum Streptophyta; class Magnoliopsida; order Santalales; family Viscaceae; genus Viscum; species Viscum album. Next base: position 1,168,468,842 of record OY728130.1, read on the forward strand.
ATTATCATGTGATCCACATATATCATCATCAAACATTTCATAAATAACCCATATAGCATAAAATAAATGGGTTTCATTTCATAATCATAACATTTTAAAAACTACTTTAAAGGCATGATCTTTACATCACTTAAAAACCCACAGAAATGGAAGGTGGGTCTCATGTATGTAAATCACAGAATTTAAAATAGAACATTTTGGTATATATGTGAATACTCCTTTAGAAGAAAGAGCTTTTAGTATTCACTTAATAATATAAAAGAACATTAGAAAAAGAGAGAGACATTTCAAGACGGAAATTCTGCAGCATAATGGCTATGTTACGAGGTTTTAGAAGACATTAAAAAGAGAGGTAAAATGGGTCAAACATTCATAAATGACCCATAAAATAGTAGATGGACAGAATAATAAGGATACATGATCATGGTAATGAAATTTCAAGGACATACCATTTGAAATGAAAAACATAGAAGGAAGACAAAAATTAGATTTCTCTTATGAAAGTTCGGCAGCCTAATGACGTTACTTAAACTTCAACAAAAATGATTTGAAAAGATCATATAGGGTCTCTCATCATGTGAACATAAGAGTTCAGTATTATAGATATAGAGATAATTCCCCAACATAATTAAAAAGGAACTTGAAAGACTTGACATGAAATTAGAACTTTGAAAAGAATGAGAAGGGTGAAAGAATCCCCTAAAAATTCGGCAGCCTAACGGCGCCACTTAAAACTTCAAAATACTGAATTGAATAGATCAAATGGGGTCTCTCATCATATGAAAATAAGAATACAGTATGATAGATATAGAGATCATACCCCAACATAACAAAAAGGAACTTGAAATAATTGACATGAAAGTAGAACTTCAAAACGAGAAGGGTGAAGAACCACTTAAAAATTCGGCAGCCTAACGGCGCCACTTAAAACTTCAAAATACTGAATTGAAGAGATAAAATGGGGTCTCTCATCATATGATCATAAAATATCAGTATGATAAATTTAGAGATCATACCCCAACATAATAAAAAGGAACTTTAAATACTTTACATGAAAATATATCTTGAAAAAAAAAGAGAAGGGAGAAAGAATCCGTTACAAAAATTTCGGCAACCTAACGACGCCACTTAAAACTTCATAAAACGAAATAATGAGAGTAAGAGGGGATCTCTAATTATGTGAACATGAAAAGTGCAGTAATAGGAGTATAAAAGAACACCCTTTAACATAAGAACATGGATCATAAATGAAATTACATAAAAGAGATTTCTTGGAAAGAAAGAGAGAGATCAGATCCCTTACCTTAAAACATAACTCTTAAAACTCAAAGGTTGGGACCTTGAGGGATTGGGGGCACCATGGGAGGACTCCTTGGGAGGTAATGACACCGGAACTTCGTTTGGGGAGAGTGGGGAGTCGAATGGATGAGAGGATGGCTTGGTATTTATAGGGAAAGTGAGGGGACAAGGCATTAATGGCAAAGGGACACCTCATTAGTGGTTTTGGCAAAACCATGGGCTTGCCCATGGTATTGGCCCATGGTATTGGCCACTTGGGACACCTCATACCTTATCTCACTATTCATAATTTGAACATATTGATTACAAACTTAATACATCATTTAATGATGTTATTAAACACCCGTAACTTAAAAACTGTATTTTCACTATTCATCGAAAATTCAACTTTCTTAGAATAATCCCAAAATTTCACCTTAACCAAATATCAACACTCTGATTACAAATATGAAATCTATTTTATAAAAATAATTTTCTAAATATTTTTAATTTAATTTTTAAATAAAAACACTATTCACCGAAAATTCATTTTTTTCAGAAAAACCCCCAAATATTACCATAGCATAATATCGGTGCTCTGAGTTCAAAAATGAAATCCGTTTTATAAAAATAATTATCTAAATATTTTTAAGTAAATTTTTAATTAAAAAACACTATTCACCTGAAAAAAACTAATACTTGAATAATAATTTATGAAACCGTTATTTAACCATTTTATTGAATCACATTACTTAATCAAGGTGCCTAGATTATATTAATACTTTCTTTAAGTGAGATTACTAATCCATTTGGACACATTAACAATCCTAATCATAAAATCACTATTCATAATTTACTATTCATCAAAAATTATGTTGATCTTATTAGACTCTAAATTTTGTACTGAACATAATTGTAGAAGACCATTTTTCGAAAATCATTACACATTTTTAATTATTTAAGGTTTATAAAACCATTTTTAAAATATCCTTTTTCTAAAATTCATCAAAAATATGCATACTATATTTATCCGGTCATTTGAAAATTTATAAACTTCATCATAAGAATAAATCCCAATTTTTATTTAAAACAAAGTATTACACAAGGCAGTTACGGTCTCCTTACATAGCCCCTTATCACACCAGCATATGACCTAAGTGTAAGGTGTGCTAAGGTGAGAGAATCCGAGGGAGGCTCGGCCAACATCGCACGAGTAGTAATTTCTATCAGTTTGAACTTCTCGTGAAGACGATCCCGTTCTAGCTTTATACGATGAAGTTCAGCTTGGGTTTGGTCCAAAGCAAAGTCCAGTGGTGCTACCTCCTTCCCATGTTCTGTTAGATGGGCTTCGATTGGTCCAAGACTACTGGGTGAGGCCATCGAATCTTCTTTCTATATTAATTAACCAATATTACTTGTATTTAGAGATGATAATATTGACCAATGGTCATATAATAGTCAAAAACCAACAGTATCATTTTAATTATACTCATGTTATCAAATGAAACATTTTTGTTGAGTATAAAAATAAAATAACACATAAAATTAGGAAACAAGATTTATTCAAAATTTCGGGTTGTTACAATAAACACATTTTTTATTAAAATGTATAAAGTTTCTAAATGAATAAAGTATATTTTTAGTAAATTAAATATATTCCTTAAAAATAAATTTTTCCTCATTAATGGTTTATATTACATTTGGTGAATAAATAACATAATTAATTTATTAATCTTTTATAAAATATATTTTTCAAAATTAACCACATTTTAGAAATCATAACTTCATAACTATATTAGTGTTAATTTTTTATAATTTTCTTAAAAGGTTGATTTTTCTTTGAATAGTAATAAAATGTGTTTTATTGAAAACATCTATTTCATTTAATGGATTTAAAAAAATTAATTTTATTTTATTTGGTTTAAAATGTAAAATTATTTAATTTATATTATGAATTATCTATTCAATATAATTGTAAATAAGTTATGATTAATTTTTTTATAAAAAAATATTTAAACTACAAAAACATTTTTTCCCATGAAAAAATCAAGCATTTCATCACTTTTTGTAGGTTTCATTTTTTAATAAAAATCTAAAACTTTTGTGAAATGAATCATAAAAAATGAATTCCATATTTGGAATCATGGTGATAGAAATTAGTAAATAGTCCCATTTTATTTTTGGGTTATTTCAATAATAACATTAATAAATATTTGTCACATCATAAAGGGTAAAATAGGTTAAATATGTTCAAAAAATTTGATCAGGCTAGATAATTTATCCAAAACATACATTTTTCCTATTTTATTAGTGTAATTAGGTAATTTACATCCAATTATAGAATATATGGATGCTTGGGACCAATTTTATTTTATTATGACATATATATTATTTTATAAAAATCATAAATTTAAAATGTCACTCTCTTGATTTTGATATCTCTAAAATTTTTATACAAGGATAAGAAGATGATATGTTTGGTTATAAATACATATTTGATAGATAATTTTTTATAATTTTAATTTATTTTAATTTTATATTTATTGAATGATTTTCTTAAATTCTTACACAACATCGACACATTATTTATTCAATTAGTAGTAAAATAAAATAAATTATTTTAAAAATATAAAAATTCATAAAATTTTGAGGAATAATTTTGTTCCATGAAGTTTTTAGATACATATAATATTTTTAGGATGTGTGATTGTTTTACATTCAAATTAAATAACAATATTGGTGACTTTAATATCAAAATAAATTAGTATTACCAAAAAGTACATTAATGTTAATTTATAATAAATAAAATATTATTAAATGACATAAAATTAAGAAAAATTCTATATTATAAAAAAAATTGTATATTTTTTATAATATCATATGGATCCATTTTTGGGTTATTTTTCATTTTATGGAAACATTTTAGACCCTTAAATAGTTGAAATATTTTATATGTTGGTAATAGTCAAAAAGTTTAATTTGGGGTCAAAACTATGATATAAGGGTTAAAACATTACCTGAAAGTTAAAAATCATACTTGATGATTGTATTTCAACATGTGATCCTTGTTTCTTAGAAATATATCAATTTTTTCATCACCTAATTATAGACAATAATTTTTTATTAAATTAATTCTTTATAAAATTCCAAGTGTGTCCCACCCCTCACTTATAAATATAAAACAATTCACCTATGTTATTCACAACTTTTGATAATTTTTTCTTCTAAGGTCCATAGAAAATACTTCTTAAATTTATTATGCATTTTGTAGAGATTATAGTATTTCCATATGACAATCTCATCAAGGCTTAAGCTGTATGCTAAAAGTTTCATTTCGATGGAGAGGTATTACTCTTAACTGATTATTTTCAATTTTATTTATTCTTATACCTTATATAAAACCATGGTATCCATTATTATATAATGAATTTTCTATCTTAAATATTTTTTATTTTTATTATGATGGTATAACAAAAATTATCCAACTCTTACATATTATGGAAAGAGAAAACATCACTCCTGCGAATATAAAACATATCATCTCCACATAGCGGTTTTAGTAATTTTTCATCACCTCTTTAATCGAATAATTTCAATGAAGTATTTAATAAATTTATATTATATTAATTAAAGAAATATTATTTTTTAACATTGAATTATTATTTACCATTGTTTTATTTTATCCATTGAATAATAGAAACATCAATTTTTCATACATATGACATACAATCTTCAAGAATAGTGCAATTCATTTTTCTATCTTAAACATTTATAGATGAATATATATATATATATATATTTATTATTTATATTATATATACCATGTTTAGTATTCTGGAGATGATGGAACCATGACAAAAGTACAAGACCAAAACAACAAAACTGGAACAACCATGAAAAATGAAAAGATAACATATAAAAAACTCAAATTTTTTAAAGAAGTTATTAATAAATGTTTGTTGAGATGACATTATTTGATAATATATGAAAATATAATTATATAAATTATTTTATTATATAATTTTTCTAAATTTAAATTTATTATATTTGAGGTTAGAGCGATTTTGAAGAATGTCAAGCTTGAGGTAAGGGTTTATTTGACAATCCCATCATTATTCAGGATTGTTTTTGTTTACGTATATGGTGGGTCAATTATATGATATTTATATATTAAAACCACTTTATTTTATTAACTTATTATTATTTATAAAATTTTCATTTTTTCCTTTCATTTTCTCTTCTTATGTACTCAAGATACCAATAAAATGTGTTTAAGGAAAACAAATATATTTTTCTTTCGGTCAAGAATATATTTTACCCATTTACATATATTCCTTCAAATGTTTTCAAGAATATTTTTACTATTAAATAATGATTAATTAAATTCATTTTTTACCCATGTTCATATTTTATAATTTTTCTAAAAGGATACTCTTTTCATCTTCTTAACAAGGCACCTTTGACCGAAGGTGTGGATATAATGTTTTAATTGATGCACAACACAAGGATGAATCTTTCAACCATAATGAATAATATTTTCATTGTATATTTATAGATAGGTAGACATCCTTAATTCCCTATTGGTCTACAAAAAAATTAATATTAATAAAAATTCAAGCTAAACTACTTAATTAATTGTAATGAGTATAGTTGAAGTAGGTCATGATAAATTCACATAGATGGTGAAATATGTATTATTATAATTTAAAAATATATAATTTTATTAAATTTAATAAATAGGTGAGAAATTTTTTGTTTGATTCAATTATGAAAAATAATTATACAAACCAAAAGAAGATTTATTTTTTATGCTCAGGTTTGGAAGGCATGATAGGTTTATTAAAATTTTAGGGTTTATGTAGAATTGGATTTTATAAAATTGGATGATTAATTCATTATTGGTTTTGGAGTTTAGATGAGGAAGATACAATGGTCATTTTATCCCTTCATCAACGAAAAAAACCACATTTCCTTTGGATTAGTAATTTACTGTGTTGCTGAATCAAGTTTGTATCGATATAGTTTTTAATTATGATTTCATCAAAAGTTAAAAATGGGCATGGATTATTTGGGGTTGTTTGTTAAAATTTTTTAATGTTTTTTACTATTAAATTATCAATGGTCATGATAAATGGAAAAAGAAAAGGATTGGATGTTGAATATTACATTTTGGGAAACAAAATACTTGAAAAAATAAATTAACTTCAATGCACCTTACCCTTTAGATTACATTACCCCTTTACATGGTGGGTTTACCCCCTCATACTAGTGATGAGATAATAAAAGGGTAGGAGAAAATAAAATGAAACCATAAAGATAAGAAAAAGAGATCAAAAAAGGTTACACATCATCTCACTCCACACTTTGGTCTCCATATCTAATTTTGAATGCTTCCAACAATAACATCTTATCTATCCATTTATAGGCTCTAGATAGCATCTAATATAAATTATTATCATAAATATTTGGTCCATAGGTGGTACAGGGTAGGTCCACTGAAATAGATTTGTTAAAAACCTAATGATACAGTAAATCTAGTGACTTGAATCTCATCCTAATAATTTTCACAACATGTATTGTGTATTCACATTATGTAATACGTTAATTTCCAAGGGTTGTAAATGTTAGTGTATATCTTTTAAAAACATATCACCAACTAACACACATCATGAAATGTGTTTACATGATGTATAATATTCATTCCCATTATATAATCTCATCATGACTTCTCCCGAGAATCTGCTTCTCCAGATGAAGTTAGGATGTGTAAATTAATTACATGGCATGTAATAATTATACTATAGTTTTTTGATTTTTTATCCTAAAAAATATGTTTTCATGCCACTTCAATTCACTCAAAGTTCTTACTTTCATTTAACACAATTATTCACTTCTTTTCACTCCTTTTTCAAATATATATTGAACACTTCCATAAAAACATAAAACAAGATAAATATCTCAAATATTGGAAATAATAATAAATTGAATACATAAATAAATATATAATAATACCTTAAAATGTATTCCTGAAATATATTTATCTTATATTCCAATAATATTTTCAATATAAATATTTTTATTAATATTATGGTAATTTTTAAATTAAAAATAAGTGATTTCAAAATAAAATTGGTATTTTAGATCGTGAAATAATCCAATGAAATTTTTAAAGTACAATCATCTAAGTCAAAAATGTTTCATGAATCTTATTATTCATTTATTATATAATCTAATGATACAATGAAATATATTTATCCGGATGGTCTAATATCCATTTTCCAAGAAAAATTATTGAAATTTTTCAATTACTTTACAATATATATAGTTATTGATTATAAGGGAAGTTGATTGAGTTTTATTGAATATTCGTATGATTAATGCATCAGAGATATTAAGTGGAGAGTGGGGCCCAAAATTTATTAGCCCCTTGATGCATTAATAAGTCTCATTAGATTGAACATGTCATGTATTTTTCCAAGACCTCGCCCATTTATGTAATATTTATTAGCATGGGTGCTTTATGGTATTTTCTTGATGCCCGTAATTTTAAATTCCATTATTATGAATTCAGTTATTAATATGCATGCAATTATTTGAATAGTTATGATTTAAATGGATAAGAATCAAGATCATGTGATTATTTATTGGGTAGTGTTTGACCAACATTTTTTCCTTCCATATTATTAATTAATTATACATTTTAAGATAACATTCATTGTTTGTATTACCTTAGTAATCATTTGAGATCACCCTTTATATTTAATTTCCATGGAATCCAAGGATGTGTATTGTGATTGATATGTAAAGTTATTATAGAGTGAAAATTTAAGTTCTTTAAGAAAATACTTTTCTTTATTTATGTATTCAATTATAACGTGAGATTGAAGTATGAATATTATTTTACTAGATAAATAAACTATATGGTATTTTAAGATTTGATTTATTATATTTAGAACCAATATAATAATGTATCCATTGGATTCAGAGTTCTATTATTGGGGTATTTTTATTTTATTTTAGATTAATTTAAGTATAAACAATAGGACCATGATCTAAAGGAAAATATATTAGGAAACATATAATATGACATAATTAGATGATAATTACCTATACAACATATCATTGTAATGTTTTTGTAATGATGTGATTATATTGTTTCCTACAAATACATCTATTTTTTATACTGTATGTGAAAATGATTTTGGTACATATTAAACAAGAGTTTATAACTCTGAAAAATTATGGTCAAGTATAATGTGACCAACATTATGCTACATAATGATTGTACCCTTTTTGCACATATATTGTGACACTCCTGAGGGATACTCTTAGGTAAATTACAAGTTTTAAAAAAACCCATTATAAAATATTTGAAAATATTATTATGATTTCATGATATCACTAAATATATTAAGATTATGATACGAATATTAACTATGTATAAATTCATATTTATTTTTACTACTTAAAATGATTGAATGTTATACATTATGAATCATAATTTTATGATATAAACTATTTAATTACATTGTTTAGAAATAAAGCATAACAAAAGGAATATAAACCATGTCGATGAATATAATTCTTGGTTCTATATTCCACCTAAAGATAATAATAATTCTAAATCTAGAGTTTGAGTAATAACTAAACAACTTATAACAATATTGGGACATCAAACTCATGTTATGAACAACAACCTTACTTGTATAGAGAAGTTTGTTGATCCAAAATGCACTGTAACATTGTTAGATAACTTCCTCTGACAATATCCTCCATCGTTCAATAGAACCAAAAATTCACATATTTCTGATAAATAATCCATAATATAGTATAAAATTATAAACTTGTAGTTTAATAGGGGAATGAATAGGAATAAAAACTTTTCATAAAAATTGAAAAAGTTTTATATGAAGATATAATTTTATAGTAAAGTCGATATATGCATTAAAAGATATTTTTTTTATCAAAATGTGATTAATTTATTTTCATGAATAAATAATTTATTTAATATCTATGAATTTTAGAAAATTTACATGAAAAATGGAACTTCATTTTCGAAATCATATTTTTATAGTTATCATAGAGTTTTTTTGTTAATTTTCTTAAAATATTGATTTCATAGAATCATTTATTTTATTGTAAAGAATTTATAGAATTGTTCTTTTAAAAGGGTTTAAAAGAAAATTTTTTTAATATGTATTATTAAAAATCTAATTACTGTCATTGGAATTAATTCGTTTTTGGATTTTGGTATAAATACTTGATTTATTTAGAAATATTTTTTTTCTAGGAAATTTCTTTTTCTCATATTTTGTGTGATTAATTTTAAAATTAAATTATATCATATATATGAATTGAATATTTAAAAAATAATTCCATATTTACAATTAGGGGGATTAAATATGGTTAATATGTCCCTTTTATTTTTTTAATAATACACATGATAAATATTTTCCACCTCACTAACGAAAAATCGGGTAACGTAGTCACAAAACATTTGGATTAGGCTTCCAAATTTTAATATCACTTCAAGTTGTCATATTTTACTTTTTTATTTCACCCATTATCATCCATGTATCTAATATATGGCCACATTATTCCATCAATCATTGATTATGACCATATATTAATTTAAGAAAATATTATATAAAAAATTACACTCTCTAGACATTAATGTTTCTAAATTATTTATATATGGATTTGAAGAGCATAAGTTTGGTTGTATATTATTTTTTGATAGATAAATTATTTTATTTTATCATTTTAATTTTTTTTAAATTTTTGTTATAGAATAATTTCCTTAATTACTTACGTAATACTGATATAGTATTTATTGATTTTAAGAGAAATAAAATAAATGTTTTTAAAAATGTTAAAATTAAAACCATTTTGATTAATCATTATGTAACAATAATTTTTTTGATAAATATAAAACACTATAGATGTCAAGATTTTTCAAATTTATTTTCCATAACTATTTTGATGGCTTTATTATCAAATTAAATGAATATTTCAAAATTTGACATTAATGATATTTTATTAGAAAAAAATATTTCATTAAATGATTTAAAATTCATAAAAGCACGATCATAGTCTAGATAAATGGTATATGGGTCAAAATATAATCCATGGAAAATTTATGCCCAAATTGATCATTAATTGTAACATTGTTGACCATTAAATGGTGAAAAACATTAATATTGTAGTAATTATTAAAAAGAATAATAGGGGTTAAAACTAAGAGATAAGGGTAAAAACATCACATAAAATTGTCTACATTATATTTTATGATATTTTTTAGATATATACACATAATAAATTAAATAAATTTTAATTTTGAGTCGCCTGATTATAAAAATTAATTTATATTAATTAAATTTGTTCTTAATTCCATGACAGCCCCTCCCCTTGATTATAAAAGGGCACTTCATATACTCTATTACTCAAAATTTTTGTTCAGTATAGATCACATAATACATTAAATAGTACCTTCATATCTTCCCCTAGTACATACAATAGATTCTATTATTTTTAAATAACCACCCCCTTTAGGATTAATTTGTAATCCAATAGAGGTTTCTAAATATAGATTTATAAATATTAAGTGATCACTTTCAATTTTATTTCTCATCTTACCCTAATAAATCCATTTCTTAAATTATAAAATAATAAAAGTTTTATATTAAATAAATAGTTTTTATTATGATTACTAAATGACCATTATACATAATTTTCCTATCATATGGAAATCAAAACATTTCTTATGGGTATGTATGACTATCCCTCTCTCCATAGCTGTGTAATTATTTATTAATTATGACATTACATGGAAGGTAAAAAATATTTTCTTAATAAAATATATATGATATTTTTTAAATTGTTATAATTAATTAATTTTGTAACTATTATTCAACATTCTTTATTTCTATCCATCAAATAATGTATAAAATGTTCTTGCGTACGTACAGACTACTTTCTTCATGAACAGTGTAGTTACTTTTTCAATATATTACATATGTTATTGAAAATTTATATATATATATATATATATATATCATATTTTTTTCATTCTTCTCTTTTGGGAGATAATGTATCCCTGGCTAATGTATAATTATTGAAATTCTAAAACTGGAGCATCCACGAAGAATGAAACATTCAATACCTAGAAGAAATGATTTTAAAAAATAAATATTAATAAATGGGTGTCAAAATGTTATAATTGGATCACATATGATATTATAAGTATCTAAATGATTTTTAATAGAATGAAACTAATTTTGTTTTTAATATATAAGTGTTTAGAGTTCCTTCGAAGCAAGTAGAGATTGAGGTTACATTTTATTTCACAATATCATCTTTTTTACTGATTGTTTATTTTTAAGTATCCATTGGGGTAAATATATGATATTTGTATGCTACACCCATTATAATTTCTCATCCTTTGGTTATTTCGCTAATTTTTTTTGTTTTCCTTTTGTCTTCCACACATAAGTGCTCAAGTTACCAAAATTGTTTTTCAAGTAAAAACGAAATTTGTTTTCTTTCTGTTAGTAATATTTTTATTATGTGACCATATATTCTTTAAAATGTTTTATAGAATATTTTTACTTTTCTCTAACTAATTAATCATTTAATATTTACTGATGATTTAGGATTATAAAAATTATTAAGAATAATCTTCTTATGGTTTTCCAAACAAACATAATTTTACCGATGGTGTGAAAAAAATATTTTCATCAAAGTAAACTAGAAAAAATAATATTCACACCATAATGACTAATCCATGAACTGAATATTCCATTACAAGTTTGGAATATTTTTTCCAAAGTAAATTATTTTCATAATATTTTGGAAACTTTGAAATTTTAAATAACTGATTTTAAAATCTACTGGGTATTTCCCTCATGATATCTTCAAGTGATTTTATACAATTATTTTCATCTAGTTCAAAATCCTTTTATGATTATTATACTTTATTTATTTTTTAATCTAATTACATCATCTAAAATATTTGATTATATATTTTATGATGTTTTTTATTAGGTAATGTATTGGCATTCCACGTTTAATTTAACCAATATGGAAAACTACTGATTATAATACATGTTTATTAATTTCTAATATTTATTAATATGTTGAATGAATTAGAATTATTATGCGGTGTTTGGGCCCTTAAATTTCATATCCCTATGTTTTATCAATATGTCTAATGAGAAAAAATATTTTTGGTACTTTGCCAAAGCCTTACGCATTTTATTAAGATATCTTAGTACAGGGCTTTAATGATATGTTTATGATGTTAAAAATTATGCATTCAATAATTTTAAAATTAGTTATTGATATATATGTTATTATTATGAAAGTTATTATGTCCGTGAATAAATTTCATGATAATGTGATTATTTGTATGGAATTATTTTATAATCATTTATCCCAACCATATTATTCAGGACATAAATATTTTTTATTAGATTCCCTTTTATGAATTCCCATATTATGAATCTCAAATAGCCTTATTATTATGTATTCTTTAAGTAGTATTCCATGATGTGTATTATTATTGATATGCAATGAAATTATAGATTGAATAATTATTTTTTCAAAGAAAATATTGCATTTAATTTTTTGGTTTTCAAATTTAATGTGAGATTCATGTAAGTACCGAGTTTAAAAATACTACAAAACTATTTAGATATTTCAGTTTCAATATATTTTATTTATTACCAATTAAATAATCTAACCACTAGATATGGTCTTTGAGGGTTGGGATCTCTACACATTTATTGAAAGTTATCCATCAATAGATCTATCACTATTACTCTTGATTCACAATATAGATGTATCATGAGATTTTAGTGATGGTGGTGGTCATCAAAAAACATTTTACAAGGAATTTATCATTAAAGAAGTTGAGTTATCAAAACTCTATATAGATTAGAGCTATTGAAATTGGTTTTCCATCACATCTTAAGATGATGTTTTAGATAGTATGGATCATGTTATTTTTTTATTCATCATATATCATTAATTAAATCAATTATCATAACCCTGTTTGGTGATAATACACGATATTATTTTCATGATGAGTCTATATCCACCATATTATTAAGTTCCCAACCTTCCTTTGGAGATATAATGGGGTCAATGACCCTTTTTTGTATTAGATGTTGTAGTTTTATCATTCGAAAAAGTAGTTGGTTGGTCTAGATAACATTAATAAAAGAAGATATGTGGTGGGAAGAAGGAATCTTAATGATTTGCATCATCGATAGGGATAAAGGTAATAGTGTTTCCTTATATGTGGTCACCTTTAGGGCCAAAGAGTTTCTGGATTTGGATGTGGCCAGATGCATGCCTAGGATTTTCTAGCACTAGGAAACAAAAACATTTTGTGAGGTATTATATTCTTATATTCTACAATTTTCTTTTATTATTTTTATTTAAATTTCATTTAATCGTTCATTATACCCTTATTTGTTTATTATTAGGTACTTGATGTTGAGATACTTCTTGTTCCCTTGGCAATTAATATTCTTATTATAGGTTGAGTTAACTTTTATAGATCAATTAGGGATTCCGAGATGATGATAGTGCAACATAACTCATGGTTATATTTATTATGCATGTGGATATATATATATATATTTATAAAATATTCCCCATCCATGTTTATTTGTATTGGATGTAGGTTATTATGGATTTATTTTGTTTGTGAATTATATTATATTCTACTAACGGGGGGCATACCTTTTTTTGGTTTACAATACTATAAAATGTGTTAGAATAATTTCAAGTCCTTGTCTTACTTGATGGTTGATATGATGTTGAGATAAGATGATAATTAGAGGATGTTCTATTCTAGGGTTATTGTAGAGTACCTCAATGCCTTTCCTGAAGTGGTGAGATGATACTGCCGCGATGTGTGATATTTTATTGACTTGGGTTTCTTGAAGGTGTTACACTGATATTAGTGTCTATATATTTTATATAACATTAATAGTTTTTGTATTTGTGGATTTCGATTGATGATTTTCTATTGATACGGTTTATTAAAAAAAATCACGTAGGGGTACTTCTATTTTTTCAAGAAGAAGACACATGATAGTCTATGTTTTTGTATCAATTATCATGAATTTAATCAAGTGATGAAAAAAAACTATTTCATTTCCAACACTATTGATTTTTTTTGATTATGTTATGTGGGATATATAGATCATAATAGTCCATTTACGGTTCTGATATCATCAAATATGGGTAAAAGATGATGATATCAAAAATACTATCTGTATATGTTGTAATTATAACTACAATTTCATGTTTATTCTATTTAGTGTTCGGAACATTCTCACGAAGTTCATAAAAGTAATAAAATCTATGTTCCATGAATTTTTGGGTCATTTTTTAGTAGTCTTATTGGACGAAACCATGGGTACTCTGAGTTTGAGAAGGAGCACACAAAGCATATACAAACCAATTTAAGGATTATTAATCATTAATTGTTTTCATGGAATCATTTCAAGTTTTTTTAGTAACTCTAGGTCTATTTTATTGGGAATGTAGTCTCTTATTATAGGGTAGTCATGGATTTTTCAAATACTGAGGTCATTATTTCTTTTTTTGACCTTATGAATATTGCAGAGGTGAAATGTTTCCTAGTTTTTGTAGGATATTAAATGAGGTTTCTTAATATATTATATTTTATTGAAAACCATATTACAACCTTTACCAATAATGAACATGATTTTTTTGGATTTATCAATAACAAGACACTTTTGTCTATTTGAAGGATAAGTTTCTCAGTTGTCTCATTATTCATTTTATAAAAGAGGGTGTTGTGTTTGAGGTTTATTTACTAGATTTGGATATTGGATTGGGTTGTGTCATAATGTAGAAAGTAGTATTTATCTCTTATGAATGCTCACATTTACAAGCATCAGGGAAACACTATATTTCTCATGATCTTGATCTAGTAAGATTTTTCATCTTCACTGAATTTTTGGAGATGTTACCTCATTTTTTAGGGAATTATGGTCTTGTTAGATCATTAGAGTATAAGGAATACCTTCTCTTGTTTTTATTTTAATTAATGATAGTCACGTTGGATGTAATTTATTCATTATTATATATTTTAATTTTTATATACACTTGGGAATGGGAATATTTTGGTTGAATTACTATGATTATTTTCATACATTGATGATATAAATGATTTGAGTGATTCTTGGGGAGTGATGGACAATCTATTCATGATGAACCATGATATTTGAGATGTTAAAGGAAGAGTGTATTTGAGTCAGTAGAAAATACATTTGAATTTGGTATTATATGTATAAAAATCTAACATTGGGGATTTCATGTTGAATTTTTGGAATGGTCTAGTTGTTGAATATGATTCACTTATGGAATGGTCTTATTATGATCCATATAGAGTGTTATTTGTGATGTAGAGATTCATTTTATTTATTATGGATGAATTACTTATCTTTAGGTTCCATATATCACCATTGTCTATACATAATATTTTTTATGGGAGGTATTATTCTGTGAGAGATTAGTTTTGATGTATTGGGATGAAGTGATCAGTTGTAAATAATGTATCAGTGTGTTTGGGTTTCTAGAGGGTGAAGGTTGAGTATCATATTCTGAGTGGGTTGATTCAACAACTCTACATTCCCAATGAAATTGGGAAAAAATATCAATGGAATTCATCATTTGTTTATATTGATCTTAGGGGATTTGTATGTGATTTTATATTAGTGATCATGGATTTATTAATGAATTCATAAAACATATTAGAGATTACAGAATCAAGAATAGTTGGTTTTAAAAGATATTATCTGGAAGAGGATGTGGGTATCTATTGGGTTTTAAATATGATCATACCTAATCATGATCCACGAGTTACTTACAATGCATTGATAAGTAAAAATAATTTCGTTATATCATTTCATCTCCTAATAACTTAATTTTATCCATATAAGTATTGAAAGAGAGAATTGACAATATTGAATTATAAATACATGTTGTATTCCTCATTTATAGACTTTTGCGCTTCTTGAGTGATACATTGTTTCTACCTGAAGATGTTTATATACCTGATACAAAATGTTTCAATGGGAATTTGGGATTATATTATTTTTATCTCATAATAGAGGTTCCAGAGTCAATTTATTCATATCGGGTTTTCAATTTTTTCTAAGATAATGGGTTATGCTCGATTGGGTTAATTTTCAGGGGGTTAACTGAAACTAAATCACTGATATTGGGTATAAAAAATTCAAATGGTCTATAATGGTTTTGTTCGTGGAGTTTGAACACCCAACAAATCCCATATTCAATATTCATGGACATAAATTACCAAGATATGAATTTTTTGGATGATTTGTCCAATGAAACTTATGAACTCACATTATTCGAGAGGAGGGAAATTCGTTCTTTTCACACCCTTGGGGGGGGGGTCTATTGATTTTTCTGGTACTCTCTTATATATTTAATACATGTTCATGAATCCTTGGTTAATTCTATGAAATTTTAATGATTATTACATATAAATAATTGTCAATACTAATTACACATGGCTTCAGAAAAATCGGTATGTATTTGAGGTTCTCCATCAATGGAGATATCTATATATACCCAGGGTTCTCCATCAATGTTACCATTTTTTGGAAACATAAAATATTCATTTTTTATTGAGATGATGCTGGTTTTAAGCCACACTGTGGGAAACTATAGATTTTACTATTATCTTGGGGTTAAGAAAGTTGTTTGAGGTTGGGATCAAGCCCAAAAGAAGGGCTTCCTATATATCCACGTGATAGGAATCATAAACCGCGTAGTTCAGTGTTACTGAATTGGACACATCACCTTTTATGATCACTCAATGGGGAACCTACCATGCGGTTTAACATCGTGTAGAAAGGATGTCCTGGTGAAGGGTTACTAGTGAATGATGTTATGGGGCTCATACAGAGGCCACCCATGATACCAAAAAGAGATATTGTCTCCAAGTTAGATATAAAAATACTAGGAATGTGGCATAGAGAACATTACTGTGATTTTTGTGTTTGTTTTGGACCTCAGAGAGGCTTTTCTACGTATCCTAGTCAGTTGGGAATCAAAGACATCATAGTTTTTGATTATATAGGAATTAAACATTATATGAGAACAATTAAATAGGGAATGACTGGGGATTACTCATGGGAGATGCCTACTTGGTGCTAATTTTTTTGGGAATATGGACATTTTAATATTGAGGTATAGTTTTGTGGGTCACACTATATAGGATGCCCATTTGTATTAAAGTTGGGGCTTACATATATAGAGAATGACCAATTAATACAATTGGATCATGAAAATGTCAGATTTCTAATAACCTATAAGAACATGTGAGTCAGGATTCATTTTATAAACAAGGGGAGGTAGTGGATCTAAAGATTTCATGATCAAATCCATTTGTAGATAAATGTTGTTGGAGCCTATAGGTAGAGAGAAAAAGGTTGTTGAATGTGACCATCTATTCTTCTATTTCGGTAATCAGGATTTTCAAATATTAAGATATATCACACTACGTACCTATTGTAGGCAAAGAGGATAAAAGGTGCTGCCTCATGCAAAAAAAATCTACGGGGCTTGCCTAAGTAGGAGTTTCCTAAAATTTGATCCAAAAGAGATGTAAATGTTCAATGTTGTCCCACGTCAAAGAGAAAGTCAAGTGCTTCCTCTAACTTTCCAGAACGGTGAGTATTACGTGAGCATATCAAGGTCAGAACCCAAATTACCATGGGAATGTAATCTTGTGAAATTACAAGGATCTATATTGATTGGATGATTTCCCATGTTCCTCTTCATAACACGAGTATGTTAACCATTAAAGGATGCACTGCTGTTCCCGATGATCTTATCATAAGTGTCATCTTACTATAGAAGGGGAATCGGTTTGATACTGTTGAAATGGTATACAGAGGGTCCAACATGGTCATGGTGACATGAAAGAAGAGGAAAATTAGAGCTGGAATGTAGAACAACCATATATTCTTGAGTTTGTGTAGAATTTTCTACTGAGGGTATGGTTTCCCTCAGCGAGCATTTTTCTATGAGGGAAAGGATCTACATACATTCCATTGAGGTATATATACCTACTTTCAGTCTATGTAGCTTTTTCTAGATGGTGTTATGTTACATCCATGTGGCATTTCTCTTCACAGGGTTGAGTTCTTTCCATGTAGAGTTTGGCTACATGGGGTAGGGTTCAAAACTCAAAGTGTTTTTTATGTGTTACAACTATGAAAAAAGGGTCCATTAGATTTTTCTATTTGGGAATTACATCCACGGAGTGTTTTTTGTGTTCAAATACCTCTAAATGTGTTTTTCACTCCTTAATTCTATGTGTCATGATTTACCTATGGGGAATCATTAAAGGAGACCATCTTTTTTGGTGCCTCACATCAGATTTCTTCAGTTTCATTCATCTATGTGTGTCCCTGTTTACATGTTTCAATCATTTATTTTTTTTGGTTCCCCTCAGGTTTTATTTATAGAGAAGTTTAGGAAATGGATACTTCCATAGATGTCCAACCATGGTGGGCCATAGATCATATTTTGTGGGATCCCAAAAAAGGATTCATTAGCAAGGGGAATTTTTGGGAACCAAAATCCTTATCTCGGACCGTAAATGACTTCATAGAGAATCTTATGGGTGTCCCTCTTTATAAGATTTTATCATCTCTAAGACCACATGATTCATGCTCAGTGTGAAAAATAAGAGGAGGCAGTGTATCTAAAGATCACCCATCCTTGTCGATTTGATAATAGGAGGTCCTAAAGCCCAAAGGGAGAGAGAAAGTGTGAAATTAATGCGACCATCTCTTCTACTACATTTGTAATCAGGATATTCATAAATAGAAATCCATTAGGCTACATCCTGAGCCGAGGAAAAGAGGAGAAATAATGTCGGCTCATACAAGAAATGATATGTGCTTACCTCAAGGGTAGTGCCTTATAATTGGTTCCAAGATTCAAGGGAATGTTCAATAATGGTCCTCATCGAAGTGAAAGGCTGGTGGTTCCTCTCAATTCTCATAATGGTGAGTTTCATGTGATCTTATCAAGTTCAAAACCCACATTACGATAATAATGTAAACATACAAACATTCCAAGGATCCAAAATTTTGTAAAGATTACCCACTTGAATCTTCTTTATGTGGGTATGTAAACCTAAAAGGACACACTAAGGTACCTAATTATATTATCATTAATGTCAGGAAGCATTGAAATGTTCCTTGGCCTGATGCCTTTGGAAGGGTTTGCAAAGGGGCCAACATGGGGGATGATTATGAAACAGAATATGGTGGTTGGAGCCAGAGGGTAGAACGCCAAAGGATGACCTAGTCGAAAAGCATTTTCTCATGTGTGGTGGGATTACCTCCATATATAATATTTTTATGTAGACAAGGGGGTTATTCACGTACCATCGTGGTTTACAGTCTTGGGTTCGGTCTACGTAGCAATTTTTTATTAAGTGTGTGGTTCAATCCACACGGTGTTTCTCTTCATGAGGCTGAGTTCCTTCTGCCTAGAATTTGGCTATACAGGGTAGGGTAACATCTGCATAATGGTTTTTTATATGGGATGCTGATGCGCTAAGGGGACATTATTTTTTTCTCCTCGGTAATTATATTCACATAGAGTTTTTTGAGTTCATAGACCACTAAATGAGTTTTTCCTCTTAAATGCTATGTGGAATCATTTAACTTTGGGGAATCATTAAAGGATACTATATTTTTTGGTTCCTCACTTTAGCTTTCTTCAGCTTCATTCATCCATGTGTGGCCCTTTTTCCATGTGTAGATTTTCCATTTTGTTGGTTCCCCATGGGTTTTCTTTATAGAGAAGTGGCGGAAGTAGATTTCTATGTAGTTGATCATCCATGGTGGGATACAAAGCATATTTTTTAGGATACTATAAATGTTTAATCAACATGGAGACTTTTTCTGGAATAAAAATCCAATCCCAGTTCCACATATGAATTCATATCTTTTACGAGAGCTAGTGACATCGCCTCCCTCTATTAACAATTTTATATGTGGGGGAAGTCATTTCCGAAAGTGAAAATAATTGCCTATATTTACAAAAGACATAGTTAATTTCTCAGTGGTGTAGTTTCCATTTGAGGGTGCTTTGTGGAGAGGAATAATTCCTTATAGAGCGACGATCCACAAATGTATTTTAACTTTATAATTTTTCTTCTTTCCTTTGACCATAATCCCTTCAACTCTTCCACCAATTTTCTTTCCTTTATTTTACGAACTGATGTAATTATTTTGATCTCATTTGAAGAGATTTGAGGACCCAACAATAACCCACTCTTGGTAAAGTTCACATACAAAAACAACTATCAATAAACAATTGGAATGTCCATATTAAAAGTACTATATAGAAAACCATGAATAAATCTTTTCTATTAAACAATAGTTGGAGAGGTGGAAATTATCATTGATAAATTGGTTTAAATTTTAACAAAGTTGTTATATGTGATTCATTTTATGATGATGTTAGGTCAAGATCACCATAATAATATTTGTAATCATAGGAGGAGACCTCTAGAGTTTGAAATCCAAGATCTTGTATTCCTGAATGTATTTACTCATTATGTGTAGAAACGATTAATTCATCAGATTAAGAATTATTCATTATTTATTGGACCTTATAGGGTGATAAAACATGTTATCGTTGATGTGTATCCGGGAGAAATTACACCAAAGATGAATTGAATCCATGAAATCATTCACATGTCCAAATTTCAATGATATCTTCATAATGATTCTCATATCATTAACTAGTGTGAGTTGGAGGAAAAAAATGATGTCATGTTTGAGAGATGTCTTATAGGGATTTAGTAAAATTAGTAGAAGGTGTTTTTTCCATGAAATTTCATTTGTTCTTTTCCTATGGTGAAATAGTTTCTTAAAAGAGTGTACTGGAGATCATGAGTCACATATATGTGCTCAATATCATGTGATTTTTATTGAATGATTTTTTTGAATTGATATATATTTCATTTATTGATTTATGAGAAGAATAATTTTTTAAGGCTATATGATAATTACTTATAGTGAGTTGGTCATGATTATTTATGGTGAGATATATTAGTGATATCTGACTATGTAGATGTCCTTTGATCTTCAATTCCATTCATTATAAGGATTTATATTTCTTCTTAAGGATTAGAATCATTTAAGAAGTATTTAATGTAAGAGATCAGATCGTTATGAAACCTTCCATTGTATTCTCTGGTGATTAGACTTATTATGGATTAGATTAAGAATGTTATGTGAGGATGGGGATGGAATTTTAGTAGAAAGAGAGATGTTATGGTATGGTTGGATCAGTTGTGGAATGATTTATTATTATGATGTTTTCCCAAATTTCCTAAAATGAAATCCATAGAATGGTTGTGGACATCATCATGAGGAGCCCTAGGGTTGTGATTTTGGTGGTTATTCTATTTTAGTGGTCATTTTTTCATGTTTTCTAATATAGATAATGGATATAGTATGAAAACATCCTTGAATCTTCTTATTAGGGATCAATGTGGCATTGTTTTTGTATTGAACCATTGATTTCTAAAGATGAAATTAAGTAGGATTACCTTTTTAGGGACCAAAACGACCTGATTTATGAACTAAAAAGTATCCCTTCATCAAAGTTATATATTCTAGATTTGATTAATATTTACATGTGGAAATTTAGGGGGGATTTATTCCATGATTTCCATATATTAGATTTATTAATAAACATTATGTCATGTCTACCCCTTTTCAATCATGTTTTTTTAAAAACTCCACCTATTGTGATGTGGCCACCCCTACTAAATATTTTTTTAATAAAAATTTCAACCTATATAAATTCTAAATTCACAAAAAAATTATAAAATCCCACTATTGCTTTTAACTCATAGGGACATGAAGTTCTCTTTTTTAGAATTTTGTGCCACTTTGAATAGTTTTAGAACCTAGATTATAGATATCAACTATTAGGTTATCTATGGTGGGATTCTTTTCTCCATATTTGATTACTTATCTCTCATATTCCCTCATTCTCTGCAATAGTTTTTTTCATTAATTTATTTGATTAAAATTTTGATTGATGTATAAATCAGTGATGAAGGGAATCGTATGGAATTTTTAAATCAGTACAAGATATAGTATTTTCTATGTGATGTGTGTTTTAATATTATCATTCACGGAACATTCGAAGCCTCATATCAAGGATATGGATTTATGACCATTATTTTATGTTTTTTGGTGGATTATTAAGCTTTATTGTTAACGAGTAGATGAATTGAATTGACCTTAAAAATGAAATTAATCCATGATTTATAACATTAACAGTATTTGAAGGGTGTTTTTATTGAATATGATTACACCTGACATATGATTGGTTGCCTCATCTAATTTTATTGATAATGTTATTTATCATATTGCTTTCATTATTAATCCATATCATACTAAACATGTCTAAAATGTGAATTAAAATATTAATAATGAAAGATAAGTGAATAATTAATGAAACAAATTATTTGAGTTAATAAAATTTCATAATATGGATTATATGAATAAAATATAATTATGAAATATCATTGGCCAAATATCACTTCTATTCGATTTTAATTACTCGGATCTTTTATATTGATACCATATCATAATATAATTGTTTTTTGAAAATATTAATGTGAAATTTTGTTTTGAGGAAATAAATATTTGAGGATTTTTTAAATAATAACATCAATTTAATTTTGTTTTATTCAATTATGTAATTGCCTTGGTTTACCAATGAATTTTATAGAAAAACATTTAATTTCTATAAAGAAAATAGTCTTGGATGGTAATGAAATTGATATGATTTGATATTTGAAACCATTTACAATTGGGTTGGATGGTTCATATTTAGAGTTGAGGATGCCTATTTATTATTCATTATGATGGGTTTGATGGTGGGTTGTTTAGTACTGGTTGATAGGTAGGGTTTCCCATTTTTTGATATGGTAAATTATTGTGTTTAGTTTCCTCAATATGAGGAATTGTTATTACCTATAAGTATAACTCTTCATTGATATTTGGTTGAGACATAGAGTACATAAGACTATTTAATGGTAATGAATTTTAATGATTTTATAAAGATGGGTATTGATGATGGTAATGATATATTAAATTGAAACCATGAGTCGATTGTAATAATTATAAAAGAGAAGGTAATTAAATTTAGAATTGAAATATTTTTTGCGAATGACCTTGGATTATAGTAAATTAATTTTTGGAGTTAAACATTAATTTTTGTTAGGATTAGTAAATAAAATGGAGATTATTTGATTACTAAAAAATTAATAAAGTTGAATCATAGATTCATTATTTAGATGATATATTTGTAGTCATCATGATGGTTATTGGCTAGTCATGTGTAATTTAAGATTTATTTTCGGTGTACGGTTGGATGGTTTTCAAAAGACTAGTTTTGTTCAACATTCATCATGTTTTATTTTTCTTATAATCCGCCCCCCATGTAGATAGGGTAATAGATTCCCATAATTATCTTGGGTTTTGAGTGTTTTCCCCAAAATCTAGGTTATTATGGATACATATAACTAACAACTATTTTCACCAATAATTATCTATAAAATATATAGTACGTAGGAATATCTGGGTAGTTACAGATTAAGGTGGATGTTCTATTCTCATATGAGTATTAACGAATGTTTGTTTTACCATGTATATACTTTTAGGTTATTGTATCTTATGGATGATTTTTTTAATTCGTTTTAAAAAAAAATTATTTTATAAAAAATTTCAAAGTTAAAAATTTTCATATTAATAAACCCTAAAGGCCGTAGGGCAGTTGCCGCCTTTAGGCTTCAAGCGAAAGGCCGAATCGGTGCTGCTGCATTTCGGGTTAAGTCGAAAGGCAGCAACCCCATTACCACCTTTTGACTAATTTTTTTTTTTTTAATTTTTATTTTTGTTTGGTTTTGTTTATATATACATATATATATAAACAAAACAAAATAAAAATAAAAATAGAATTATTAGCAGAATTTATCCGCTATTTAAAATCCAGCAGTACTTCCATTACAACAGTCTAGATTCTGACAGAAGCTCTAACCGACGGGCTCCCTTCTATAAGAGATCTTACCCTAGAAATCATTCTACATTTCCGATGTGGGATTCTGGTCCTCCATTTCTTGTGCAGAACATTATGCATTTCCTATGTGGGGTTTTGTTTCAAGAACGTAACTTTGAAAGACTATAAATAATAAACTATAAGACCAAAATAAATGAAACTTAAAACATGAATAAACATATAAAAAATAGTTGAAAACAAAAATAATTTCATAAAAAACGATGATAAATAATAATTTATAAGCTTTCAAAACCACATACTTGAAATTAAAAAAGTTTCAAGTATGTGACTTTAGAAGCCTATAAAATATAAACTACAAGAACAATATAAATGAAACTTAACACGTGGATTAAACATATAACAAATAGTTTAAAATAAAAATAATTTCATAAAAATTGTTGATAGAAAATAATTTATAAGTTTTCAAAGACACATACATGAAACTTTAAAATGTTTCAAGCATGTGACTTTGAAAGCAAATAAAATATAAACTATAAGACTGATATAAATGAAACATAAATCATGGATAAAACATATTAAAAATAGTTTAAAATGAAAAGAATTTAAGAAATATGTTCATGAAAAATAATTTATAAGAACTCAAAACCACTTACTTGAAACTTAAAAATTATTCAAGTATGTGGCTTTGAAATACTATAAAATATAAACTACAAGACCGATTTAATTTAATGTTAAAACATAGATTAGAAATATAATTAAATATTAAATTGTTAAATATATATTAGTAATAATTAATTATCTGATAGTTAATTAGTTAATTAGTAATTATTAATAATTAATTATATAATAATTAACCAATTATTTAGTTATATAGTTATTTAGTATATAATAGTTAATTAGTTAATTAGTAAATTCGTAATATAATTATAAATTATATTTATTTATTATAATTAATAACTAGTAATTATTAAAAATTATTATATGATAATTAATTAGTTAATTGGTAATATATTTATTAATTATATAATAATTAATTAGTAAACTAGTTATATATTTATAAATTATCATTATTCATTATATTTATTAATTATAATTATTCATTATAATTACTAATTATATTTATTCATTAAAATTACTAATTATTAATTATTAATTATTAATTATTAATTATTAATTATTAATTAATAATATATTTATTAACTATATAACTATTATTTTTGTAATAATTAGTTACTTAATTATTAATTCTTAATAATTAATTATATTAAAATTAATTAGTTAAATAATAATATAATTAGTTAATTAGTAATATAATTATAATTTTTTTAATAAATTATTAGTTACTTAGTAATATAATTATGAATTATATAAATATTAATTACTTAATTAGTAATAGAATTATTAGTTATATAATTTGTAATTAGTTAATTGATAATTATTAATCATCAATTATATAGTAACTAATTAGTTAATTAGTAGTATAATTAATAAGTATATAATAGTTAATTAGTTAATGTTTTGACAAAGATATAGCCGAGACCCCTTTTATAATTCGTTAATTAGTAATATAATTATAAATTATAATTATTTGTTATAATTATGAATTTGTATTTATTAAAAATTATTATATAATAATTAATTAGTTAATTGGTAATACAATTATTAATTATATAATAGTTAATTAGTCAATTACTAATATAATTATTCAATATAATTATTAATTAGTAATTATTAAAAATTGTCATATAATAATCAATTAGTTAATTACTAATATAATTATTCACTATAATTTTGATTATAATTATTAATTGTCAATTATTAATAACTTATATACTTGTTAGTTATATAAATATTAATTATAAAATAATTAATTATTTAATTAGTAATTATTAATAATTAATTATATAATAAATAATTAGTTAATTAGTAATATAATTAGTTAATTAGTATAATAATTATTAATTATTTAATAATTAATTATTTTCTTAGTAGTATAATTATTAATTATATAATAATTAATTAGTTAATTATTAATATAATTATTAATTATATAATTTGAAATTAGTTAATTAGTAATTATTAATCATTACTTATATAATAACTAATTAGTTAATTAGTAATATAATTATTAAATATATAATTGTTAATTAGTTACTTTTTTGAGAAAGATAGAGCTGGGGGCCTTTTTATAATTAGTTCATTAGTAATATAATTATAAATTATAATTATTAATTATTATTATTAATATTTATTTATTACAAATTTTTATATAATAATTAATTAGTTAATTGGTAATATAATTACTAATTATATAATAGGTAAGAAGGTAATTAGTAATATAATTATTCATTATAATTATTTATTACTAATTATTAAAAATTATTATATAATATTTAATTAGTTAACTAGTAATATAATTAATCATTATAATTATTAATTCTAATTATTCATTATAACTATTAATTATTAATTATTCTTTATTAATTAGTTAATTAGTTATATAATTATCAATTATTTAACTATTAATTGTATAATAATTAGGTAGTTAATAAGTAATTATTAATAATTAATTATATTATAATTAATTAGTTAATTAGTAATATAATTAGTTAATTAATAATATAATAATTAATTATTTAATAATTAATTAGTTACTTAGTAATAAGATTATTAATTATATAAAAATTAATGTATTAATTAGTAATATAATTATTAGTTATATAATTTTTAGTCATTTAATCAGTAATTATTAATCTTTAATTATATAATAATTAATTAGTTAATTAGTAATATAATTTTTAAATATATAATAGTTAATTAGTTAATTTTTCGAGAAAGATAGAGCCGAGGCTATTTTTATAATAGTTAATTAGTAATATATTTATATTTATAATTATAAATTATAATTATTTATTAATATTTATTAAAAATTGTTATATAATAATTAATTAGTTAATTGGTAATATAATTATTAAATATATAATAATTAATTAGATAATTAGTAATATAGTTATCAATTAAAAAAAATTATTATAATTATTAAATTTTAATTATTAAAAGTCATTCTATTACTAATTAATCAGCTAATTATTATATAAATAATTATTAATAATTACTAATTAAATAATTAATTATTAAATAATTTATTTTTAATAATATTAATTTAATAATTTAATAATTTATTATATGTTTAATCCATTTTTTAACTTTAAATTATATAGGTTTTATAGTTTATATTTTATAGTATTTTGAATCCACATACTTGAATCATTTTTAAGTTTCATGTTTGTGGTTTTGAAAGATTATAAATTATTTTTCATGAACATTTTTTATTAAATTATTTTTTATTTTCAACTATTTGTTATATGTTTAATCCATGTATTAATTTTCATTTATATCGGTCTTATAGTTTATATTTTATAGGCTTTCAAAGTCACGTGCTTGAAACTTTTTTAAGTTTCATGTAGGTGTCTTTGAAAACATATAAATTATTTTCCATCAACATTTTTTTGTAATTCGTTTTATTTTAAACTATTTGTTCTATGTTTAATCCATTATTATGTTTCAGTTATATTGGTCTTGTAGTTTATATTTTATAGGCTTCTAAAGTTACATACTTGAAACTTTTTATGTTTCAAGTATGTGGTTTTGAAAGCTTATAAATTATTTTTTATCATCATTTTTTTGTGAAATTATTTTTGTTTTCAACTATTTTTTACATGTTTAATTCATGTTTTATTTATACTGGTCCTATAGTTTAGATTTTATAGTCTTTCAAAGTCACGTACTTCAAAAAGAATCCCACATTGGAAATGCAGAATGTTTTTCGCAGAAAATGGAGAACCAGAATCCCACATCATAAATGCAGAATGATTTCTTGGGTAAGATTTCTTATAAACGGGAGCCCTGGGTGAGAGCTTCTGTCAGAATCCAGACTGCTGTAACGGAAGTACTGCTGGATTTTAAATAGCGGATAAATTCTGCTGAATTATTTTTTATTTTTATTTTCGTTTTCTTATATATATATATATAAAAAAACAAAAAATAAAATAAAAAAACTAACAATTTTGTTAGTGTAAAGGAGGCATCGCAGATCCCAACTTTCACCAGATGCAAAAGGCGGCATCTGCGATGCCGCCTTTGATGCGCAGTTTAAAAAAAAATTTAAACCTATGCGTTTTTTAAAAATTAATTATTTTTTAAAACATATACAAATAAAAAACTCATCTTATGGATATAACAAATGTATGTAACTTAGTTGTAGTGACTATGGTTACTACTAATGTAGTTATGCCCATGGTATAATTGGTTTAGGTATAATTGTTGATTATATGGGATATGATGTCTATTGATATTACTATATAAATATGGATGTGATCACCTATCCATAGTATATTATAAGATAATTATATGTTTATGACAACCCACATGGGATAAAATCTATGATGATGATGTGGACATTATTTCGTTCTTTTGTAAAGGATAACTTATGGAGGGTATGTGAGCACTAGGTTGTATGACATTGGTATAAGGGTGACAGTTCAGTGGGAATGTGTATGTGTGTTAAAATTCTATTATATATATATATATGTGTGTGTGTGTGTGTATAATATTTATATTATGTTATATATTTTTATGAATTAAATAGTGAGAGATAACTAGGGATGTTTGGATATAGTTCACCTAATATTGGTAATGATTTTATTTACACTATTTACTCATCGAGATTTAGCATGATTCTTTCACATTTTCATACTAGATTTTGGGTTTTATCCTAATATGTATATCGATATTATCACCATTATACATATATAATATTATTTTTATGACCAGAGGAGATGGTTTGTGATCATGTTTTTCATTACTAACTCTAAATTATTGGTAATGTTCCATTTCCATATATGGTAACTTCTTTATGTTGGTTTATGGTTGATTTATATTTTTATAAATTGTATGATAATTATTGTTTTTGAAAGATTTTTTATTTATAATATAGAGTTTATTGATGGATTTTAATCATTCTTAAGGACATATTTTGGGTGATTCCATCTATTTAATGAATGTTTATATCTAGATTGTTGGTCACAAACCCATATCCTATTAGATGCGGGATTTTGGGTTATTCTTATCATCACTACAAGCTTAGGTGGGGAACTATTATAATTATGGGGTAAATGAATTTTATTTTATTTAAATTAAATTTCAAATGGGAAAATATTTTCTTTCCAATGTGTATTTTTATAGGATTTTAGTGAATGGAATTGGGTTTATTTATAAAGATGGTCATGCCTTTTAAGTGCTTTATATAGGTCTTATTTTACAAATTATTTAATATAATTTAATGAGAGTATGTATTGTGATATGGTTTGTTTTGATTATCCATGGATAAGGAACAATATCGTTTTTGATATACATGTCCTTTTACATGAAATGTTGGTTTATGGTTTCCCTATATGGTTTCACTTATTACATGATAATATATGTTGACTATTTGTAAACCATCCCTTTATCTTGGATTTATTTAGTCTAGTAAGTGATTTATTGTAGGGATATAGATTATTGATTGTTTAGTGAACCTAGGAAGGTTCCCTTTGTGATTTTTATTAATCAAGGGCTCTCTTGAAATATAGTCTACTAAAAATTGTGCTATAGGATTGTTCCAAGATGTTTATGTGTGATCATAATTTTTTTATTCGATCATGGGATAAAAATTTAAATTTTATGAAGTGTATTTATAAGAGTGATAGGATTTATGTTCACCTTAAACCATGTAGAAGTTGATTTCTATTTCATGAGATATAGTTAATGAAGTGATGTTTTACTATAAGGATTAGAATTTTTTATATGTGAATATTGGGTTCCATCATTGTTTTGTTGAATTTTTTATTGTGTTAGATATATATAGATTAGAACATATCCTACTAGGATTTGATTTTGTGTCAGAAATTTCTAGTACAAAAGGGATTTCTAGAATGACTTTAGGGATTACAATCAACTTGAGGATCATGAATTATTTTTTTAAAATGTCAAGTGCATGAATGTTAATTTCCATGAATTGATACAATTTCTCTCTTAGAATACCATATAAATATAGGATACTAGTTATAGTGGAGAGATGAATTTTTCTATTTGATGTAATTATTTTACCCAATGGTGGATGAAATTGTACCTACAATGTTAGTGCTTTGTTTTAATTCATGATTTGTAATTATATAATTACATAAATAGAAAAAAACATGTTTTGATAATTAATTTTTTATTCAATATGGGGTTAGTGATTACACATAATGGTATATTAATTGGTAACCAGATCTAACTCCAGTTAATACTTATGATATATTATGATTCATAGTATCTTCATGGGTAGTAGGATTGATAGCTTTGACAAGGAATTGTGATTTGAAAGAAGGAATAATATGATATGTGTGATTATTATGTAATAATATTAGGACATATTAAGGATTTTATAATATATTTGATCAAGGGATAATTTTATAATTAATATTGATATAATTAGTTTCTTACTGATTATCCTATTATTTTGGATATTTACTTGATTTTTATCATTAATAGTTAGGACCGCTTTTATTTTCCATATTTTAATTTTTTATTAAGATGATTATAACTGATAAAATTCTTTTTCAGATATTTATGGGATGTAATATGATGGATAGGTTTTTAGGAACATTGTTGAGTTAGAGGATTCGATTATATGAGGTAATACCTTCGACGATCACATATGATGTAATGGGAGAGTGAATCCATTAAGAATCCAAATGTGGGATCTATATATGGGTGGAAATATTATATAATATGTAGATGTGTGTGTCTATTATATTCGATGATTACACAATGTTATGATGATCATGCATGTCATTTGGTGTGATTATTTTTCAATGGGTGGATTAACACATATCTAGACATGAACATGTATGTATATGATCACAACCAGTTAAAGAGTTGAGGTATGCGAAGAAATATTAATAAGTAACTAGAAACATCCTATTATTTTTTCATGACATGGATTCTAATTATATGTTTATTCCCTCATTTTTCATTATATGATTAGGTATGATAATGATAGTAAATTCAAAGCTCGATAGAGCTGGGTTTAATGAGGCTGTTAAATTAGTAATTAATGTCATAGTGAGTTGGTTTAATGGATAAAGTAAAATATTTTATTGATTATATTGAATAAATAATGTTGATGACTCTTGATCATTTTTATTTATTTATTTATATTTATTTATGTCTTTAAAAAAATAATTTATGATATTTAAGCATCATATATATTGATAACTTTTTTATATTATATAACTTAATACCATTTGGCTCATTTTTTTCATATGATATATTATTTTGATAATTGGATGGGTCCTATGTAATTGTTAAAATATGTAAGAAATACTTTTTTTGGATTAAATTTGATGTCCAATTATCCTCGATGTTGTTTTTAGAGATATCCACTAGTCTTCAGCTTCTAGAATATGTGGTGGTTCACATGATATCATTAAGCAAACTAACTAGGGAAATATTTCGGTAAACCTAAACATGGATTATGCATCATAAAAACAAAAATAAAATAAAAAAACTAAATAAAAATGTGACGAAACCCAAACTCATATAACAAAAATTGATATATGACTAACCATTCACAGAGGGAGACATCATTCCATTTTTTGTATCATAACTAAAAATTTCAAACTGCACATCTAAGAGCATATGCTGTGAGGAATATATACTCTATAGTATTTTACCAATAAAACTAATATATTTCAATGCGTAAGGATAAAAATAAATAAAATTTCAATCAATAATGATAACTCATATTCAATTTCATCTAAAAGAATTGGTTTATTATAAATCATTCTAATACCAATATATTAATCCTATCATGTCAAAAAATACTCATATTCATAGAAAAAAATATACATTTCATGATTTTTAACAATTCCAAAAACTATATATTTTTATTGAGAGACGTATTTTAAAAACATATTTTATTTAATGTCACATATGAAACTACTTGTTTTACAAAATCTTCATTTAAAACTCATAATTATGCCACATTAATACTACAAACTACCCATTTCTTGAAAATTAGATATTTATAATGATAATTTTTTGAATAATTTAACTAATAAAATTTCATCAATGTACCTAGTACAATCTATCACCCAGTCTGTCCAAATCATTTCATTATTCACCTAATCCTAGTATATGTAAAAAGTATCCACCAATTCACACAATTATCCCAAGGTATATGATTGAGTATATTATAAGTGTGTTTATCCATATGTTATTAGTATACATTATATTTTCACCCCTTAATGAAAAAACAATTAATCTCTACTTTATCATTGATGAACCTTATTGTGTATAAACAATTGTTCACTACAAATAAAATTTCCATGTGTGTTTATCTCAACACAAAAACTAAATTAACATCTAAATATATTCCATAATATTATAATGAAAATTAATCCACTCTATTTAATATTATCATAAAAAAATTTAAAAGGTCACATTAATTTTAAATTTTTGATTTCATAAAAACCCTAGAATGAAATGGATTTTTATATTAAATATAACACTGAAAATTTAAATATTTTTTTTATTAAATTAAATGGTATAATACACCATCCTAAATTTACATTGTTATATTCCATATAAGTTAACAATTCAAAATCATTTTGATATCCACTATAATGATCTATGAAAATTACATAACATTAATAATAGAATATCAACCAAATAATCATGAAATATGTTAAAAGTATTTTGGCATAGTGTGTACACATTTTGTGTTACTAAATAAAAATATGTTAGAGGTTGTGAATTTTTTTAATGACCACCATTTAACACTTGGGATTATAGAACAAAATATTTAATGTATGGTATGGACTATGTGCCATATGTAACATCCCCTATAAAATTAATTATTTCAATGAATATATGATGAAAGGTTGAATGATGTTAATCCATTATGCAGATTAGACTCTATTCCATTTCACTTAACAATGTACTAAAAAACATAAATTATAATTAAAATAAAAAATAATTATAACATGAAAATAATCATCATCGCTCTTTATAATTTCACTAATAAATGTTAATGATTTATATCAAATATACTGAATAAAATATATTATATATTTAAACAATATGATGAAATCACAACCCTATAAAATCAACCCATTAATATTTAAACTACCCATAGAGTACATAGAGTTAGATATAAGTATATTAAATGAATAGACTAGTATTTATTTTTATAATAATAATTATTAAAACCCTTATAAGTATTTTTGGGTTTTGTTTTGTTTATAGTTAGGCTATGAAAAATTCTACATGACTCAATATATAAATAATTATTCATTAAATGCAGTGAGGGAAGAAATGGATGAAGTGTGGAGTGAACATATTTATTTATAGGAATTATTACCAAATACAATATATGACCTAATTATATTTACACTAGTATAAAATGGTATTCACCATTAGTTCCGCAAGATCGATGTTAAAAGTCACTTTTTTGGAATCGGTTTTTGAAATAAAATATGGTAAAAATAAAATAAAAGTGTTACATAATTTAAAAAGATTACATTTTATAGGTCATTGAGCTAAATTAGACATAAGAATTAAATTTTATGGGTGTCGGAGGTTAAAAATTATAAGACATTATTTTTAACGTTGGGTTTTTCAAAAACCGACATTAAAAGTCACTATTTGGAATCTATTTTTAAAATAAATATGTTAAAAATAAAATACAGGTTATTGATAATTTTAGAATCTTAGATTTTATAGGTTTTGGATCTAAAATGGTCTTAAAGATCAAAATTTGTGCATGTCGGAAGTTGAAAATTATAATACTTGATTTTAACATCATTTTGTTCAGTAATTGACTTTAAAAGTCACTTTTTTCATTTTTTTTAATAACCAATAATAAAAATAAAGTCCAAGTTGTATATGAATTTTCAAGGTTCAATTGTTATAGTCTTGAAGATAAAATGTAATTACAGATCGAATGTTATGAATATCGGAATATGAACATTATAAGACTTAACTTTTAACATTGGTTTTTATTAGTAACTTAAAGTAAAAGTCACTGTTTGGAATTGGTTTTTCAATTAACAGATGTTCAAAATAAAATAAAAGTATTTTATAATTTCTCAACCTTTTACTTTATAGGTTATGGAGATAAAATTGACTTATGGATCTAAATTTATTGATTTCAAAAGTTGAAAATTATAAGATTTTATTTTTAACGTCGGGTTTTTTCAATAACCGACCTTAAAATTCACTTTTTTGGAATAGATCATTCGAATAACTGATATTAAAAATAAATTCCATGTTATAGATCATTTATGAAGATTTTATTCGACTATTCGTGGAGCTAAAACATACTTAAACATAAAATTATATGGATGTCAGAAGATGAAAATTATAAGACTTGACTTTTAACGTCAATTTTTTCAGTAACAAAAGTTAAAAGTCAATTTTTGGCACAAGTTATTCAAATAAAAAATTTTAAACCTCACTTTTTGGAATTTGTTTTTCAATAATAAACCTCAAAACCCTAACATGAGAATATTTTAATCATTGGTTATATATTTACATGATTTTAAAAGAAAATTTCAAATATGCATGTTCACTGTTTCAATTTTTTCACAACACGCATTTCTAATTTCAAAATACTACCTAACTTTTAATGCCTAACGACCATAAATATTTTCTTTTACAATATATATATCCACATTCCCTTTCATTCAACAATTTTTTCATCTTCTATATAATCAAAATTTCAACAATCCTTCAATTAAATATTTGTACATGAATTGCATTCTCATCATTTAATTTCATTATTATTTTTTCCCTTATATCTCAATATCTAGATAATTTTTAATTTAGTAATAAAGAATTATTCCTATCCAGATAAAATGATAAAACATCGACATGATATTCATTGGGTGAAGTGAAAAATTATTCATCGGTAATTGTCTTCATTACTGCGTGAGTTCTTCCTTAAAAAGAATTGGAATAACATCAAACAACATACCAATTAAAAGGAAAACCAAAAAATAAATATAATTTGGTTGACAATGTAAGTTTATTAATTTTTGTAGTCATTTGTGGTATAATTTATGGTTAGTTTTTCTCATGTTTTCAATGAAGTGAGTTAAATCTATTAAAACATAAAGAGGTACACCCTACGGCGACTATAACATTTGATTCGTAACTCCATTAATTTCCATGACTATGTTAACTTGAATATTGGGAAACCCAATACATTACAAGATTTATATTTTAAGGGTTTTTACATCGGTTTATAATAAATTATACATAAAATATATATTTTTAATTATACTATCATGTTATTTTTTATCAAAAACCGATGTTAAAAACCATGTAGAATCAAAATGTATACATCAGTTTTCTAAAAAACAGACATTTCAAGGTCAATATTTTAATTTTTAATGTAGTTTTATAAAAAATATAATTGAATACTAATAGATCCTAACATTAGGAATTAGTTTTTATAAAAAGTGTTGTCGAAGACCGACATGTCCTAACTTTAGACGTTTATTTATATGAAAACTAATGCCGAAGACCTCTAGGGGTTGAGTTTCGACATTAGTTTTTATAAAATAAAATCAATAAAATTATATAATTTTTTTTATTAATATATAGATATTGGATTTGGAAAAATGATATTAAAACTGCAATTTTTAACTTCTCTTTTATAGACGTCAGTAAAAAACCGACATAAAAATATAAAAAACCTGACGTGGGAAACAAATTTCCACTTGTGTTGCATTTTTGTGATACATATGATGTGTAAAAGTGGTAGGTGAGTTTATAGATTAATCAGGGTTGTTTTAAAAAAAATATGGAAAAATAGTTTCTTTCTTGTAATATATATATATAGAGTAACCCATATTGACATATCAAGTAAGTCATTTTATAATGGGAAAAGAATGAAAATGTAAAAAAGGAAATTGAAAAAAATGGGTCTTATAAGATAGGAAAAAATACAATTTTTTATGAATCTTTCGTTTTTTTGGTATATAATTCTTTCTAATAAAATCAAAAATAATAATAGGGATGCCAAAAAATAGTCATAGTTTCTATCATGGTTATAGAATAAAACTTTTTGATATGAATCACATATGTATTTTTATACAATTTTTTATCTAGAGTACTATCTTGACCCAATTATCTTTTTGTTAAATCATAACTAGATCAAAGTGTTGTCAAGATATAAATAATAAATGTATCTAAATCACCATTTTATTGTATTCATATATTTTTATTGATATATAATGTGGATGTAATTAAAAGAGATGATGGGGGGACACTACCGTGTGGTTGATTACCAAATTTTGTGATGGATTGATTTTCATAAAATATTTAATTTATTATTATTATATCTGTTCAGTTATATTTTATGATTGGAATAAGTTGTATTTTCCTCACATTTAAAGGAAATGAAAATTTAAATTTCTGAAATATAAAAAATGAAACCAAATACATTTTTATGTATAATTTGAAATTTTTCTCAAGATATTGTATAAATACATTCTCCCAATGGGGTTATTGTTTTGAGTGATAAAATAATATCAAAAAATAGAATTCTATAGGGATGATTACTGGAATGTGAAAGAAAATTATAGTACTTATTTCATTTTTAGAAATTTACATATATCATTTTACTGATGAAGTGTGATTAAATTAATACAAAAATTATAATGTAAACCCCTGTAGTAGCTCATGAAGATCATTGAGTTGAATTAAATAGTAGTGATTCATTTATTCTATAGTGATTGGAGCTATGATTTTTCATTATTTTTTATGGTAGTAATCCAGTAGCGGCAGTTATAACACTCTATGTTATAAACAAAAATATCTATCATAAAGTGAATTTTGTAACATTGGAATATTACTAATTTTATTCTCCTAGGATGTAAGTCAATATTGGCGAACCAAGTAAAAAAATTATGTATTTGTGATTTATTATTTTTATTTCATATATGAGTTGAGGGTTTTGATTCTATTAAACATGAAATATTATCAATAAGATTTTTTGTTTTATTCTATCATTCTGGATTTTATCTCTATTTAAGAGTGTGATTTCTTATATGAGACCAATAACTGTTATATATGAGGAGAGATCAATTTGAATGAGTTATATCTACCTCTATAAAACCCATAGTAGTGAAAGAGAATCAAATTGTAATATTGATATTAGTTTCCCAAAATTAAACTATAAAATAATAACAATAGAAACTATATCCAACAATTATGTATTTATGTAAATATGGATCTTTTTTATAGAAAATTATTAAACTTTAATAATTGAGTTTTATTAGAATCATATCTAAGGGAATATTATGTCTATGCTAATTTAATAATTTTTCTATAGAAATATTTTTCTACTATTATATAAAAAATAGTGATATTAAATAAATCCTCAAACTCCATATGGAAAACATTTGAAAATATAATTTAATATGAAACCAAGGAATGATAAGATAAAAATAATGTCATATAGAATATGTATGGGGATTTGGGGATACACCCTAATGAATCCATTGATGAATTATTTGTTTTTTTATATGGTTAAAAAGGACATGCGAGGACTCGTAGAAAACAAAGATGATGCCAAAAATTTGAATAAAACTTTTAGAATATTTCAACAACATTTCAATATAATGGTTTAGTTGATCAAGGATTAAAATTAAAAGTAAATCTAACTGTGCAATATTCATATTAATATTGTTTTGTATGATATTAGAACTAATGGTAATTTTCTAGTGGTAAAGGGAAAGTATCATGATGTAGAAATCAATAAAATGAAAAATCTATTTGTTGAGGATGCCCCAAATAGAAATAGGTTGATTTGGTCTTCTCACATCTTAAAACAGGAAAAAAATGATCAATGAGAAAAATTCACTCACCTTATTCTATTTTTGAATAACTTCATACCATTCTATATAGTCCAAAAATAGTTTTTTGGTATTGAATAATATAGTTATAAAATTAATAAATTTTATAAGGATATGAATGTTGAGAGTATTACTATGTTATATATCATTAATAAAAAGAAATTTTATTTTATTTGAAGAAAATAAATCAAAGAAACTATAAGTAAATAAAATTATGTTTTTAATATACCCAAATGAATAATTACATGAATATATATTTGAAAAAATAATTTTCATATGAAAAACAAAATAAATAGTTTTTATGTTGTTGGTCTTATATAACTTAAGGTAGAGTTAGAGGAAGATGATAAAGTGATAGATATTAAGAGAGAGAAAATGAATATTACTAATGGATTTTTATGTGATTACAAACACAAATTGTAGTAAAAAATAAAAGTAATATCCATGATTTAGTTTAATATTGATGATATTAAATCAGGGAATATTTAAGACAAAGAAAAAAAATTCATGTGACCAAGTTCAAAGTGAAATATAAGTCTAGGATAATTGATGGATTGACAAACAACATAAATGAAAGGGTTAAAATTTTCAAAGAGCATATAGGAGAAGTTATTGAACTAAGTTTAAATCTCAAATATCAAGAATCTTATTGGACTCCTAGAAGGATTTTGGGATATTGGATTGTTTGTGTTTATGAAAAGGTTATAGAGAAAAAAGAAGAATAAACAAAAAAATTGAATGAATTTTTACAATAATAATGGTCTTATCACTAAGTAAATTTTTTACTGGGATACAGTCATATGAAAAATTTTATTATGGTTAAGGATCAACTGGAACCTCGATGAGAGAGATTTTTTTTCAGAAAATTCAAAATTAACAATTGTATAGTTCTGAAATATATAAAAAATACACTATGAATTGTGTGATATTGGTGTAAGAGTAATGTGTCGTATAAAGATTTAGTTTTTTCCTAGAATATAGGTTCTAGAAGTGATATGTGACATAAATATAAACAATTATAAATAAATATTCTTAATATTTTTATAGTGGATGATATTTGTTTTTTTGAATGTTACATTTTTAAATCCATGATATTTATTTGTTTTTGAAAGACTCTATGTAGAAACAGGTGGATCGAGGAATTTATAATAATGTAAAAACCATAAAATAGTTCACACTGATTCATGATGAAGGGGAATTTTCATATACTTTGCAAGATAATAAAAATCTACTAGTAATATTTATGATGAAATAATCAAAAGCCAAGAAAAAAAGCATTGAGTATTCCATTATAGAATAGTTGTCCTAGATTGAGATTGATTAAATTAGAGTTCATATTCATGACATTAGACGTAATTCCTATGTGATAGTAAGTAAATATAATTTTATTTAATTTTAATAAAAAAAAATGAGGTATGTAGTCTAGAAACCTTAATGATTTATTGATCATTGGCTCTATGAAAGTAAAAACCTGTGGAAAATGCATGTGAAGAACAACTATTGTGGTTATTTAAGACATCAATCAAAAATAACATATTGTTAGATAATTTTTTGAACTAGGTTATGAAATATGTTACTAAAATCTGTAAAATAATATTAACAGAAATGATAGTGAAATATTTATAAAGGTAAAGAATATGAATGTGAATAACTATATAATTATTGGAGAAGAAGTAAATCCCTTTTTACTAGTTAAATATAAAAAACATTATGGCATAATCATCTTGAAAAATAATTTTTTTAATATATTTACTAAAACATCAGAGAGAATGTATCAAAAAAATAATATGTAACCATAATAACATTCATGAATTTTTGAAAAAGTTAAAAATCATTCAGAATATTAATATTTTAAAGTACAAGAAGTTGATATGGATATTGTAATAGGTGAGTCTTGATATTTATTATATGATACCACCATGATCTATGGATGTGAAATGGAACTATTACTTATTAATATATTATTATATTATAATTTCATGGATTATTATGATCAAAAAATATATAAGTTAATGGAAAGTTATCGATGATTATGGAACATGAATGCTGGGATTAAAAAATAAAATTATAATAGAAAATATAATTTTTATCATTATAAAAATAGAGGAAACTATCTATAATAACATAATAAAAAATCACATTTCAGTGGGGAGAAAATTTCAAAAAAAATACATTAGTTGATATTAGGGACTAGATAATTAATATCATGGACCAAACAATGATTATTGATAAATACCTTCAAGAAAATATGGTTAAGAATGTAGTAAAGACATCATTATATTTTCATAATT
Source organism: Viscum album (assembly GCA_963277665.1). Classification (NCBI taxonomy): domain Eukaryota; kingdom Viridiplantae; phylum Streptophyta; class Magnoliopsida; order Santalales; family Viscaceae; genus Viscum; species Viscum album. The sequence goes on from OY728130.1 coordinate 1,168,509,493, forward strand.
ATGATTTGTCTTCTCTTGGTGAGGAAAATAATTCCTATGATATTAATTATTTTAATATTCATATATTTAATAAATTTTTAATGTTTTTATGTCATATATTTATTCTTAGAAAATAAAAAAAACATGAATCTTGAATCTAAATGAGATGAATAAATTTTTCAATGAAAATTTTGAAATTCAAATGCATACATATGTTTCAATAAAGAACATTGAAAATTTATTGAAATCTATGAAGTCATTGACATAATGAATTGATATATTTTTAAAAAAATATATAGAAAAATATAGATAAAATAATTCATGAGTAAATAATCACATGTGAATTTGATAGATTCAAATAAAGACACTATTACTGAGGTTGTTGAAAAAATTACATCAACTACAAATATTTTAAGGGTAAAGACAAAAAATAATGACCAAGATAATATTGGTGATCATAAATTTATAGTGAATAAAATAATGATAAATTATATATATAAATGAAATTAATTATTTTTACAACTTTAGTGTTTCCATAAATATATTGATAATGAGAGTTGGATTAATGATATAGTTGAAGGAATTTCCTAAATCAAGATGAACTTGATAGAGGATATTATTTTAGGGATGGTTAAAAATAATTTCATCAAATATAATTTTTTATTATATATTATAGAAAAGTGTGAAGGAAAAATATCTAGAATGATTGATTTAGTGTGTAAAAAATATACTTCAAAATTTATGGTATTTATTTAGATGAGATGTTTTCTGACATGGATAGACTATAGAGAATATGATTGTTCTTGTACATAGTGGAGTGAAGTAAATTAAAAAATTTCAAAATGGATATGAATTTTGGAAACCTTAATGGAGTTCCTCAAATGTATTATACATTAAAAAAACATAATGCAGTCTAAATCATTGTGACGAAGAAATGTTTTCCAAAAAATAGGTTTCTTTATGGGTTTATGTAAGATGTAATATATCGGTATTATAGGGTTTACCAAAAAAAATTAATTATTGGTTTCAAACATTTAGGATTCTTCCATAATCATTATTTAAATAATTATACAGTCCAATTATTTATTGTTATATATATAACGATTATGTAATCATTATAGGGATGAATGAGTATCAATGCACGGTGTTTTAATAATTCCTAACGAGTGATTTAATTTTTCATTGATTCAATAGTTGATATTTTCCATTGTATAAAGTTTCTTGAATGGAAGCATGTTATTATTATTTCTCATTACAAATATGTTAAATATGTTGTTTAAATTTTTTTAAATATAATTTTATAAGTGTATGAAAAGATAATATTCTGTCTGGAAAGAGTTTTCTAAAGGTAACAGTGGATACAAAATAGATTTTATTAAGTGTAGAAAAATACTTAGAATCCAATTTAAAAAAATATATTAAAAAAATATATTATTTTAGACTTGGTTAGGATCAAGGTATCAAGGGGAAAAATTAATACCAATTAGTCATGTTTAGAAAAATATTGGGAGTTAATAATAGTATGTACATTTGTTTATAGAAATTCAAATATTTATCCACCCTACAAGAAAAAAAAAATTTACTATGCACTATAGGAAATTAATACATAATAGTTACTTTAGAATGAATATAACTATAAAATAATAACAAAACAATAAGGTATCGGATTTTATGTTAATTAACATATATCCATTATATGTGATAAATTAAGTGATATTAATTAGTATAATAATTATATTAATAATTCACGAATAATGATACTATGTTAAAATATCACATTATCATTAAGAAAATGGGAATATTTATAGATATTATATTATGTGTTTATTAAAAAAATTATAGATATAATGATGGAGGAACATACCAAGGTATGTTTTGAGAAGCCTCAGTTGGATTAGGGAGTCGATTTATTTTTATTCACATGAATTATTTACAGAACATACCACCACTCCAGTGAAGTAATTTTTGTTCAATGTTTTTCATTCAACACATGAGATTTAGTTATTTATTTATTTAAATTTTAGATATTTTTTCTCATTTATTTTATTACTCAGTCAAAGTTTATTCCTTATAAACATCAATGAATTTATCTTTGGGTTTGTTGGCATAGTGGGAGATTCATGAGGAAAAAATTATTAAAGTTAAATTTTATCAAGTAATTTTTAATGTTTTTTCCTCTCATTATATTTCCATTAAAGATAATGTGGGAGGATCCAAAAAAGATATTTAAAAACGAGGGAGTTTTTTTGAAAGAGTTTTTTTAAATTTAAAAAACTCTGTTTTTTGAAAAAAATTCAAATATGTTTAAAATAAATTCATAGTTGGGGACAAAGTTAATGTTGGATTAAGGGGACCATAGATTTTTAGTGTTGATATATTTTAAATATTATATATATTATAACACACGCACGTAATATTTATAAAATAAAGTAATATATCCCAAATGGTGTTCTATATGGGACAATTAAGACCTCCAATAAAACCAAAATGTGGGTTTTACCAGAGGAAAAACCCAACGGTTTCACTCTTATGGTTTTTTTTAAGATAAGTCAGGGACAAATTAATAAAAAAATGAAATATTAAATTAATTTATTGTTTATTAAATTTACTAAACCTAGTACCTATATTATTTAATTCAAGTCATATCCAATTCATATATTTATCTACACAACCAATTATATTTTAGAGGACCTAGGATGAGAGGTTTGATGAATGAAATTATTATGGTGGATAATTTATCAATTTTATAAGAAGTTCATTTTTGGTTAAGGTGTTTTTAATCTCACTAATGACCTTGTGAATAAATATATCTTCATCTATAATGGATACAATATTAAGGGAGGATGTTTTTTATGGATTAATCTCTATTTTGATTATATCATATCAAATGTGACTTAATCCATTTAGAATATTTCTTCACAGGTTGAAGTTTTGGTTTTTAGTTTCTAATTTATCTCCCAATAATTATAAATTTAGAACCAATTGTTAATGTTTATTTATTATTATTATTTCATAATTTTCTCAATTAATAGATTGGGTATAATCTAAATAATTAATGACATATGTTTCTGTAGTTTTGTGTTGTGTATTTTTCTCCCCTCAATCTTTGAACTATCATTGTCAGCATTTCATTTGATGTGTTGTATGACAATAGTTGAAAATAGATTATTCAATAGTTGAACATTAGAGTAATATATTCCTAATTCAGTTGAAGATTCAATAATTAATTAATGATTGAGGTGTGGGGAAGAGGAATAAATATAGGGAGTTTGGATTTATGACACACTGGGAATTTAAAATATGAAAATTATAGCATTTGTTACACACAATATAATATTTTGGGTTACGTGCAACATTATATTTAAAAGGTTCACTCTTTTTGGAATATATTAATGAAATATATATATTATATATTCAACCAAAATATTTTAACATTAATCCAATTGTTTTTGTAGTAATAAAATAATAAAACATTTAGTATTAAATATGAAAAGCCATATCTTTCCAATGGGTAGTTTTACTGCCTTTTAATGGAGGAATTATTTTAAAAATAAATTTTAAAAAATTGGTAATTTCTTTTTTAAAAAAAAAAAAATGATATTGTAATTTGAAAATTATATTTAAGTGAAATTATATATTTTTTTGAGAAGATTTGTGTTTTGATGAACAGTGAAAATACTTAATTTCAATTGAAAGTTGTTTTTTCATCTAAATAATATATAATGATAAATTATATTTTAAATTGGTTTTATAAATTAAATAGTTAATTTATAAATATATTAATCTAATTTAGGTAATAGGATTCATTTTCATGTTGAATTCGGATAAAAAGTATATGTAAAATTTTGAATATTTTCAATTTAAAAAATACTGCTTTCTCATCACATCTATAAGATTAATTTTAAATTAATTTTTGCCAATATTTTTATTTAAATTTGTAAAAATGGGTTTCATATTTTTAATCTAAATAATTTATACTTTTTATAAGGTAAACATTATTTTTTACTGAATATATTAGTGAAAGAAAATAAAATAAATTATAGGGATTAAGGTAAAAATTATTTTACTTTATAGATAACTGTTAATCCTAAGAGTTAAAATAATATAAAAACTTCTAAAAAACCAATAATATAAAATATCTAGACAATATAATATATTTTATCTAAATTATACATTATTTGAGTCACATTATGTAAGGGAGACATCCCAATATTTTTTCCAATTTGGTATTTACGAGAATGTTATTCCTCCTCAATTATAAATGGGTGTTAAATCTCCCCCATTGTACACATCTCAAAATAATTTTACTCGTCCAAATACTACCCAAATAAACACCCCAAAATATTCCCATAATACTTGATTATTTTTCGGGGTATATTAAAAACCAAGGAATTCCTTTTGTGAAAACCAAAAGGATTTACCCGATGAAGAGGTAATGTTCATCAATGTTCATTTTCATTTTTATTACTTCTCCACCAAATTAAATTATTTTTATACCATTATTATAGCCAAATGTTACCATCCTCAAGATACATGGATATTTTTAGGTTAATGTTATTATCCACAACCACACCTATTTTCATCAAATGGGTTACACAATCTTTATTTGTGTGTATGATAAACTACTACCTCACAAAATGATTCCATTCATTTTATCCTTTACTACTACTCATGGTTGAGAATTATGATGATAATAAGATTTATAAATTATATTTATAAGATATAAAACATAATCATACCTCTCAAGTAATTATATCATATGCATCATTTTTAAATTTCATACTGTAGTGGATGTGATAACGTCGCTCATGTGTGTGGTAGACCAACGCCACATGATGCGATGTGAAGCATTTTTCACTAACATGTTACATGGAAGATAATAATGGTAAATATAATAAATATATATACTATAAATTTCATATTTATGATATTCATTTTATAATCATATTTATGGTTATATACAATATACATTTTTTATAACATTTCCAATAACTTAAAAACTGATAACATCGTTCGTAAACATGTGGACTACCCCCTCCTTAAAGTGATGTGACTATTTTTTGTTCATAATCACATTACAAGAATGATATATATAATTAAATAATATTTTATTTATAATATAATGATAAATCATTAAATATGAATCTTACTTACCATCTTTGAAAAATTATAATTGAAAAATGGTAATGTCACTCATGTGTATGTACGACCTACATTCTCCATGGTTGTAACGTTGGTTCATTTTTTATATCCATAACCCATGATTTGTTTTAAATGAATAATTTATTTATAAATATGATTATTATTTCATGATTATTATTTTAGATATGTTTAAATAATTACTTCATTGACCATAGTTAACTAACCAATGTATTTTTGACATGTGTGCTGAATATGATCAAAACATATGATGTTAACATAATTGAATAAGTAATTGTATTTAATGTTGTTATAAGAGAAGTAGAATTAATAAAAAACATTATTTTTTTTGAATAAAGTAAACAATTAAAATATGTTTATTATTCAAGAACATAAATACACACGTGACAAATCAGAAATAATATGGGAATTTATCAAAAATTCATTTCATTGATGCATATCTTAATGTTATACAACAATATTATCTTATAAGGTGTATATACATACACTTTAGCATTTTATATCATGAATTTATCTATTCTCATGATATTTAGTGTTTTTTATGTTATTATTTATTTTGTTTTATCATTCATTTGTTTCCAAGTGATACATGAATTTTCTATAAAAAACAATAATTATTTATTGTTTTCCTTCCAAATCATTCTCTTCCATGTCTGTGTTTTTGAAATTATTTTTTGAATGTTATTAAATGAAAATAATAAAATTATAAAGTATATTTTATTTCCATTTTAATTTAATTTCATACTGTTTTAAAATGAATCATTTGATATGTTTTATAATGAAAATTTTGGCAAACGACGGAAATGTCATATTCTTAACGTATACGAAGAAAAAGAAATTTCCTCACCCAAGAACAATATTTTATTTTATTGATTACTTTTCAAAAATTAATTTTTCCACGATTAAAAATTATTCTTTATATTTTTGGTTATTTGGGTATTGTGAATGGTTATTAAAATAATATGGTGCTTTAGTATTAAAATGGGGCTCTTAAAAGAAAAGGATATTTTTATCTAAAAGTGTTTTTAATAATGGTTTAAATAGAGTTTTTCAAAAGGGTTTTATGATGAAACTATTTTATTTATGATATGGTAATTGAGAAATATATGAAATGGGTTATTCCAATACATTTAATATAAAGTTATGTGCCCCATTATGGCTCTCAAGTAGGCCTAATATAGTTTATATAAAGGGTTGAGCCCCATTATAGCTCAGGAGAAATGGGTGTCCCTGATATAGCCTATACAAATGGTTGATCCCCATTATAGATCTCCAATTCACTAGGTAATGATGTTGGATTTTGGAATTATTGTAATTCTAATTAATATGTTTTGAATTAGTTTTATGAATATGATACTATCAGTCCTCACAATGAGTTTTTTATTTATTAATATGGGTTTTAATGATTTTATTTGAGAAAAATGTTTTTTTTTTCATTGGAATTTTTTTAATTTATATTATGAATTAACTTTAATGTTAACAGTAAATGTTATAACATATTTCATGTGTTCACTAGACTAAAAATTTCCATCTTTTTGTATCCCTCACATTGTTTTTTGTTCCCATCAAATGGTTTTAATTTATTTTTTATTGATTTAAGGATAGTTAAGGGTAATGAAGAATTCAATTTGAAATTCATAGATATTTTCCATTAAAAAAACCATGATATATTTTAAGTGTTTCTTATTATTATAAAAATGGATACTAACCAGAAGTGTCCAATTTGAATTTTTTGGTTTTGTTATGTATGTGTTATGGAATAATTCCCAAAAAATATAAAACTAAAAAGATTATAAAATTCATGAAAATGATTTAATGACTTAAAATTGAATATTATGTTATTTTTATGAATGATTTATTATTGTATTGGGAGTTTTACACTTATATGTTAGTTATCAAGTGATAAAGTATGAAAGGAGGTGATTCATGATCAAATCTGTGTCTAGAATACAACCTCTAGTGATAGATTAGGCATGGTCAACTCTAGATTTGAGATTTATGGGTGTGATCTCTACTATAATTTAATGAAGTGGTATAGTAGGGTATGTGTTATGTAACATGATAAGTCTACGAAAACCAAACATACATAGTTTGTTGTTTATAAGAACATACACCATGTGGATCACCTCCCACAATAGCTAGTGTTCATGAACAAAATAAAATATCACACATTGTGTAGCATCACACATGATGTGTGACCATTTATTTGTAACATATAATGTACTGAGGGTACCCAAGAATTGGAACGTATTGTATACATCGTCATGGACATGACTAGTCTATATGGAAACAGCTAGTTGGAACAGTCACAACTAGTGTAAATTAGAATGACTTGAGTACACATGGATGACCAGGGTATATGAGAATGGGTGGGGTAATGTAAATGAGAATAGACATCAGAATGCCCAGGATCTCCCAGGCATGGCATTTATTTTAAATATACAAAGTGTACACCTCCTAGTGATACATATAACACATGTTCTCTTCATTCAAGTAGTATATTTGTAGTCTACATTATGTTGGTCCATTCCTATAATGATACAATGTTTATTACCATACTGATCATAGGATAATTAATCCAATCAATTGATTAGTCTTGTTATGAGTCAAGTATCCCTCAGTTTGGTTGGTGGTGTTATCATTTATCATTTTTTCCAAGGATGGGTCAGATATCCCATTACTGTCATCCAGGGATTCTGATCTCAATCCTTGTAAAGTACTTCATATAGAGTTTGGTATCCCCTATAAGAAATGGGTGTGAATTCATATTTATTTATTGACATATACTGAGTTCTATCATGTAGTTCTTCATTCAAAATACCTAACGGACATGAATTATTATACGATCATCATCAATGATAGCATGATCCTAAGAGTTAGTTTTTTATAAATATACTACATTGAAGCATCGATAAGAATACTAGTAAGTAAGTATGGTTGTAAACATAAGTTGATGTTTTGTGTATATCATGATTATATCTAGGTTGAATTTATTCAGTCATTGGTGTTAACTCTCACTGAATAATTATTTTAGGTCATTTTATGGAGTCCGACCAAGTATGATTATACTCACCCTAGCATGGGATCTTCCCACACACATTGTGTCTTATGAAGATGGTAAAGAAAAATTGATAGAGTTCAAAGATTAATAAGAGAAGGTGGAGCATAGTTGTGATATATTGGTCATATTATGTTCTGGGTGTTTCATTTGATAACATTCCCATACTTTCTAGAATGTTGGACTGTTTTTTAATTTTAGAGGGTTTGAAATTATCACTTTTTCATTATTTACTTATGCCATAATTTCTCTTGGGATTTATTCATATGCATGAATCATGGTATTAATTGTATATTTTTAGCCCTTTTCATATTTGGGGAGGGTTGGGGTGTCACAATCAGATAACCATTGGTTGTTTAAGCCCTGGATGGTTGGGTTATGATATAGTGGTATCATAGTGGGTTTATCCTAGGACTGGAGTTTAGAGATAGTCTAGTGGTGAGTTTTTTTGTGAACTAGGGAAATCATATTAAAGTGTCTCAAGTTAGAATCTCGTGTTAGGGAATCCATAATTACTATATTGGATAGTGTATCCATTAACCATTACTCTGATAAACTAATAATTGAATCATTATATATTATAATAATTCATAGGGTTGATATCTATACATGCATCATATAAGACAATGCTGTGGTTTTCTTATCCTCATTTGTTAGCTTCCATGATATAATCGTTGACCATGGTGTGTATGACTTTTTTAGTACTATTCATTGTTGATAGACATCTTGGATTCCATAGTAGGATATTGTTGATGATCTCCATAGTGATGAAGATTTGTTCTCGGGGCCTGTAAAGAAGGTGGTACCATTGAGTTTTTTTTCTGGTATCACCTCTACCCATTGAGTAACTAGTTTCTCCAATGGTATAAGAATATGATGTGCATAGAATTTTTAAGGTTCAAGAGTTATATAGTTAGATAATACTCAGTTTTCAGGGAAAACCAAGCCCTCAATAATAAAATAACTAACTTGATGCTGTTGGGTGAGTTTATCCCTTTTTCACACCCCTCCCAATCAGATATTGGTCCTAGTGGTGAGGCTTGTACATGGATATACTGAGTGATTTTGGTTTCTATAGACTCATATGGATGATAAATATACCATCACCTATCAATATTTCATGCTTATTTTCAAATAGGAGTTCCACCCAGCGACATTGTGAGTAGTATGAATCTATGAAAATCTAGATATCTAGCTGGGTACATGTCTGTTGCGGTGTATCAGTCATGGTTAATGAACCTCTCATCAAACTCAATTGATATGTTTTTTAACGCATAAATTCAATCATAGAACATTTAGTGGGGCCTTCAATGTTATATATGTGTTGGATTTATATTATTCTCAATAAATAATTTTTTTAGGTTTCTCGAGCATTACATAGTTGTGGAGATTTTTCCAGATGAGCAGTTATAGAAATTTGGTTCTAGTAGTGGACACCCAAGAGATGAGACTTTGGAATCTGGTCGTCAATGAAATACATTGGGATAATTTCTTTTGATTTGGTTATATAGACAATATCAAGATACGATTTCTATTATTTTGGGTTATTATTCTGATTTTAATCAGAATTTGTATAGGTGATGCTACTCCTACAATGGGTGAGGGAATATGAAATTGAATTGTCTAACCCACTATTATGGTGAAAGGGTAATGGTAGATGGAACACTGAGATATATATAGTATCTAGAGAATATATGTTCTCATGGTGGGTGATGTGTCATATCTGATGGGATAAAATCATGATGTTGCAGATTATTTGATATAATTTTGTCACAACCCTTAGGTGTTCCATTCCAGGCTCAATATATTGGTGGGTATGGATAATGGTAGAAATAGGCAGATGAGGATTATGGACCAGTGGATCCTGAGCTTATTTCATGTATGATCTATATCTTATCAAATTTATTTATTGTATTGATATATAGATTCACAATCCACTATTTTCTTCTTAAATCCATTATTCTAGATCTAAGTATTCTAGTATATATTTTTAATCAACTTTTTCATTTAGAGACACCATACATGGGAGATTTAGTGATCAGAAACTTCAATAGATAATTTTATTGGAACCTCAAAGGAGTGATATTCCTATGGGATATTTTTATTGACATGATATTGTTTTATTATTTCATTCTAGGCATGGATTTTCTATCGACATTTTTTATAAAGATGGACTATTTTTTATGGATAATATATTGTTTCTTTGTTATTTAGATGATGTTTTCTTCATATGTCAGAATGAATTATATGTTGAGAATTATAGGCTTATTCTCTAGAGGAAAATTCTAATTACTGATTAATTTACTAATATTACCCATGGAGTAGTTGTGGTAATGAGGTTTCTGCTTTTTATAGTTGTGTAGAAGTTTGTGGATGACTTCCTTAATGAAATTCCGAGATTAATTATTCCTTAAAAGACCCACTTATACATGAAATTTCACCCATTGGGTGCCTTGACATATGAATCATCATATTTTATGGCCCCCATAGAGATTTGAGTGATGAAGGGTTGGGTAGAGAATTTTCAGAGGAAAGGATCTTTTAGACACAGTCTGTCCCCTTGGAAAATCTTAGTATTGTTCACCAAGATGGAGGGTGGGATATTAATATAATTTATGGATGAATGTCACTTAAATCTGGTGATTATCATGTATAAGTTCCCACCATTGTGAATCCATAACCACTTCATCCAACAAAAATTGGTGATGTGGTCTTCTACGATTTACCTCAGGTTAGACTATTACAACATCTGATTCTGTGAGGAGGATATAACGAAGATGGACTTAAAATGTCAACATGGTCACTATCATTATTTATTGAATCCATTTATCATGATGATATCCCCAGTAGTGTTTATGGGATTACTTGTTGGATTTTTTTTAGAAATTCATGGATTGGTTCGTAGATGTATTTATCGATTACATCATTCTGTACTCATTGTTGGAGGAGCATGAGATACACATAGGGATCGTCTTGGACATACCCCAAGAGAACCAAAATTAGAAAAAACTCTCAAAGTTTCTATTTCAGATTTGATAGGCCCATTTTTAGGTATATGCTATCTCATAAGAGAGAATATCAATGGATCCAACAATGGTTAAGGCAATTATAGCTTGGGAACCACCAAATAGTTCATCAGTGGTATAAAGATCCATTTTAATGACAAGTTATTAATAAATATTAGTGTCTTATTTCTATGGGATTTAATTTCCCTTATTTTAATTTACCCAAAAGTGGTATCCTTTTTTTAATGAGATGTGATTATAGGATTTTTTTTATTGAAGAGGTTGAGGAGCCCCCCATATTGATACAACTATAGGATGGTGTTGAGTATGTAGTGTTCTATAATTCCTATTAAGTAAGGGTTGGATGAATTTTTATGAAGAGGAATGAAGGGATAACCTATGGTTGGTTGTAGCTAATAACCATTATCCAAAACTACATTACCATTATCTAAAGTTATTAGTAATAGTCATTACTTGAATATGTGGAGATTATACCATTTGTTAGAGTGATATATCTTCTACTTGGACCTAAATATTATGAATCATATCTATATGTAGAATTGTCATAATTTTGAGGTATAAAATATGGAAATATTTCTAATATGATTATGAATTTTAGATATTATATAACTCAATGAATAATAAAATGTTAGTAAATTCTCTCCATAGAGGATCTTGTTTGATATTATTAAGCATGGAGTCACTACAGCTGACCTCATTGCATTTTCCGTTAGTATATGTGGATGGTTCAACTTACCTGTAGTTGATGGTTTTTACCCCGATGATTCCTCAATGTTCCAGGTAGGATGAGTATTGAAATATCAACTGTGATACTTTGTGTGGAAAGATATCCACTGAATGTTTTCTTGATAGATTCTCTATTGTCGGGGAGCACATAATTCCATTTTAAGAATGGTTGATGGTACTTGTGACATTACAAGAAGAGGTATTGATTGAGTTTTGTACACCCACTTAATAGTACATCAATGTCTCACTAATATATACCATGAAATTTTTTGTTAGTTCTTTTTGCTAGGGGTAAATATTTTTGTAGTTGAGTTCATATCTTGATGAGTTACTTTCCATAAGGTCAAGGATGTGCACTAGTTTCTATAGGGTTTTTTCTCAATCCCTTGATATTTTGGAGTATATGTGGGATGGTTTAATTATAGGAAAATTATTAATTCTTCCACAATAGGTAATATATTTAATGTTATATGGGTGATCATTAAACATTGTCAACACTTTTATTTCTATGCTGAAAATGGTGAAAATTACAGTGTGATGCTACAACACACTATAACATATGAAATGGGTGCAATGTGATGTAACAACACATTGAATCGCCAGAAACAGAAACATAAATTATTAAAATAAGATAAAAATATTGAATTTGAATGAAATATAATTTCTGAAACACTTATAAAAAAAACTATTGTATAGTATGTTAGTTGTTTTATTAAGAAAAAATCATGTAAATTTATGAATAAAAAGGCCCCTTTGAGTCATACCAATCACATCGTGTGTCAAATTGAGGTGGTACTAATTCATAAAAATAAAAAATGACTTATATATTGTTTAGAAAATGTTCCAAATCAAACTTAATGCATTTTATTGGTTTTTAGTATGTCAGTTTCTTTTTTGATTAAAATTAATTCTAGTTTTGAATAAAAATATACATTTGAAGTCATATCGGTCACACCGTACATCATATTGAGGTGTGGATTATTCATAAATGTCACAAATGACTTATGGATAATTTTACTAAATTATAAAAACAATACAAATTAATTTTATTTTTTTGAGTATGTCAGTTGTTTTATCACTAAAATTAATGTCAATTTGGATCAAAAAGATTAACATTGAGTCATACTGGCCACACTGTGTGTCAAATTGAGGTAAGGTTGATTCCTCTCGGTCTTAAATGACTCAGGGATTTTTTTCCTTAATGCTAAAATAATAAGAATATGTTTCCTCGGTTTTGAGTAATCCGAAATCGTTTTTTACTAAAATTTAATTTTAAATAGGACAAATACACTTTGATCCATATATCTGGCATCATGTGTGAGTTTTACATGAGACTGATTCATACACATTAAAAATAAATTATGAATAATTTTCCAAAATTATCAATACAATATGAGCACATTTTCATCGTTTTCAGTTAGTGGAACATTTTGTATTAAATGTAAATTTTAATATGATAATGGATGGTTTCAGTCATACTAGTCACATCATGCATCAGATTGTAGTGATGATGATCCCTATTAGTCAAAAACCACTAATGGATAATTTCCTAATGTACCAAAATAATAATAATTCATTTTCTCAACTTTGAGTATGTTAGTTGTTTTTTCCACTAAAATTAATGTCAACTTAGAATAAAAAGGCTCATCATGAGTCATACTGGCCATACTGTGTGGTAGATTTAGGTGGGGATAATTCTTATATGTCCCAAATAACTTAGGATTCATTGTCCTAAATTATCAAAATTGTCATAACGTGTTTCCTCGGTTTTGAGTATGCCACTTGGGTTTTTCACTAAAATGTCATTTTAAAAAATAAACAATCCCTTTCAACCATACAAGTGGAATCATGTGTGTGGTTGACATGAGACTGATTCATAGACATCACACATTAATTATAAACATTTTCCCCAAATTATCAATACAATCTAATTTTTTTTTCTCATCTTTTAGTGAGTTATTTTTTTTTATTAAAATAAAAATTTTAAACTGATAACAGAAACCTTGACACCAGCCCACCATAATGACCATAATATATCAATACTGGTTTTACTCTAATAGTTCATTCATTCACCATATAACATTCGTGGTTAATAAAAAACATATTTATTCAAACATTTCTGATTTATTATACATGTTTTTTATGATTGGGAGTTGTAAAAATGTTTCTTCAAAAACACTAGTGTAGAAATTGAAGCCTCCTATAGATAATGATATTATAGGTAGATTACTACCCTATATAAAACCACATAAAAATGTGGTGATGAAAATAATTTCAATTATTCACCTGAAGTACTTGTACAATGGATATTTTCTTAATTGATATGTGTTTATATGATCCTTTAATCAATTTTTCTCAAACCAAACCATGTTTTGATCCCCATTCTACTTAATTGACCAAAAAGTTTATTATTTTCAAGCCAGCACATCTTATCATCCTGCTCCTCAGTCTTTACCTTGGCCATTGTCTCTACTTACTCGTCCACATCAATCTCTAACAATGAATTTCCCTTCGACTCTGCCTCTACCTTCACGTCCATCCCCATAGTTTAATAAAAATATTATTGTTTATAGGTAATATATCCTAAAAAATATTATTTCCACTATTATACATCACTTTGGGAATGAGGTCAAAAATATTATATAAGAATTCAGACATGAATTATTCACACCCCAAAAATATTTTTTGAAGGTGATAACTCAAACTAGATCACAATCATAGTAGGTAATAGCCTAATTTTTTTAAATATTCACTATAGAAAAAAGTATATTTCCCACTCATATCTAGACAATTGTTTTTCTTCTTTTCTATAACTAGGTTTTTGGGAAATATAGATAGTATTGAGAAAATATAGACAAACAAATTATTATAAATTAAATTTAATGGAACTATAATAACATTTAGAAATTACACGTAGGGGGATGCTGGTCTTTTCAAGATATATGACTTGTCTCATAAATTTTCAATAAAATATCAACAATAAATGTCATTATCTTATTTTAGACACTATAAATATATTGACAAAAAAAATTAAATTGTTTTGAAATTTTTTTATAGTTAAACAGTTCAATATAGACCTAAATTTGTTTCTATTTATAGTAATACACATGCTTTTCCCATTAGACAACTAATTCATTCTATGATCTAGCATCTATTGAGTGACAACCCTATCATAGAAAAATCATGTCAACATAAATATTGAATAATTAATTCAATGTTTATTTTTAAAAAATTTCTATAGTGTATTAAATATTCATAATACAAATCATGAGTGGTCGGTTGGTTACATAATATTGCATTCGATCCAAAAAACAACTCATAGGGGTTCAGAATGGATGCTATCAGCATACAATGCATCCTAAGAAAACCAAAAAAATTAAGTAATGGAGGAATTAAAAATATATTTTATATGATTAGATTGTATATTTTTACCTTTTTATTGTAGGTATGAAAAATATTTTATCCCCTAATTCTTTCTTTATTAAACACTTAAAGTAAATAATCATGTGAATAATACATTGTATGCATGTGTAGTTAAACACATATTTTGTCTTGAATAACAATAATACAATAAACTCCATACATAATAGTCCAGATTTATATGAATCTTGCATGAAAAGTTTTACTATATTTAATAGAGATATTATACTTCAATACTCCAAAAAACTGACATTTACTACCTTTCTTTAATTTTTCCTCGTATATTGATTGTATTACTTCTCTTGATTATGGATCAAACTCCTTATTTCAAACTATCCTTCCTCTCATCATTTTTGTTCCAAATTTCATTGATGATATACCTCCTGAATAGTTATTATTATTTTTTCTTAATATTTACCTCCCATAATTTTTGGACATCCACCTATATTGATTTAACTAATGAATCCAAAATTCATCCCATTATGTGTACTGGTGGTCAGTTTGGATTAATACTACTCAGAGTAGTTTGAGAAACATAAAAGAGATGGGGGAAGAGTCTCAAGCAACAAAATTCAATAATAACTATTTGGGAGATTAAATTAGAGTTTCAATTGAGGTTAAAATATGATATAAATTCAATTTTAATTATATATTCTACCAAATTACATTAAAAAATGGAAGGAATGAACATTAAAATCCACATCACTTCCACTTGAATGCATTTACTTCCACTCACAAAAATTTATTATTTATCACAGCCTATGAAATGTTTCTTTTGTTAGGGATTATAGGAGACACAAAATATTGGTGGTATTGATGTGAGGTTGATGGGAGAGATTGAAAAGTGGTAATTTCTCCAATATACCAAGAGAATGTTTACTGAAAATGAAGATGTAAATGGTGTTAGAGTGATCTTCTCATTGTTGGAGGAATACCTTTGAGAGTTAGATCAGATGACTCATTATAGTAGTATTTTCATCCATGTATTCTTAACTATAGAGGTATAATAATATCCAACATGATTGAACTAAAAATAAAAGTAATTTTTGATAAAGTGTGGTCATAATTAAATGAGTCATATAAGATAATGACTATGAATAAAATAAAAAAAATACAATCATCGTGTTTTGATTAAATTTTTGGTGTCATTTTTTTCCCAGGAAGTAATAAATGAGGAGGATGAAAGGTTGGAAGAGTTGAAGAATGAGTTGGGAGATGTGATATTCAAATCCATGGAAGTGGTTTTGATTGTCATTAATGAATACAATCTGAGTATGGGTATGTAATCAAGGAAAATTTAAACCAAAATTATGGGAGGAAGGATATTTTGAAATAGGGAGTCCGATCAATCATCATGAAAAATAATGAAATAAAGTGCCATAGGATTAATTAAATAATGGTAGTGAAGATTAGTTATACTGTAGTATTGAATTATAATATCTCTTTTTAGGACAATAATAATTTTTATGCATGATTCATGAAATTATGAACTTTTATTCATGGTGTGTATTGTATTTTATATCTATCTTACTTAAATGAATACTTATTTACACAACCTTATTTATAAATATTGTTTTCCATTTTGATGATAAGTTATTTATATTTTTTATGATTATTATGTGTTAAATTATTCTTTCACAATATAGTATGTAGATGCAGTTCACAGTGGTCACGTATGATGCTGGAATGAGTTTACAGAGTAGGGGTGGAATTATGTAAGTATAGGTTATGGGATATATGTATATATAAGATACCACAAAATAAAATTTACACTGAATATAATTTTTCCAAATTGTTACATATAATGAATATTTATGTTAATATCATTATCAGAAAGTTTAAATCTCAATACCAAATGAAATATAAGACACTCATAAATAAATAATAGGAAGGTTTTGTGTCGTAAGACCATATAAAAGAGTATAATATAATTTTATTTTCGTATCACTATAGAATAACCATGTCATGAATCATTCATAGACTACTCTACCATAAATAATGTACTAATCATATATAAAGACCATGTCTAGAAGGAATAGATAAAAAATACAATTGGAGGTTCCTCAACTAACTATATTGATAGAAATGTTTCACATCAAAGAGGTAATAAGGATTAAAGTGTCATAGGAACCTACCCTGATAAAATCACTCAAAATGTTTCCTCAATTGAAGAGGAATTAGAATACCACCATTCTAATGGTCTTGAAGAAATTCATCTCACCTACCTTTATTCAACATCACTTCGGTATACTCAATGATTCCTTACCTTCCAATATTGGATATTTCTTAGTCCAGCATAAAATCCCCCCAACAACATACATCCCTTAAAAGGGTGAATTATTGAACTTCTGCTCAGTATTGATCTAGAATTTATTTTACTCTTACAAATGAAATGAATATGTTCAATGACATCATAAATTTTTTATTAAGATATATTCCCATAAAATATTAGAGGTACCATAGATACTATATATTCCCATAATAGAAAATAATACCACATAATTTTATGTAGATCTACAATTATCTCTTGGACATGAGGATCAATATAAGTTCTAGCACATAGAGGATGTTCACTGGCTCTTTCCTATAGAGATATAGGGGTTAGGGTGGTACACATTCTATATTAATGTATATATTAACATAATTTTCCTCTTCCAACAAATAATAATCCTTTAGAAATCAGAACAAAATAGTCTATATTAAATATGAACCCCATGCCCCTCTCTCTCATTCCTTTTATTTTTAATAGGTATTTTCATATACTAAATATAATTTATAAGATGTTATAATTATTATTTAAAATATAAGTATGAAACAAATAAATAATATTATTGATAAAGGGGGTTTCTAAAAAAACTAAAACAATTAATAAGTTATATAAACCTAATAACCACTAATAAGTAAATAAGAATAAACAATTTATTTATTATTCATGTTTCTATTAATATAAATTTATAATTTATTATAGAAGTAAAAAATTAAACAAATATACATAAGAACTTATCATTTCATATATTCTTACCAATTCCCAAAAATCAAATCCTTAATAAGAGGCATATGACTTGGGAAGATAAGTGAAGGAAAACCCCAAGACATCATATGGTATCCAACATAATTATGTAATCCATACATATTTATGGATTACTTATTAGGTCGGGAATGTTTTTTCTTTTGGATATAACGAATACAATTATCTTTAGTTTCACCCTGATTCCATTTTGTAACATTTTTAACCTAGTATACCGAAATACTTCTCAATTTAGGTCATCACATAACCTTAGACACTCTTCCTGGTAACTAAAGTATTGTGTCAACACAAAGAGGTATAGATAACTTGTTTAAGAATTGGGTTAACCTGTTCAATGTCTAAATAAACTCAATTTGATCATACTATTAAGCTATCATTACCTTATTAGTAGCATGTGGTACAAAATCTATTTTATTTATCCATATAGGCATATACACATAAGATGATTGACATAACTACATGAAAACAATCTTCTTTATCATTGAAAACTTTATCAATAGAGGAAAAAAGTAGAAATAGAACCACTTTTTGTATTTCAATGGTGACGATATGAGATGTAGGGTTCTTCATCGTTAATAAAAGTATAATAATAAAAAATTCCAAAACCAAAAATTCAAACAGTGATATAGGAAGTGTAGAAAAGTCCATAAATTAGATTCATAATTTGATTCATCTAAGGGAAAATAGAGGAATCATACTTGGCGGAGAGGAGTTCTGTGATGGATTGAGAATCATGGGTTACTAAGTCACCATTATGGTTATTTTAAATAGATCAGAGAGACAT
The DNA here is from genome assembly GCA_963277665.1 of Viscum album. NCBI lineage: Eukaryota > Viridiplantae > Streptophyta > Magnoliopsida > Santalales > Viscaceae > Viscum > Viscum album. The sequence continues at coordinate 1,168,528,674 of OY728130.1, forward strand.
TTAACATAGCTTTCAGAAAAGCACTGATAGAGACCCCTTTTATCAGTTTTAAATTTATAAGCACTGCTAAAATAGAAATTGTTTACTGGATTTTTAGATCTAATAAAGCTCGAGCTTTATTAGTTCTAAAAAACATTGATTAAAGACATCTTTATCAACGCAAACATTTTAGCTATGATAAATATATCTTTTAACATATCTTTTTTAGTGCTGATAAATATTGATATTTATAAGTTATAAAAAGGTATTAATAAATATTCCTTTTATATGTTTTAAAATTTATCACTAATAAAGTATTTATAGATATTATTATTTAAATAAATTTATTATAATATTAAAATTATTTAAATAGATATAATTATTTATTTATAATCATATAAATACTTTTTAAAATATTTATTATTATTTATAAAAATTATAAATATATATATATATATTTCTAAATATAGAAAATATATATCTATAAATATATATATATTTATATATATTTATTTACAAATATATTTTTAACAATGTTAGTGGATATAAAATCTGGAATACATGCATTTATAAATGAGTGAAATGAAATAATTCAAAATGAGTACACATATTGAAAATAATTAATATGTTTTATTAATTAATTTTTTTTTAAAAAATGGATATATATATATATATATATATTTAAAGATGAATACATATTGAAAATACTAAATCATAATAAAAAATAATATAAAATGACCAAAATCAAAAAAAAAATATTACAAATGAATACCCTAATTGTAATAGTATAAAAAATAAATAAATAAAATTGACTGATTAAAAACACAATATATTAAATTTATCTTATTAAAATTAAATAATAAAATATGTTTAAATTTGAATAAATTTTATAAATATTAAGTGTATTTTTTTCTCTAGTTTGCGTAATTATATTTGTGTATGTGTCTATATATAAAAACAAATTATGTACAAATATATATGTACTTGAAATAAACGTAACACATGACATTTGATATATGTTAAATTGAGAAATCATTCAACATTAAAAATGAAAAGGATATTAATTTGTTTCTAGTTAACATTTTATTTATTTTATATATATTTATATTTACTATATATTATATATTACTATTTACAATTAATATATATATATATATTATTTTTATTCATTTTTATAAATAATTTTTTATTAATTATTTTTTAAATAAATTTTTAATATTTTTAATATTTTATAATTATTGAAAACTAATCATCAAATATATTTATATATAATATATTCTATTTATTAATATTTATAATCCATATATATGTATGTTAATTTTATTAATTTTTATCAATAATCATTTAATTAATAATTTTTTTAATTTTTTTTTAATAATTTATTCATTTTAAATTTTCTTTTGTTATATTATTTAATTTTATTCATTTTACATATCAATACAATAAATATATACTATTTATTATTTTTTAAAATTTATATTTACATATATTCAATTTATTCAATTTTAACAATATTTTTTTAATTAATGAAATTGTAGTTTTTTTTCTTTTTTAATTAAATATTTTTATTTTAAACCTTTATCAATGCTAAAAAAAGCAATGTTAAAGGGTTCCTTTTATTAGTGATTATTTTAGCACTAATAATGATGGACTTTATAAGCACATTTTGTTTGCGCTGATAAATTCCACTTCTTTTAAAGGCATGCTTTGTTGTAGTGAGGAGATAGTCCAACTTCATGGAGATCCCTCGAAGATCATATAATAAAATATTGTTTTCTTCAATCCATGATTATGTTGAGATTTTTAGGTGGCCATAGGGACTCAGTTGTGGTTGAGCATAACGTTTCTCTAACAGAAAGATGACAGGACTGAGCAGACCACTCATGTTATAGAGGACATGATTATGTCATAAATTTTGGACATTCTAAATACTTTTTTTGATCACTAACCTTTTTTTAAGGTCACATATAATAATAGTTACCACTCTAGAATTGATATAGAACCATTTGAGGCTATTTATTGGAGACCCTACTAGTCATTACTTTGCTTGACTAATCTGAGGGATTCATCACTCAATGGATGATAGATGGAGTGAGAAACAATAGGTAGGGTGAAAACAATCTAATAGTGGATGAGGACTACCCAAATACATCATAGGTATTATATTAACTAATGATGGAGGCCCTTTAAGTTTGACAAGGGAGAAGATGTGTTCCTAAATGGTCTCGCTATAGTGAGGATTGTGATAACTTGTCTGAGGATAAAAGTTATCACCAATATTCATTTTCCTTTATATATATATCATAGGTTTGGAATGTTGGCATACTTATTATCCTAATTTCCATAGATATACCAATCAAAAAATTTCTTCAATGTGTCACAATAGTGGAGGTATGTTCACAACCAATCACACATTATCATTTAGGTAAAGTTAAACATTGATGATTGAGCTACCTTGGTAGAGGCCCTAGTTGATATTTATGAATGGTATAATGAGATCTTATGTGGGTATATGACTTATTCGGTATTTCTATGATGGTTTTAAGGGAACAACTAAGATAGTATGATAGAATAGGAAAACCAAATGTGAGCTATGTATCATCACCTTTTTCATTAGTTTTTTTCATTTTGAGACAAAAATACGCAAGGATTGGAGAATTAAACAACACTGTTTTTTTCATTAAAATTATTAGGATGTTTTAAATAATATTTTTCGATATGAGAACAAAGTTAACATGGGATTATAGGGTTCATGGATCCTTCATGTTGATATAATAATAATGCTAAATATATTATATCACGGCCAAGTATTTTTTCTTAAATAATTTAATATATCACACTTAGAGTTCTAGATGAAAAATATAGGATGATCACTAAATATAGAATGTGGTTTTAACCTTAGGAGAAAAATAAATTCCCAGCTCGACTTGTGTTCTGTTTAAGATAACTAATGGGAAGATTAATAAAGGAATGAATGAATGAAAAAATTAATATTTTATTAAAGGGATCATACATAATCCCACTTCTATTTAATAGATATTTTTTATATATACTAGGGTTATCCACATATCATTATATATTTGAGAATAATGAGGAGGATGCATTAGATGAACTATAAAATTTTCATTGATCAATGATCATTTTTTAATAAGTTAATCATTAAAAAAGGTGTTTGTGAATCTCAACAATGATATGTGTAATAATTATTCATCAATGACTAATCCAATCCCTAGGTAGGATATTCTTTCTTGATTAATCACCATTGTGATTATCTCATATCTAATGTGAATTAATTGCTTTATCAAATTAATTTCTGTTTTGATGTTTTTATTTGAAGTTGGTGATTTATCTTCTTATAATTATGAATTTATTATAGTTTTTTGACAAATTTTAATTCTATAATGATCATATTTTCCTCCATTAATAGAAATAGTTAAACTAGAAAATTTACAACATGTATTTCCTCACTTTTTTGTTGTGTTATTTTGTTTCATAATTCATGTAATGATTATCATCAGTATTTAGCTTAACCAGCAGCTCATCAATCCCATAAAATTGATTATTATGAAATCAATCATTGGAATAGAAAAAAATTCTTTTAAATATTGATTTAGGATCAATGATATAATCAAGGTGTTTTTATGATGATGATGGGAGAGTATGAGTTTGGATCAGCTATTTTTAATTTGGAAGGATTAAAACATTTTAGTATGGTGTGATGGGAGGAAATTCCCAATTGGATGGATGAATGGAATCTATTAATTGATGAAATATTAGGAAACATTCAACAATAGTTCAATTATTTAATATTATTATATCTAGTGTAATCAAATTAGTTGGTTTCATGGGAATAAAGTTTTGGAAAGCGTAGAAATTTTGGGAAAACCTAATATACACAACTGTTAGTTCAGATGAACATACAACCTATAGATCCCCTCTACAATGAATATGGTCTACATGAAAAATAAAATATCACACACCTTGTATCATATCCCACACTATATAACAATTCATTTGTGACCTTATAGGTACCTTAGATACAAAGGCATGATAAAAACTAGCGTACGTAGGCCCCAACATAGCTTGTGTACACGAGAATTACCAGTGGGAACATACATGGATAATGTATGTGGACATAACCACTGTACACTAGAACACATAGAGTATATTGGAACAAGACTTACAACACAATAATATGTGTGGAATTGGTCATGTATGGGTGATCTTAAACTCACTATGAATATAAAAATTACATCATGTACTCCTCCCAGGGTGGGATGAATCCGTCATTATCTTTAGTCTAGTAATTAATAAATAGGTTGTGTTTCCTTAGTACATCCATATTGGGGTAAATTTTGTAATCCCATCCTAATAATTGGATATTTTACCCTCTATATATTATTCTAAGATATATTTAGGTATCCCTCTATGTGGATCAGGGTGTGATCCTCTATTATTATTTCATAGGGAGTGTTAATTATCCAATTGCTGACTTTGAGGGATTACAATCACATCCAAATGGAATACTCTAATTAGGGTTAAGTATACCCAATAGTACCTGGGTGTGACCCATTATCTATTAAATGACATATTATAAGTTATATTATGTAATTTTTTATAGTGGGACCTGATAGTCCCAACCTCTTCCATAAATTCAAATAGTGCTAAAAAGACCAGAGGTGTGAGCTCTCCGAAAAGGATGATACCTAGAAGTATCAATTAAAATTATAGGATATAAGCGTGGTTATAAACATACATTGATACTTGATGTATGTTTTGAGTATATCTTGTTTGATGTTATACAATCTTATGATATAACTCTACTTGATGAATTAGGTTTGGTGATTTTGTGGTGTCTAACTAGGTATGATTATACTCATCCATGTATGGGATCTTCCCAAACATGTCGTGTCTTATACATATAACATTCTGTTTGATAGAGATATAGGAGGACCAGGAATAGGTGGAAAATATTTGTGAAAGATAGTAAACATTCTATTTTTTATGTTTTATTTGATAACATTCGCTTCCATACTAGAATGTTATAATATTTTATAGTTTGGGTGGGATTGTATTCACCCCTTTTTCTTTCTATAATTATGTCATAATATGTTTTGGATTTAAATATTGGTATTCATCTTAGTATCAGTTTAATAGTTCCTTTATATGTTTTATTTTCTTTCTATGTGTGTGTGTGTGTAAAAATACATTAGTCTAATGCCGCTAATGTTTTTTGTATGCTTACTAGACACTAGCCACTACAAACTGGCTTATTGGAGGTGGCATTATTCTGTCTTTCTCGGGTTACCACCATTCTAGTGATCCCTAATGGGTTTCTTCATGCCAATAAAATTTATTTGTGATTAATATATGAAATTATTAATTTTTTAGATGATAAATTATAATATCTAATTTAGAAAATGTGATGTAAAATGGATTTTTTCTAAACTATAATGACAATGGTGTCAAATCATAAGATTATTAGATTGTTATACTGATTATTTTTTAATTTAAATATTGTTTATATTCTTGATCATGAATCATATATTACCTAATTAAATATTAATTAAAAAATAGATAATACTCTCTAAAGTGTTCTTGTCAAAGCTAAAGGACTTTTCTTAAGGATGTTCAATTAAGGTTTTATGTGTTTTTAATGAACATAAAGGGCGATAATGTTAATAAAAAACAATACAAGTAATTTTAAATTATATTTATTAAAAAATGACATATAAATTACATTTATTAACACTTCTATAATAATAAAAAATTATTTTATGGGGTGATGAAACACATGGAAGGAGACTAGTTAAAAAAATCGTGAAGTTTAGAATGATGAAAAAAAAATGTTTCATTATCCAGTGATATTATTTTACTAAAAATAATAAAATTATCCCTCAATCATGGTAGTGGAATCAAATATTATAATTTTACAAGAAAGAGAAAATAATAAAAAAATAAACTAAAATAATTTAATTTCCCATTAAATAAATGTTTTTTACTTTAAGTCAAAATGAAGTTACCATTAATATATTTAATATTAAGTTATAGGATGGAGAGAAAAGGTCCCTTATAATAATATTAAAATTATTTATATACCTAGAAGCCATATTAAATATTATCTCACATAACATTAATTTATCTAAAAATTATATGTTTTTAGATCAATAACAAAGATTATTTTTATCTAACTGGAATATAGATAATTTTTAGGTCCATTCCAATATTTTCTCAACCATAAATAATCCAAAAAAAATCAATTTTATCTTTCTCCAAAATATTGTAATCTAAAAAAACTATGTTATCAATTTAAGATATTTAATATTTTAATGATTTAAAATAATAATATTTATCATAGGTTTAATTTTTTAAAAAATATAGGTGTAGTCTTGAAGATAAAAAATTTACTATATGATCATGTATTACAAACATTTGTAAGATTTAAATAGTGGTTTTGAGGTTGATACATTTTATAATGATACAAGGTGAATCTTTATTTAACCATAATTGATTTTCCCCACATTATTTCCATTATCTATTTGAAAATTTTGACATGAATACTCTATAGTGGTATTTAGAAACTATTATATTTTTAAACACACTTGTTATCACTACTAATAATAAACCATTAATGACCATTAAATGAATAATATTACTTATAAAATCCCACAATGTTTTATCCAGATGATTGACAAAAAACATTTTAACAACCCTAAATCTGACTATCTACTATAACAAAAATATAATTTATGATTTGAAATCATTACCTAGTTTTAAAATAACAGATGTGACATTAGAATCTTCAACTATGATCATGATATAATTTCTCTGAATAATATTCTTTTTATCATATTTAGTAAAAACAATTATTATATATCCATAAATAGATCCATTTTTCATGCTTCCACTTCTCTATATATAACTATATAATCTTTAGAAGAGTTTTTTTATCAAAAACATAATTAATTAATGAATAAAAAATATCAAACCAAAAAAGATTCCTAATGATATCGATATACAATGGACCCTTATTCAGACCCCATGGAGATTGTTATTTTCTATAGGAATTGACTATAATACCTATTTTATAAAAAAGGGAGTAGAATTTTGGAATATACATATAAAAATCTTATTGGATGAATCGTTATAAACTATTGACTATCAAGAGTATCAATGAGAGCTCCTTTAAGTAATCTATCTCAACAAATAAATGAGAGATAGAGGGATTAGAGCTTTTGAGTGTGTATGTTTCATGTCTAACACAATTACCTAAGAGAACTGAAATTATAACAAGCATGATCATTATAAATAAATACAGTGTAATACAGATAAACCCCGAATAGATTAGAATAATCAATAATTCAATTCTCTAAATAACAAGGTTATCCAATTGAATATCTACATATCTCTATAAATAATCTTACAATAATAATTATTCTATAAATTGGAATATTCAACACCATCAATGATATTAATGTAGATATAAGGATGATTTAATATCTCTATTTAAACCCAAAAAATCCAAAACATTGCATCATATTGTGAATCAATACAATATTTATCCTATATCCCAAGAATGAGATAATAAGAGAGAATACATTTTAATGAAAAAAAAACTAATTCACAAAAAAAAAAGAAATGGTATAATCTTCTTTTAATCAAAATGACAGAGATGATGTGATTGAAAAAAATACCAAAATCCTATGATTCATGTAGGAGATTCCTTTTTCACTTTAATTGATCAACTATTTAGGATTTATAGAACGTAAAATTACTAATCATAATGTCTAAATAGACTTCAACACATAAATTCACCAAAAGTGGGTTCATTATGTATATTATGCTTCAGTGGAATCATATTTCAATAACGTCCTATGTTTTAAAACATATATTTTGATTTATGTGCTAATTATGGACTTGTATTTTGAAAAACAATATTGTAGTTTATTTCCAAATAGTTTATATGGATAACATGGAATTTGGAATGATAGAATGTGTAATCTCTCAAATGATCCTATGGTGGATTTTTTAATTATTTGGATTATGAAAAAATGGGACAGAAATATAAAAATTGTTATGGTGAATGATATACTCGTGAAAATTTAGAAACCCATATTTGATCAAGGTTGTTTCAAGATCATAGTTTGAAGATTGTTTTCCAAAAAAATATATACCATATGGAGTATAAAAAATTACATGGTACTCATGATTATAAGTGGGAGAAATTGATAATATTGAAGTACATATGTTGATTTACTGAATGTTTTAACAAGACCTTCATAATTTAAAAATTGTATCAGTCTTTATAACTCTACATTATGGTGGTGTGAAGATAATAGTGTTTAAATTATCATGTTTTTTTGATTTATTAGATAAGGATAATTATGAAAAAGTGGTTCATATAGTCAAAAGGGATAATTTATTTTTACCACACCATAGTGGTGAGAGATATTTTAAAGGAAAATGCCTTCCACACCCATTATTTTTCTTGTTTGGGAGTTTTGGGTGTTCATGGGAGGCTCAATGTCTATTCAACATAGGTTAGAGGGGTAGTTCTAATATAAAATGTGGTTCATGAAGTGAAAATTTAATTTATTATGGATGTGTATAATTATTGGATTATAATGATTTTGAATCATAACTTCAGTTTAGGTGAGGGGATCTATTTAGAATGAATTCATGATGAGAGAATGTAATTCATGAAGTTCACTGATCTTTTGTTTTGAAAAATTCATGTCTTAAATCAATTTTACATAGTAATTTTTTTGGAAAAATAAGCCTTCATATAATAAATATATAGTAAATTATTTGAATGGGGGTGATTTATAGTACTTTTAGATAATAGAGTTTCAGCCAAATTCTCTTGTTGAGAAATCATTATTAAAAATTTATAGGAGGAACCTATATGTTTTGAAATTATATTATATACCATATTTTCTGACATTTATCCATTGGTTCTAGAGGATGACCATCAAAAATTTAATTTGAGTATATCCATTTATCCCTGTGTTGAATTTTTCATATTTTTTTTTGGATTCAAAAAATTGATATTGTTATAGTATAAAGATAATTTTGATATCCCTTAGTGTTATCTAGGTTGGATATATGTTTTATTCATATAGTTGTAGTTTCAAAATTTTTTTCACCTTCACGCTATTGTGGGTTCAAAATCAGAATCCTTATTTCTGTTAGGGTATTCCCATTATTGCCATTTATTTTTTGAATGTGTGGGGGTTTCATGACTTTTCCTTCCATTATGTGTATATTAAGGGTTATAATAATAATGATAAATAATTATCATAAATTCAAATTGAATGAGATTATAAGAAATCACATGTTTTTACTATATTGATGATATTGGTAGTGAAATTATGTATACTTATTTTTAGTGATATAAATCATGGTCATTGGGATCATTTCTTATATGATAGTTTATATGTATTTGAGATACTATATATGTTTAATTATTGTATAAACTTCAATGAAAATGTTGTTCATTTATATGTTTAATGAATTGGTTTCTCATGAAAATATAATCCCACTTATAATATCCATACAGAAAAAAAGTGAAATAATTTGATACCTTGAACCTAATTTCAGGAGGGTGATATTTGAATCTATGTGTGGTTATATTTTTTGTGTCTCCTTCTATAATATTGTGTATTTTCTAGTGATAATGGATATAAAATAGTATATGTATTGTTTAGGGATATGATATGTTAGTTTTCTATCATGGGATGTGATATGGGTAGTTGTGTAGTGGTTGTGTGATGCAGTGGGTAAGATGGGTTGTTGTTGTGATGTGATGGAATGGATGATGTGGTGTTGTGGAGATGGTTGTTATGGTATGGGTGAGATATTATTTGGTGTGGTTGTGTTTTATTACTTTTTTATCCACAAAATATTTTTTTAATTTTTAATGAAATGACATGGGTTGTCAAATGATTAATAATGAGTTGGATTCATTAAGTGGTAATTAGGTTAAATAATTTGAATGAAAAATGTATAGGATGTAAAAATTGGAAATGAATAGTTTGGTAACTGGGAGTGGGTAGAAACATATTGAACATTTTTAATGGTGGAATGATTAATGGAATGTTGTTTTTTGTGAATTTATTAAGTGGATGAGTGATGTGATCTTTTTATTGGTGGTTGAGGTCATGGTTGATGTTGTGTGGTCGAATAAACGTGTTGTGGTGGAAGCTAGTGTAGTTTTTTTGAAACAATTGTTTGGGTATTGTTTTCTATCAATTTCTCATTTATTTTATGTTATTTTTATATATTCCACACTTGTGATGAATAACCATTCCAATTTACAAAGGTTCTGTGTTGTAGGTGTTTTCCACAACATCAAGTATGGTGGCGATACAGATGGATGTATACCTGAGCTTACCCAATCATCTCTTAGCTATTATGATATGGGTTTGTAATGAAGATTACCCCATAATGATAAGGATGGGATATGTGGTTGGTGTCACACGTGGTAGGATGAAGGTATGAGGTAAATTTATTTCAGGTTCGTGATTCCCGACTACATTGGTTATGTGATGAGATTGTGGTGTGATGTGGCAATGAATGTCACTAGCACCAAATGATATACCATGTTAGGGTGATGGTATGTATCTATTCATTCTATCCCACCATAGTGGTGGAAGGATATTTCATGTTATTTTTATGGAAGGTACGGGAGAATAAGACATGTGACAATGAGGTGTTGGAGAAGAAAATTAGTTCGGATATGGCTCTGGGGAAAATCTTATCATGTTATTCATAGTATTTATATATTGGATGCATGATTTGGTAAGAAATCCATGGTGTGGCTGGGAATGATTAGTAGACATTATTTAGGTTCCTGTTGGTTCTACTATTTATTCACTAGAGTATTAGTATGTTCTTTTAACATGTCAACCAAATACCTTGGTTATGATCCTACTAATTATACACACATTCTCACAGTAAATATATATTAAATGATTTTAGGTTTCTAGGAATACTATAGGGAGTGATATGGACATTAATAACATGATATTTGTATATTTTGTTCGAGTCACTATCGTATGAATTTATTTTGGTATTTATTAGGAGACATTTTTTATATCTATTAACACTTTTACATATTGTCAGATGGTTTTAAGAATAAATTTATTTTATATGAGGGAGATTATTTGTAGTTGTTTATCTTAACTCCATATCATATTTGATATAGAGGGTACCACCTTCAAATTGTGATATTCTAAAACCCTCAGTGATTATTACTAACCACGGGCCTACCAAAGGCGAAACATGAGGTTCATTGCCTCTCTTCATCCATTGGTTTCCATGTTGGTCTTCCATTGATGTAAGGGGGTCATGATAGTGGCAGTATTAGTGGTTTTATTCTACATATATGGTCAGGTTTGTAGATTGAAACTATGAGGATTTCATGGTTTGGTTGTGTAATGGTTCCCATGTGATCCTATGTAAGATCTATAAGTTTTTCGAATGTTCATGTGAGGTAGAATTATGTGTAGGGTTGGGACTAAGAGAGGTACATACATCATGATTGATTGTATTTGTGTTTTAATTGGATGAATATGGAAATTTAAATTGAATGAATTAAATACGTGCTGATAAAATTCCATGCTACTGGGATTAGGATTCCTAATTTCCTTTTAGGAATAGATCATGGTCAACATAAATGAGTAAACTAGGTTGTTGAGGTTATGTATTTTGATCATGTTTATCATCATAAGATCGAAATAATAGAGGAAGATGAGGAATGGTAAAGGGATTTATGTGCATATCAGTGGTTGGGTTTGAATAATTAGGAGTGGAGAATATCATATCTATAAATAGAGTTCTCATTGGAATATCATAAGATTTTTTTTTCTCATACTATGATTTAGATATTGTTGGAAGTTAGTCAGATGTGATGAGATGGATGATAGTGGTCATCGTTGTATCATGGTTACTATTTGGAGGAATATGTGTTAAGGGTAAATGTTTAGAAGGAGTTTTGTTTGAATTATTATCATCAATGAAAAAAAATGATGTTTTAGGAGTTTATGTAACTTTATTTTTGGAGCATGCATGTGTGGGATCTTGGGATCTACTTTAAGGACCTTTTCCGTTAACCCATATTTTTTTTCTAGATGGGGATTTCTGAGCATTATGTCTGGATGAGACTTTTTATCCTGTTATTAGGTATGAATTCACCCTCTTTAGACTTTCTACATAGCTAATTGTGTATAACAAAGTGGAGGTTGTATGGATGATTTTTTTCTAAAATAGTGAATATCTATATGGTTTCCATGATATTGTCTTGTGGGGTAGAGCTTCTGGTAGTGAGATGTGGGTTTTTAGGATGACTGAGTTTTGACTAGTGGGGAACAGACAACATCCCCTCTATTCACTTACTTATATGATTATAAAAATATTCTAATAGCTTCGTGTTTTAATTTTATTTTTTGGGGGGACATGTGCACCACCAGGATCAATTCCCAACTTCTCATGGAGGCTAGTTTTATTTGAGTTTTCAGGAACATTTTCAGTATAAGAAATAGTTTCCCATGAAGTAGTTTTTGTAGTAAGGATTAGAGATTCTTTTCACAGTTTAGGGGTGATGGATATAATATGAAAACCCCCCATTATTGTCACCATCCTTAGGAAGATAATCCAGAGTGATGTCCTAGAGGCTGATAGAAATGTTGCAGTGGAACTGGGTGTGGTTATATTCACACATTATAGGCAATGATGCTAGCATGGCCAGAGGTTTTCAGAGATATGATCAGTTTATTTTATACTCAATTTTTTTCAATGACTGAATTAGTATACACACAATAATTTTTTTCTCTTACATTATTTAACTCCTTGGGACTATATTAGGAGAGAATTTTAGTTCCCATGTTGTTATCTATGTAGTTTAGAGGTTATCATGCTTTGTTTGATGTGTGGTAGTGATGTAAACTATTGATGGGGTAGCACTTGTCTGAGGGATATTTCTTATTGCAATAAATATATACATATGATGGTATCCATGTAATGAATTTTATATATTCCATTCAGGTAGTAATCAATTGTTTCTATTGGAGTGTTTTTTTCTATTGTGTAGGGTTAGTGAGTGGAGTTTGTTAGAGTTCTTGGTTATCAGATGGGTGTAAAGAAAGTGAAAATTTTTTGTATTTTTTGATCGTGATATAAATGAGATCTCAAGTAGAGGGTGTTTCCAAGGATGTGGAGGGGTTCCTAGATGTATTTTTAGACATGGTTATAAAACTTCACCCTCCAAACGATGACAATTTTGGGATGAATCTTAAACCGGATGCATCTATGATTATTATGGATCTATATTGAAGTTAGGATAAATATATATGTGGGTTAAGGTTATTAGATAATGATCTGACGTAGAGAGGTTTGTTTCAACCAAGTGTATCTTCTTGGGGTTTTCTTGTGTTTTCTTCTAAGAGATAAGATATTAATCTATGGTGGTGTATAGAATATCAGAGGTTGAATCTGGTAATGGTCACGAATCCTCACTATAATCCGATAATCGACAATTTGTTTGAAAATATAAAGTGTTCCAGGTAGTTTTTGAAGGACAACATTCATTTTTGGATAACACAAGAGTAGGGATAAAAATGAGTGTATCTCAAATACTTACCTTAGGTATAGGTATGGGAACAAAATGTTTTTTCCTATAATTCAGTGTTATAAACACACCATTTATGTTAACAAGGCTTATGGACCCCATATTCTATGAGTTCCTAGATCGGTGTTTCATATTCTTGATCGACAATATCTTTATCTACTCAAATTCATTGGAGGAGCATGCCTAAAATCTCATAGTTGTCTTTCATGTCCTTTGAAACCACCAGATCTATGGAAATCTAACCAATCTCAAGTTCTAGCCATAAAATATTAATTTACATAGTAATTTTGTGTATTAATTAGGCATGTTTTCAAAACCATCAATGGTAAAAATAACTATTTCTTGGGAAACTCCAAAGAACAGGTCATAGGTTTTCAATATTTTCTTCTTTCAAGTTATTTTTGAAGGGTTGTATCTGATTTCTCTAGGGTTTCATTCCCACTATCAATAATGACGAGGAAGTACCCGGTCATCATATAGACTGATCAGTGGAATAAATCATTCCTATCTGGTGCTATTTTTTCAATGTAGTAGTGGATATTGATTTTTAATTATTCAATGATGTTTTGACCCCATGATCATAAATATTCCACCAATTCTTGGAAGTTGATAGCAATTTTGATTTTGTGGATTATTTGAGGACATTAACTCACTGCTGATAGATTTTTAGATGTCCCATATCATAATTTCCAGAATAATGACTCATCTAATACATTTTTAAATATTCATAAGTGGGGATTGAACATTTTTTGTTCATGATTTTGATTTTTTATATCTCTTACATTTAAAGAATGGGAAATATTTTTGTTATTATGTTGTGTCAAAAGTCATTAAGAGATAAGGTTTGAGAGTCTCTTAATTTTTGGAAAGGGATAGAGGATATTTCAATTATTATTCTTTTCATGGGTTTGAATAGTGGTTTATGATTTATAAATTAGATGATTGGGGAGTCCTCCTAGATACAAAAGGCAAAGGAGTCCCAATTGAGAGACATTAAGATAGAGGTTATGCATGACCATCTTGGGTATGGTGATGCTCTAGAAGGATGTCCAGATCCTAATGCTGATTTCGGGGAGGTTTTTTCATTATAAATATGTGAATATGTTCTATGTGAATTTCATACATTGCTATTAGTGGTGAATCCAAGTGTTAATTATATATACCATTGCATTAGGAGAAATAATTGGTGGATCAGGATTAAATTTTTAGTGCTAGGGTTTGGGGATACATGTTTGGTTTTTTAGTAGGTGAATGAAGAACATTTTTTTCATGGAGGTTTTTCGAGGCCCTCATTTTATAAGTGGGAATTAGTGAAAATATCAATGGATTTTGTTACCATGTTACACTAGTTTTATGAATAATGTGATGTGTTTTGGTCGGTACTGTGCTAGATGAAAATGTTCAACCATTCTTTGGGGATTTGTGAGTTGTGTGTCATGGATGTCATGGTAAGTAAGTGTCTAATTTGGTTAGGTTTCATAGGGTAATGAGTATAATATTAGCTGACTGATATCTTTATATTAACTCATAGTTATGAAGTGGATTACATCATTCCTTTTTCTCTCATCATTTCCTTATCACTGATTTCAAACCACATAAGTATGGGATGACCAAGTGTACCATAAAGATGCTCAAGGATATGTTGTAAAAATGCATCTTGGGTTTTATAAGATTTTGGGTAAATCACATACTATTGTTCGAGTTCACCTCCAATAATTGATACTACTAATTAATTGTAATGGATCTATAAAATGAATTATATAGTGGTCATGAAATTTTCTATCATGCTAGATAGAGGTATGTGAGTCTATATTTCTTCATCCTAATATGGTACTAATAATGTATGAAAGGGTCTAGTTAGATTGATAGAGGGTGAGGGAAACCCAGGACCTTCATAGGTCATATGGAAATAACATTAAGATTTACCTAATTTTTTCGGATAGTGACCATTTATTATTTAGGTTTTCCCCTCGATAAGAATAGAAGAGTTATAATAGGGTAGTAAGATTTCAACCTTGTTTATTGAAACTTTAGAGTTTGTTGGGGAATTTTGGTGTGGTGGCATATTAGTTGGAACTTCCTCCCTAGAAGGAAATGATCAATGATGTCTTACACATGTCTCAGCTTCATTTTCATCTTCATGATGAAACCTATTTCATTGGATGGGGAGATTTTGATTTCATGGATGACACAATGTTCATGGAGTGATAGGTAAAGGTCTAATATTGTCGATAAATGGTGTTGCAAGGAAGTTCCATCCCCTTGGTTAATGTTTTGTAGAGTCATGGTGTTCTGGAGGAGAGTACATGGTAGTGTGAGACATATATGCTTTCCTGGAAACAGAAGTTGTATTGAGTTTTTCTTTACTATATTTTTCATTGATGCTGTGATGTTTGAAACTGTATTATTTTATAAGAAGAGCCTTCTTTTTTATTTTTGGTGTTTTTTTGTGGATTTATGTATATAAAGTAGGGATAAAACCATCTTAATCAAGATGCATTATGTTTACAACATATTTTAAAATTATGTAGGCACATAAGAGATTCCCAAAAAATATAATATCATGATATAAATGGTAGAATCACATGATATCAGTGATCGAGTAGAAATTGTGTGTTTCATGAGGATTTATTCATCTTGGGTTATGCAGTGGTTGAAATGGTAGTGTGGATGATGTAGTTTTTTAACTGATCGGGGATGGTTATATGTTTATATGAGGCGTTTTTAGATATTTTTATTTATTTTGTTTTCATTGTGGTTGGGTTTGGGGTTCTATATGATCATTGAAAGTCATCGTATGTGGTGGATTTTTAAAACCTCTCATTATTTTGGTTTTGGTATAATTATTGAGGATGAGAATCAGTTGAGAGGAATTTAATATAAAATTCCTTATCTTCTCATCCCGTTAATTTTTATGTTTCCGAGTTTGAGGAGTTTGGAGTAGTCTCAAAGAGGTATAAGTGAATGTTCGAGCTATATTTTAACTATATTGAGATGTTAATTACATGAAAAATGAATTAATGACACAATTTTATTTCTTTAGGATTATAATTATAGTGGTTTATAGATTGTAATAATGTAATAGGTTTGGTGAAGAATAAATTCAAGAAATGAAAATTGAATAAACAATGTGATTAAAGATGTGTTGAGACACCATGAATTTTATATAAGTTCACTAGGTTAGACTTTTGAGGAATTCATACCTTAGATAGATTTTAAATGTTTAATTACTAATAAACACAAGAATTTAAGACCATGATATATAATACATTTTATAAATGGGGTGAGTAATAATCAGTTTATAAATAAGAGGGTTCACTACATTCTATATTTAATCTTTTTTTCCTATCAAATTTTGTGCAGGACCTAGAAATTTGAAGAGGATCATTTAACCCTAGTCCTTATACTTTGATCCTTGGGTTTCAAAGGTTCTTTTATCACCATATTTTCTTTTATTTTCCATTAGTTGAATTGTGATAGAGATATTATTCTGGTTCAATGATTATTTGGGAAGTGTTTGGATGATCACTTTGTATTACCACATTGGTTCAAGATTTTACTCGTATGGTTGTGATATTTTGGTCGTTTTCCCTTCACCCTATTGTGTATAGTGAAACAAAAAGATACACCAAGGTTTATGATACTCATTATCTCCCTATATATGGGTATTTTAGAGTATTCTATTATTTTTTCTTTTATTGGATGGATCTTGGGAATCTTAATAAAGATATTAAATTTTTATAAATTTATATTTATGAGGATGAATATAATTTGAATTATTTTAATGATTTGATTATATATATGTTGAAAATATGTATACCAGTTTTCTTTTTCTAATATTAATAGATTTTGGGATCCTAGATTATAATATAGTTGATATTTATATGAGACCCATACTGTTTTGATTGTAGATATCACCTTTAATGAAAATAATAAGAATTATTATAAGGATAATGAATTAGTTTCCTATGTAAATATAGTTTGTGTGATGATATCTATGATAAATATTTATGTGGAGTATTATAAGACCTTGAACATAATTTGTTAATATAGGGATATGATGATATCTGTGGATATACATGTTGTGTTACCTTTTTTGATGTCGGACATGGTATAGTAATGTTAGTGACTGTCTAGGTTGTGAAATGTTTGGGACAATGAAGTGTTTTCAGTAAGAATGGGATGTGATGTGGGTAGTTTTTTGGTTTTTTGGTTATGATGGGATGTTGTTGTGATGAGATGGAATGTATGATGTGGTGTTGTAGTGATGGATGATTTTATATGGGGGAGTTATTCTATGTTGTGGTTGTGTTAGTTTTATTTTCATCCATGCAATAAATAGTTACAATGAAACAAAATTCCATAGTATTGGTAAATGAATATGAATGGGATGGATTATTCCTGAGGTAATTTTTTTTATGAAATATGAATGACAATTATATGGTATGTGCAAATGAGAAATAAAATACTTTTTAAATGAAAGTTAGTGAAGGCTCTTTAAAAAAGGAAATTATGGAATCTATAATTGAATGTGGGTTCATATGAAATTCTTTTTTTGTTGTGTAGTGTGATTCATTTAGCAGTGGAAGCAGTCATGGTTGATGTGGTGTGGTGTAATTGTGGTGTTATAATATATTATAGTATAGTTAACTTGAAAACATAATTTGGGTATTATATGTTATCTTTATATCAATTATATTAATTCATTTCTATACATTCTTTATTGGATTTGGATAACCAAACCAACTGAAAATGTTTTGGGTTCTAGGTGTATTGCCCAAAATCTAGTGTAGTGGTTATGTCGATGGTTTACTACCCCAACATTCTCACTCATCCTTCCGTAGTGATTATATAACTTGGTGTAAAATATTTAACAATAGTGACATTGATGTGATATTTGGTGAGAGTCACACATGGTAGGGGGTGGCGTGAGATTGATTTCCTTAATATTATTGATACCCTACTTTGCCGATGATATGTTTATGATGTTATTTCATTTGATGTGGAAGTGATGGGAAGTTATGAGGCTATAATTTTATGTGACATTTACTAATGGTGGAACCATATTCTATACCATGAAATGGTGGGGTTGGTATGGATGTGTTCTGATTCACATCCTAGATGGATGGATATGGGATATGATTTGTATAGAAGGGATGTGAGCACATGATGTTTTGTGTAAGGGTGTGAGAGTGTGAGGGTGGGAAATTACTATTGAAGTGGTTGTGGGATGATTTTATTTTTGTTCTAGAAACTATATTTCTATACTATAAGTGTGATATGGTGACTAAACTATGGTGAGGATTGGATTGGTTAGTTGTCCTATTAAGGTTCTTCTGGGTTATGTTGTTTATACACAAGCACATTAATATTATCCTATCACATGTTCACTAGAGACCATTGGTATGATCTTACTAAGTATTCATTTATGCTCATCGTATTCATATATAAATAGTTTTTCCCATATCCAGGATAATGTTGGTGAATGGCCTAGTCATCAGTAGATTGGGATATAGTGTTTTCGTTGATTCATTTCAATAGTTCTTACCTAATGGTATTTACACAGAGAATATTATTTATATCTATCAAAAATATTCATAATTTGGGGGATGTTTTTGGTTCTCCATTATTTTTATGTGCTCGATATTCTTGGTGGTTATTTCTCTTATCTCTCAACCCATTTGTTATAGAGGGTTATTCCATCCATTTGTGATATTTTTATTCACTCAATGCCTATAATGAAATCGGGGCCACCTAAAAGTTGGAAATAGGGGTCACCATATCTCTTCCTTCATTTGAAACCATGGAGGGGTAACCTAGGATATAGGGAATCGTGTAATTATATAGTGGTGATTAATGTTTCTGAAAATATACTAGAAAAATATTTCCTCGGATTTAATAGATATTTTTTTGATTTTTTGGGGGTTATTTTTAATCTAATTTAAAGGTCAAGAATAGATTATTCTCTAATTATACTCCCCCAAACATAGAGTAATTTACAATGGGTATTTGATTATTTTATCAATAGATTAATGAAAAATTTTCTCTCAAGGAGAATTCAATTAATGAGAGGGAAAAAATAAAGAATAATATATATAACTTTAGGAGACATATTTTTGTAATGGGGGAGGTTATTCATGGAGTTCATGATTTCTAGACATTTCTAGTGCTGATAAAGAAATATCAGAATGCTAAACCAATTATATTAGGAATTCTCATTATAGTTCATGAAGGTGAATGATATCATTTATAGGAGCAATGATTTCATTTTTTGTTTGTTTAGTAAAGTGTTTAAATTCTTTTGGAAAACTATAATTTCATATGATAGTGAGTAATAATATAATATTAATTAAATATAGTGTTAGTATAGTAAACATTGGTAAAATGATAAATCATTGAGAGTTTTATTCAGTGACATTTCCTATTAAAGGTGAAACAAGTAAAAATGGCTTGTATCTATATTTTATTTATTCTTTTCATTTGTTTTATAGTATAAATGTTGATTTAATACTAATCAATATACAAGATAACTATATAGGGATTATTTAATATTCCATACATTTATTTATCCCTATCATTGGTTATAGTTCCTTAAAAGCAATGAACACTTCCTATTCAAAATATATTAAACCTATTTCCATAATAATTTCAATATTAGTGAATGTCATAAAAACATGTTAACACACTACCTCCAACATCTATCACATTCCATGGTAGATATTCATGACATAAAATTGAGATCTTTTTTTAAAATCCACAAATAATTGATTGTACAAATATAAATATCATGTAAAATTTTCAAATAAAAATTATTATAATATTGAACCCTATGTAAAAAATACTAAAATAATATAAACATAAAACATCAATAAGTATATACCATAATTAAATTTTTAAGGAGACGCATAAGTCTCCCATTAATAGAAACAATGGTAATTAATAAATGTATATTAATTAAATTAATTAAAAAATATGAATGAGGAAATTCATTCCACCTTGACTTTTCATTTATTGAAAAATTTACAATTATATTTATCATTAAAAAGGATACTAGAATTATTACGGTATATGGGATTTTATCCCCCAATTTACATTAGGATCCATGAGATGTTACCATATAAATATCACTGAATAAATAATAATTTTACAAAAATACTATCTCCATAAAAAAAATTTTGAATTCCCATATAATCCGTTACATATTTATATCATTGATAAATTTTTAGAAAAGAAAAAAATAAACAATTATAATTTATTATATAACCTTCTTAAAAGATAAATAAAACCCTATTTCGTAATCTATTCTACTGTATAAAATTAGACTATATTCCATGTAATCAATATATCTTGTTTTATCAACCACTTGTTTCCCAATATAGAAGACATTAATAAAAATATAAGATCCCAAATATTAAATACCAATATCCATCATAGATTATTAATATAGTACATCAACATAATATAGTTTTAAATAAAATATTTTGAATCAATTCAACATGATCTAAGTATTAATTCACTAAATTTTGTCTTACTTATCTTAGAATATAATAAAAGACACCTTATCTCGAATGTACCATGTCCCTATTATAGTGATTAAGTTGTTATTATTGTCTTATATGGTAATTTTGGAGATTTTTGGTATGTGTTTGTATAAAAATGTGGCTCTAGTTAAGGTGTTTTTTATTTAACTTTTTATATTTGGTTTTGAATGTTCTAGTATGACTTTATAGGCCTATTTCGGTAATGATTTAGGATTGTTCGAGTTCTTTGGATTTTCAGTTCCCAAAAAAGAGTGGTCTCCTTTAGATTACAACTACACGTGATAACTGGTTCTTAATTAAATATCATTGGATATTCATTGAGCAAGATGGGGTCTAGGGTTTCCTAGTATTACACTGTGAATCAGGTGTCCCAAGACTAAGATACAAGTGTTTTAACTATGTTTTACTGATGATATTATAGTGTTATCCATATAAAAACTTATATCTTATTATCATTCCACTTTGAATTGAACTTTACATAAACTTATTGTGTTTTCATGTCACATCCTATCCCCCTTTGAACCTATTTAATCATGGTGGTATAAGGGTGACTTTATAATGAATCGAATGTAATATTCATCATCTTCTCTTTTATTCCATTTTGTTCCCTTTTAAACTAATATCTCTTGTTGAATTATGAATTTTTAAATTAATTCTACCAGGTTATGTTTAATTTCCACATTAATCTGGGGGTCACCTATACTCCTATATAATTAAGGTTAATATAATTTAGTTTCACATCAATCATCATCATATTTATTTATTGTGATTGATGTATGATTAATATTACAGATTTAATATTTTCAGGTTCTTATTTTTATTTTATTTTTTTAGATTTATTTTGTAATTTAGGATGTTATATTTTTTATACAATTTTGGTGGTTTAATTCTCTGATGTTGTTTTCTATTAAGTTATTCTTGGGTTATAAAAATTATTTTTTTTATTATTAACAGCTTCTTTATAGAGATGGTTTGGAATTACAATATTAGCTTATGGTATTAATATATGGTCTTAACTCACCATGCGATTCTTTGATTATTCCTACAATAAGATTTCTTTTAGTTTTTCTAAATTAATAAATAATAAATTTTATATATATTTAGATAAGATTAAATTATTTTAAAATATATTTTTATATGAAATTTCAAATATTTTTAAAAGTGTATTTTAGATCTATGTAATGATAATTAATTTCCAATATTCTATGGGGAAATGTTTTAAAAATAAATTATTATTTATTAATGACATTAAAATTGTATATTTTTTTCATTAATACACATTTTAAAAAATCCATGATTAAATTATTTCATGAAAACACATGATAATAATAAGCAGGAAACCTCACTTAATATAAGTATTATTTGAAAAGGATTCCATGGATTTTAATAACTTTAATTTTTTTTGATGAAATCTCACGACGTATGTGTCTTATATCACTTTATGAATTATTAGTTTTTCCGTATGAAACTAATTTTCAGATCCTCATCCCAAAATAATATTCTCTTATTGTAATAACCTAATCCAATAAAACTCAAATGAATTATAAGTCAATGAATCAATCATATTAAATTGTTTATATAGTTATTTAGTGGCTATGTATTGGTATGATTTACTATTATAATACAAATGATTTTAATATTTTCTAATCCTTAATGGTTAAAAACTACCATGTATATTTATAATCCATTAAAGTATGAGATGTTTTATGAAAAATTTTGATTCAAAAAATGTTTTCTTATGAAAATAAATTCCTAAATACATTGATCAATGTTTTACCATTACTTTCTCAATAAAAGTTTTTACTCATTTTTTATAGGCATTCAGTTATACTCTTTGAAAAAGTATAATTAAAATGAAATTAAGTTATATAGAGTTATTTTAAAACTTTTTATACAGGATGTGGTCAATCCTATTCATACCCATTAATTTAATAAATATATTATAATATATTGATGTTCATATTATTCTCAAAGATGAGTGTGAAGAAATTTGTTGAACAATTAGATATTTTTAAAAATAAAAATGATCTGAAATATAAGGGGGTTAAATTCTACTACATTCAAGGAAATTATGATAATGAAATTTTATTTATTACTTTATAGAACTATTATAAAGACACTATAATAAATATATGGATTAGATTATAGCATGATAACTAATATTTAGATAACTATATATAAACTTGTTATTTCCAAATTAAGTATTCCAATAACTAAGTATGAATAAATATAAGACTCATGGGTTTCCAAATACCTACCATGATAGTTGAGAAACACTATCCCCATAAGTCTCAATTGATTCATATTCATCTTACTTGATTTGTTGAAGTCATTAACCATCAAGTTCAAGAGTATGTTATAACACAATTATTTTATTTTTTTTCTATTTCATAAGAAATATTTCATTCAATGGTTTTTCATTGATCCAATACAACATTAATATCATCTCCTACTCCAGTAAATCGATATTTAAGATGAATTTTTCATTTTAAAGAAAATAATTATCTTTTAATAGATTATAAGATCTTTAAAATAAGGAAATTTCAATCCTTTTTACATATATATTTTCTAAAATGGTTAGCATAAGTTATAAAATATTGTTAAATATTCATATAATGAAATAATAAATTCATATCTAAAACCACTACAATAATACCCAATGTTAAACATAAAAATCCAAGAAATATTAAACCATTATAATCATATAAAACAAGTTTGACTCAATTAAAAAATTATAAAAAATATTTTATCATATATTTTATTACGATCAAATTTAAATTTTTACACAAAACATCATACAATTGATCATAATGTTACATCCTAAAAAAATAAATTCCATGATCATATGTTCTCTTAAAATATGAAATTTTTTTCTCTAAACAACTCAGTTGACTAAAAAACCAAAATAAAAAAATGTTCTTCCATAAATTAATTCAATTTTTATTCCTATAATTATTATTCCCTTAATCTTATATTTTTCTTAATATATTGTACTTATTTAATTATGACATTAATGAATTTTTTACTTAATCAATATTCAATTAAATGGTTACATATATGATAAGAAATATGATACTAAAAGATAATAAATCTTTCATATCATTTAACCATAATTACCTCAATATCTAAGATCATATTAACCATAAACATTATCAATAACATTCAAATTGTGTCGAGAAAATATAAAGTCATAATTCCCTATATAACCATATTACTAAAACAAACACTAAACCCAATTGTTTTATTCCCATTACTGTATCCTAATATACCATTAATCATCTTAAACATCCATAACATAAAACCTCATATGGGGGATCTCTTATAATAATCTTATGATAAACCTTTTACTTACCAACCCATGTCACTTTAATTTTATCCCATTTCACTATTCCTTATTTTGTTTTTTCATAGGTTATATCTACTTATTCCTTATAATAGTTCATAAAACAAATGTGAATTAACCCAAGAATATCATAAGGTAGATTTTGTCTATGTGTGAAGAATTATTCACACTCCTCAAGCATTGGTGAAGATTTAGTTAATACTAATTCTATCCCTTTCATATTTCCTAAACATAGGATCATATTTTACATAGCCACATCCACTTGTCTGTACCTATACAAGGATTTATTTTCTATGAAAATGAATTATTCTATTCTTTACAATAAATTTTTGGTGGTATCCTATACATAGTCATATCATATGGTTCTCACAGATGTTTCTTGAAAATAGTTTTAAAAGATAACTAAACCCACATCTGATACCAACTATAGAGACTTGAGTGATTCTTACATTAATATTTCATATTTTACAGGAATATTTAGTATATTTGAAAATATATCATGACCGATAACAATAAATATTTTGTTTCTTTGGTTTATAGATATATAATCTAATTATTTCTTGAAATATATTCAATATATACAAAAAATATCTACTCACATAGTACAATTATTATACATACCATAATTAAGAACATTCTACAAAACCTAGTGAAAAGAAACAACAGAAACTGTTAACTGTGATTTTTAGTAAGGGTAAACATAAGATATATCAATAAATGATCATATGAAAGAATAATATAAGATGAATTTCATTAGAACATTATTAAAACATACAATAATAATAACCAATAAGTAGAATATCATCAATGATTAAACATAGCATATGTTTTTTTCAATAAATTATACATAAAAAGTGTATGGAATCTACAATAATAAATATTATTCCATCAGAACATGTCATAAGAATATGATATATGTTTTTGAAATATGTAAGACACCAACTCATATAGTATATATCTAGTGGTTACTTTATTACATTTTCATAAGATATAATAAATCACATCGTTAAGGAATAAATAGTTTGTTAATTTTGAAAAAATAGATACATTAATTATTCCAAAATTAAATTTGAAATAAAATAAAATATATAATCTATGTTAATATTCCACATCCATGAATGTGTTTATATATTATTTATTCATATCATAGGGAATGGAAAAATAATAAGGGTGTGGTTAAATTATCATTAAGGGTTATACATAACGGAAGATATCATGAGGGAATGACTAATATTCAATATGGTAGGTAAATATCTATAAACACATGTTATTTAGTCAATAACTTGAGAAAAAAATGAATCCAATGATATTATAAATTTAATAATCTCATGGATAAAAATAAATTAATTCATAGTGAAGGAAATTCAAAATATTGTATATCATGGTCTTAGACATCCTGATATCTTAACCATTAAGGATTTATGCCAGGAAATTTTAAACTTTGTATAGATATACAAAAAATAAATTTTAATAAGGGTGGAAAACTAGTTTTTATCATATGACATAATGATGCATTATGTGGATATCTATATCCTTGCCCCAATCATCAGTTCATGTCTAGTGTATTCCTCATATATTGAATGTTCAATTTAATTCATAAAAAATATTCTTTATCAATGTATATATGTATTGAGTATGAAATATCGAATACCAATATTTACCTTGTCAGTCAAATAACATTTGTAGTGAAAAACATATTTAAAAATGCTATATGGTTTAGAGAATAAAAATATCCATGAAACAAAGATTATATATATATACATATTTATGAGAAATATAATAACCAAGGATAGATGATCACATGAAAGTTGTTTTTTTAAGAGAAATTACATGACAAAATAATAATAATGGACAATAGATAGCCATTAATTAATTAGAAATATAGATTTTATAAAAAACTCATTTACATTGGAGAATAATATAAAGGTGAAAAAAACATTAAAATAAGTCTTCACTAAATATTTTTATATGTCAAAACATAGAAAAAATATAGCATAATTTAAATAACATAAAATGTTTATTCTAGTGTGAAATCTAATTAACAATACATTGTTTAAAAAAGATAACATTCCATTACAATTTTATATAAAAATTTTAAAATATAAATTTCAGAAAATATTAGAAATATTTACTTTTAAAACATTAAAAGGTCATGTATATCCTAAAATTACATTAATAAATCATTTAAGTAAATAAAAAGACATTATGAAATCAAATTATAAAAATAAAAATAAGAAAGAAAATTATACTCTATCAAAAGTGAATTATAATTTTTTTTAGTTTAATAATTTATTTTCTTGATTCATGTTGAAAATACAAAAAATATTTTCTTAAAATTTGGAAAATCGTTATATATCTAATGTGCGGCCTGATTCCATGTTTTTTGAGTTGGAAAGTTCAGAAAGAATTTTATGTTTTAATTACTGGTTGTTTCAGATAATGTTCAGATATTTGGAATTGAAATATGAATTTTGGGATGCCTTAGT
The DNA here is from genome assembly GCA_963277665.1 of Viscum album. Taxonomy (NCBI): domain Eukaryota; kingdom Viridiplantae; phylum Streptophyta; class Magnoliopsida; order Santalales; family Viscaceae; genus Viscum; species Viscum album. The sequence goes on from OY728130.1 coordinate 1,168,555,650, forward strand.
GTATTGTTTTTATAATTGGATTAAGTCTCTAAAGGTTATTCATAGGTTTCAAGAGTGTCCCATGGGTTCGTGACCCAAAGTTGATGTTTTGGAAAAGTGCATCTTACGGTGCACAGTTGGTGCACAATTAGTTCTAATCATGTGACCTAACTATGTGACACCATTTGTATAGACACATGAGTGGGGAAACAATGTATTGGGTTATATGAAATCATGCTGGTGTCTACTATTAATTACAGACATGTTTCATGATTTGCGCACTATTTTTTAAACCATGTGATAAAATTGTGCAAGGTGGAGCTATTTGAGGCATTGCCAACTGCAAAATTGGAGCATGAGTTAGCCAACCATATGACCAACTCATGAATCAAATTAACATGGGTGTAATTACCCTTATATTGTATGATATTTAAGAGTTAATCCTTTTATTCAATTCTATTATCCCCTTTATTGAGAATACCTCTCTCCACTCCCTCCATTCTTCAAACCCCATTAATAGGGTGTTCTTTGTGGTCTTATAAAGATAGTTGAGGTATTATTTCTCCTATAGTATCCTCTAATTCTCTTCTCCTACAAAATTTCTTAATTTTTGGTTCCCTAGTTTGGTATTTCAATTATGATTCCACAAATTCATGATGGAATCATATATCAGTGATGGGTTATTTTTTTTCCTAGGATGAGGGTGACCTTGGAGGCCATAACAACTTCACTGCATGTCATTTCATTTAGGTATGTAGTTACGGATAATTTTAAAATCATAAATTCCTATCATAATTTTTAGGAATTTTTTTTTTGTTTTTATTTGGTATTATGCCTAGTTCTAGGTAAGAGATTTTTCACTTCTTTTTAGAGAGTTGTGGGTCATGATTCTAGTGTGACAAGATTATCCCATTAGGTTTTGAGCATTACGACTTTATAGTTTATATTGTTTAATTGTTTATAATTTCTTGAGTTTATTTAATTATTTATATTTTTATAATAATTATTTAATTTTATGTTTATTTGCTTAGGATTTGTGACATCATATGTCTTTGATGATCTTTTATTACCCTCAACAAATACTAAAATCCTAGGAAAATATGATAAAAATACAATGAGTTAAGTGATTTATCTTACTTTCCCTAAAGCTTTTATTAATGTTTATGATATTTTATTAATTCATGGGATCACCATTATGTTAGACACCCCGTTTGTTGAATTTATTAAATAAAATGATTAATTAAATTAAAAATTTAATGGATTAGTCTAGGCGGTCACTAACTACACATGTGTTCCATCCTCATGTCTTAGACCCAAAAGGATGTGGCATAACACCTTCAAACATTGAGTTGTCTCCAAATCTCTTTGAAGGTGTGGCTGAACATGATGAGACATGTTATCCATCATACAAGCATATGTGGACATAAATTAGGAAAACAGGGGCCAAGATGGATGAGTAGACCATCCCAGATAGACCAGGAGCATTGATATAGGACAAGATCTATCTCATGACCATTGCCATTGTGGAAAACCCCATGTGTCTAGTAAGGACACACTACACTTTTCACCATGCCATGGGATTTGAAACCCCGGTTCTTTGGGTTTTGACTAGAGATCATGACTCTGCCTTGGAGGATACCATGAGATATTCCTCTACACATGTATCATTTTCAACGACTGTTAGAAGGATTCACATAATTCCATTCAGAACATGAGGATATTTTAAAGGATACATCAATATGTATTTACCTAAGGGGCCCCAATGGGTACCTCAACGATTAAATAACCATTTGTAAGTTCATCATGGTTCTAGGTAGAGATAATAATGGTTTTCACCATTGAACCGTTACTGGACATTTAATCCCAAGAGTAAGTGGATATATATATGCTTTTAGGATTTCATTTATCCTTATGCTCATATTTATACATTAACTAGGTTATTATTAATGAAACAATTATTTCACGAATTGATTCTTCATACTCGTAAAGGGGGTCATCATATGATGATATGTAATGATATGAGAGGATTTCAATGTGGGATAATTTCCCCCAATGTGTTGTTCAAATCCATAAGTATTTATGATGATATCCTGAAAATGAGGCATATGATACTCCCTTGTATTGGGTGGAGGAACCATCAGTGAATTACCATAACATGTCTAGGAATATCCTCTTGAGCTAGTTAGTGATGGATATCAATATATTATATCATTTCATGAGTGTATTTCAGATATATCACAAAAGTTACATACCCCTTAGAGATAATTGTTAGGATGGTATGTGGCTGAGTATGATATACTCTATAATACAAAACGTAGGATCGAAATAAGAATGATATTCTTAAATACAAGAGAGGGGTGAATTGTACCTGTGAAAAATTACCTTGGGAAATTTTTAGGATGGTTATGATTAACAATGTGAAACAAGATAATTCAAAAGACCTCTATAAGTTCTAATCACTTGCTAAATTTCGGAAAAGTAATTCTGAAAATGAAACTTAACAAATGTTACAAAGATTAAGATTCTATCTTAAAGCATATAGAATCTAACTATATCATAGTACAAAGATAATGAAGTATAAGAAAGTTTACTTTCTTCAATAACAAAAAATGCAGCGAAAAAAAACATGTAACAAAACAAGTAACAAGTAATAAGTATTTTAACCCAATGATAATGGTATCCAACTACCTTGGATAAAGGTAACTTGAATTATAATTTCAAGAAATTCTGTCTTACCCACACCAGGGTAATCCATTGATATTAAGATCAAAGTCTATATTGTTATCCTCGCAAGCCCTAAACTATCATGTAGTTGGCACCTATGTCTTCCTCAGCATGGAAGCCCTCAACTTCAAGGTGTTGGAACCTCTGTCTTCCTATCCCCGGATTACCTTGACTGTACACACTAACAATCAGAGTCGCACGAATCAAATCTGCACAAGGAAAAGTTTGAACAAGCCGTTCAAAAATTATACACGAATCTTGAGAGTTGATAAGAGCCTCTCTCTAGAAATAACTTCAGTAAGTTCTGAGCACCAAAATTCCAAAATCCCTGAGCATGTTAAAATGAGATCTAGTTTATAGGTGAAGTTCTAACGGTCGACTCCCTCCTCCAAAAGTCATATTCTTCCTTGAATTTCAGAGGGACCTGTACACATGTCACTCAAACAACGGTTAGTCAATAAATAAAAGCACGACATCGTTTTGTAATAGAACAAATGTAAGCATAAGTAAACTGATATTCGAAATGGATTAGAAAATGATAGTTCAGAATGGAAAAGTTTAATGTTCATAATGGATGTAAAAAATAAATACGGAGTCTATAAACTTAAGAATATTCGGATTCTGTTTTGTAGGAATTCGGAGCCTGAATTCTGTAGAAATCCGGAGTCTGAATTTCAAAGAAATTCAGAGTCTAATTTCACTAGAATTAGGAACCAGAACATATGAATTTCGGAGTCTATGTTCATGATAATTTTGAGTCAGAACTCATCAGAGTTTGGAGTCTGAATTCCGAGACCTTTGAGTTAAACCATAGAGAAGTTTGTAATCAGAATTTGGAGTGGAACTTTATGAGAGTTTGTATCCTGAATCCAGATTGAAACTTCATGAGAGTTCGTATCCAGAATTCGGAGTTGAACTTCATTAGAGTTCGTATACAGAATTCGGAGTTTAAATTCATTAGAGTTCGTATCCAGAATTCAGAGTTAAACTTAAATAGATTTTGTATCCTGAATTTAGATCCTAAAAAAGAATGATTCATATCTAAGTATTGTACGATTCTGAGGTTTTAGATATGAATCCTATTTTTACACTTAAGAAAAATATTTATATGAACAATGAAAATAAGGCAGGGGTAAATTTACTTTAGGAATGAAATTTTCCTTATGGAAATAAAAAAGGTGTAAAATGAAATTTTCCTTAAGACAATGTGTTTGTGATTTTCAAAACAAGAGGAATGGTAAAGTCATAAGGAAACCTTGATGACTTATCAATCTCCCCCATGAATGAAGGAATAGAAAAATCTATAAGGAAAACCTTATTGACTCAACAATAATCTAAGTTCCAATGGCCTGATTACAAACTCATCAGGACCATTGACTCATACATCACACTAGATTACATATGGCTTCAGTACTATGACATATTTCACTATGTCATATATACATGATATCCACTTGATACATAGAATCATTTAATATATATGTATATATATTGGAGATGAGTATTGGTGATCATGGGGCTAGGAATAGTATCCCACTGTGGTGATGTATCTTGCTCAAAGGTATTTGGGTTGTTTGATGAAGCAGGTATGGTCGTTTGGGATCATGGATGCACGGATTGGCTGTATTACACATCTCCTGAGTGGCATGACATTTGGATAAATTCATTTTTCACCAGAGGCCTAGATGATCTGGAACGTGATTCCAAGGATTGAGTGTGAATTATTTCATTCATTTAGTTCTATTTTTCTATGGCCAATATAAGAAAGTTAATGGGAATTCACTTATGAATAAATCCATGTTACAACTATTTTTATCTATACATTTTTCAGAAGATAGTTATTAATAATATTTTTATCCTAATGACTATATCACATATATACATAATGAATTTACTAGCTCTTTATAAGACCATGTTTATGGTTTCATAATGATTTTTGTACTCACACCATTCTCTATCCGTTATTGCATTGGGTTACCAGAGAAGATGATCACTATTTATCAAACATATGTTGAGACGAGGCCAGAAAATGATTGAATAGGATGGCTGATATATGTTCATGGAGTTAGGTATGTGGTATGCCTCAGTGTGGGTAGTTGATACTTCTAATTTTAGTGGTTTTTCATTTATTTAACCAAATATATATGGTCATACCACTAAGCAATCAGTGTTGCATGCATTCCATTATTATTTGTTCTTTTACTACACTTCATACATATTGATATAATGAATTATAATGATTTATTCCACAGTCTTATTATTTACTACTATGGATGATGTTTTTTTATATTTTCTATTTTTATTACTATAATATGATGGAATTGTCTCCCCATGGACACATGCTTGGCCTTTGTTCCTTATTGGTAGCATTTGGCATTTGTGGAGGCTACCTTGTGGCTTTGAAGAAAACTGGATTGGCTATTTTTCATAGAGTGATCCCAACATAGATTTTACAAAGTGGCATCATAGGAGTTACTTTCACATTTCATTACCATTTTAGACATGGTATATAGTATTTTTATGATTTTGTCAGATCCTCTGATGGATCTTCGACTGGTGGGTCATGAATAATTATTCTAGTAAGAGGTTCATGTTGTAATTATTATGGGATTTACATTCATGATATGTGATTTTATATTGAGTATTATTTTTTTACTTCTAGGGATTTATGTGTGATATATATTTTATAATTTTTTTGCATTTAAATTCTTTATCCCATTAGAGAGAGGATTTTGATTGATTCTGAATTTTGACTGATAGAGGGAAGGGGCATTTTTTCAGGCATTATATTTTTCACCCATGGTCCACATGATACAGGCCTTATAGTGTGTGATTTTTCAAAATATTGAGGAAATATATTTAATGTTTCAAAAAAATCTAAATATTGTTTTTCCTTATAGGTTATTGGTGGAATTTTTCTAATTTAAACTGACCTGTAGAATTCATTTATGGAAGGCCATGTGGACTATAGGATAATGTGTATTTATTATGATGACACTAATATAATACCCTCTTCACAAGAGGTGATGTAATTCCCCAAGATTCCACAGTACACTTCTCTTTGATTAAAACAGTAGCGTGTGTTGTACGCAACTTCGAGTTCTAGCACACCTTGACCAATCAAAGTAGTCGTTATGAATAGTAATACCCACTTTTTGAAATTTTATAAATTCTATCTCTCAAAATGGACTTCATTTTTGGATTCGGAATATCTAAATTAGGCTAGGGTGAAATTTTGGTACTTTTAGGATAACTTTTATATTTTGATGAATAGTGAAAATTACTAAATTTTAATTAAAACAACTTTTTTAATCAAAATAATTAACAGTGATAAATTATGAATTTTAGTGGTTATAAAGTATATCTAGAATATATTATTACAATTTAATAAAATTTTGGTCATTGTACATAATTTCACAATTAAACCGGACATAAACAAATGCCAATCTTTTGATAGTTATTATCTCTTAAAAACACGCTTTTTGTTTTAACAACGGGAATTAATTTTAAATTAATTTCTTCCACTTCTGTGTTTTGAATTTGGAAAAATGGATTCCATATTTAGAATGATGATTTCCAAATTTTGTAAATAGTTATCTTTTATTTTTAGACATTTTGAATAATTACTTCCGTAAATATTTTATTTACCATGGTTAAAGGGTAAATCCAGTAAATAAGGGTAAAAAATAATATTATAATAATATTAAATTACCCTAAAACATGTCCTAACCTTATTTGTTGATACATTTCCGACCATGGGAATCTTTGGGTCGATTTTGGGAACCCATGGATCCACTTGTAAGTGATAATGACACTTTATATTAATTAAGTTAAAATAAATAAATAAATGACTTAAGCATATATGTTTTAGAAAAATAATTTTTACATAAGGTTATATATGTTGGATTTTCGACTGTAAATATTAACTAGAAAGATAAAATTATTTCCTACATAATGGTAGTTTATTTAAAATTTTTAGACATTTAATAATTAATATTATTTTAGACACAATAATGATGTAGTATTTTCCTTATTAATGAAAGAATCAAATAATTGGTATTATAAATGATAAAATTAATATAATTTGAAAGTTTAGATGGCATACATTAATTTTATTGCATAATATGACATTATTAGATTTCTTAAAAAAATTTCTTTCGAATTAATAATGTTTTTAAGACTTTAACAAAAATAAATTATTTAATAGTGTCAAAATTGACAAAAAATAGTTTTTAAAACAAATATTATATTATTAATTGATATTAAAATCCTATAAATCTATGGTTCGGCCAAGAGACTTATATATTGATAGTTTTGTCATTAATAGACCACTTGGGGGTCTCTTGGATGTATATAGTATGTTTATTAACTATATAATATAAAAATAAAAAGTGACATGGTAAATGTTAAACTAATTACCTAAGAGTTAAAACTAAATAATAAGTTTAATTTAGTAACCCAAACCTATCTAAAATCTATTGTTTGAGTGGTTTTTGACCTATCCCCACCTTAAATTTTAACTAATACAGTTTGGAGCCATTATAAACCGAATATAAATTTATTATAAAATAATATTTCCAGCCTTTCCAAAGGTGCCCCTCACCCCTCTTATAAAAATGCACTCCCCCTTCTCATTAATTTACACATTCAAAGCCTTTTAGATCTTCCAAACCCTGACCAAATACTCTCTCAACACTCCTAACTTCAACCTAGAAGCCTTAGTTTGTTCAAAAATCCAACCTAGGGAGCCATTTTGATCAAATCAAAAAGAAGAACTAGAAGAAAAGGTAATGATTTCACCACCGTCTTTCAAGTTTCTTTCTTCTTCCACTTATTATTTCTTTGTTATTTCCATTCTAAAATTATAAATCCAGTATCTTCTATATACTGTGATGTTATTATAAATATGGTACAACCATATTCAGTATTCTATCCATCCTTTTAATGACATGTCACCATACGTGCGTACGTACGACCTACCGTCTCCACGTTGTGGTGTAATTGTTATTCAATATATTATTATTTGGATGGGTATAATAATGATGTTTAATTTATGTAAATAATAAATATAACATGATAATGATTCTTTATATATGATATACCATCCCATTATATATTATTTTAATATCAGAATTAAGATATTGTCGCTCATGCGTACGTACGGATTACCGTCTCCATGAACGGAATGAGATTCATTTCCCATCATATCCATTCAAGACTAAATATCATTTAACAAATAAAAATAATTTTTAGAGACATGATATCATTTTGGATATGAATAAGATACATCCCATCCATAACAAATACGGCTTGCATAAAAAATAATATAAAGGATAACGAATCCGTTAACACCCGAAACGACGATAATACTAAGATATTATTAACCAATAAATGTTAAAAGATAAAATTTGATATCATATTAATGTAAATGATTCTTGTATAATTAAATAAAAATTATTTCACCATTATACAGGAGGTTAGCCTACAGTCGACCAAGGAAAATGTACTAAGTAAGGGGTTTGTTATCTCACTTTTAATTTCCGGATATTTCTGCTGTTCACCACTTATTTATTGCATGTGGTGTGTGTACTTCCCATGTTTGTATTCATTGGGTAATATAATTTAATTCATGGATATTTACATCGTCATTGTATGATATTTTATTAATGGGTGTATGTTTCTTAAGTTACCAAATCGATAAGGGAATTTGAAATTTTGATTTCCACTCATTCATCTTTACGCATACCTCATTGATTATTTTACTCCAAGATTATGGGTGGAATCACTATTCATTTTCTTATGTCATATTTTCAACTCTACTTTCTGTGGATATACATTTGATACACATAACAACTCCATTGATAAATTCTAATTTCATCAATATGAAATTGATAAGAGTAATTTTAACTCAATCTCCATTTATTGAGTTAAACATCTAATTCATTGGTGTTGTTTTTAGAAGAATATGTGTGAATGTCCTCTGATTGTTTTACACTAAATATCCAATCATATTGAGTGTAAATATATTTTTCACACATAATTATTTCTTTGATTTATCCTTAACCTAAGGATATAGTCTTTATATGAGATTTCATCTCAATTTACATTCCATTGAGACTTCTCTGATTGTTATACACAAAATCACTTTTATACGGTGTATATATTGTACTTTGACAATGTATATCATGAATCCCATTATTCTCATGATATTAAAAAAAATTTATTACCTAAATTATTTGTATTCAAGTGTCTCTCTTTTGGTTAAGAACTCTAACTAAAATATCATTTTTAATGTTTTAAAGATTTATTATTCTAAATATTTCTCATTAATGTCCATGTTTAAAAAATGGTTTTAAGGATTTATTTATATGGACATTAAAGTTTTCAAATCAAAATTCCTTTTAAACATTTCAAAGTGGTATGAGACACTTTGATACAAAAATCTATTTTAAATGTATTCCTGATAAATAGTGTGACTTTTAAATGCTTTCAAGAAAAAGTGGGATATTTCTCTCAATAGTATGATTATTATTTTAATATTTGTCAATATCCTTAATTATTCTCTATTGAGGTTAATCTAATACAATTCAATCTTCCATATTGTATTTAATGAGTTATGTTTGACTGTGGATGTGCTATTTTTATAACATTCATGGTTTGTGGTTAAAGTATTGACATTGCATATGCTAGTTTTAATACGAATGTTTATGTTATGTTTATACCTGTTCATATGTGGAATGCATTGGACTTAGTAAGTGACGGGTGGAGCCCTCTATAGCTCCTCGATGCCTCGGTGGGTCTCATGAGAGAAACTAGTGTCTTGGCATGAGGCCTTGACAAAATATTATTTTTGGTCTTGGCACGAGGCCTTGGCTACGTGGTTATGATAGTCTGGAATTATGCATTCCATCATTATGAAAGTGGTTATTGATATTTCATGTGATTATTAGACTAGTAGAATATCCATGTGAATAAGTAAATGGAATTATTTCATTTTATCTTTTTTATATTATGCTGAAGTTCATGTTTAAAAGGATTTTGTTTTACTTATACAATGCCTTAAGTGTTTATGCTTATCTATGAAAGTTTCTGCTATATTGTTATCCTTAATGATCATCTGAGCTCACCCCTTTAAATGTTTTATTTATCCCAGGATGTGAAGAAGTAATTTATGAATGACCTGCAGGGATAGTATGAGGGGATATGAAGACAAGATGTTGTTGTAGTTTTTCTTTACCTTATGATGTAATGAAAGACCTATAAATATATCTAGTGTTTCCAAGAATACTAAACTAATTGGTCTTTCGAGACTTGATCCTTTGTGATTATGCCGATGTTATGTATTAATGCACCGACTCTGGGTAACTGGGTTTGGGGCGTTACAGTGGGTATCCGAAGAAGTTTAGTAAAAACCTTGGAAACTTGTTTTAGATAAACTCTGATTATAGCACATATCCCAAAGATAGACTTTGAGGATTAGTATAGGAGAACATACTAGAATTTTTGTATTATAGATATTTTGTGGGTTTTCCGAGGAATACATCCCTGTCTTTGTATTATAGATATTTTGTGGGTTTTCCGAGGAATACATCCCTGTCTAGATACGAGAAGGTATAGGCGACTCTGGCACAGATGTACCTAGGGGTAAAACCCGAAAACACCACTTTGAACTAGACTCGAACGGGAACTGGTGCACAACAACAGACCATGCTTCACTCTTGGTTATGACACTCCCGGGGGATATGCTTTGGTATATTCAAAAGATTAGTATAAACCATTATAAAGGGAATAAAAAAAAATTCCACTAAGAATATATGTCAGGAAATAGATAGTGGATAACCTAGATTTTAACATAGGGTACCCCAAGTTAGGATATATTGTTCAATTACCAGATTTTCCTATTATGTCTAATTTTTTACATTCTTATCAGATAAGTATTCAAAAACCATAATTTTATTTTATTTCTGTCAGTTAAAACACGAAGGGAGCAAGATCACAAACAACTGTTCTCTCTATTCCTAAAGAACTACTTATAGTTATTATCCAAAAGTCATGTGGAGATGATGTTGAAACTTTTTCAAATGACCAAGTTACAGGAAAACAACTTTATGAGACATCCAATACCTCTATCATTGCACGATTATTTCAAGGATCAAGTACCGAATATGGGATAATATTGCGCTCTCAACTTTCTTACCACACAAAGCGTGGGATGTATCATCAGGGTATTTTCAAATTCTTCAATTTATCTCAAAATTACGATGCAATAAATGATTTTATAGATGCTGTAGAAGAGGAAGACCTTCGAGAAGCCTATATGTATCAAATTATATATCTATGTCTTTTGGGACATACAAAAATTGATTTACCGAAGCCTTATTTTGAAATATTTGAAGATGAATCAGTAAGAATTTTTCTAAATAAACATGTTAAAGACGATGTCTCAAAATTATATATAAGAAATACCTATTTTTTATGATGCATCGATGCTTCCATCGATATAATCCAAGATGGATGAGGAGTCTTTGGGTAAAGGAAGTCGATGATTTTGAAAAATTCCTGAGGTACCATTGTGACACATGAACACATTCTACCAAAAGGCAATTTCTCCTTGTCTCTCCAGAGTTCATAACGTGTTCCACATATCACTAGTGACAAAATACATGCCTGACCCAACGCATGTACTCACCTATGAAGAATTAGAACTGGAACCCGATCTATCTTATTGTGAAGAGACTATCAGAATTATTCATACCAAAGATCATGTGTCGAGAAACCGGATGACTTGTCTGGTAAAAGTTCTATGTAGAAATCATAATATGGAAGAGGCAATGTGGGAACCCGAGGAAAATATGATATAGAACCTATGTGGAAATAAATGGATGGTGAAATGTTTTAAAGTGTTAGTGCTCTTTATTGATGGGATTACTTTGGAAGAATTTTCTCTTGTATGTGTAACCCTACAATTTATCATGTGAAAATGATATTTGAGGAAGAATTATCTTTTCTCTTGTGGGTATAGTTATAAATAACCATTTGGTCTAAAATGATAATTGGGCTCGAGGAAATTACATGTTATTATATTTTGGGATGAAAATTCAAGGTATGAGATAACATTTGTGGTTAAATTATGTTATGGTTATTTTGAGGAATTTATCTCATTTTGGTAATATTATAAAATATAGTTTTTGAAAAAGGACAACACGTAGACCGTGTGAAAACCCGTCGCGTCGGACAAAGCTGTTGGAATCGAACCCACAACCAAAGTGCGATTGGGATTTATCACCTACCACTGGACTAGGTGAAGTTAATGGTTAATGTGACTATTATTTTTAGTTAAATGATTTTATTGATTAATAATAATTTGATTTGGGATCTTATGTCTTAACAAATTAATACCCTTAGTATAGGAAAATGATTTGGTGATTAAGTGATAAATGTTATTTTGGAGGATGTTCACTTTTTTGGGAACACTATATGCCCAAGGAAAATAGAATACTATGGGATTTCATTTGATAAGTAATGGTAGATTTTTTATCTATGTTTTTGTTGTGCATTTATAGTGACTTGGGTTATTTATGGAAATAATTAACCTATAATAGAGAATATGTGATTAGATTAATTACTTTTATGTATCTGACTTTAAAAGTAGTTGATGTCATTTGGAGATACAATTTAACATTGAAGACTACATAACCAAATTCTTCTAAGTTTTGGGTTTCAATATTATTTTGGATTATATTGAAGGATTTTAATGACAATTGTTTATTGAATAGAATCTATTTAACTTTGGGGTATTGATTTTAGAAATTATGATTAATGTTTTTTTCTCTAAGGAATATACTTTTGGGGGATCATCATATATTATAATAACTGTTTTGGTTTTGATTAATCTCTAAAGACAGGGTAAATATATACTTTATTTTTCGTGGATCATGTGATTCTATAAGAAGTTTATTATAACTCTTCTAGTGTGACCAAGTCTTCTGGAATACTCATTGTTTAAAAATGATTTAGTAGTAGAAATTTATTAAAGAATGAAACTTTACTTAACATTTAAGTATATCTTTTTATGTTCTTAGTCAATCTCAGAAATGAATTCCTCATCTTTATGTAATATAACTTAAAATTAAAACAAATGTTGTCTGTTTACTTTTCATACTGGGAAACTAATTACTATTTGTCCCATCACAAGTATGTGGTTTTCTTGTTGTTAGCTTTCTCCTGATAATGTTTTCTATCCCTCTCCATCAGAACTTGACACTTAGTTTATCATCCACATCCGTGTTTTTATACATGGAATCCTAGTATAGGTTATCTCAGGTGACATTTGTACTTCTCTTTATTTCTTTTAAAGTGATAGTTTTATTGAATCTTTTTCCGATGTGGGACTTTACATTATACTCCAAATCCCAATTTTAAAATTTGCGAGGATGCAATTTGTTGAATGAGGGGAGAATTTAACACCCCATGCTTCCACGGTACACATCTCTTGGATTAAAACAGTAGTGTGTGTTGTACGCAACTTCGAGTTCTAACACACCTCGACCAATCAAAGTAGCTGTTATGAATAGTAATACCCAATTTTTGAAATTTTATCAATTTTATCTCTCAAAATGGACTTCAGTTTTGGATACGTAATATCAAAATTACCCTAGGGTGAATTTTTTTTACTTTTCGGATAACTTTTATATTTTGATGAATAGTGAAGATTACTAAATTTTAATTAAAAACACCTTTTTTAATCAAAGTAATTAACCATGATAAATTATGAATTTGAGTGGTTTTAAAGTATATCTAGAATATATTTTTTACCATTCAATAAAATTTTGGTCATTGGACATAATTTTACAATTAAATCAGACATAAACAAGTGCCAATCTTTTGATAGTTATTATCTCTTAAAAACACGCCTTTTGTTTTAACAACGGGAATTAATTTTAAATTAATTTCGTCCACTTCTGTGTTTTGAATTTGGAAAATTGATTCCATATTTATAATAATTATGTCCAAATTGTGTAAATAGTTAACTTTTATTTTTAGACATTTTGAATAATTATTTCGGTAAATATTTTATTTACCATGGTTAAAGGGTAAATCCGGTAAATAGGTGTAAAACAATAATATTATAATAATAATAAATTACCCTAAAACATATCCTAACCTTATTGGTTGATACATGTCCGACCATGGTCATATTTGGGTCGATTTAGTGACCCCATGGATCCACTTTTAAGTGATAATGACACTTTATATTAATTATGTTAAAATTAATACAAAAATGACATAAGCATATATCTATTAGAAAAACAATTTTTACATAGGGTTATATATGTTGGAGTTTCAAATATAAATATCCATTAGAAATCTAAAACTATTTCCCACAAAATGGTATTTTTTTATAATTTTTAGACATTTAATAATTAATATTATTTATGACACAATAATGATGCAATATTTTCCTTATTAATGAAAGAATCAAATAATTGTTATTATAAATGTTAAAATTAATATAATTTGAATGTTTTTATGACATACATGAATTTTATTGCTTAATATCACATTATTTTATTTCTTAAATGAGTTTGGTTCGAATTAATAAAGTTGTTAAGACTTTAACAAAAATCAATTGTTGAATAGTGTCAAAATTGACATAAAAGAGTTTTTAAAACAAATATTATATTATTAATTGATATTAAATTCGTAAAAATCTAAGGTTCGGCCATGAGACTTATATAATGATATTTTAATCATTAATAAACCACTTTGGGGTCTCTTGGATGTAAATAGTATGTTTATTAACTATATAATATAAAAATACAAAGTGACATGGTAAATTTTAAACTAATTAACTAAGAGATAAAAATAAAAGATAAGGTTAATTTAGTGACCCAACCCGGTATAAAACCTATTAATTGAGTTGTTTTCGACCTATCCCCACCTTAAACTGTAAATAATCCACTTTGGAGCCATTATAAACCTAAAATAAATTTATTATAAAATAATATTTCTAGCTTTTCCAAAGGTGCCCCTCACCACTCTTATAAAAAGGCACTCCCCCTTCTCACTAATTCACACATTAAAATCCTTTTGGATCGGCCAAACCCTGCCCAAATACACTCTCAACTTCCATCACTTCAACCAATATGCCTTAGTTTGATCAAAAATTCAACCTAAGGATCCCTTTTGATCAAATCAAAAGGAAGAACCTGAAGAAGAGGTAATGATTTCACCGCCCTCTTTCAAGTTTCTTTTTCATCCACTTCTTTTTTCTTTTTTATTTCAATTATAAAATAATAACTCCAGTATCTTCTATATACTGTTATGTTATTATAAATATGGTACAACCATATTCAGTATTCTATCCATCCTTTGAATGACATGTCACCATACGTGCGTACGTACGGCCTACCGTCTCCACGTTGTGGTGTAATTGTTATTAAATATATTATTATTTGGATGGATATAATAATGGTGTTTAATTCATGGAAATAATAAATATAACATGATAATGATTCTTGTATATATGATATACCATCCAATTATATATTATTTTAATATCAAAACAATGATATTGTCGCTCATGCGTATGTACGGATTACCTTCTCCACGAACGCGATGAGATTCATTCCCCATCTTATCCATTCAAGACAAAATTTCATTTTATGAATAAAAAAAATTTAGAGACATGATATCATTCTGGATATGGATAATATACATCCCATCCATAACAAATACGGAATTCATAACAAATAATATAAAGTAAAATGAATCTATTAACACCCGAAATGACGATAATACTATTATATTATTAACAATTCAATGTTAAAAGATCATATATGATATCATATTAATGTAAATGATTATTGTATAATTAGTAAAAATTATTTCACCATTATATAGGAGGTTAAACTACTGTAAACCAAGGAAAAAGTACAAATTAAGGGGTTTCTTATCTCACTTTTAATTTCGTGAGATTTCCATTGTTCACCACTTATTTATTGCATGTGGTGTGTGTACTTCACATGTTTGTATTCATTGGGTAATATAATTTAATTCATGGATATTTACATCATCTTTGTATGATTCTTCATTCATGGGTATATGTTTCTTAAGTTACCAATTCGATAAGGGAATTTGAAATTTTGATTTCCACTCATTCAGCTTTACGCACACATCATTGATTATTTTACTCCATGATTATGGGTGGAATCACTATTCATTTTCTTATGTCATAATTTCCACTCCACTTTCTGTGGATATACTTTTAATACACATAATAACTCCATTGATAAATTCTAATGTCATCGATATGAACTTGATAAGAGTAATTTTAACTCAATCTTAATTTATTGAGTTAAACATCTAATTCATTGGTGTTGTTTTTACAAGAATATGTGTGAATGTCCTCTGATTGTTTTACACTGAATATCCAATCATATTGAGAGTAATTATATTTGTCACACACAATTATGTCGTTGATTTATCCTTTACCTAAGGATATAGTCTTTATATGATATTTCATCTCAATTTACATTCCATTGAGACTTCTCTTATTGTTATACACCATATCATTTTTATATGGTGTATATATTGTAATTTGACATAGTATATCATAGATCCATTTATTCTCATTGTATTAAAATGTTTTTATTACCTCAATTATTTATATTCAAGTGTCTCTATTTTGGTTAAGAACTCTAACTAAAATATCATTTTAAATGTTTTAAAGATTTATTATTCTAAATCATTCCCATTAATGTCCATGTTTTAAAAATGGTTTTAAGGATTTATTTATATGGACATTAAAGTTTTCAAATAAAAATTCCTTTTAAAAGTTTCAAAGTGGTATGGGACACTTTGATAAAAAATATATTTTAAATTTATTCTTGACAAATAGTGTGAGTTTTAAATATTCTCAAGAAAAAGTGGGATATTTCTCTCAATAGTTTGATGATTATTTTAATATATGTCAATATCCTTCATTATTCTTGATTGATGTTAATCTGATACAATACAATCTTCCATATTGTATCGAATGGGTTATGTTTGACTGTGGATGTGCTATTTTTATACCATTCATGGTTTGTGGTTAAATTATTGACATTGAATATGCTAGTTTAAATAAGAATGTTTATGTTATGTTTAAACCAGTTCATATGAGGAATGCATTGGACTTAGTAAGTGACGGGTGGAGCCCTCTATAGATCCTTGAGGCATCGTGGGTCTCATGAGACAAACTAGTGTCTTGGCACGATGCCTTGACAAAATATTATTTTTGGTCTTGGCACGAGGATTTGGCTATGTGGTTATGATGGTCTGGCATCATGAATTCCATCATTATGAAAGTGGTTATTGATATTGCATGTGATTATTCGACTAGTGGAATATCCATGTGAATAAGTAAATGGAATTATTTCATTTTATATTTTCCATATTATGCTGAATTTCATGATTAAAAGGATTTTGTTTTAGTTATACATTGGCTTAAGTTTTTATGCTTATCTATGAAAGCTTCTGCTATATTGTTATCCTTACTGAGCGTCTGATCTCACCCCTTTCAATGTTTTATTTATCCCAGGATGTGAAAAAGTAATTTATGAATGACCTGTAGGGATAGTATGTGGGGATATGAAGACAATATGTTGGTGTAGTTTTTCTTTACCTTATGATGTAATGAAAGACTTATGAGTATATCTATTTTTTCCAAGACTACTAAACTAATCGGTCTTTCGAGACATGATCCTTTTTGATCATGCCAATGTTATTTAATAATGCACCGACTCTGGGTAACTAGGTTTGGGGCGTTACAGTTGGTATCAGAGGAAGTTTAGTACAAACCTTGGAAACATGATTTTGATAAACTCTGATTAGAGCACATAGCCCTAAGGTAGACATTGAGGATTAGTATAGAAGAACATACTATAATTTTGTTATTATAGATATTTTGTGTGTTTTCAAAGAAATACATCCCTGTTTGGATACGAGCAGGTAGAGGAAACTTTGGCACAGATGTACCTAGGGATAAAACCTGAAAACACCGCTTTGAGCTAGACTTGAACGGGAACTGGTGCACGACAACGGGCCTTGCTGCACTCTTGGTTATGACACTCCTGGGGGATATGCCTCGGTAAATTCACCATATTAGTATGAACCATTATAAATGGAATAAAAAAATGCCCCTACGAATATATTTCGGGAAATAGATAGTGGAGAACCTAGATTTTAACATAGGGTACCCCAAGTTAGGATATATTGTTCAATTACAAGATTATCCTATTATGTCTAATTTTTTTACATTCTTATTAGATAAGTATTCAAAAATCCTAATTGTATTTTCTTTTTGTTAGTTAAAACATGGATGGAGCAAGATCACAAACAACTCTTCTCTCTCTACCTCAAGAACTAATTACAGTAATTATCCAGAAGTCATGTGCAGATGATGTTGAAACTTTTTCAAATGTCCAAGTTACATGAAAAAAAATTTATGAGACATCCAACACATCTAGAATTGCACGATTCATTCAAGGATAAAGTACCGAATGAGGGATAATATTTCACTCTCAACATTCTTACCACGCTAAGAGTGGAAAGTATCATTAGGGTATTTTCAAATTTGTCACATTATCTCAAAATTACGATGCACTAAATGATTTTCTAGATGCTGCAGAAGAGGAAGACCTCCGAGCAGCCTATATGTATCAAATTATATATCTATGTCTTTTGGGACATACAGAAACAGATTTACCAAAGCCTTATTTTTAAATAATTGAAGATGAATCAGTATGAATTTTTCTAAATAAACACGTGAAAGAAGATGTCTCAAAATTGTATATAAGAAATACCTATTTTTTTATGATGCATCGATGATTCCATCTATATAATCCAATATGGATGAAGAGTTTTTGGGTAAAGGAAGTAGATGATTTTGAAAAATTCCTGAGGTACCATTGTGACACATGAACACATTCTACCAAAATGCAATTCCGCCTTGTCTCTCTAGAGTTCATGATGTGTTCCACATATCACTAGTGACAAAATACATACTTGACCCAATGCATGTACTCACCTATGAAGAATTAGAACTGGAACCCAATCTATCTTATTGTGAAGAGCCTATAAGAATTCTTCATACCAAAGATCAAGCGTTGATAAACCGGATGACTCATCTGGTAAAAGTACTATGGAGAAATCATAAGATGGAAGAGGAAATGTGGGAACCCGGGGGAACATATGATGTATAACCTATGTGGAAATAAATGGATGGTGAAATGTTTAAAAGTGTTAGTTCTCTTTATTAATGGGATTACTTTGGAAGAATTTTCACTTGTATGTTTAACCCTGCAATTTATCATGTGAAAATGATATTTGAGGATGAATTATCTTCTCTCTTGCGGATATAGTTATAAATAACCATTTGGTCTAATATGATCATTGGGTTTGAGGCAATCACAAGTTATTATATTTTTGGATGAAAATGAACGGTATGAGATAACATTTGTGGTTAAATTTTGTTATGGTTATTTTGAGGAATTTATTTCATTTTGGTAATATTATAAAATATATTTTTTGAAAAAGGACAACACGTAGACCGTGTGACAACCCTCCGCGTCGGACAAATCAGTGGGAATCGAACCCACAACCAAAGTGAGATTGGGATTTATCTCCTACCACTGGCCTATGTGAAGTCCCTGGTTAGTGTGACTATTATTTTTAGTTAAATTATTTTATTGATCAATAATAATTTGATTTGGGATCTTATGTCTTATCAAATGAATACCCTTAGTATAGGAAAATTATTTGGTGATTAAGTGATAAATGTTATTTTGGAAGATGTTCTCTTTGTTGGGAACAATATATGCCCAAGGAAAATAGAATACTATGGGATTTAATTTGAAGAGTAATGTTGGATTTTTATTATCTATGTTTTTATTGTGGATTTATAGTGATTTGGGTTATTTAGGGAAATGATTAACCTATAATAAAAAATATGTGATTTTGTTTATTACTTTTAAGTATGTGACTTTAAGAGTAGTTAATGTTATTTTGAGATACAATTTAACATGGAAGACTACATAACCAAATTATTCTATGTTTTGGGTTTCAATATTAGTTTGGATTATATTGAAGGATTTTAATGACAATTGTTTATTGAATGGAATTTATTTAACTTTGGGTTATTGATTTTAGAAATTAAGATTAGTGTTTCTTTCTCTATGGAATATCCTTTTGGGGTATCATCAGATCTTATAATAAATATTTTGGTTTTGATTAATCTCTAAGTAAAAGGTAAATATATAGTTTATTCTTCGTGGATTTTTGATTCTATAAGAAGTTTATTGTAGCTCTTCTAGTGTGACCAAGTCTTTTGGAATAATCATCGTTTAAAATTGATCTAGTAGTAGAAATTTATTAAAGAATGAAACTTTACTTAAAATTTAACTATATCTCTTTATGTTCTTAGTCAATCTCTGAAATTAATTCCTCATCTTTTTGTAATGTAACTTAAAAGTAAAAAAAATGTTGTCTGTTTACTTTTCCTACTGGGAAACTAATTATTGTTTGTCCCAACACAAGTATGTAGTTTTCTTGTAGTTAACCTTATCCTGATCATGTTTTCTATCCCTCTTCATCAGAACTTGACACTTATTTTATCATCCATATCCATGTTTTTATACATAGGATCCTAGTATAGGTTATCTCGGGTAACCTTTGTACTTCTCTTTCTTTCTTTTAAAGTGATAGTTTTATTGAATCTTTTTCCGATGTGGGACTTTCCATTATACTCCAAAGCCCAATATTAAAAATTTCAAGGATGCAATTTATTAAAATATGGGAGAATTTAACACCCAAAGCTTCCACGGTACACTTCTCTTTGATTAAAACAGTAGCGTGTGTTGTACACAACTTCGAGTTCAAACACACCTCGACCAATCAAAGTAGCCGTTATAAATAGTAATACCCACTTTTTGAAATTTTATAAATTTTACCTCTCAAAATGGACTTCATTTTTGGATTAGGAATATCGAAATTATCCTAGGGTGAAATTTTTGTACTTTTCTAATAACTTTTATATTTTGATAAATAGTAAAAATTACTAAATTTTAATTAAAACAAAATTTTTAATCGAAATAATTAACCATTATAAAATATGAATTTTAGTTGTTTTAAAGTATATCTAGAATATATTTTAACCATTTAATACAATTATGGTCATTGTAAATAATTTCACTATCAAACCGGACATAAACAAGTGCCAATCTATTGATAGTTATTATCTTTTAAAAACACGCTTCTTGTTTCAACAACGGGAATTAATTTTAAATTAATTTCTGAAACTTCTATGTTTTGAATTTGAAAAAATGGATTCCATATTTGGAATCAGGATGTCCAAATTGTGTAAATATTTAACTTTTATTTTTAGACATTTTGAATAATTACTTCGGAAAAATATTTTATTTACCATGGTTAAAGGGTAAATCCGGTAAATAAGGGTAAAAAAATAATATTATAATAATAATAAATTACCCTAAAACATGTCCTCACCTTATTTGTTGATACATATCCGACCATGGGAATCTTTGCGTCGATTTTGGGACCCCATGGATCCACTTGTAAGTAATAATGACACTTTATATTAATTAAGTTAAAATAAATACAAAAAATGACATAAGCATATATCTTTTAGAAAAAAAAATTTTACATAGGGATATATATAATGGAGTTTAGAATATAAATATTAATTAAAAAGATAAGAAGATTTCCTACATAATGGTATTTTATTTATAATTTTTAGACATTTAATAATTAATATTATTTATGACACAATAATGATGTAGTATTTTCTTTATTAATGAAAGAATAAAATAATTGGTATTATAAATGTAATAATTAATATAATTTGAATGTTTTGATGACATCCATGAATTTTATTGCTTAATTAGACATTATGGGATTTCTTAAATGAGTTTGGTTCGAATTAATAAAGTTTTTAAGACTTTAACAAAAATCAATTATTGAATAGTGTCAAAATTGACATAAAAGAGTTTTTAAAACAAATATTATATTATTAATTGATATTAAATTCCTAATAATCTATGGTTAGTCCAAGAGACTTATATAATGATATTTTTATCATTAATAAACCACTTGGGGGTCTCTTGGATGTATATAGTAAGTTTATTAACTATATAATATAAAAATACAAAGTGACATGGTAAATGTTAAACTAATTAACTAAGAGTTAAAACTAAAAGATAAGGTTAATTTAGTGACCCAAACTAGTATAAAACCTATTAATTGAGTGTTTTTAGACCTATATCCACCATAAAATTTAAATAATAAACATTGGATCCATTACAAACCGAATATAAATTTATTATAAAATAATATTTCTAGCTTTTCCAAAGGCGCCCCTCACACTTCTTATAAAAAGGCACTCCCACTTCTCACTGATTCACACATTCAAAGCCTTTTGGCTCGGCCAAACCATGCCCAAATACTCTCTCAACTTCCCTCAATTCAACCTAGAATCCTTATTTTGATCAAAAATCCAACCTAATGATCCCTTTTGATCAAATCCAAAGGAAGAACCCGAAGAAGAGGTAATGATTTCACCACCCTCTTTCAAGTTTCATTCTTCTTCCACTTATTCTTTCTTTGTTATTTCCATTCTAAAATAATAACTCCAGTATCTTATATATACTGTGATGTTATTATAAATATGGTACAACCATATTTAGTATTATATCCATCCTTTGAATGACATGTCACCATACGTGTGTACGTACGGCCTACCGTCTCCACGTCGTGGTGTAATTGTTATTAAATATATTATTATTTGAATGGGTATAATAATGATATTTAATTCATGTAATTAATAAATATAACATGATAATAATTCTGTATATATGATATACCATCCAATTATATATTATTTTAATATCGAAATAATGATATTGTCGCTCGTGCATACGTACGGATTAACATCTCCATGAACGCGATGAGATTCATTCCCCATCATATCCATTCAAGAATAAATTTCATTTGATGAATAAAAATATTTTTTAGAGACGTTATATCATTCAGTATATTAATAAGATACATCCCATCCATAAAAAATACAGCTTGCATAACAAATAATATAAAGGAAAACGAAGCCGTTAACACCTGAAACGACGATAATACAAAGATATTATTAACAAATCAATGTTAAAAGATCATATATGATATCATATTAATGTAAATGATTCTTTTATAATTCAATAAAAATTATTTCACCATTATACAGGAGGTTAACCTACCATCGACCAAGGAAAAAGTACAAAGTAAGGGGTTTTTTATCTCACTTTTTATTTCGTGAGATTTCCATTGTTCACCACTTATTTATTGCATGTGGTGTGTGTACTTCCCTTGTTTGTATTCATTGTGTAATATAATTTAATTCATGGATATTTACATCATCGTTTTATGATCCTTCATTCATGGGTGTATGTTTCGTAAGTTACCAAATCGATAAGGGAATTTGAAATTTTGATTTCCACTCATTCGGCTTTACGCATACCTCATTGATTATTTTACTCCAAGATTATGAGTAGAATCACTATTCATTTTCTTATGTCATAATTTCCACTTCTATTTCTGTGGATATACTTTTTATACACATAATCACTCCATTGATAAATTCTAATGTCATCGATATGAACTTCATAAGAGTAATTTTAACTCAACCTCTATTTATTGAGTTAAACATCTAATTCATTGGTGTTGTTTTTACAAGAATATGTGTGAATGTCCTCTGATTGTTTTACACTGAATATCCAATCATATTGATTGTACTTATTTTTTTCACACATAATTATGTCGTTGATTTATCCGTAACCTAAGGATACGGTCTTTATATGATATTTCATCTCAATTTACATTCCATTGAGACTTCTCTAATTGTTATACACCAAATCACTTTTATAGGGTGTATATATTGTACTTTGACGTAGTATATCATGAATCCCTTTATTATCATGATATTAAAAAGTTTTGATTACCTCAATTATTTGTATTCAAGTGTCTCTCTTTTGGTTAGGAACTCTAACTAAAATATCATTTTAAATGTTTTAAAGATTTATTATTCTAAATCTTTATCATTAATTTCCATGTTTTAAAAATGGTTTTAAGGATTAATTTATATGGATATTAAAGTTTTCAAATCAAAATTCCTTTTAAAAGTTTCAAAGTGGTATGGGAAACTTTGATACAAAAATATATTTTAAATGTATTCTTGATAAATAGTGTGACTTTTAAATGTTTCTAAGAAAAAGTTGGATATTTATCTCAATAGTTTGATGATTATTTTAATCTATGTCAATATCCTTCATTATTGTCGAATGAGGTTAATATGATACAATAAAATATTACATATTGTATCGAATGAGTTATGTTTGACTGTGGATGTGCTATTTTTATACCATTCATGGTTTGTGGTTAAAGGGTTGACATTGCATATGCTAGTTTTAATACGAATGTTTATGTTATGTTTAAACATGTTCATATGAGGAATTCATTGGACTTAGTAAGTGACGGGTGGAGCCCGCTATAGCTCCTCGATGCATCGGTAGGTCTCATGAGACATACTTGTGTCTTGGCATGAGGCCTTGTCAAAATCTTATTTGTGGTCTTGGCACGAGGCCTTGGCTACGTGGTTATGATAGTATGAAATTATGCATTCCATCTTTATGAAAGTGGTTATTGATATTTCATGTGATTATTCAACTAGTAGAATATTCATGTGTATAAGTAAATGGCATTATTTCATTTTATCTTTGCTATATTATTCTGAATTTCATGTTTAAAAGGCTTCTGTTTTAGTTATACACTGCCTTAAGTGTTTATGCTTATTTATGAAAGATTCTTCTATATTGTTATCCTTACTGAGCATCTGAGCTCATCCCTTTCAATGTTTTATTTATCCCAGGATGTGAAGAAGTAATTTATGAATGACCTGCAGGGATAGTATGAGGGGATATGAAGACATGATTTTGTTGTAGTTTTTCTTTACCTTATGATGTAATGTAATACTTATGAATATATATAGTGTTTCCAAGACTACTAAACTAATCGGTCTTTCATGACTTGATCCTTTGCGATCATGCTAATGTTATGTAATAATGCATAGACTCTGGGTAACTGGGTTTGGGGCATTACTGGTGATGTGACCCTAATATTTCATAATGGGTACTTATGGTTTTTTTGGAGACACTGATATGCCTTTTAGGGGGAGTTAAACCCTAAATACGGACAGTTGGAGAACCATGTTAACCAATAATGATAATTACTAATCATAAGACCCTTTTGGTGTATCCTTTTCATGTGCATTTAGCTAATGATTCATTAAAAACTAAATTATGTTTTTCTATCTAAATTACTATGAAATTTTACTTAACCAAACATAAATTTTAGTTATCTTGTCATATTCTATAGTACTTTGCTAGTAGTTATCTAAATGTTTATTGTTATTTTGAACCAGAAGATTGTACTACCATATATGGATTCTTGGTGAGGATCATATTATTAACATTCTTATACTTGAAAATGTGACACTCTATAGAGAAATAACATATGAAGATTCTCAAAGAGGATCCAGGACTAGTTGACTGATTCATGGAGGGTGATTCTATAAATGTTTATGGAATTTGAATTATCCCTAAGTTATAATTTAGCAAAGGGTTGCACTTAAAAGGTTTTCCAATTAAAAATTAAACAGTTAACAAATATATAATTTACTATAAAAAACCTATATAATTTACCCCATGTTAATAAATTTTGACCCACATAGGTTTATGATCTCTTTACATTCCTTTTTACCTCATTTAGGGGAGGTTGTCAGGCACATTTGTTTCCCTGTTATGAAAAAGGATTGATTGAGAAAGGTGGTATAATTAGAGTCCCTTAGATTCAACAATGATCCTTATAAGTAAGTGTTGATTTTCTAAGGGAAGAATATGAGAGTTGTTTCCTATAGTCTATGGATTCCTATAGTGGCTGTGATCTCATTTAATGCCTTAATTTAGTATAACAACACCATGTGATGGGAGGTTATGGAATATATCTTAGAACAGTTTAGGTTCTCAATTTGAAATTATTGTTCCAATGGAAAAACTAGTAAGTTATGATATATTTTATGTATATTATAGTCATCTTGGCCAGGTAATATTAAACTCATAAGAGCATGATTCAGGTGGTATAAGTATTTACACGTATTGTGTTGGGTGACTTTGCTTTACACAAGTTATGCATGGTGACTATTTATAATAGAACATGGTTGAATGAATGGGTGTATGCTGAGGATCGATGGTTTTGAATATAATTCTTATCGGTATATTGCCTCAGATATTTGGGTTAATTAACATAATTTTCCTATGTTGAGGGATAACATGTAAATGAACTAGGTTCCCTATAATGGTAGACCCAATGGTTTTCCTTGACAACCATTTTTTGGAGATGTAATTTCAAGGGTAAGTTAAAGGTAAGTGAACTTTTTCTTGGAAAGACCATGGCTTAGTAAAAGTGACACCTGATGAACGGATGAGTCCTCTAAGGAATTACTTTAGGTCGGTGGCCCCGATATGAGTTGAAAAAATGGATAAGTGTACATAAAGAATTTCCATGGTATTATAAAGGGTGATAGGTGGAATTTTTATTTTTACACAAGAATGAGTGAGTTTCTAGCTACGTTAGTCGTTATATCGAGATATAGATGATGCAGGGGAAACAATGATTGGGAAATCATTTTTATTGTTTAGTGACAATGATTACCTTAAAGTGGGAGTGGTGTTTTGGCCTCTATTTCATGAACCTCATGTGAGGAGGGTCATGTGAGGAGAGACCAATTATTTTTTGGTCATTTTGGATTTTCGATTCCATCGAATAAATGGAATTATTTCCTACCTTATTTCTAATTAAATGAAAGGTATTTGTTTAAATAGGGAAATATGAGGAGTTTGAAGATATTCTTCAGGAATAAAGATTTTGTTCCCATCCAAGGTGTTGTATATAGATTGTTCCATTATTTGTTGTATGGAATTGTGATAGAATTTTATAGTGGATGGATCTATGAAAAAACGTCACTAGAAGTTGGTTATAAGCATGTTGATCAGGAATATAATGATTTCAATGTGCCTTGGGATAATGTAATAGATATCATGTTCATGTCACAAGTAAACAATAGAATCCGATCACTTCAAAGAAAGTATCCCGGTGGTGGTTGGAATGAGTTCTCTAAAATATTTAGATGAGGTCAGTGAGGAAACTCATTGAGAGTTTTAATGGGGTTAGATAGGTGTAGAAAAAAGTCTTGTTGGATCTTTTCAATGAAAAGATTACACAACCATGTAGAGTAAAGTCAATTTAAATTTGAATATTTAGATAAAATTGAGCTATGTGAAAGTTGTCTTCATGTGTGACTGGGTGTCTCCTGCTGACAGATGTGCAGGGATCTTTTTTAGGGTTCTAGAGGATTATTTTTACATGAAATTTTGATGGTTGGAGTAACATGTCTCATAATTGGAAATTTAAATATGAAACCTATGGCAGGGAGAAACATAGTTTGGTTGATAAAAATGATAACAGTTTGATCGTAGTTTATATTTTATAGGATTATGAGAGTTTCCTCATGATGTTATGATATTTTTTATGAGTGTTAGATTAGGTTTTCATAGGTTAATAAAGGATTTCTTAAAGGGGATCATGAAGGCCCTTTGGGAGTTTAGAACGTAATGTGGCTATTTGATTAGGAATTCACTTCTCAATTTACCTGGGATTTTCATTTTGATAACCACTAAGGATACTTGGGAATAAGAATTATTAATCTGGAAAGGTTTTAAGATTATTTTTTATGACCTATAATGTTTTAGAATGAATTTTATTTTTTCAATTACTCTACATGTAAAATCATGATTAGAGATAAAGAATGGAATTGTGAAGTGTTTGATTATTCTAACTGATGTTTTTAGACATAGAATGATTCATAGATAGTGGTTTATAAGATTAAAGTTTTTCTTGAGGGTTCATGAGATGAAGTTGTTGTTTTTTAAAAGTACATCATATCGTGAATAGTTGGATCATGATTAGTGCTAACCATATGACATAACCATGCACCCCAGTTTGTATGTAGGAATAGTTTATGAATCTATTTGGAAGGATATGGGAAATACTTTGGGTGTTTATAGTTAATTGAAAACATGTATCACTTTTGGCTTGTGGTCGGTTAAATTGTAAACCATAACTATGCGACATTGAGGGGTTGAAGGAAGGGCCAGTTTCATTGTCGGCACCCAATTTTGAAAATATTGGAACCAAACACCGATTCCCATTAAAAATGATAAATTTATCCAATTCCCCTATATGATTTAATGTTAATTACCCTATTTTATAAAAAAATTTCCCTCATGCGAGTCATCGCTCCAATCCCTTACTTCCTTTCTTCAACTTCCTTCAAGGGGGTGTTCTTGATATACATATAGGGAGATTTGGGTATGATATCTCCTATGGTAGAATCTATCTCCCTTCCACTACTTCCATTATTAGATATTGGTTCCTCAGTTTGAGATTTCGATTTAGATTCCACCACAACATGGTGGAATCAAATAATGATTATGGGGATATTTCATTTCCATGTAAGTGGGAGACTTGTGTAGTTTCATGCACTATTCCACATGTTGTTTCATTGAGGTATGTTTTAATGGTTGATTTTCAATGATTTTATGATTAACTAAAAACATTTGGGTAATTGTTTATATACCTTTAATAATGTATTATGTATAGTTATAGTTTGGGGTGTTCCATAGTAATTAATGATAATTTATACATGGTTCAAGTGTGATTATGTCAACTAGTGAGGTTTTTAGATTTATGAATTTAAAGTATATTTTTAAAATGGTTTTTATTTTATGAGATTAATTAATTCATTATAATATAATTATAATTGATTAATTTTTAGTTTTCTGGTTCCATTGAATGAATTCATATGAATCCCATGATCTTGTATGGTCTTTGAAAACTACTTCTAACACACACAAAATAATGTGAAGTATCCTTCTTTGGAAGGTGGTATATCATAATTTCTCTATGGAATCTATTCATTTTTATAACAATTTATGATTTTCTAGAATCTTTCACAAGGAATCACGCTTTTTCATTCAATGATTTAAAATTTTAATTAATAAATAAATTCAATTGATGATTATAGGGTTCACTATAAACCCCAGTGCACTAGCCTCATGGCTAGGGCCCCTGAAGGCTAAGACATAAAAATTTAGACTCTGAGTAGACTAAAGACTCCTTCAAAGGTGAGGATGCACCTAGTTTGGCATGTCATGACTTACATTGACCTAAATAAATAGAAAATAGGCATACATGGGCCTGGTTGGGTGCGTATACCTTCCCAGACTGACCTTTAGCACCATGAGGGGACATAATCCATATCATAACTATTTCTCTTGTGGGAGGACCCCATTTATTCTAAAAATATATTCATCCCTTATTAGGATTCCATGGGACACAATGTATTGGTGTATCAGGTGTTTACCATTAAATGTGACATTTTCTTGGGGGACCCCAAGCAGGATGCATCAGATCCTATACTATTTTTTTACATTCCTAAGAGGGATTCCTCTACTTATATTTTGACCTTGGGGATTCAATTAGAGATAAAACTATATATATTAACCATGGGGACCATATTGGGTAACTCATTTTTTGGAAGAACCTAAGAGAGTGAAATGTGGGTTTGGTTAGAGATGATATTGGGTGTCACCATTAAATCCATTCTGGACATTTAATATCTAGAAGTTGTAATAGTGTAGATTATCATAACAATTATTTAAATCTTATTTTCTTATTTATACTTTTACATAGTTATTGTTAACGCTACTACGATATATATAAGGGCTTCCTGAAACTCATCCCATGGGGATTGATTTGATGTGATGTCATTATGGGGATGCACTTAGGTACATCATAGTATGTAACTTATGATCCGTATTGTTTAATTTTTCCATTACCAAAAATTCCATTTGTCACTAGGATTCATCCCAACATACGGATTAAAAAGGAAAACTACGGAGTAAACCTATGAACCCCTCTTATATGGTGTGTCACATTGGATAGCTAGAAAAATTTGATCATTGGGATGCCAAATGATTCCTGGGTGGGAATGTTTCTCACAAGAATGAAATGATATTGACATCCCCAATTATTGACAATGATCCCCTTAATACAAGGCCTCTGATAATCTCTATTTTTGGGTGGACACACCATTACTAAACCGCCTAGAGTTTTTTGGGAATGGGTTGTCGAGCTAGTTATTGAATTATGATGAGTTATTTTCACGGATCTATATACTAATACTTAAATACATCTTAAGGGTCATCACCCTTAAGAATTATCCTTTTTCCAAAGTGTTTAATTCCTTAATATTAAGACCTAGTACTTTGATAATAAACTAGATTACATATGTCTTCGGTGGTGTTTTTTTCCTAAAAATCAACTTTTTTATTGTTAGATAGAACAAAATATACAATCCAACTAAGGGCGTTGTAAATGTTAAATACTAAGGGTATCCTAATATATAATGATATTTCATTCATTAGTTAAGGAACCAGTACAAAAAAGAGATGATGGTAGGATCTACAGGACCCTCTTTCTATCTAGAGAGTTTGCAGCAATGTTAACATCCCTCCAAGTATCGATAGTCATAATAATTAGATTGAAGAGCCTTCTATATTTCATGATATGGTATGATAGATCATATGGAGGACTCAATTTTCTTTAAATAAGTTCTACTAGTACATTATAATCAAATTCAACCACCATAATATTGATATTAAATAGATGGAACATGTGTAAACTACTTCCCATTCTCCTTGCATCAGTAAAAAGGGAATTTACCAACCCATAATATGTTATAAAACTAAATATAACATATCTTCTTCCATCCCACACAAGTCTACCACAAATCATATATCCTTACAATCATGAACCATCTACATTGAAATTTAATCTATATGAGGGAGGTTGAAACCTGACCCACATACCCATTATATTCCTTTCACTTGCATTTTCCTATGAAACCAAACAGGGAATAATATCTCATAGGGTATATGATTTACTTCAATGGGCTATAAGTTACCCAATATGGGACACCGTGGATCTCGTTCATGCCAACATAAATCATTAAGAGAGATGATTGCCTTATATTGCTCTATTTCATGTCTCGCATATGATCTATAATGTTGTAGCCAAAAACATACTAGAAGCCTACTTTTCAGATGAATTTATATTTGTAACATGGAACCAGGAACCTAAAAGAACATCCATATCATCCTCGTTGACAGAGGTTCCCATACCTTTTCTAAGAATACTCCAAATATACAAATCCCCATCTTGTTTAATGAATCAGTGCATAAGTGTTTCACAGATCGACAATGATAATCAGCAGAAACTAGATACAAGGGAAATCCAATTATTATGAACATTATCATCGGTAGGTATAGTATGGTTTCCAAGGATACCAACATGAATGTTCTTTTTCTAGGGAATTTACTAGTAGAATATACTATATTCTTACCCAACAGTTCTGCTACTAACATGCAAGGTTTCATGGTAGTCTATATTACAAATGCACCCTGATGAGGAACTCATGAAGGTGTAATGGTTTGGTTCCTCAACTAGAATAACATTCAGGATGATAGATTTATAGTGAGTCCAGAGTTTATAGATAATGAAGGAAGGAACAGTTCTCACATCTTAAAGGAATGTTTTCTGTACAGGTAAATATAGAAATAAGAGAGGGGCACTAAACCAGTTATCATCCAAAATCTTAATCTCCCTTTTACACACCACACATTGATTCATCTTTCCCTTGACCTCTATATTCTCAATTATATTTCAGATAATTCTAATTTATTTCCCATAATTAATTACGCAATATCTCTATTTTTCTCCAAACCCATTTTTCATAAACATTTTCCATTGGTTCTTTCCATCAATAACCTCTTATGATAATGTATAATTCATGATGTTCTTGAATTCTGAGATATTATGAAAGTTAATAACTCCTTTATAAATTGGTTTAACAATTATCTTTTATCTATCTTAGTGATACCTTCCACATTTATAGGTATTATAGAAGAATGAAATCATGATTTTCTCTATCTTATCAATTATAACTTTTGGTTCTTTTATAATAGAAATTTTGTTCATATGGATTGTGGTAAGAACACAATATACAATGTTGATTCAACCCCCAAATGAGAGGAACTTGTTCATCAATTTTGTAATCTGTTCTGTGATATGGTTGAGAATTCCTTTTAATACTTCTGTCTTTATTCTTCCCTTGGACATGGGAACCCCCAAGTATTATTTGGGAAGGTTTCATAATTTAATCCCTATTTCGGTTTGAATAATACTTCTACACTGGTATGAGTGTTTTTTTAATATATAGAATTTTCTCTTCGTATGATTATTCTTTTTCCCACATTATATTCCATATAATTCTATAATATTAATTGATCCTTCAATAAATTTCATCCTACCATTAAGGAAAAATAGGATATAATAATCAAATTTTAGATGGGAAATGATGTTATTACCATACCTATTTTTGAAAGGAAGGATTGACCCTTCATTCAACCCACATTTTAGATTCCTAGTGAGATAGTCTTGGGATATAATGAATAAATTTAGATAAATTGATCCACCTTTCCAAGGCCCCATACCATCTTTAAAAATCCCAACCCCTTCCCTATGAAAGAGATGGAAATCCACAATGTGAAATTGTACTAACAATCATGTAAGATATCCAACCACTAGACCCAAAACTTTTTATAATGGGGACAATAAATATCAATTAATGATTTTCATTTTTTTTCATATCAAACAGTATGATAATTTTTTAGATGATGGATTTTCTATACATGTCATCAACTACAACCTTGGAAATCCCTAATAACCCTTGAGTACTTTTCCCTTGAATGAAGCCATGTTTCTCCCTAGAAAAAAGCATAGGAATAAAGCAAATTTATCTTCTCTTCAAGAATTCGGGAAGAATTTTATAATTGAAGTTACATAGGAAAATAGTTCGATACTGACTTCTTGCTGAGGGATGATTAGCTTCCAGAACAAGCCCCACCATTAAGGAACTGCTTCGTCTATAAATGGGGATGACCTTGTTTGTTTAATGTTCAAACTTTCCAATCACTTTTTAATGGGTTAATTCATAGAACTAGAAACACCCAATGATTCTATATCCATTTGGACCTACATTCCAAAGGTAGGAGCTCATTAGTTGTGGACCGATGTGGCTTAAGAATTTTCAGTGTTCAAGAGGATGAGAGGTCAGGCTCATCACACCTTTTTATGGGGGGAATTATTTCCTACTATGGGAGTCTCTTATATATTTAAGTAATGATCACGAATCCTTATAAATTCAACGAGCATGAAAATGAGTTTTCCTTTAGATTTGGAAATCAATGATTGATATGTATGGGATTTAGAGAATATATTATATGTATATGAGGTTCTTCATGGATGGAGAATTATCTGTATGTATTAGATATTCTTAGTCAATGGTATCCTTCAATACATTATATAGAAATATCTTGGTCATTATGATGACCATACTTGTTTTAAAGCCACTCAGTTGGGCACTTGAAGTTTATTTTCATTCAGAAAGACGTGGAATATTTCAGAGTTAGGATCATACCCGCAGATGGTCTACCTACGTATCTTCATTAAAATGGAATGAGAAACAATATATCTAGATAAGAAAGATATAGTTTATGTCATATGGGATAGAAAATAATTAATTAATTATGGGCTTGAACCTTAGCAAGGATTCCTCTATACTCTACTTTTGAGGGAGAGATCAAAGTCCACGTAGTTCGGGTGATAAAATATGGGGCTTCTGCATGGTTAACGACCCAAAATGAGATGTCATGATTACTTTTACACTCTAATATCACGTGATTCATGCTCAGTGTGAGAAATAATAGGTATCAGTAAACCTGATGATTGTGCCATGAGAGACGTAGTCACAATAAATTATGTGGGGCTTACGTATGTATGACCGACCAAGTAGATTAAGACCTGGACATACTTCAGGAAAGAAGCCCAAGAGTAGGATCCATAACAGTATTTGTACTTTATGAATATTTGGATTTTTAACCTGAGGCTTACTCCTAAGGAGGACGCACAAATTATAGGGGACTTATAACATGGGGTTTACTCCTAAATAGGATGCCCAAATTAAAGGGGACTTATAACATGGGGCTTACTCCTGAGGAGGATGCCCTAATTAAAGGGGACTTATGATTGGTTATTATTCATGATAAGGAGGCTCAAATCAATAGAAATTAAGTTTGGGGCTTACTCCTGAGGAGGATTCCCAATGTTTATGGAAATTATGACTAGGTCTTACTCCTAAGAAAGAGGCCCAATGTTAAAAGAAAACTATGATTGGGACTTACTCCTGATAAGGAAGACCATGTTAATGGGACTTGAGGCTTACACCTGAAGAGGATGTCATAATTAAAGGAATCATGATTGGAGATTATTCCTGATAAGGAGGCCTGAACTAAGGGAACATGGGGTTTTCTCTTAAGGAGGATCCCCTAAATCAAAAGATATTATCATCTTAAAGGATGAGGTTATATAGAAAAAACCACTAGTCGTCGTGACATAATGCTTGTAGGTCAATAGGTTTTGGGAGAGGTTCACATAGAATTCCTTTCAGATAAAGAATCTAACAAAGGAACCATGCAATAAATGGATTTGAAAATGGGTTCGAGGGCTAATAAGTTAAAGAGGAGAGGTGAACATGAGAGAGGCACAAAAATGAAGTAGGTGCACAAGTTTTGGCCACACAAGTGTACTTGCGTGACATTGGTTCACCTGGGCAATGAAAAATCTATAGGGTAGTACTTGGGTGAGACTTAAATCAATCCTTTAGTATTATCCAATGATTTTTCCAAAAGGTTGGAATGCATGTTTCATCTAAATGGTAGGGCAGTGCACAAGTTTTTCCATTTTTAAGGAGGTCTGGACACTTAGGCGCGCAGGTGTTGATGAATTCTAAACAATTAGGCCTTATTCTTCTCCTTCATGTCTTCCATTATAGATAAAAAGTTACCTTAGAAGCATTCAGAATAGTTTGGTTGAAGAATAGGGCAACTAGATCTTGAAATTGACTTTTGGAAATTCCATCTTTGAAATGGGGGCCCACAGGGCCTATTTATAGGCCACCTTGCACCTTGGGAAAAAAACCAAATAGGGCGCGCAAGTGTGTTGTGCGACCCATAGGTGGCTCACAAGTGACTTGTGCGGCGCACAAGTAACTTGTGCCCCTCACTACAAATGGGATCCTAGTCCATGCCTTCTTCAATTTTTTTTATTTTCTTTAACGGGTGACACTCATTGTGCTTAAGGTATTCCCCTTTTCCATTCAATAGACTCGGTGATGAAAAGCAGCGTCAACAAAAGACCCCACTCAGAGTTGGATCCAAAAAGGAAAGAGGATCTGGCTCTGAGGTAAATCTGGAGAAATCATGGGTCTGTGGCAGTTTTCGATATCATGAAATCCATGTCGCAGTGAAACAAGTCATTTAAATAATGGAGCAAGAGAAAAGGTGTCATCAAGACTAGATCAGAGATGGATTGATGACCAATATCAGTGAATTTCAGGTTGTAGTGTCCCGAGATGAGTCTAATCATGCTGCAAAGCTGAAGGAACTAAAGTAGAAGATCAAGGAGAATATTTTCCAGTAGTTTCACCTTCAGCAAGAGCTAGATGCTGTTATTGGGGAGCTTGACCAGCTTCACAATTCATTGGAAGAAGTCCAAGAGGATTGTATAAAAGCCATCACATATCCCAAAGAACCACTTCTTCGATCTGAAGAGAGTGAATCTGGTCAAGAAAATGAACTTCATGTGGCCACTAATGAAGATGAGGATGCTGTGAAACAGATGATAAATAATGTTGAAAGTCTTTTTTAATTTCTTTATTTTATTGTTAATTGCACTTATTTTTACCCAAGACAATGGGACTAGTAAACATAGTTTGATTTTTACTAGGGTTATATAAATAACCCCACAAACATTTCATCTTTTAATTGCTCAATATTGCCAAAATCATAAAAAATGTACGTTTAGAAAGATGGGACTCGACTTTTGTTTAGAGTACCCTTTATTGGTTCCCAATTTAATAAGTACCATGTCTTTCTTTATTAGATGTTTAAAGTCATGCATGTTGGACTATAAAAAGTATAATATTTATGGTCGAATATCATTGACCGAATGGATGATATTGACTCAATTATTTATGATTTGTTTGGAAACATATTACCATATTCATGTATGGAGGGGGGAAATTTTAAACTATGACTTGAGAAATTTTGAATATGAGGAATGACATGGGAAAAGAGCTAAATGTCATTAGAGGAAGTCTTCACAAAGAATGAAGTTACCACTACTTGACAAACCTTTTATGGGGAGGAATTATGCATGGCCAACTAGGGCATATGTTTCATAGTAAAATAGTAGTAAATTTTGGCTGACAGTTCTGTTATGTAGACATCTTATGCAAGGCCACCTAAGGGCACATACTGCATAGTCAGACAAAAGAACTATCATAAATTTGACTTTATATTGCTAAAAGCCGAATAATGTTTTATAGAGATTCAAATTTTACAAATCATAGAGTCTACTTTATGGAGAAATGTACATGAATATGGAGATGATATTTCCAATCATAATTTTCAACGAATTGAAGGAATGTGAATTCTACAAAGGTCTGACCCAAACGTAGGAAAAAATTTATATGTGGGTTTAAATCATACGACTAAAATAGAAGATAGAAACATTATATGACATATGGTCAAGTGACCCAAGGTTATTTCATATTTCTCTGAACATACGGAGAATGAGGAAAATGTAAACCATAGACTTGAATACTTTCAGATCATGAGAAAGAGTATGGAACAAATATGTTAAGGATGGTAGTTTTTTTAGATCCCTACATATCACCGTTAAGACCAATAGGGGAAAAAAGTCCTCTCCTAAGAATTAATTTTCCAATACTTAAAAAAACCCATTATGGAGGTTGAATTATGTAGGGGAAACTGGAGCATATGCTTCATTTTAAAATAGTAGCATCTTTTGGCTGATTGGTCCGTTATGTAGACAACTTATGCAAGGCCACCTAAGGGCTCTTGATGCATAGTCAGGAAAAAGAACTCTCAGGTATCAGACATTTTGCGACCAGATGTCCAGAAAAAGGGTTATAGAGACCATGAATATTATTTTTATAATGGCGCGGCTGGGTCCTGAATTGAGATTCTGGATGTCACTACATATCTCATTAGGATGAGAATCAAGCCACACGTAGTTCTTGAAATACAGTTTAACGTTAGGCAAGACGAGAGCATGGAAGATATTATTTTAGGGTTGTAGAGCTCAGAACATAGTGAGGGAGACACATCATGCATTTGTTATAAACCTGATGTGAATAAAGACCAGTGTGTTCCATATCACACCATGTGCACATAGGGGGACTTTTCAGCCAAGGGACCAAAAGTGATGTTTGGGGTTACGCCCAAAGGCTCGGGGCTGGACTCAAGGAATTCTCGAGCGTTCCTACATATCCCTTGAGGATGGGAATCAAGCTGCACGAAGTTCTTGAAATTCCTTTTTACAGATTTGGTTCATACATATTAGGGGTAAAGAAGAATTTATGGCAATTATGGCTGAACCCCAGATTAATGACTTGGGTGTCACTACGTATCTCATAAGGATGAGAATCAATCCATACGTAGTTCTTGAAATATGACATGGTTAGAGACCATGTCAATGATGATTCCTCTCGAATGATGGTATCAAGGATTTTTGTAGTTCATTGTCATACAGGACAGAAGTGAAAATAGTTTAAGGTCATATGCCTGGACCAGTGCTATATTGTTTAATGTCTTGCAGCATGGACAATGGGGGACTGTATAGTTTAACGTCATATAGCTAGGAATATGGGATGCACATACTTTAACGTCATGTAGGATTAAAGTGAACCGATATGAATATGTTGGTTGATGGGGGATTCATGGATCAACATCATATGGGATGGAGGTGAATCGATGTGGAGATAGTGGTTTCGGGATTGAACCTCCAGAGGTTTCCTATATACCCGGCCTAGGAGTCAAGGATCAAAGTCTACGTAGTTCAATTGATATGGATTCGGCGATCGGGGTGTACTTGTGGAAAATTACCCAAAGATGATGTTGGGACATAAGCATGGTTAGTGGCCCAGAAAATATTTCTTGGTCGAAGCTTACTCTAAGCTCACATGAGTCATGATTAGTGTGAGAAACAAGAGGTAGCAACAGACCTGACGATCATGTCACGAGAGTTGAAACCAAGAAGGATATTGTGGGGCTTATGCATTGTTAGCTGCCCGGGGCACACATGGACACAGATTTTAAAAGACAATTGCATATGTGGCATTCACAGTTTAATGTCATGTGTCAGAGACATGGGGTGGTTGGCAGTTTAACATTCGATAGCTCGAACAATTCATAGTTTAACGTCATTTTGGACGATAAAGGGACACATTTTAACGTCATGTTTGACGATAGAGGGAGCTATGCAGTTTAATGCCCTTCAACAAGGAAAATGGGTGTATTTATGTTACAAGAAATACTTCTTCAAGAATCTTGCATTGGTTGGAGTTGTAATGAGTTCCCCATCAATTGAAATTAAAGAATAATCTCCATTGGAGTAAACCTTATGTATTGAGTAAGGTCCATCCAAATTTTTCTCAAGATTTGGAGGCTTCTTTCCCAGTATCATTTGGGTTCTAAGGACCAATTCTAATTCTCCTTGAATGAACTAATAAAGACGAACTTCTTTATTGAATGCCCATGCTATTCGATTCTGATGGACTTCTAAATGGTGTAGTGTGTACAATCGTTTTTCATTTAGTCGTTCAAATTCATCCAATTTCTTTTGAGATTGTTCATCTGTAGATAATTGATCAAAAATGGCGACTCTAGGAGAAGGTAGTTGGACTTTAGTAGGAAAGACTGTTTCTGTTCTATATACCAATGAATATAGATTTGATTATGTAACAGTGCAGGTAGTAGTCCGATAAGCCCAGAGAGCATGAAAAAGTTTATCAGGCCATAACTTCTTATCTTTATCCACCATATTTTAAAGTATGCTTGAAAGAGTCTTATTGAAATACTATACTAGACCATTGGCCACTATATGATACTGAGATGAATGATTGGATATGATATTTTATTCTTGATATAATTTTCTTACATCAGATGAACAAAAGTTGGTGCCATTATCCATCAATATAGTATGAGGAACACCAAATCTGGAAATGATGTCGGAATTGGAAAAACTAACAATTCATTAAGAACCAACTTCTTTGATAGGTATTGCCACTGCACATTTGGAAAAGAAGTTCAGTAGCAGTAAGAATATACTTAAACTACTTATTTGTAGCTGGAGGATAAGGTCCTACTATATCCATTCCTAATGTAGCAAACTTCTAGGAGTATTTATCCTTATGAAGAAACTCCGGTTTTTGATGAATGATATTGGAACATCATGGAAAGAATGACACTTATTAGTGAAATCAACAAAATATTTCATTATTGAAGGCTAGAAGTATCCAAGCCTTCCAATTTGACAAGAAAGTCTATGTCCAGACTAGTGGGCACCACAAACTCCTGCATGTACTTCATTCATGATAGCCATTGTCTCTTCACCATCAATACATATAAATAAAATTCCATCAAAACCTCCCTTGTAGAGAATTATTTGGTGATCTGGGCTATCTTAAAGATTAAAATTGACAACACATCGCCTAACTTGTTCTTTCTCGACTCTATCAGGTGGGAGTGTTCTATTTTGAAGGCATTCCCTGATAGGTTTCATCCATCCTATAATATGACCATATGGTTTAGAAATGGTACTTATTTCATTTATTTCCTCTATTCTGATTTGAACAAAAGGATAAAATATACGACGGTGGGCAATACTGATGATTTTTTTATCCCGATTTGGATCTACTAGGTCTGTGGCTACATTACCTAGTGCATCAACATGTGCATTTTGTGATCGCAGGACCTAAGAAAATGTTGGTTCTGATGGAAATTAATCCATTAACTCTCTGACATAGTCACACAAAGGGATTGTCTCATCCTTTCTGATGCCATAATCCCCATTTATTTGTTTGATTACTAAATCAGAATCACCTTTTACCTTCAAGTGATTCACATGTTCCTGAAGCGCCAATTCCATGCCTATGATGAGATCTTGATATTATGCTTCATTGTTTGTACCGCATTCCAAAAATAAGAAGGAATAGGGTAGCACTGCCTTCTGTGGGAAAATAAGCACGATTCATAAACCAACTTTGTTGAATTTAGTATCTTCCATTTTCTTCCCTGTTGGACTCCAGGAGGCCCCAACAAATTACATTTCCCATGATTGAGGATTATTTTGAATAGATAAGTCTTCTTCATCCGGATATTCAGTATTTAAAGATGTATCTTCTACATATGGATGTTCAGCAAGGATATTAGCCAAATCATGTCCCTTTATTGCCTTTGGAGACACGTAATGGATATAAAAATTCTGCAAAATAACTGCCCACCTTTCCAGATGTCCTGTATGAATTTGACAAATGAGGATAAA
Source organism: Viscum album (assembly GCA_963277665.1). Lineage (NCBI taxonomy): Eukaryota > Viridiplantae > Streptophyta > Magnoliopsida > Santalales > Viscaceae > Viscum > Viscum album. Next base: position 1,168,596,099 of record OY728130.1, read on the forward strand.
TTTTAGAGGTTTGTTGTGTGATACCAATTGGACCTCATGATGTCACAAGTAGTGTCTAAATTTAGGTACTGAAATGATTATTTCTAGGCAGCACTTTTCAATACATGAATATTGAGTTTCTGCCTCATGCATAGTCTGAATGATATACTAAAGGTTGTATTCATTCTCAACATCATTCTTTTGGGAAAGGAAGGCACCCAATGATCACTCTAAAGCTATCACATAAAGAATAAGTGGTCTTACTTCAATAGGTGGCATTAATACCGGTGGAATCAAGAGATATTTCTTGAGGATATCGAATGCATCTTGACATTCTTCAGTCCACTGGTAGGTGACTACCATCTTCATTATTCTGTTGGAGGGTAAATACTTGCCTACCAAATTGGAAATTAAATTCCGAATATAGTCCAACTGTACTTGAATTCCTCTTAATTCCATCAATTTTCTAGGAGGTGACATGTCGAGGATTGATTTTTTCTTCTCAGGATCAACTTTGATACCATGATGGCATACAAAAATGCTGAGAAATTTTTTTAAGGTTACCCCAAAAGCACATTTCAAGGGGTTCATCTTCAAATTGTGTTGTCAAAGTTTGTTGAATATGATTTCTAGATAATCCAAGCTATCAGAATGTTGAATGTATTTAACCACAAAATCATCCACATAACATTCAATAAATTTTTCTAAAAATAGTATAATGATATGGTGCATGGCACATTGATATGTTTCACCTGCATTCTTCAGGACAAAAGGCATTAACTGAAAGAAAAACACACCTTGAAAAGCTCTGAAGGCTATAGACTCCTTGAATTATGGGGACATTTGTATTTTATTGTACTCATAGTAACCATCCATGATGGAAAGAGCTACGTAGCCAGCTGTTGCATCAATTAAGAGTTTTTTGGTCAGAACTGAAAAATCATCCTTGAGAAAAAGCCAATTAAGATCATTGAGGTCAATGAAAACTCTAATTTTTTACATTATTGTTTTTCACTGGGGAAATATTTGCTAGCCATTTGGGATATGGAACTTCTCTGATGATTTTATCCTTGATAATCTTATCAACTTAAGCTTCAATTTTGGAGGCATAAGTTGCGTGTGTTCTTCTTGCTACTTGCTTGAATCCTCCATGTTATTCTGACAAACCCAAATGATGAGTGGAATCATCGGGATTAAGACTTTTCATTTCTATATAATTCTAATCAAATACATCTCAACTTTTCTTTAGAAATTAAGTATACATTTCATCGCTTCAAGAGTCATGGCTGTACTAATTAAAGTGGGGAATGGATCTTCTTTTTTACCAAGATTTATTTCTATGAGCTCATCCATAGTGGTAGAGATAACCTCTTAAAATTCTAGAGGAGAATCCCTATGATCTTCCTCCTCTTCTTCAATATGTTTTACATCTTATGTTTCTACTTTAATAGTAGATGATGAAGCATAATTTCCATGGTCAGAGGAGAAGATAAAATTTGAACATCATGAAGACGAAGCTGCCATTTCTGACCCTATTGATGATGAAGGGTCTTCCTGGGATGATAGAGAAGTGATGATGGATTTAAAATCAACATCATTGTTTTCCTCTAGTATTGCTATAACTTCTTCTGGCCTGGTTGAAAATTATAGTTTTATTTTATTTTGAAAATTGCTTTTTGTGTGAGCAGGAACCATACAAAAGATTACCAAATTACCAAAATCCAAAAAATGCGTAGACGAAATTCACATTTGATTAAAAATTCAAAACTGTGGTTAGTGAACCACCTCGGGAAACGGATCCATGATCCGGATCTTTGATCCGCACCTCCAACTCCATCATAACCATCGTACCATCATAAGAACATCGAAAAACATCATCACCTTGGAAACTGTTGTCATCACTGCCCATCGACGGAGCCGGTGACCAGAACAAACAAACTGTAGAAGAACATTCAACATTTTAAAACTTCCTTCGTCATCATAGCTCTTCCACCGAACTTAGTCCATCACCAGAATCACGCACCAACCACACAGACCACACAGAGCATCAATCATCACCATTGAACTACATTCCCACTATCACCTTCACTCATACACACAAGGACCAGATCCTCCCAACGCACCAACAGACAACACAGAAACGAGACGGAAACCTCAACGTAGTAGTCGGATCAAATGAGGGATCTGCACCGTGCCTCTATGAGATCCCAAAAAACTGTGAGAATGATGAGATGATCAAGCCTCGTAGAGTCGATGTAGTCACCGAAGGAGAACCGCTCGCCACACGATCATTGTACTAAATCATCAAGAGGGAAGACGATCCGCGACGGGAGGCGACGACGGGGGGAGGAAACCCTAGAGTTGATCCTCTTACGGGAGAAGGCCTGGTTGATGAAGTATAAAAATTCTAGATTTCAGCGGATGAAATGAAGACATCTCTATTTAAGCTTTTATCACTTCTTGGTGAACCAAAAATTTCTCCCATGCTGTCTAGCTTAATTTTCATAATTGACATTATGGATGATTCCATAAGAGTGTTTGGATTTAGGTCTATCATGTTAATTTGACTGATAGGAAACACATAATTTGTACTCACATGTATGAATGTGTTTACTGTAATCTTTTCCAAAACATTTGGAGCATTAATTTTGGTGACCTCTTTTGCCTTGGATTTTTCCTTTCCCTCCATGTGATAAAATTCTACCTCCATATAATGAGATTAACACGTTTTGAATGGGGCCTTGTCACCATACAATGTCTTAATTTGACCATTGAAAAAATATTTTAGACATTGATGGTATGATGAAGGTATGGCCACATGTTGATGTAACTGAGGTCTTCCAAGAAAAATGTTGAAGGCGGTGTCCTGGTGAACAACCCTGAAATCTAAATTAGACACAAAGTCTCCTAACTGAATTCTGTGTGTTATCTCGCCCAAAGTTTCTTGTTCATTCGTACCATATCCTTGCAACATCAAAGTAGAAGGAGATAAATCTGATTCAGTGAGGCCCAATCGACGAAGTGCATGAACAGGAGTGAGGTTGACTAATGAGCCATTATCAATGAAAGCTCGTAGGATGTCTATGTCATTGAATTTGATAGATAGATAAAAAGGTCTGATATGTCCTAGTGAGACATCATATTTATCTTCATCTATAAATATATCACTGCATGGAATTCTCTAGGATTATTATCTATACAGTAGACCTCATCCGCAACAATTTCAGTTTCAAATTCTTGAGGACTTGAAAACGACTTAATAAGCACCTCCTGAGGATCTTTTGATAGATTCAAGGAATCTAGAATTGATAACTTGGATGGTACATGGGCCAAATGTTTTAAGAAATCATAATTTTGGTCCAAGGGTTTGTGTTTCCCAGCATGAAAATTTGGTTTTTTAGGTGCTTTAAAAGATGATGATTTGGAATTAGATGAATCCTGTATTAGGGCAGGAATTGGAAACACTCCTGGCTTAAGTAGATTAGACCAACTAGGTAATTATATTTACAGAGAAGAAGACGTTCTAACCTCTAACCGGTCCTCCAAAATAACTGTGTCAGGACAAAATATTCCATGTGTGGAAGAAATTTATTGTTAATGTTGATCCCACTGAAGGGATTTTCCATGAGTTTATGTTGTATATATAGTTCTAGGAGGAATAGGATTGAAATAGTGGATTATGGAATATCCTTGTGTTCCTCTGTATCCTAGACCAGTGTCTCTTCCTTTAATTCCTCTATTAGATATGGGGAACCTAGGCTCATCATGATCGAAACTATCATTGGCATAGGGATCCATTAAATGAATCATGTTAACATAACCAAAGATCGATCCTTCCTCTGATGAATGTTTTGCCTGATGAACCAGTTTAGGATGTTCTGTTTGGTGGGGAGGTGCCCGTTCTTTTGAATTGGATGGCATAAAATCTGCCAGAGTCAAGGACAACATAGGCTTTGACACGAACTGTTCTTCTGCTGACTACTCTTCTTTCTTCAAATTACCCTTCTTCTTGGAGGATTTTCCTTTCGATGAAGGGGATTTTTCTATGGCAGAAATAGCAGAAGAAACAATTTGTTGATTCAATTGTTTTCGTAAAATGGAATGAGTTCGGTTGATCATTTTCTTTACAGTCCAATAATCATGCTTCAGTTCAATTTTACTTTTGAATTCGTGCCACTAACCATCTTCCTCTGGATCAGTAGCAGTAACACATGCTACCTAGGCTGAAGAACCTTTCAGTTTTACTGGTCCAAAGTCCACCATCTTTTGTAGGTGGTCTTTGAAGATGCGACACTATTGAATGGGATTCCCCAACATCTGATGAAAGATGCAATAGTTGGATAGGTCTTCATCTCTTCCCTTGTTCGGCCTTTTGGGCCTTGGCAACTAAACCAGATTTTTTTCCAGAGCCAAGATGAAGTAACCAATAACTTGTTCATTCCATAAAGAAAAAACTTTGTTCTTTAAATCTTTAAACTATTTATTCCTTTCATCTCTTTGATCATAATGACGAGGAATCCATTGTTGTTAATGCTTAGGAGGTTGAGCCATTAGATATGATGATGGTTTTGAAGTAAAAGTAGTTATAAGTGCTTGTTTAAGTATAAATGTAGCATCTTCTACCTTTCCTATTCTCCTTACTGGAATAGATGGAATTACACGAGTTTTAGCACTAATATTTATAATATAGTCTTCTATCTGCTGAGCGATTGATTTAAGGTCTCGAAACCCTCCTGTGTATTTCACAGGGATCAATGGTGTGCGTAATTCATCACACAGATTTTCCACACATATTAGAAGCAACTCTTCTTGATGGAGTTCTAAACTTAAGGAAAATGTTAATCCCTTCCAGTGAGAAATGAAATATGAAACTCTTTCATTTTCCCTTTGTTTACACTTGGTATGATCAAATACTATTATCTTTGGTAATGGTGAAATAAATTGACGAATGAATTTTTGATGGAGATCTTACCACCCAGTAATTGACGGAGATTGTAAACTTATATACTAGACAAAAGAATGTACTTATAATGACTTCACAAAACACCTGAGCATAACTGCTTCTTGTTGTTGAGGTGTTACCATCATAGGATCACGACGAGAAACAAAATGTGTTAAGTATTGTTATGGATCTCCCTAAATATTAAATATTGGGAATGTGGTATTCGTAAAATTTGATGGGGGAGGAATTATATCCATCCATTCAGGGTAATCTCTCTTTTCCAGTTGAACTGGTGCATGTCATTCCTCAATAGCTTCCAATCGAGTCATTAATGCCTCAATTGTGTTCATAATCATTTGGGGAATATCGGGATGAGCTGGATAATGTGAAAGTATTGCAATTGGAACATGAGATGGTGCAATAACCGGTAAGACCCCTGATGGTGGTGCTGATATCTGTCTTGGGAAACCCAGAGAAATAGGTCTATCAGGATGTACATGATCCTGTCTTCATTGTGTACCCAATAGATGGAATTCATTATCTGCATCTGTATTTACTACAAATCCACTTTGTTTAGGAGCTACTACAAGATTTTCAAGTTGAGGACTTTCCTAGGGGTACCATCTAACATAAATGCAGTTTCAAAGTAACTCCATTTTGAGTCCTTTCAACTCATTCATTTCCTTTTCTTGCAGTGAATGTCTCTCTTCAATTGAAAGAGATTGACCTTCTCCAGCAAAAATGTGAGATGCAATCTGACTTTTTTGTTCCCCTTTTTGGACACCTTTCAGAGATGGGGCATTGGTTATTTAAAGGAATACTTAGATTTTGGGTAAGCCTTTGATTTCGGGTACACACACCTTCTTAATTTGATTTTGTGTCTACAGCCTCTTGGATAGGATCATCATCATCTAATTCCTCTGAGTGAGCCTAATGTTTTGGGGGATTAGTGACAATGGTGTTGTTGACATTTATCGATGCATAACACATTGCATCCCTTCTATCAGTGTATCTGCGATACTTTCTTCTTCCATGTCCTTTATGAGACATTTAATTTTGTTTGGTTGGTCCCTCAAGAACTTCAAGATGAACCATAATTTTTAGGGAATTTCATGATAATTCGGCTCTGCATTCCTCTTGTGGTTTCTTTATTAATCGAGAGAAGACAGACTTTTGCTGAGGATAAGATTGAGAATTTGAAAAAGTCTCCAATCCGGTGGAGTGGGGTTGTTTCTATTTTTTCTTCTCAACTCCTCGAATCTTGTTTTTTGATCCTGAGGTTTGGATTAAAAGAGTACTCATTCTAGCAAGATGAGGTGGCTCTTGAGCTGCAACATCTAAAACATTTTTGAAATATCTCCTGATTTTGCTGATTTTATTCCAGAAATTGGCCGGATGCATATTCTGACATCCACTCAAATTACATGGCTCAGATGACCGTTGGATTATTTCTGACACCTCTGTCACCTGATGATGTGATTTCTCTAAACGGGATGCATGTTCGATATTCTAATTTGCTTGATGCAAGAGTAATTCGACAACTTGTTCTTTATATTCCTGAATTTGGGAAGAACTATTTGAGGCCTGTTCTTGAGCAATCCATTGATTACACACAGAACCAGTTAGTTGTGGCCATCCATGGGAAATAATATTGCATGCGACCACTTTTGGTGGGATTTGTTTACTGGAGAGCACAATGAAATTCAATGCTGCATGAACACCACATCCCCTGATATGAATACTAGATGGGGCATTAGTAATTAGCTGGATAAACCTTTTTAATGAGCCAAAGCATGTATGTTGAAGGGATCTCTGCTACTTTTCATCATTTGGATTTCAGGAAACTGAGAGATATTCTATGTTAATTTGGAGTTTCAGCCCTTCTAGTACCTTAACATGATTTTTATATTCATCATAAGGTAATATTTTCTCATTTAAGTGACAAAGAGTTTTCCATATGTTGAGATGAATATCGTGAATACAATCTTCTGTCAACGTTTCTGGAATATCATACTGAGAGTCATCCAAAGGCCAAAACATGACTATAATTTCACCTTTCACCAATTTTTTTCTAATATTCAGCACTTCTTCTTTTTCATTTGATGAAGATTATTCTACCTGATTGGACCAAAGATGGTGCTTCTTTGTTTCTGCATCAAATTTAATAAGATTTTTAGAGAATTAATTTTTCAAATTATAAGATGAATGAACCAGGGGTGGTTTAGAGAATGACCTACAACCCTGGCTATCTTCTGATTGAGAAAGTATTTCACCGGCTAGCGGTAAGGCATAAGACATGTCTGGCTTCGCATTAGTAAGTGCCTAAAGATAAGAGGGCTTTCTCATTACTACATTTCCCATTGAAGAATTTTCAAAGAAATGTGAATTAATACTTCAGAGAGGAATTTAAAAACTAAATTCATCATCATGGGGAGGACTACCATGGTGGGTTACAACAACAGATGAAACCTTTTGCTCCATAGTCTTCTGGCCACGCAAAGGGTTATCGTGGCTCTCATCTGAAGATGATTCTTTGAGAATGACTGAATTGTCATGAAGAAAGACTTCATGAGGATGTGTCTCATGAAGACCTTTAGAATTATTGTTGCTATTTCAAGAATTTGGAAATGAGAGAGTAGAATCTTGAGTTGCAACAGATAATTGTCTGAGGGCTTCAAGAACTCCATCATTGAGTAAGGCCTTATTGTAGGATAGCTCTTGATTTATTAACTGTGATGGATGAGTCTTTTTTTTATGCCTTATTACTCACTTTGGAAACCACTTGTTGATGAATGTGGTTAGTATAGGCAGGTGTATGTGAATTCTCAAGAGAAATGGTTAGGTTAGGCTGACTATCTCTATTTAAATCGGGTGTATGTGCCCGACCTGATTATCCATATGACATGGGGGAGTATGCCCCACGACACTCCTAGAGTAGAACAGAGGTGTGTATCTTCTCCAAGGTGACATGTTGATGAGTCACTCCACTGATATGGATAGATTTTTGTTTCTTTCCCTGTGATGTTGCTGAAGTTGTTATAATATTGTGACAGGTATCCAAAATATGGGCAGGGATTTGCTTTTTCTATTTCACCCTTTTAAAAATGTTCTTGGGGACATCAGCTACTAGAATGGGAATATACATACATTACATTTTTGGAGTATGTGTGTGTTCCTGCTCCAATCCTCCTTTTCCTATCAGTGAATTCTGACTGTACTCATGTGTGGGTGAAGAAAGTTGTGTATGCCTCCTATTTGTCATTGGAGATTTCCAATTGACATCTCTGGGTGCTACCAAATGACACTGTTGGTTAGCTTGATGAATTGCAAGTGTATGGTCCTACTGATTTTTCTCAACTGAATATGATTAATGAAATTCCTTCAACACTGGAAGACGAGAGTACTGGAAGAATTTATGGGTGTAAGCAGGTGTATGTGCTTGTTTACAGGTGGTCACCACATTTGGGTTTCCGGCTTCTTTGGATACAGTCAGATGAGCCTGCTAACTGGCTGAATATTTATAAATAGTTGTATATTCCTGCCTATAGTAATCCACCGGAATTGCCTGTCGGGATTGGTGTGTTACTTCCATACAAGTCACCTGGGTAGTCAAATTAGGACAGAAGAGTGTATATTACCTCTAATTGTTTTATATCAAGTTTGGTTGGTGGACTTCTCCAGAGGGGGCAGAGGTAAGGACCTTCTCCCTGTTGGAATAATTTCACCTCTGATGGTTCGTCTTGTATGACCGAGTCTGAGAAACATGAGCCGAACTCCTAGAGGTGATACCCCCATCATGTTGAGGGTTAACTACCGCATGACTTAGGCGGTGATTGTTGGCGTGAGTCCTCAAGAAGGACTCATGTATTCTTGAACTGAGGCCTTGAGCGACCTCTAGATTCACCTCCCTATAATATGGGAGGGACTGGTTGTTGCGTTTCAGGGATAAAGACCCGAAAGGTTGGAGATGGTGGTTGGTACCAACTGCTTCATGACCATTGGTCGTCGCTTTCCAGAAAACCAGGGTGAGTTGTTAACTTGGAGGGCTTGTCGAGCGGCCTCCAGAGTCGGGATGGTACCATGTTGAAGGTATTCCCTCACCAATTCATTTGAGGCCCAACATTGAAGATGATGAGTAGGTGATTTCATCCTCAGAGTGGACGAGGATCCATCATGAGTAGCGGCCGAGGCATTCACAAGTGTAAACCTTAAGGATGCCATTTTGTGTTGCAGAGAGATCTTGGAAAAGAGTGTATGTTTGATATAGTAGATATAATCAAGATAAGTTTGGCCATACTACATATTTTGGATGAGTACATATGTTATTGATTGCTTTTTTGGCCCTCATATTGAGTTTAATAGGGGCCTAAAAAATAAGTGAAACATCATTTAACTTGGTTAAGGATTCACTTCGGGTTCACCCTTTTTTGGTTTCGTCTGGAAATGGGGATGACCTTGTATTTTAAGGTTCAAAATTTCCAATCAGTTTCTAATGGGTTTATTCATAGAACCAAAAACACCCAATGATTCTATATTTTTTCGACCTACTTACCAAAGGTAGGTGCTCATTATTTGTAGACCGATGAGGCCTCAGAATTATCATTGGTCTATAGGATGGGAGGTCAGGCTCATAACACTTTGTTTTGGGGGAATTATTGCATACTTTGGGACTCTCTTATTGATTTATGTTATTTTCACAAATCCTTATTAATTCACCATACATGAATTTGAGCTTTCCTTTAGATTTGGTAATTGATGATTGATATATATGGGATTTAGAGAATCTTTTATAAGTATTTGAGGTTCTTCATCAATAGAGAATCATCTGTATATATTAGATATTCTTAGTCAATGGTATTCTTAAATACATTATATAGAAATATCTTGGTCAATATGATGATCATAATGGTTTTAAATCCACTCAGTGGTGCATTTGATGTTTATTGTCATTCCGAAACACATGAATTATTTCAGAGTTGTGATCGTACCCATAAATGGGCTACCTATGTATCCTTGTTAAAAAGGAACCAGAACCCATGTATTTTGATAATAAGGATATAGTTTAATGTTGTATGGGACAGAAAAGAATTAATGAATGATGGGATTGAACCTTATAAAGGATTCCTACATACTTTACTTTTGAGTCAGAGATCAAAGTCCATGTTGTTCGGGTGAAACAATATGGGGCTTATGCATGGTTAATGACCCAAAAAGAGATATCATGATTACTTTTACACTATAAGCTCACGTGAGTCATGCTGATTGTGAGACACAAGAGGTATCAGTAAACATGACGATTGTGCCACGAAAGATGCAGTCAAAAGAAATATGTGGGGATTACGTATGTATGACTTCCCAAGTAGATGATGAGCAGGAATTACATCAGGAAATAATCCCAAGAGAAGGTCTATAAAATTATTTTTACTCTATAGATATTTGAAGTTTTAAACTGGGGCTTACTCCTAAAGAAGATGCCCAAATTAAAGGGGACTTATAACTTGGGGCTTACTCCTAAGGAGGATGCCCAATTTGAAGGAGAATTATAACATGGGGATTACTCTTGAGGAGGATACCCTAATTAAAGGGGGCTTTTCATTGGGGCTTATTCTTGAGACGGATTTCCAAATCAAAAGAAATTAATATTGGATCTTTCCCTTGAGGATGATGACCAATGATAAAAGAAATTATGATTGGGGATTACTCCTGAGAAGGAGGCCCAATGTTAATGTAAATTATGATTAGGTCTTACTCCTAAAAAGGAGGCCCAGGTTAAGGGGACCTGGGGCTTACTTTTGAAGAGGATTCCCTAATTAAAGGAATTATGATTGGGAATTATTCTTGAGAAGGAGGCCTGAACTAAGGGAACATGGGGTTAACTCATGAGAAGGATTCCCTAAATCAAAATATCTTATCAGCTTAATGGACGAGGTTATATGGAGGAATCCTCTAACCATAGTGACATAAATCTTGTAAGTCACGAGGTTTTGGGAGAGGTACTCATAGAATTCCTTTCAGATAAGGAAGCAAACAAAGGAACCATGCCATAAATGGAATTGAAAAGGGGTTCGAGGGTTAATATCATAAAGAGGAGAGGCGGACGGGAAAGAGGCACACAAATTATGTTGGTGCACAAGTATTGTCCACGCAAGTGTACTTGTGTGACATTGCTTCACTTGGGCGATGAAGAATCTATAGGATAATACTTGGGAGAGACTTAACTCAAGCCTTTAGTATTATCCTATGATGTTTCCAGAAGGGCGGCACACAAGCTTTATCAAAATGGTAGGGAGGAGCGCAAGTGTTTCCATTTTTAAGGTGGTCTGGACACTTAGACGCGCATGTGTTGATGAATTCTAAACACTTAAGCCTTATTCTACTCCTCCAGGTCTTCCATTAAAGGTAAAAAGTTTCCTTAGAAGCTTTTAGAAGAGTTGAGTTGATGACTAGGGCGACCAGAGCGTGAATTTGGCTTTAAAAAAATTTGTCTTTGAAATGGGGACCCACACGAGCTATTTATAGGCCACCTTGCACCTTGGGAAAAAATCCAAATAGGGTGCGTAAGTGACTTGTGAGCCTCACTCCAAATGGGCTCCTAGTCGATTCCTTCATCAATTTTTTTGATGTTCTTCAAAGGGTGACCCTCTTTTTTCTTATGGTATTTTTATTTGCCATTCGTTGGACTTTGTGATGAAAAGGAGCATCAACAGGAACAATCCACTCTTGGGAGAGCTTCACCTTTTAATAAATAACATAAATCTCCATGAACCTAGTATTTCATATTATCCTAAGTGTCTATATAAAATGATTCCATAAATCCATCAAGGCAAGTTGAATTATCAGGATTCATATTGAAAAGTTCTCCATTTATTTCCCCATTTCCTAAGATTAACTCTAACAACTTGTTGTCTTTCACCTCAATCATCTTTGGGATAAAATTATAGAACCTTTTAACTTCAATAGAATCAGCCTTGAATTCCCTGATGAAACCTTCACCTACGACCAATTCCTTTAAATTAACCAAGGTCATTTTACATGAAACATAAATATACCTCTTATATGATCCATCGGATAACATCATATTAACCTTAAAAGAAGACTTATTTTCCTTGATGCATTCTAGGAAGAAGGTTGTATTATGATCCCCCTCCTCCATCCTCCGAAAATAAGATCATTATCTATAAGTATTTTAAATATCGTGAATTTCACATCACTGACATGTGGAAAGAGTAAGTCATAGGAGTGTGAGTCTCAATTTACAAATTTAAATTGAATACTTTCCAGATTTTGATCTCTTCCCAAGTGTCTGGTTCCGGAAAGGTGGGATTCTCTAAAGGACAAGCCTGTAAATCCCATGAAGCATTGGATTTATGTGCAGCCTAGTCAGGATTTAATGGTGTCACCAGAACACCCTCTGAAGAAGATATCCTCCTGCATCTACATTATCCCAAAGAGTGGCCATGTCTACAAAAGTGTACAAAAAATAGGAGGAGCTTAATAGACAAAAACTTTCAACCAGAAGAATGCCATATTTTCACTCATAAAAACATGTTGTGGTGGAGGATCTTCTGGGTCCATTTACACACATACTCAAGGATACATGGCAGATTGAAGTTAATGGGTATACTTTTTAGCACGAGAAACATTAAGAAACCATTTCCCATCACTTGTAATATATAGGGGTTTTAGAGGGGGAGGGGGACACCAGGGGGCATGATCCAAATCACCACAAATCATGAATCTAATCCCAAGTGCATTTTTCTAGACCACAATGATAGAGATAGAAGCCACGATCCATACTGACGGTATTACCTATACCATGCTCACAAAAGATAATCCAATGAGAAGTGGTGTATGTATAAGGAGGACCTAGATAGTATCAAAACCGCTTCCTGTTGCTAATGAACACACAAATCCATGACGATCCTGAAGAAATCCATGAATGGTTTAATACCCAAAAAAGTGGAGATAAGATAGAGGTTTTGAAACACTTCAACATTACTGTGTTCCTCTATTTATAAATTGACCACCAAACACACATCCACTATTGTCGAGTATCTATGAGCAACTGAGTCTCATGGAATGAGTTGTAAGATAACATTGTTTGGTCTGGGGAAACCTTCACATGCATATTTGAAATTGTGGGGTCCCAAGATACCTCCCTTACCATCTAGATTCTTATTCATAGTACCTGATATTGTATATTTCCATCATCAACATCTGGTGGTACAAAAATCACCACAATTGTAGGCACTGAGCAGGAACCCATAAGATGGGAAGGAGAAGATGAAGCAGAGAGGGTTATCTCTGATCATCCCACATACTTCTCATTGTTGTATTTATAGGTTGTTTAGTAGAAATTTTGAATCATTCACCGTATTTAATGTAAATGAGTACAAGTTATCACTATTGTAGAACATGATTCCCATTGTGGTTATATATATTTCTTAGAGACATTTGCAACATTTTCTGAAGTAGGTATGGTCAATCAGGATCATGGAGCCAAGGATTTACTGGATTACACATGGATTTTGTAGAATAAAATATATCCCAATATTGTTTTCTCATGATGTATAGTCAATTTTGATCACAAACCGAAGGATTGACTATTGATAATTTTATTATTTTTTACAGTTGTGTCTCGGATATGCTGAGCACATTTCCTGATAATGAACTTTTAACATCAATCCATGACATGAATTTTGTATTATAGTTATTTCAATAATTTCATTATTATTATTATTATCTAGATACTTTACTAACATATGAATATAATTCCTTTACTTGTTATGTATGGAATTGTGGTGCTGATTTCCTATAACTTTTTATACTCACACTTTTTAGGAAACCATTTTAGAAGGGTGTACAAGAAGAAATTCAGTTGGAAGAAACCATAAGATGGAATAAAGACCTAGATTGATCAAGAAGGATGTCTCACATATGTTTATGGAGATAAAAACATGGTGTGGCTCTGTGTCTAAAGTACAAAATTATACTTTTATTTCTATTTATTTTATTTAACATTGTATATGTAGTCGATCTAGTGGGTGATCAGTTTTGTATGTACGACCAGACTGTTTGGCCCCTTACTACATTAAATACTTTATTACAGCCTTGTGTATATTTCATATTTCTTTTGTATTCTGAATATTTACATTTAGGGATGATGTTTTTTTATTTTCAATATTTCTCTTACTCTGATATGAGATTATTTTCTCCCCAAGGACACACACTTGGCCCTTACTGCTAGTTAGTAACCTTTGGATTAATAGAAGCATGCTTGAGGCCTTATTGAAAACCAAATTGGATATTGTTTATAGAGTGATCCAAGTTGGGATTTGATGAGGATAATAAAATAGGTGAAGTCTATTAGAGAAATAATATAAGATTCCTTCAATGATAAATGTACTCAATGCTATAAAAATGATATTGGAAAATAAATTCTTACCTTTCCAGTAACTTTTAAATTGAAAACCCATGAAATACTAAGCTTAAATTTAAAAATTACTCATTATTAACATATATATATATTCATGTTAAATACATAAATGAGTCAGTGTATACACTACTTAAAATTAAATAAGTTCATAATACGAAATTTGACACAATCGAGAGGAAATTTAGATAAAATCACTTATAATGATCATAACACTGAAATGAGAATTACTCAATGATATGATTATATGTATCAAATTAAAATCCAAAAAGAAAATGTGGAAATACAGCACAAAATAATCAATGTTTATCACACACAAAATCAAAGGATATCAAATACAATGAAGAATTAATATAACCTGATGAAATTAAATTGATTTAGGAAATCCATTGTAAGGATAATATCATTCAATTAAGAATTAATCATTAGATCGATTACCTATAAAAATATAAAATTAATTAAAATACAAGTGGAAATGAGAAATAACAAAATCATAAGTCATTTCACACAAAATCAAGGAATAACATAGTCAGTGTATTATATGTATAACCAAATGAATCGAAATTGAGTTAAGAAATCCCTCACTACTTAATAACAAATTAAAATAACCTTCGATGAAATAATTTTAATTACAACATAAAATACCAAGACGTATGATGGAATTCCAATATTATATGTAAATGTGATTTATATACACCATATAAATGACAATTTCATTATAACATTAATATATGAATCAATGATGAAAAATTGAGACAAAAGACCTTCAAATTATCATACTATTAAACTGAGAGATAATCAATCATGTGACTATGTGGATTAAATTTTAATCCAAACAACGAGAAGTGTAAATATATAATATTTCATAAAAATATAATTTCACACATTATAAATTATTAATATAGTCAATGAAGAAGTGATTTAAACTAATGAAAGGAGATTGAGTTAAGAAACCTCATTCCATAGTCTTTCACTTTTTCAAAAATGATTTATCCTCCTATAATATAAATTTATATTTTTTACATTTAAATACTAGAAATATTTACAATTATATATATTCATATATTAGGAATATATAATATCTTAAGAAACATTTTTAATATCCATTTTATATCATTTTTCTGCTGTTAGTTGCATCTTTTCATAAGAATTTTGTTTTGGCAGTTCATATCCTTGTAATTTGAGTATGTTTCAATCATATATAAAATGTTCGTAATGATATTAATATAATATATATTCATTATATATATATATACATCTATGGAAGGTATTTATATAAAATTAGTTATATCAATATTGGAGAAGATAGGCTCTACGTACGCCTAAACAATGTTTTCACTTTTTGAAGAATGAAAAAAGAAGGGTAAACAATAAATAACCTTTAAAGAATAATTATATTATCATAAATTTAATATAAATTAATTAATTATAACATTTTTAAAATCAATTTAAAGTAGATAAATGAAAAATAAATCACATTGCTTCATGGAGGATGAAGTTCACACATATGAACATGTGATGTAATCGTTTTCCAACGGATTGGAATGTAAGAAGGTAGATATAATATTACAATTACATAATCATTATTATATCATATAAATATAATATAATCATTATTTATATCTTTATGATCATTCATGAATGTAGTGATGAAGACATAAATTACACTACTATGTGGAGATAGTGAGTCAGATATACACATGAGCGATGTTTTCGCTTTTAGTAGGACAAAAGGGAGATAGAAAATAGTTGTCCCATAAGACAGGAAACATATAGATATATTTATGATATCATTATAATTATTTTTTAATGTCTCTGAAATATTTATATTATGTATAAGAGTATATAAATTAGAAAGAGTCGGTAAAAATGATCACATATTCTTTGGTAAACATCATATAAATACCATCTTATGGTCTATTAAAATGGTCATTTAAGAATCACATGGTTTTTAATTTATATGGATGTTTATAAAATAAATTTCAATGGTATGGTATAATAATACTGCAAAAATTGGTTTAAAGAAAAGTGCTAATGGGTATCCTTCTATAAGAGAGGGGAGATGTACTATTGTAATTTTTTAAAATATTAAACTATAATAAAGTCACATTTATGGAAAATTATTTCCAAAATTATATATATTTTATGATAAGGAGGTTATGACAATAATATAGTTATATAATTAAATTTATATATGATTATGTATCATTTACTTCCTTTTATTTTTACTAACCCATTCCTTTACCATTTTTAACCTTATTCATGGGAACAAATATTTCAATATCAAAGGGTTATAATTTTACTTATAAGGTGATTATATTATCATAAACGGATATCTAATGATATTTTAAACCCTATATTACCCACGTTATCATATTTTATGTTTTTTATGAATTTTAAATTTTTTAATAAAATATTATTTTCATAACATATTATTGATGTCATTTCTAACATTTTTCATTTAATTTGACTTTAAGGACACAAAAATAACAAATGAATTCAAATATTAATTTATTAAAAATAATTTATATATTATTTTAACCGTATGATTTATATGAAAACATATTTCATTCATAAAATACTACTTTTTATCTTTTTAAGTACATTTAATTTCATTTTACTACTACTTTCTCGAGTACCCTGTTAGAAATGTATATGAATTTAATTTAATTGTATAAAAAAATATAAACAAATTAGAATCAGGAAGAGAATTTTATTATTTTCATCATATAATTTAATATTCATTCATAACATGTAAATAAACTTATATGAAAATATAAGATATTTCTAAAAGTGAGAGAGTGGCTTTTTTTTCCTTACTTAAAATATAATATAAGTCATTTTTTGGGACAAGTGTCCCATAAAAATAGATTATAATGAATAAGTTGATAATTGTATTAATAGATTCCTATAATATAAAATGATAAAATGGTGTTTTTATCAATTTTGGTTAACCTTGGGTAACCCAATTTATCGATTATTGAGGCGATAAATTTTACCACGGTTATAATTTATAATAACCAAAAATAAAAGTGAACTATTTACCAAGTTTGAAACATGTAATTAAAAATATAGAATCCATTTTTCAAGATACAATATCTATATATGTCAGTAACACATATTAATATAAATTCATAAAATGAAAAAAAACTATTTAAAAAATTTATTTTGAAAGAATAAACATTAACTTTTATCAAAATCATGAATTTTATTGATTCAAATAGGATTAATAATATAAAACTAAATGTAATGGATAATATGTCACTTTAATACCATATCTAATCTATAATGAGACTTTTAAATTTTAAAATATAGTAAAAGTAAATTAGAGTGATTGAAAAATTTGTATTTTTCATAATTTACTTAAAAAATAAACCCATTATAAAAAACATAAAAATTTAACTATAAAATAATTTAGAAAAGATAATTTGAAAAAAAATAAATTTATAGAATAAATTTTATAATGTGGAAGAAATTAATTATAATTTACTTACACAAAATGAAATAAAATAAATTTTTAACAATAAAATGACTTCACTATAAATTGTAATAATTTTTAAAAATAAATTAAATAAAATATGCATATACATTATTCATAATGTGGTTAATACTATTAATACCATACAATTCAATGGATAGAATATAACATTTGGATTTAAAAACAATATTTTAATATTATATCATGGGTCTCTTAAAGCTCAGTGTCGCATGTTCAACATGCGATGAGACATAGTATTCTAAATTTTCAGTACATTAAATTCTACCACATTAAATATATTACATCCTTTAAATTTTATATCAATCATCAATGATTCAACCTTTGATAAAAAACCATATCTTACATGGGTATAATCAAAATCATTTGAAAAGGGAAAGGGGGGAGAATAACGGTTACATGATAAAACACATTATTGGGCTACCAGAAAACGGGGACATTTCTAGGATGTTAAAATATAGGCATAAAGGTGAAAAAATCTATAAAAGGACTCTTATAAGGTATAAGAGAATAAGGTCCTAAGAAATTTAATTACAGAAAAACAATAAATTAATGAGAAGTCAAAATACCATCAATTCATCAAAATTGAAGGTAACATTATATAATTTTTTTCATTATCATTTTACTAATGATGAGGTATTATTTTATGGTCAATATACGGAACAAAATACAACATACTTACAAGATTTATTTCTAATTTATAAGTAAAAAATAATCTTTTGGTTTTTATTAGATTAATTTTCAATTAATCTCAAATTCATGGAAATAAATATTCAACATGGATTTATTTTATGATTGAATCAATTAAATTATCTTCTAGTGGAATATAATATCCATAAAATAATGAAAATCCATTCCTTATTTCAAGAAATATTTAAAAAAATTAAAATAGTTATCACAATTTATCTAATATAGATAAATAATATATAATAACCCCTAATAGCTGATCAGTAATCCCCAAAGTTCAACTTCATCCATTCCCAAAATGAATAAACTTATGTCGCCTCGAAAATATGTTTTACCAAATTCGAAATCTAAAAATATAAAATATTTGATGACATATTTTTTAAATATAAACCAAAATATTGTCTCTATATAATATTAATCACTCATATGGTTGTATATTAACCAATATATGCACCCTAATCCTATACATCCCAAAATATTCTACTCATTTACACTAATATCATGAATCACCATAAATACATAATTAAATCACATATGCTTTGAGAAATTAACTAAATATTCAAACCTTAAAATATTATTTTCCTTAATCATATAATATACAAAAAAATGTTTTACCTATTTTATCACAATAAACCATAATTACCTCAACATAAATGGTAATATTAACCCTAAATACTATTAATAACATTAAACATCTGTCTATAAAATATAAATGAATTATTCCATAGAAACAATTTTCCAACTAGAACCATTAAACAAAGATTTTTTTCCTAAAAATTTTATAAAAAATACCAATATTCATTTTAAACAATAATAAAAAAACCTATAAAGGTGTATCAATGACTTTAAAATTATGATTACACATAGACATATCAACCTATAAAAGTTTATTTTTATCACATATTTCTATAAAATGTCATAGTTTTACAAAGGATATATTCTCTCATTCATCATAAGTTTTCATAATGAAATTGTGAATTAACTAGTGTATATCCCATTGAAGTGTCAATGTTAGTGTGAAGTAAGGTCACAAAAACCATTCAAAAGAATGATTGATAATATAAAATTTTCTAACTATTTTTAGGGTCCTTAACTCTAGTTAAATATATTTCAAAACCTCATCATCTTTTAGTATAATGTTAATGATATATTGTTAAGAAATCCATATAATCTGTAACTTAACAAAAAAAGTGAGGGTAATATGAAAAAATTAGAAATATCCACATATATTTACTTGGGTTTTGTTACCTAATATATGTTTTCCAATTTATAGTTCCCTATATTTTTAATAAACTTTTTAAATTCCAACTATAATGTACCCAAATCTTGTATCCTAGAGATGTTGGTAAATTTATTACATTGGCATAAGATGCATGTGATTTTATCCCAAAGAACCAAATAGTCCAATAGTCTTAAAGAAGAATAAACATACAGTCTTCCAATATTAAATTATCAATGAAATATACAATACAGTGAATGTAAATATATTAAATCCTTAAAATAATTGAAATACTCTATCATTAGATCTTGGGGAAATGTGAAAATATGGTTGATCTCAAATGCTTAGTAAGGGTTACTTATTGTACATGATATCATTAGTAAATAAGTTATAGTCAAGTTATCAAGGTAAATAACTGAAAAATCATTCATTTTAACTAATAAAATGAGAATGGAATTATTTCATGTATAATATTAATTAAATAGTATCATTGATTATACTAAAAAAAATTATCGATGAAGGAAATGGTTAATGTTGGAAATTTTAATCATAGATACTATGATATATTTACCCTAAAGTCCTTGTTCCAAGATAATTTAATATATGGGTAGGTATACACCAAAAAAATTTAACAAGTCTTTACAATTGATTTGTCTCATAAAATCCATCAATGCATTGAGGGGATATTATAACCAAGATAATTCCTTCACTAAATATTCAATGAATTCATCATTTATTGAATGATTAATTCTATTTATAAACAATATACCTTATCAAAAAATACATGTCCTGAGTAAATAATACAAAATAATAATATTTCCACTATCAATAATGTTATTTTTATATGAAAACACCATATGTAGAAATGGAATATGGTTTGGGAAATAAACATATCAATGATATAATTAATATGAATATTTAAGAAAAAATCAATTTGTAATGAAATATGATTGATATAATGTGAATATTTCATGATAAATTCATCTACAAAAAAATTAAAAGAGATAAAATATGACTATAAATTTATTGAGAAATATACTTTTTCAATAAATACATATCCTATAGATAATAAAATAAAATTGATGTGAAAATTTAAAATATTACATCATTAATGTTTTATATATATAACAACTAAAAAAAATTTCAATAATCAAAATAAATTAATATGGTTATAGCAGTAACAATGTTCGTTTACGCCATATAAAATAAAAAATAAAACATTATTTATGACATTTTATAGATAAATTAAAAAATACAACCTTATAAATAAAATATTAATATTAATTTAAAACCCTATAAAATGTCAATAATAACATAAAATATCATTAATATATTATTTATGTAAATAATAATTCTTCTTAATATCAATTTTGAAAAATTTAGACATGGTAGAAAAATATACCCGATCAAAAGAGAAATAAGATCATATTTTCTTTTAAAATTTATTTTCTTGATTCAAGTATTAAGGAGTGGAAGATTTGGAAAAAAATATAAAATAATTACATATATAGAGGATAATAAAATATATTATTTTATTTAAGGATAGACTAAATGATTCCTTCAATGAAAAATATAATCAATCCTAGAAAAATGATATTGTGAATTTCTTTTACCTATTAATTAAATTTTAAATTTTATCCTCTGTGATGAGTAATCCTAAATTGAGAATTTAATCATCATTAATATACATATTAATGTTAAATACATAAAATGTTCATATATACACCACATAACTTTATAGAGGTTTATAATACTAAATATGACTTAGAGGTGGTGAAATTTAGATGAAATACCCTAAAATGGCCAAAATTGTTGAAGCTAATATTAATCAATGAAGTGATTATGTTTATCAAATATAAATCCACAATAATTAATTATAAATACAAAAAATATAAATAAAATTTTGTCACACACATAATTTTATGATATCAAATACAATGAAGAAGTAATATAACCAAATGTAAATATTGTGTTTTGAAATCTCGTAAAAAGATCGTATAATTAAATTTAGAAATAATTAATAGACATATTATGAAAAAAAATGTATGTTCACACAAATAAATTTTTATCTTAAACATAACACTATCAGTTTTCGTATTTTACATAATAATGGTATAACATAGTCAATGATGTATAAGTATAAGCCAATGAATGATATTTTTGTTATGAAACACCTTATTAATTGGTAACATTCAAGTCAAATCACTATGGATGAAATAATTTCAATTGAAAATTAAAATTCAATAAATAATGAGGGATTCATTATATGAAAAGTAAAATGATATTATATACATCATACAGAATAAATTATGTGTATAAAATTAAAATATTCCTCAATGAAATGTTATTGAGACAAAATCCATTTCAATGGTCATAAAATTCAAGTGATGAAAATACAATGAAGTTATTAAGTTTATAAAATGAATAAAAATATAATGAAAATATTAAATAAACTATAAATAAAACGTATGTCACTTCACATATAAATTTGGAATAATATAGTAAATTAAGAAGTGATTTTTCCAAATTAAATGAGATTGGGTTAAGAAACCTCTTAACTCACGATTCCAATAGGTTAAATGTGATTTAAAATCGTGTCTAATTAATTTATAGTTATTATAATTAAATATCATAACCATATACATATATAAAATTTTATACATTATAAATTTATAATATCTTATCACTCATTTTTTAATAATAATTAATTATTATTATTCTTTCATGTGTTAACTACTTCATTTTTCCTGGGAGTATTGGTTCGATAATTCTTGTCCTTATAGATTTATTATTTTTGATTCATATTCAAAATGTTAATAATGATATTAATGTCATATATATACATTATATATATGGATTCATCCATAAATTTATATATGGAAAAAATAATTACACCATTTATGGAGACAATAGGATGTATGTATACATGAATGGTGTTTTCACTTTTCAAAGGATGAAATTAAAGGAAATTAAATAAAAATTTATCATTAAATAATTATTTTTATATATTATATTTCATATAAATTATTTAAATATAAACTCATTAACATTCATGAAAATTAGAAATGAAGATTGATCACATCATTTTGTGGAGGGGGTATTCCACACGTACGCAGGAGCAACATTATCATTTTCAAAAATATTCGTTGGTAAGTAGGTTGATGAAATATTACAATTAAATGTTATTAATAATGTCATTAACATATTATTTAATTATTAGTTACATCATTATAAACATAAAAGTAAAGTTGGAATGAAAAACAAATTACACTGCACTAGGGAAATAGTAATCCATTAATATGCTCAAGAAATGTTTTCACCTTCCATAGGGTTGAAAAGTTATTGAAAATGGTTGAAACATAATAATATATATATATATATATATGATACTGGTGTTATTATTTTATAATGGGTTGAAAAATTTTAGAGGAAGTATAAGATGAATGAAAATTTTAAGAGTGAGTAAAGACGATTACCCCTTCTTTGGTAAAAATTCTTTAGATCCCATCTTATGGACACCTGGAATGGTATTTTAATAATAAATAACCATCAATTCATGGATTTTTAATTTTAAAGGATACTTGGAAAGGATTTTTTCAATCTATATGACCCAAAGTGGTGTAAAGAAAATAAATATGGTGTATCATTTTATAAGTTATGGGGAGGGGAAATATTGTATTTTTTTAAAAATAATTATAATTTAATAAAATAAATTTATGAATAAATAGTTAAAAGGAACATATAAATGAATATAAAGAATTTGTTGTCCTATTACAGGAATCTAATAAAATTCGGACATATTTAGGTATCATTTTAAACCTTTTCTTTTTTAAGTAATTCCATTAATAAACATTTTAACCATGACCATGTTAACAACTATTTCAATATATAAGGATTATATCATTAAGTATAAGGAAACCACTGTCTTATTAATGGAAAAGGTAAGACTTTATAGACAATATATTATCCCCCTTAACCACTTTCAATATTTTATTTTAATTTTTAAAAAATTTATAAAATCTTATTTTCATAAATTACAATTAATGTCATTTTTGAAATTATTTAATTAATTTGACATTAAAGGCATAAAGATATACATTAATTCATATATAATATAATTAAAAATAAATTTTATATAATATTATCTATAAAATTTATGTGACAAAATATTTAATTAAAAAATATTACTTTTGAACATTTTAAATTCATTTAATTGGTTTTCATAACTATCTTCAAAAGATGCGTTGTATAAGAATTTAATATAATTATATGGTCATTAAAATTTTCAAGTAAATTTACATTATGAAAATATGTATATTTTTTTCAAGATAAACATTAATATTCATTGAAAACTTATTTTTATCCATTTGTTCCAATTTAATATATTTTTAAATTTGAGAGTGACTTTTAGTATTTTTATTTACAACAAATATAATATTGGTCGGTTTCATAGAAATGTGTCACATAACCAATTACATATAAGGAATTTGTTGATAAAGGTATAAATAAATTCATATAATAAGAAAAATGATTAAAAATTATTGTCATATCACTTAGTTTTAACATCAGTTAACCTGATTTCTCCTTTATCGAGGTGACAAATTTTATCATAAATTCTATTCATAATGGGAAATGAATAAGAAAGATCAATTTACCAAATTTAAACTCCGCATGTTCCAAAAATGGTATCTGTTTTTCAATATTAATTTTCAAGAAGTTTAAGAAATAAATTTTCATATAAGCACGTAAAACATAACAAAAAAATTGTTTCCAAAAAAAATTAATTTTTAATTATAAAATTTAAGTTATAGAAAAATCATGAATCCTATATATTTAAATAGAATAAATTATTATTCTCAATAAGATATATCATATTCCAATTTAAAATCAAATAAAAAATATAATACGATATTCAAATTACTATATTTACTGAAATTAGATGACTGTATATTTAAAATCAGTATGTCTCACTTCTCCATGAAAAATGAACCATTATAGAAACCTTTAAAAATATCTCCCAATGTTAATTGTATAATTATAATTTCCAAAATTATGTTCATTTTTTAAATAAAATTTATAAAAAATTGTAGAAATTAATAATAATTTCCTCATTTATAATAAATTAAAATCATTTATGAAGCCAAAAATAACATTACTAAAAATTTATTTTTTTGTAAATAATTATATAAAAAAAATTAATTTTTTTCATAATTACATTGACACAATTAATACCATTAAATAAAATATATAGCTATTAAAACTCACAATAAATAATAATATTTTAATATTATATCATTGTTTACATAAACTTGGTGTTGTGTGTTAAGAATGCGATCGAGAATAGTATTGGGAATTTGGGTGGTGTTATAACATACATATAAACATTGAAAACCACATACTTATTTGAGGATTACCTTAAAGGGTATCAGTGAGGATTGTGTTCACTATCAATTTCAATATTTAATTAGTCAATGGTAACTCCCAAGACTATCATATTGGCTAATTCTCTTTCAAAAGTAGGTTCAATCACCATTTTAAACATTTTTGTCTTAAGAGATATCCATAATAACCCGATGCCTTAAAGGAAATATTGATTCTAGGCCCACCCATCGCATAATTTAAATTAATCATTTGTATTCCAATATATCATAAAAAATATATCTTATCATTACATAATAACCAATTTAAATGAATCATGTTTCATAATTATTTCTCTATTTCATCATATTATAATATATTGGAAAGAAATATGTTTTCTATAGGATTAATCATAACATAATTAATAATTTCAAATGTAATGGGTTTCATAGAATAATTCTTAACTCATAGTAATAAAAATCTAACTAGTTAAATAAATTGTATGGTATTATAAAATCATATCCCTAGTTAATTATAATAATCCATAAATTATAATGATATGGATGGAAAATATCATAAAAATCAATCAAACCAAAATTTTAATACGTAATAGGATATCATTTTATTTTGATAAAATATGAAATAAAAATCCTAGAATATTGATAAGATATTTTATTTTGAAAATAAGGATGTTGAGTTATAAAGGATGATTAAAATAAATGAATGGTTTGATAGTGGGAAAATCTGTTCATGTCTTATACAACAAAATAAATCATTCTGTAAACACAAATGTAAAAAGTCAAAAATGAGTGTTTAAAAGAATTTTAGAAATAATCATTTTAATTTATTTTAAAATAAAGTAGAAGAAGTTGAAAATGAAATTTTTAATACAATTGATTTATATGTAGGAACATTCATAAAACATCTTTTATAAGGAAATATATAGAAGAAAATGTTCATTGACAAAAAAGAAAATAGTGTTTTGTTTTATTTTCAAGAATTTTCTAGATTATTTTAATTACCAAAGAAAAGAAAATTTTACTAATGTATAAAAAAAAATAATGGAGTGGGATATATATTGGATTTAGTGTTCTAGATCAAAATACATTCACTCAATGTAAAATGAAGCATAAATAATTACAATGAAAATGAAAATAGATCAAGAATCCATTAACATTTTTTACCATTTAGTTCATAACTCCCAAAACAAAATAACAAAAAATGAAACATTAAATACAAAAAATAGTAGTTTATTCATGATAAAAAATGTAAAATGGGTAGTTCATACCCCTCAAAAAAAATATGATATGTGAATAACATAACATATATCCCGAAGAAGACAATTTGAGACTATAAATCCTTAACACATTGGTATCTTTAGAACCAATACCCTATTGTTTTCATTAATTTTAATTGTAACATTATATTCCATGAATTAAGATTGATCCTTTATTTATTATTTCATAAGAGTCATATAAAATCATAAAAAAATTCATCGTAAAACATCAAACATGCTTCAACAAATCAATATTGAGATGATGAACACTTACCTCAAGTCCCATATTTATTCATAAGAATTGAAATATGTAGTATAATAAATATATATTTATTAATACTATATTACATAAATTTATAAACACATAAAAATCTATTTATCATTAATTTATAATTTACAATTATCCTTTTATTGAACATTTAATTAGCAGATTGAACATTAAAGTGAAAATTTGTCCATTTTCCTTGCATCTTTCAGTTCAATGGTTCTGATACTTGCACCTAGATCATGGTTTTGACATATTTAGAATATTTATAATGACATAAGCATCATATTTATTCATATTATACATTTTTATAATCATTCATATATAGAAGTGATGAGAAATGAACTACATCACTTCATGGAGACAATAATCTATACACATGAACATGTATTTTGTATAAACCCATGAAACATCAATATAGACCATTTTTAAGACATAATTATATTATTTAGTTATATATTATATATTTATATTCATTAAAAAATTATTAACAAATTTTTTTACTTAACAGGGATTTTATTTTCAATTGGATTTTCATGTATTATATTATTTTATGATGATTTCAAATTATAGAAATATAATTTGAAAAAATGAATTTATTTTGTTTTTAATTATTTTGAAATTATTTTAGGATATATTTTTGAGAAACTCTAGAATGTATTGTTTTATTAATGAATAGTGAATAAGATTGATTTTAATTTAAAAATGAATTATCTGTTTGAATTTTTTAAAAAGGGAAATTCTATTTTGGATTAGACTTAAAATATCATTAGTCAATTTTTATTAGAAATAATCCAATTATAGATTTTTTAAATTAAATATATGATTAAATTTTGTGGAAAATATTTTATACATCAAAATTTCATTTTTTGAATAATTGTTTTCATCATTTTTTCTATTTTGTTTTAATTTATATTATGCCACTTATATGTTCTGAATCATAAAAAATGTATAACATATGTAAAATAAGGGTGTAAAGATATGTTAAATAAGTCCTTATTAATTTTATTAATTATGAACTGTAACCATAGTAATCTTGTTACCACTTTAAAGGGTAAATGAGATAATTAAGGGTTATAAATAAATTGATAAGGACAAGAAAATTACCATAACACTTAAAAATAAATTTTATTTTTTAGAGTATTTTACATATAATCGTCTAAAATTGAGTTATATGGATTTTTATTACATTTTTATGTTATTATAACTTTTATAATATTTTATTTAATGAAATTTCATAAATTCCACACTCAAGTTATTAATAACTATAATAGTTTTAACATGGGGATCAATGGAGGTCATGTTTGTTTATAAATATTATTTTAAAATTTAAATTATTTTTATTTATCATGATAATATATTTTTATTCTTTCATGAATAAATAATTACTTTAAAATCTTACAATAATCTGATGAAGTAATTATTCAATTAATAAAAAAATAAAATAAATAATATTAAAAATGTTAAAATAAATATAAGTTGTTATAATTACTATGATCTGTGAATTTTATAGATGAATTTAAAATATTAGATATTTAATAAGAAATTTTTCTCGAATTTGATTTGTGTTATTTTAATATTTAAGTAAATTTTTTAAAAATAAAATTACCATTTTCATTTTGGACTTATGAAATTAATGTCATCAAAACATTCAAATTACATATAAATAAATAAGTAATTATTATTTCATGATAATAATTTAAATAAAAAATAATAATAAAATTGAAATAGGTTCTCAAACAGTTAAATAATTAATATAAGTATACTATTCAGAGTGATAATGATATACATGACTTGTTAAACTAAATTTAGTAGAATTTCTTTTAATATGTTTTTTAAAATTTTCCCTAAAAAATATCATCTTAATTAATGTAAAAAACTTTTAATATTATTATATTATTTATTTTATAAGGATATAAAATATTTATAAATGAAATTTTTTTCCACTTTTTTATTTCCTCCAATGATTTTCAAAAGAAATCATTTTATGCATTTTTCATCACTTTTTTTACAAAAGAAAAAATAAATTTTCAATTTTAACGTATATAGAAATTATTAATATTCACACCAAAATAAAAATTACATTTATATTTTATTCCTCCTTCATAATTTATTTTTCTTCAAAGAAAAAAAGTCATTCCTCTTTTTTGGTATTTTGGTAATGAAAATGTTTTTAAAAGAAAAAAATTTATATCCAAAGATTTTATTAGTTAGGCTTAAATGAGTTTTCAGGGGATTTATTTATGATATTGTCCTTGAAGATTTTATATCAAGGGTTGAGCCCCATTATATCTCACAAGTGAGGATGATATAGCTTATATGATTGGCAAACCTAGATAGCACTCATTGCATTGGGGAATGATTCTGTTCTCTAGAAAATTGTTTGGGAAGTTGACCAAAATATTAATCAAATTGTAAGATATTTATAAGGCTTTTAAAATGTTGATTTCCCAAGGAATCTACCTGAATATTCTATGCTTGTGAATGAGTTATCATGGAGATCATTTGATATAAAAAGGTAATAGAATGATCTTTCTATTGAAAAATGAATCTCTTTCGGACAAATAGATATTTTTTTGAAAGTGTTTTTCATGGGTTTTAATTTTTTTACTATACTAGAATATTTCTTATTTTAATTTTCTTTATTTAGATTCATGTTCTCATCCAATATTTTATAATTTTTTTCATAGGGATATTTGGATATGTTGGTATAGGTATGAGTTCAATATCATATTTTTTACGATATTCCATTAATATAGAACATGTTTCTTTTTTATTATTTTGTTGGATGAGAAGAATGTGTATTGTTTAAATCTGTACACTTTTTAATATAAGTTAATGTTATTTAAGAAAATTACATAACCCTCTAAAAATAAAAACATCTAATATCATTGGGAGTGTAAGAAAATAGATTCTTTTTTAAAGACACTAGAATATGTAACAATTTAGGTGGAAACTATAAAGTTATTATTAGAGAAAATATTTAGAAAACTGTAGGGGATAATATATTTTTTATTGAATAACCTTAAAATATTTTACTTAATTTTTGGATTGAAATGATATAAAATTTAAATATCTCCATGTTGCTTCATCTAAACGATGATTGTTCTAAAATATTTTCCATAGGGTAAAAAGGAATATATCAGAGGAAAACACTAATATGATGGTATTATTCAAGAAAATTAAGCCAATATAGTTAAAATTGGAATATATATGTTTATTGGGGGGTTGGATCAGTTGACACAAGCTATAAATGTTCTTGGAATCAATGGTAGAGTGATATGATAGAGGAACATGATCTTAGTAGATAATTTTATGAGATAATACCATCCATCATTTAGTTAATCTTATAGAATATCAGTATCTAATGTTTGGATCAATTATATGGAGGAGATATTTTAATTCAATAGGTGTTCAAAACATTATAAAGTAATCCCTTCAATTTATCATTTTAAATGTTAAGTTGATCGATTGTGTTATTTGGTTATGAATATAAAATAGGGAGATGATATTGATTATATATAATGGGGAGCATTTAATAATATATTCCTTGTTAAATATATCCATATCATCATTCAACTCAGTATATAGAAACAATTTATGGAATTTAGGAAAAAGGATAAAGAATTTGTTTCTATATATGAAGAAAATTTTACATGTTTTTTTCTGGTATTTACCATATTTTATATGTGACCATTATCATGTGATTGAATAGTTTTAAATAGGTTTGGAAAAATATATTTATGGGAATTAACATCCCATTAATTCAGAAGTAATGAGAAACTTAATTGGGAATTTAAGATGGTATAAAAGGAGTTCTCTAATGATCACATATTCTATGACAATAAGCATAAAACAGGTCTTGATTGTAGTAAATGTGGAAGTTCTAATGTCTCAGAAATTATGTGTAATATTTTTTAAATATATGGAATTATTTTGAGATCAAACGATCTGATGACACGTGAATCATAGGCCCATAGATCCTAGAATGTAATTTTGAACTTTTTTTAAGGTACATTTAGTAAACATTTGAGCGGGTTTTTCTAACTTTTGAACCGATTATCGTATCAAAAATATAATGGCACCGTTGAACTCAAAATGTTAGGATTCACTTAGAAATGAATTATCATCAGCCGGTAAGGGCCGAGGGGAAAATTTAATTTTCGGAATTTTTGAGAAAAATAATAAAATAATTTAAAAGAATTGTTTTATTTCTTTTTCACACCGTTGAGAAGCAGATGATGACGATGTGGTTCAACAACAAGGATCATTAATATAGGGTCATTAATTGTTAGTTTTTAATTGTGATGTTGTTATTTTAATGGATCATTAATAGATCATTAAATATGGAACATGAAGAAGCATCATTAATGAGCGCAAAGTCTCTAAGCATAAGTTTTTTAACATTCAAACTTGTTGGGGTTTGGGGATTAACAAGCATGGGGAGTCTCTGATGAACCGCTGGTGGAATCCCTCTCTAATGAAGAATGAAGAACGAAGTAATGAATGTTGGAGGATTGGATCCAGTGGTCGGAAAGTGCAAACAAACACAAAATATCATGGATCAACGAAGATGCAGAACCCATCCTTCGTCCTCAGCAGATCCAACATATTCAGGTAGGGGTTGTTTTATTTTTATATTCCTCCCTGTTTTCTTCTAGAAATGACGAACATGGATCCACCCACCAAAATGGGGATCCGTGAATAGTTTATTTATAAGGGAGGGTAACTTTATTTGGGAGATTCTCTATTTAGGATTTGTTTATATTTTTCTAGGATTGAACACCTCTGTCGAGCCTCCCCAGTTTTAAAAATTCAAATGAGGAGGGTGTGGGAAGACACGAACAAAGGCCCGAACCCCTCTCCATGTGCACTACTTGTGACCAGATTGTACAAAATGGGGGCAAGGCACATCGAAGACCATCATCGTGATGGAAGAAAAAAAATAATCATGTAGGCACAGACAGATCAGAAAATAGACTACCAGAGCAACATCGGTGGCCCACTGAAGGCGTAGTCGGAATGACATCACTGACGACCAGTGGTTGTGGGTGGCCCATGATGGCCCAGTAGAGGTTATGGAATCAACTGGCCCCATGGCAGAGGAGGCGTTTGTCCCTCTCTAGTTATGATGGAAGATGATGGTGCACCCATCGAAACACCATGACAGCCAGAGGGTGACGCGGTGTCAGGTGGGAACTGTTTGGTGGGATAACCCATGTCTAGGCTATTCGAGTGGTTCAGGGAGATGTGGTCGCTCGAACGACGAAAGAATAAGGCAACGAGCATTTGTGGGGCCAGTGTGGGCCAGACATGGAATTTGGTCGCATCCCTACTATGTATCCCACCATCGTCCTACACCTCATTGGCCAGGATTTAGGCTTGCGGGCCGAACCCACCCATGTGGGCCGGGCAAGACTAGACTATGTTGCTGGGTAACTCAGTGGGATGGACCCTTAGCCAAACCAGGCTGAGTCCAGTGAGTCCCATAGGGTATAGCCTCTTACAAGGCTAGAACGAACCGATCGAGACCCGAACCAGGTCAGTTCAAGTTAGTTTAATTAAATTGGTGGATATGGGACCCCCGGGCAGGGTTTCTCCGATCGGTCTGACCTAGTCAGAATAGGCCTTTATGCAACTGGCCCCCCTATTTATTAAAACACTCATATATTGAAAACAGGGCATTTGATTGATGACCTATTTTTAGTTTTTGGACCGTCTAGATGGGTCTGGTATTTTGTAATTCCTTGAAGAGGCATTCATTGAATTTTAGTTGTGATTAATGGATTGAGTAGCATTTCTACTAATCACACTATGTGCAAAACACTTCGGTTGGATGAGACCTGAGGACTGTAGACTTCTGACTTTTTGAGGAATATTTATAACCCATGGGGAAGAATTTATGTGTTACTTTACAAGACCACGATGGGAAGAACTTCTATGTTACATTTGAGGACAATGTTTGGAATCACTTCTATCTGACTTTGTAGGCCTACAGTATGCAATGAGGAGGAGTACCTCAGTTGACCACGATTTGTGGGAAGCACATCTGTGTGACTCTGGAGGCCAACATAACAAAATGAGGATACATACCAAAGTATTCCACTAGTTTGTTCTTGTATTCCTTAAGGCCTTAGAGCCACCTAGGCCTTCGAGTATGTAAGGCTTTTCGGGCCACCATTATGGCCTTTGGTCCACCACAAGCACTTTGGGCCACATAATTAATGTAGTTTCTCCAGACAGACTCTACCGAAAAGAGTATCTCTATAGAAGGATTCTGAGAAAGGCACACTCACTAGAGAAGAACCAACATATTTGGCAGAATGATATGTTATGGAAACACCATCGAGAACAACCTATACTTGCATTTGAATCTTTTTCCGATGTCCATGAGAAGGTGGAGAGCTACCATCATGATCCAGATGCTAGGGTTCGGATGTTCCTTGTATTTATAGTCTGGTTGAATTACCTAAGACCTATGGGTCATGTAATATCTCTTAATCGTATGGGTTATTTTACCTTTAAGACTACATGCCTTTTAAGGGTTCCCCCTCATCCCTTGAAAGGAGGGTTACAAAAAATCAACAAAAATGAAGGCTTTCAGGAAATAAGGACTTCGCAGAACAACTGTACTTGATGGAGGAAAAGTTTTCCAATAGGTGAGGTGTTTGATGATAAGAAAAATGATTATTCTATCACTACCCTAATTTTATACCAGGTGTGATGTTTCTTGTGATTCATGATTTACCTTAAGGATTGTTATGTGGTCTTTCCTTTTTTGTTTTGGGGTCCCTATTGAGTACTTTGTTACTCACTCCTGCACGGGGTTCACCCACACTTGTTGTGTCTAGTGCAGATGATTGATATATCGATAGAGACATTGGTGGGCCAGGAACCATAGGAGCTTAGGGAGACCGGACCAATGGACACTAATATGGTGGACATGGTGTCCTAGGACCATGAATGGCCTAGTAGGATTGATTGGATGGGAAGTTCTACATCGGCATCCAGTAGCCACACAACTCTCATGATCAGGTGGGGTTTTCCACGAAAGCCCTTAGAGTTTCATTTTTTTTACATTGCTAATTTAATTTCCGTTGTTGGGTTTTTATTTTGGACCACTTTTATAGGTACTCAAGGAAATGGCTTGCACCTGCAGGTTGACGCCTTTAATGATAGTCACTGACCCCTAGCCTTCAGTAGGCGGGCTTGGGGAAGTCACGACATGATCTCAGGGGATGAGTCATGAAAATTTGGTATCATAGGGTAGTCGATCCTACCACAATGATCGAGAGAATGTTGTTTTGTTTTTGTAAAAAGTGTCAAGTTAAGTGAGTTAGACTTTCATATTCGGGGAGTCCAGTTTTGGTGTTGCGGACGACATATCTATACACCAGGATCAGGAATTCTACTTTTTGGATCAATATATGATAACAATGGTTTCCTAAGTTTCTCCTTATGTTATTTTGAATAAAATTCAGATCACTAGGTATAAAATTCTGACCATGGTACATATTCATCGATCATAGGTTGCCTCTATGTGGACAGCCAACTAGTATCCTAATACAAGGTCATGAGGATAGCACACCTAGTAATGAGGTGTTTGTTCAGGGACCAGTTCTAAAGGTGGCCCTACCATGTGGTTCACCAGTGCTACCACCACATGATGGTCTACATCTACTGCCGGTGGTCCTAGTAGAAGATATATCAGACTCAGTTCCTTGCACAAGTTTCAGAGAATGAGACCTCCTAGGTTATGTGTAGAGACGGATCATCACATTGTTCAGGACTATTTAGCGTCAATAATTCTAGTGTTCTGCATATTGAGGACACCGCCTAAATATATGGAGATCTTGGAAGTGATCCTTTTGTGGGGATCGACTAGTAGATGGAGGATCGTGACCTCCCAGACCAATGATGAGTCGAACCTCACTAGGGAAGACTTTGAGCTGCTTTTCCTAGAGAATTGTTTCCCCGACACCTTGCTCTCTATGCACATTCAGGATCTTCTTCACGTACATCAGGGAATCATGAATGTGGCCATGTACTTAGAGAGGATCACAGATCTATCTTTCTACACGACATATATGGTACGAGACCCTTTCTTCAGGGCTCAAGTCATTGAGTAGGGACATAGACAGTAGATCAGGGCATCAGTGTTGTCTCTCAGCATCCCTACTCAGGACAGGGTCCTGGAGAGTTCCCTTCTGGTAGATAACTTCATGGCAGAGTAGGTATCCATAGCTAGAGATACTAGTAGACCCCATGCGGCAGAGTCTTTGGAAGGAATTATACAGAAAACGTGAGAGCCCACATGGGATATGTATTTCAGAGGAAGACCCACGAACATAGGGTCGATATTGCATGGCTTATAGACTAGAGGGAGTTAGCCAGGAACTAGGATTTTATTCTCGTGTGGTGGGTAGGGAAACATGACATATTACTTCTAGACAAGACAAATAGATGAATAGAAGATGGTACATGGGCCTTTAAGTCAGAGGCATCAGTTCGAGTGGGGAGGTCTGTAGGCTAGTAGACTTGGCAGTGGAGCAGGTCGAATAGTAGGTGGTGGGAGATGGGTTGAGGTGTTACCGCCACCACGCCCAGGTGTTCCATCACGACCTTAATGAGAAGGCGGACAGGGGCGAGTACAGATTTAGGTAGCAGGGGCTTATGACCATGATGATCTCTAGAGATGATCCGAGGTATGATCTATGTCTTCTCCACCCTATCTACATTTATTATAGACATATGTGCTAGTCACTCCTTCCTTACCACAACTCTTGTTCAGATATTGGAGATTATGGTGGAGTCATTGGATCAATCCTTATAGATGGACTCTTATTATAGGGGACTCAATGATTACACACTGGTGTCGGTAGTGTGAGATAACTCCAAGAGGTGAAATATTTATTTGGGATCTCCTAGAAAAAGCGTCGAGGCCTTAAGAAGTCAATGTGGGTATGGACTGGTTATCCATAGTCGATGTTTATATTGACTATTTTAGGTATATAGTTATATGTGTTCATGGATATGGGAAAAGGTTTTCCATCACTGTTAAATAAATATACCCTTACAGAACATTACAAACTTTCTCGGAGGAGGGTGCAACCGTTCACTCAGAAGTTATATTGCCTCACCCACAGTGTAGTGGATGAGAGGAGTCTAAACTTTATTGTATTGGTTGAATTGTATGATGATGTTTTTACTGAGGATGTTCTGAGAATACCTCCTCATAGGTAGGTAGACTTATGCATTAACCTATTCCCCAATATGACACTGATATCCATGTCAACATATCAGATGGCTCTCATGGAGCTTCATGAGGTGAGGGTACAACTAGATGACTTGCAGAAGTAGGGGTTCGTAAGGCCCAACGTTTCACCATGGGAAGCCCCGATGCTTTTTTCCAAGAAGGAAGATGTGAGTTTGAGGTTGTTCATGGACTTTCGGTGCCAGAACCAGGTGACCATTAAAAAAAATTATCCCCTATTGAGGATAGATAACCTCTTTGATCAGTTGAAGGGAGCGAGGATGTTCTGGAAGATAGCATCAGATCGGGCTATCATGAGCATTGGGTATGAGATGAGGATGTTATGATGTCATCAATCAGGTAACTATACGACCACTATGAGTTTCTATTGATTCCTATTGGTGTGACCTATGCCCCATATGTATTCATGGGACTCATGAACAGGATCTTCTAGACTTACCTTGACCGGTTTATTACAGTCTTAATTGATGACATCTTTGTGTACTCGGCATCATAGGAGGAGCACGCTACACACCTGCGGATAGTCCTAAATACACTCTAGGAGCACCTGATTAATGTTATACTCTCGATGTTTCAGTCTTGTATTGGGTATGTACACTTTCAAGGACATGTCATCTTAGAGGCTGAAGTTTCAGTAGATCTGGAAAAGATAGAGGCAATGCTTGCTTGGGAGCCACCAATGAGCAAGACTGAGCTGAGAAACTTCTTGGAGTTGATGGTTACTATAGGAGGTTCATGAAAGACCATTCCAGAGTAGTAGCACACTTATCGGATTTTACATGGAAGGTACAAAAATTCATGTGGATGGAAATATGTTAGTAGCATTTCTAGGAGCTGTTGAGGAGACTGGAAATTGCCCCATCTTGAAAATACTGAGGAAGGAATTGGGTATATAGTTTACAGTGATGCATCAGCGACCAGAATGGGTTGTGTCCTGATACAGAAGAAATAATTGATCACCTACGGCTCATGCCAGTTGAGGCACTATGAGGAGAACTAAGTGACCCAAAACTTGTAGTTTTTAGAAGTGGTCTTTTCCTTGAAGATGTGGCATCACAACTTGATTGGTGAATAATTTACGGTTTACTATGACTATAAGAGTCTTAGTTATATCTTCTCAAAGAATTACCTGAACCAGAGACAATGGTGATGGCTAGTGTTCCTCCAGTTCTATTACTTTGGGATAATCTATACTCATGGAAAGAAGAATGTAGGGGTAAACACACTCAGTAGGAGGACTGGTTTGTAGCTCCTAAGTGAGGCGATCGAACAGTTGTTCATGATGCAAAAATCATTCATGGATGATAGTGGAGCTGCTAAACTTCAGTCGATGACTATTAATAACCCACTCTTACATCGAGCCAGGGAGTCACAACTGATGGATGTTGGTTGTGAGGCTCGATGTGCTTAGTTATCCACAGGACAATCTCCTGATGGATTTTTGATTGGTAGGGAGGACGTTATCCTTTTCAGAGGGTGCACCTTATTTCCTGTTACATTGTAGGAGGAGGTTTTGAGGGATTTCTATACATACTCTTTGGCGTTACATCCTAGAGTGGTGAAGATGTATCAAGACCTCCAACGTCAGTACTGGTTGTCATGGAAGAAGAAAGTGGTGGCCATATTCATTTTACAATGCCTCATTTGCCAGTAATTGAGGGCTGAGCATCAGGTTCCAGCAATCCTAGCCTAGCCACTCAAGGTACCAGAATGGAAATAGGATAGTATCTTGATGTACATTGTGATGGGTTTACCGCGTCCATCCAAGGGACACGACTCTGTCTCAGTGATTGTTTTCCAACTCACCAAGTCGGCTAACTTACTACCTGTTTGAGAGCAGGGAATGATAGATGGATTGGGATAACATTATGTCCAGCAAATAGTACAGATTCACGAGGTGACATCGACGATCCTCTCATATCATGAAGCTTTTGTTACATCATGGATGTGGAGGGGATTACATGGGGGTTCGAGACACATCTGTTCTTGGGCACAACTTTTCATCCCCAGACAGATGGCCAGATAGATCATACCATATATACCATGGAGGAAATGGTACATGCTTGCGTATGGGTTTTTGGTCTATGTTGGGAGGACTACCTGTATTTCCCTGACCCCAGTTACCCCGAGTCAGTGCATTATTACATAACATTGGCATGATCATAATGGATAGAAATTATGAAAGATTGATCAGTTTTGTATCCTTGGAAATACTATATACATTCATAAGTTTTACATTACATTATAAAAGGAAAAACAACAAAAATATTATCTCCATTGACTACATTCTTCCCTTAGACTATCCCTGCAGGTCGGTAATAATATACTTCTTCTCATACTGGGAAACTAAAACATAGAAAGGGGTGATCTCAGAAGCTCAGTAAGGATAACAATATAACAAAAAATTTCAATAATCAGCATAAATATTTAATTCAATGTATAAGACTAAAACACAAGAAATTAAAACTTAAACTTCATCATAATATGGAGAAGATATGTAAAATAATTCCATTTACTTATTCACATGAATATTCTACTAGTCTAATAATCACATGTAATTTCAATATCCAATTTCATAATGTTGTAATGCATAATGTCAGACATCATAACCACAGAGTCAAGGCCTTATGCCAAGACAACAAATAACATTTTGTCAAGGCCTTGTCCCAAGACACTAGTTTATCTCATGAGACCTATCAATGCATCAAGGAGCTATAGTGGGCTCCACCCGTCACTTACTAAGTCCAATTAATTCCTCATATAAAAAGTTAAATCATAACATAAACATTCGTATTAAAACTAGCATACGAAATGTCAATACATTATCCATAAAGCATGAATGGTGTAATAATAACACATACAAAGTCAAAAATATCAAAAAACCTTCAATATAATACGGAATATTTGTATCATAATAAATCAACTTCAAACATATATAAAATCCATCAAAGGATGTTGACATTGATGAAATCAAATATGTTTGTAGTTAAATATCTCATTCTATTTCGAAATCATTTAAAAGTAATATAATTATAAAAGAAAACATTTATTTTGAAAATATTTTGTTAAGGTTGTATGGGAAGATTTGACGATGTTATAACAGTATAAAATATCCACACCCACCGTATAAGTAAAAAAATGCATTCTTACATTAATTTTGTCCAGAAGGCCATAAAGTACCTTATTTGGAAAATGAAGGAAATATTCCATTCAAAAAATATATGGTCAAATAAGGGTATAAATGACTTTATCCCATAGTCTAGTAAGTAGTAAAATTGGTTTGAAATAAATTTTTATGAAAACACGGATGCGGCTGATAAAGAGGTCCCAGAAGATACATACATATTAACAACCTCGGATAAGTAAAGAGATTGGAGAATTAACCCTTACATTGTACTTTTCCTTACTCGATGGTATTTTAATCTCTTGTATAATAGCTAAAAAATTGTTATTAAATTATAAAATTACTATATATATAAATATGATATCATATATGATCCTATAATATTTCTTTGTTAATATTATTTCGGTAGTACCATCGTTTCAGGTGATAACTGATTTGTTTTCCTTTATATTCTTGGTTAAGTAAGCCATGTTTGTTATGGATAAGATGTATTTAATTTATATAAACAATTATATTATTCTCATAAACATTATTTTTAATCCTAAAATTAAAATTATTCTTGAATGATCATGATGGGGAATGAATCTCACCGCGTTCGTGGAGAAGTAATTTGTACGTACGCATGAGCAACAATATCAATATACTGATGGTGAAATCATATGTAATTGGATGATATATCATATATATATAATAATTAACCTGTTATATTTATTATTTACATTAGTTATACTCATTATTATACCCATCCAAATAATGTTGTGGTTGAATAACAAACTACACCACGATGTGGAGACTGTAAGTCGTACGTACGCACGTATGTCAACTTTGTCATTTATAGGATGGATGTAATAACGAATATGGTTGTACCATATTTATAATAATATCACAGTATGTATAAGGTACTGGAGGTATTATTTTTGTATGGAAACAAAAAATAAATAGGAAGTGGAAGAAGAAAATAACTTGAAAGAGTGTGGTGAAATTATTACCTCTTCTTCAGGTGTTTCCTTTTGAGTTGATCAAAATTTTCCATAGGATTTATTTCTGATCATATTAAAGCCTATAGATTTAATGAGGTATTGTTAAAAGGATATTTGGGTTGGGTTTGGCCAAGAAAAATGGCTTTGGAGGTGTGAAATTTAGAGAAGGGGAAGTACCCTTTTATAAGAGAGGTAAGGGTCACTTTAGGAAAATCATGAAATATTATTTTATAAGAAAATAAATTTCACTTTATAATTGATCAAAAATGATTTATTTATAGTATAAGGTGGTTATGGGTATAAATAATCTCAACCAATATGTTTTATATAGGTTTAGGTTACCATATTAATGTTATCTTTTAGATTTAACTCTTAGTTAAATTGTTTGACATTTACCAAGTCTCTTTGTATTTTTATATTATATGGTCAATAAACATACTATAACAAGACATTAGAACCCCATGTTTTTCATTATTTATATATATAACCTTATATAAGTCCTTTGACTAAACCATATATTTTTATGAATATTATATCGATTAATAATATAGCATTTCTTTTAAGAACACAATTATATCAATTTTGACACTATTTAGTATTTTATTTTTTTGAAATCCATACAAACATTATCACTTCGAATAAAATTTATTTAATCAACCCTAACATGTCATGGTATCTTAGAATTTTTTTTAATTCCTCAAAAGTCTCAATTTAAATTTATTTGGATATTTATAATATTAATTTTTTTAAAATTTCATTATTAAGGTAATTACTTCATCATCATTGTATCATTAAAAAATAAAATTATTTAATTTTTAAAAAATATAAATAAAATACTATTAGAAATAAAATAGTTTTTTCTTTCTAATGAATATTTATATTTGAATTTATATTGGGAGTAAACCTATATTAAAAATAGTTTATTCATTAAACATACATTTTAACTCTTTTAACTCTTCTTTAAATAAATTAATAATAAATGCCCTAATCTAATAAAAGTGGACCAAATAGGATCATATTTTATTACTAAGGTTGGTTTGGGTCGAATTACTCTTATCCGACAGAATTAGGATATGTGATAGGGTAATTATAACATCATTTTTACCCTTAATTACACTATTTACGTTTAACTGTGGTAAATTAATGTCAAAAGTTACTATTCTCCAAATATAATTTTCCCTTTAATGAACCAAATTTTACTTATATATGTCAACCGTGTCTCTTGATTTTTTAAAATTCAACTCACAGAAGCGGTAAAATTAAATTTTATGCAAATTTGAAAATGCTTCTAGAAGATTGTCAAAAGGCGATAAAAAGTTCAATAAAATTTTATATATCTAAACTTATTATAAAATGATTCCAATGAATTAAATTTACCATATTTTGGTATTATTTATCTATTCTAACCTAAAAAAATTAAAAATAAATAACTATTTACTTAAATAAAAACTCAGTTTTAAACAATAATGCATTGTTTTTCACTATTCATAAAAAATTGAATGTTTTCAGAGACATATCAAAAATTCACCCTAAGATAATTTCAATATTCTATATTTAAAAATTAAGTCCATTTTGAAAAATAAATTTTATAAAATTTCAACAATTGGGTATTATTACTCATAACAGCTAGTTTGATTAGTCGTGGTGTCTTAAAACTCCATGTTGTGTACAACACAAGCTACTGCATTATTCAAAGGGAAATGTACCATGGAAGCTTGGGGTATTACATTATCCCCTCATTTAAATAATCTCATTCTGGAAATTTTAATACTATTAATATATAAAAATATTTGGGTGGTTCTTCATCATTTGTTTCTTAGTTTCCCACGTTGACTCCTCTAATTTATGGTTTCTGTATAGATCTTTTACCAGACGAGTCATCCGGTTTCTCAACACTTGTTCTCTGGTATCAAGAATATTAACAAAATCTTCACAAGAAGACATATCAGGTTTCGGTTCAATTTCCTCCTAGGTGAGTACATGCGTTGGGTCAGGCATATATTTTCTCAACAATGATACATGGAAGACATCATGAACTATGGAGAGACATGGAGGGATTGCCAA
This sequence comes from Viscum album, assembly GCA_963277665.1. Classification (NCBI taxonomy): domain Eukaryota; kingdom Viridiplantae; phylum Streptophyta; class Magnoliopsida; order Santalales; family Viscaceae; genus Viscum; species Viscum album. The sequence goes on from OY728130.1 coordinate 1,168,638,196, forward strand.
ACGATAAGCCACAACTCCAAAAAAAAATTAGAATTTCAAAAGGTTTGATATACCTAGGAATCAATTTACCCTTTTTATCGAATTGTATAATACCCTTTTATGGATATACCTTCAAGGAAACATGATCTCCTTCTTGAAATTTCAAATCATTCATCTAATTATCGGCATAGCTCTTTTTCCTACTTTGAGCTGGTTTGATGTGGTTTTGGATAATCTTGAGCTTTTTCATTGTTTCCTCAACAATTTATTGGCCTATGAGTTTTCTTTCACCAACTTCAACCCAAAAATTTGGTGTGTGACATCACTTTCTATATAATGCTTTATATGGTTCCATCTGAATACTTGAATGGAAGCTATTATTATCTAAAAATTCTACCATAGGTAAATATGGATCCCATATAACTTTAATGTCAGGTGAGGAAGATCTCAACAGGTCTTCTAAGGTTTGAGTGGTCTGTTCTGATTGTCCATCGGTTTGAGGGTGGTAGGTTGAGCTAAAACAAAGTTCAGTATCTAAGTCCTTCTAAAGTCTTTTCCAAAATCTTGCTGTAAAATGGGGATCACTATCAGAAACAATCAGTAGGGGTACACCATGGAGCCTTATAAATCCATTAATTTATAAACATTCTAGACATTCATGTTGTAAATCTTCTCTTATCATAAGAAAATGTGTTGACTTGGAAAGATGATCAATAATGACCCATATTCCATCATTACTTCTAGGAGTCTTTAGTAGGCCTATAGAAAATTCTATCATAATATTATCCCATTTTCACTCAGGTATGGGAAGAGGTTTCATGACTCCTCTAGTCTATTGCCTTAAAAATTTCACTTGTTGACAAACCATACATCTTAAAACAAAATCATAAATATCAATCTTTATATTATCCCATGGAAAATGTTCCTTCAAATATCTATACATCTTGGTGCTCCCAGGGTGTGTAGTGAAATTGTAGCTATGAGAATCATCCAAAAGTTTCCTTTTTAGATCAGGTATATTAGGAACACAAAATATCTTCCCAAATCTCAAAATTCCATCTTCATATACAAAGTCACTCAATCTACAATCATTTATAGCATTAATTTTATTTTGAAACTCCTCATCAATAGTGTGAGAACTTTTTATCCTTTCTAGTAAAGATGGTTTGGCAAGTATTTGAAAATTTATTTATGTTTAACCATCCATGATTATTCCCTTATCCATATTTACAAGATCCATGAAAATGTGATCCATTTCAACTCTCATCTTTTTCCAAACACTATGATCATTTATGCTAAAAGAATCTACCACCTTATTTACCTTCCCTGGTTGGTAGTGTATTGTGAAATAATAATCCTGGAGTAGTTCAAGCTATCTCCTTTGCCTCATTTTGAGTTCTTTTTGTGAGAAGATATACTTCAAACTCTTTTGATTAGTATAAATATCACATTTTTCACCATAGATAGTGTGTCTCTATATCTTTCTAGCAAGGATTACAACTACTAACTCAAGATCATGAGATGTATATTTTTTCTCATGGATTTTTAGCTTTCATGAAGCATGTGCAATATCTCAACCATGTCCTTTATTTGAAGCATCACTATAAATAACAAACCCATTGTTCCTTGATGGTAGAGTCTCGATAAGAGTGTTAACTAATCTCTTATTCAGTTTTTCAAAACATTCTTGACACTCTTTGGTCCAAAAATGTTTTCCCCTTTATGTGTGATCTTGGTTAATGGGTTATCCATCTGGGAAACATTCTGGACTAAACCTTGATAATAACCTTCTAAACCAATAAAACTATGTACCTTGGTTATACTCATCAATGATGGCCATTCTTGGACTGCCTTGGTCTTTGAAGGATCAACAGAGATTCCATCCATTGATACAATATGGCCAAGAAAAAAATATCTTGAATCCAGAATTCACACTTGCTAAACTTCCCATATATTTCATTTCCTCTGGGGGTTTTTTGAATTGTGACCATGTAATTTTCATGATCATTTTAGCTTTTTGAGTATACCAAGATATCATCAAAAAAATACCACTAAAAATTCATCAAGATATTCCGTGAAAACTCTATTCATTAAATACATGAAGAGAGAGGGTACATTAGTCAATCCAAAAGGCATTACTGTTATCTTGTAACGCCTATACCATGTTTGAAATTTTGCTTTTGGAATGTCTTCCTTATTCACACACAACTGATGATATCCCGATCGAAGGTCAATCTTTGAAAAATATTGAACTCCCTGAAGTTGTTCGAATAAATCATCAATGCGAGGTGGGGGATACCTATTATTTTTTGTTATACCATTGATATCCTTGTAATCAATGTGCATCCTCATAGATCTGTCTTTATTCTTAACAAAAATGATAGGCGTTCCCCATAGTGAAACACTATGGAGAATAAATCTCTTATTACTCAATTCCTCTAGTTTTTTCATTAGTTCCACTATTTACACAGTTGACATTCTATAAGGGTTCTTCGATATGGGCCTTGAACCATGAATTAAATTAATGGAAAACTCAATTTCCCATTCTGTAGGATGTCCAGCTAAATCCTCTAGAAACACATCAATATATTTTTTCACAATAGGTACATCCTCTATTCGAACATTCTTTTCCTCGCCCATAATTATTTAATTATCTTCTTCCCTAATAATTAAATTTAGAATAGATACTTGGGGTGGATCTAGATAAAAATCAGGTTGTGACATTTCTTCTCTAATGATAAGGTATTCTTTATCATAATCAAAAATTCTAACCAGTTCCTTTTTACAATAAATTTTCACATAATGGTCAGAAATCTAATCAATTTCGAGGATTATATCATTTTCAATCATGGGTATGATGATGAGATAAGAAGACAGAGAACATTTATATGCCCTAATGGGATCTGATTCCCAAAACGTTTTTGCGATGATACTTCCCTTATGAGTTTTAACTAACATCTCCCTTGTTATGTCAATTTGAAAATATCAAATTTTCTTAGAAAACATAGAAGATATGAAATAATGTGATTATCCAGAATCAAATAAAGAATTGGCTAAACTTGAAAAATCCAATAAATTACCTGCCACTACACCTTTCAGAACATAAACCTTAGCTATAGTGATTGAATAAACATGGCCTTTCTCCCTTGCCCTTTTCTAAGGTAAGTTCTCTTGGAACTTCAGACATTCATTTGTATAATGTCTCGTTTCTCTATAACTATATAATTCAGCATAGATCGCCTCTTTCTTTCCCTTTGAATTAATAGATTTGTGGCCTTTTTCACCACACTTGTAATAGACTCCCATTCTCTCCAGGCAAGTATCAGGGTGTTTCTTCCCACATTTACTACATGATGGATATTCAACATTTCCCTTCTTCCCCTTATTTCCATTTCTAGAGTGATCAGCAGATCTCTTATTCTCTTTCTTTTCTTTGAAGTCATAATACTTAGAGAATTCCTTTTCTGTCTTGATAGCACATGAGAAAATAACTTTGTATAATTATATGGATTGTGAGACTAATGATCAATGGATAAATGGTTTTAACCCATTAATGAATTGGACAATTTTACTCATTCGGTAATGTATATAATCTGCTGCATGCCATGCTAACTTTGTAAAGTTAGCCTCATACATTATGACTTTCACAACCTCATTTTGCCTCAGACTCAGAAATAATCTTTCCATATCTGCTCGATGGTCACAAGAAAAATATATTTCTAAAAAATCTCATTAAACTCTCTACATCCATGTTTGATACTTCTTCATCTTCCTTTGTGTTTTGGATTAATAACCACAATTGATTTGCATCTCCCCTAATGTGATAAACTGCCATGAAAACACTTTCTCATTCACTACTACCCATTGAATGAAATATTTTCACTATGGAATTTTTCCATTGTTCATTACTAATGGATTTTTACTCCCATTGAATGTTGGTGGTTGTTTCCTCATAAAGCAGTCTAATGTTGATCCTCCACGTTGTGGATCATGGTGTTCCATACGAGAATGGTTGTTTTTCATTACATGAGTGAGTTTTTCCAGTATGGTGATAAGATGATAAACACTAGTTGCATCACCAACTCCACAATAATTATCTTGAGTAGGAGGGAAATTATTACATGGATTACGGGCATTGATACAGTTTCCATTCCTTCCATTGGTCACCATTTCTATATAATGTCATACACTAGATTAGTTTATGAATCACAATACATAATTCCAAACAAGTAAAACACTTAACCTAAATTGAACAATTTATGGATATAATCTATAATCATAAGAAACATTCTTTGGGGAGGTATATACTCATAAATCTATGATAATGGTTTGTAAATAAAATGTGAATTATCCTATGCATATCCCTCGGGAGTGTTGTAATCAAGAGTGCAACAAGTCCCATTGTCATGTACCAGGATACCTCGAGTCAAGCTCAAAACTACTTGTCTGAGTTTTCACTCCTAGTTACATCTGTGCCAGAGCCTCCTTAGTCTTCTCATATCCAGACATGGATGTATTTCATGTAAAATACACAAAATCTCTACATTAAAAAAATTCGAGGATGTTTTTCTATACCAATCCAAAAAATCTATCTTAGGATAATGTGCTCTAATCAGAATTTATTAAAATCTAGTTTCCATGGATTTTACTAAACTAACACTGATACCAACTTTAATTCACCAACCCCAGTTACCTATAGTCCGTTCATTATTACATAACATTGGCCTGATCATAAGAGATCAGAATCTTGAATGACCGATAAGTTTAGTAGCCTTTGAAGTACTAGATACATTCATAAGTTTTATATTACATTATAAAATAAAAAACAACAACATCATTGTCTCCAATAACCACATTCATCCCTTAGACTATCCCTATAGGTCATTCATAATATACTACTTCGCATCCTTGGAAAATAAAACATAGAAAGGGGTGAGCTCTGATTCTCAGTTAGGATAACAATGTAGCGGTAACTTTAAATAATAAGCATAAACATTTAAGGAAATGTATAAGACTGAAACATAATCCTTTTAAACTTAAACTTCATCATAATATGGAAAATATAAATCAAATTATTCCATTTACTTATTCACATGTATATTCTACTAGTCGAATGTTCAAATGTAACATCAATAGCCAATTTATTAATATTGGAATGTATAATGCTAGACTTCATAACCACATTGTCAAGGCCTTGTGCCAGGACTAAAAATTATATTTTTTCAAAGCCTTGTTTTAAGACACTAGTTTGTTTCAAGAGACCTACCAATGCATCGAGTAGCTATAACAGGCTCTACCCATCACTTGCTAAGTCCAATACATTTCTCATATGAAAAGTTTTAAGCATAACAAAAAAATCGTAATAAAAATAGCATAAAAATTGTCAATACTTTATCCATAAACCATGAATGGTGTAAAAATAACACATCCATAGTCAAAAATATCACCAAACCTTCAATATAATATGGAATATTTGTATCATAATAAATCAACTTCAAAAAGATTAAAATCTATCAAATTATGTTGACATAGATAAAATCAAATATTTTTGTAGAGAAATACCAATTTCCATTTTGAAATCATTTTAAAGTCATATAATTATAATAGAAAAAATTTGAAAATATTCTTATAATCTTGTATAGGAATCGTTGATGATGTTATAACAGTAAAAAATAGACGCACCCGCCGTATAAGTTATAAAAGGATATTGTTACCTTAATTTTGTCGAGAAGGTCATAAAGTACCCTATTTGAATACGAAAAAAAGATTCCTTTCATAACATATTTGGTCAAATAAGTGCATAAATGAATTTAACCCATAGTCTAGTAAATATTAAAAATGTTTTTAATTACATTTTTAAGAGAACATAGATGTGCATGATAATGTAGTCCTAGTATATACGTACGTATTAACAATCATAGATAAGTAAGGATAATATAGAATTAACCCTTACTGTGTACTTTTCCTTAGTCCATGGTATGTTAACTTCTTGTATAATAGCTAAAAAATTGTTATTAAATTATAAAATAACTATATACATAAATATGATTTCATATATGATCCTATAATATTTATTTGTTAATAATATTTCCGTAGTATCATCATTTCGGGTGTTAACTGATTCGTTTTCCTTTATATGATTGGTTTCATAAGACATGTTTGTTATGGATGGGATTTATTTGAAACATATACATAATGATATTATGTTCATAGAAATTATTTTTAATCCTAAAATGAATATTATTCTGAAATGATTATGATGTGGAATGAATCTCATCGCATTCACGGAGATGACAATCCGTATGTATGCACAAGGGACAATATCTTTATACTGGTAACTAAATAGTATGTAATTGTATAGTATATCATATATACAGAATTATTAACATTTTATATTTATTATTTACATTGGTTATACTCATTATTATGCCCATCCAAATAATTAATAGTTTCAATAATAAACTACACCACGACGTGGAGACGGTAAACTATACGTACGCACGTATGGTGAAAATGTCCTTTATATGATGGATAGAATAATAAATATGGTTATATCATGTTTATAATAACATTATAGTATTTAGAAGGTACTGGAGTTATTATTTTGGTATGTAAAAAACAAAGAAAAAGGAAGTGTAAAAACAAAAGAACTTGAAAGAGAGTTGTGAAATTTTTACCTCTTCATCGGGTGTTTCTTATTGAGTTGATCAAAATGACTCCTTATATTTGGCTTTATGATCAAAGTAAAGCCTATTGGTTGAAGTGGGTATTGTTGAAAAGATATATAGGTAGGGTTTGGCTGAGCCAAATGGCTTTAGAGGTGTGGAATTAAGAGAAGGGGAAGTGCCCTTTTATAAGATAGGTGAGGGTCACATTAAGAAAATCATGAAATATTATTTTATAATAAAATCATTGTCAGATTAAAACTGATGAAAAATGATTTATTTCGAGGATAATATGGGTATGGGTCGAAAACCTCTCAACCATTAGGTTTTACATAGGTTTAGGTCACCATATTAACTTTATCATTTAGATTTAACACTTAAATTGTTTTACATTTACCATGTCTTTATGTATTTTTATATTATATGGTTAATAAACATACAATAACAATCCAAGAGAACCCTGTGTGGTTAAGTATTAATATATATAACATTATCTAAGTCCTTTGGACAAACCTTATATTTTTATTAATATTATATCAATTAATAATATAGTATTTGTTTTAAAAACTCAATTATGTCAGTTTTGACACTATTTAGTATTTGATTTTTTTGAAAGCCATAAAAACATTATCACTTCGAATAAAATTTATTTAATCAACCCTAACATGTCATATTAACCATGAAAAGTAGTTTAATTAATCATAAGTCTCAATTATAATTTATTTGGATATTTCTAATATAGATTATTTTAATATTTCATTATTAAGGTAATTACTACATCATCATTGTGTCGTAAATAAATAAAATTATTTAATGTCTAAAAATTATAAATAAAATACCATTATGTTGAAAATATTTTATATTTTTAATGAACATTTATAGTCTAATTTATATTGTGTGTAACCCTATATTTAAAATGGTTTGTTTATTAATCTTCAAATATAACTCTTTTAACTATTCTTTAAATAAAATGATAATAAATGTTCTAATCTAATCCAAGTGGACCAAAAATGATCATATTTTATTCTTATGGTTCTTTTAATAATTAAACTTATCCAATAAGATTAGGACACATGTTAGGGTAGTTATAATATTGATTTTACCGTTAATTACCCAATTTACTTTTAATTGTGGTAAATAAATGTCAAAAGATACTATTCACCAAAAATTATATTCATCATATTGAACCATATTTTACTTACTGATGTCAATCGTGTCTCTCAGAATATTAAAATTCGACTCACAGAAGCAGCAAAATTATGTTCCATGAAAATTTGCAAATGCTCTTATAAGGTGGGTAAAAGAAGGTAAAAAGTTCAATAAAATTTTATATAACTAAAATTATTATAAAATGACTCCAATGAATTAAATTGAACATATATAGGTATTATCTATCAATTTTGACCTAAAATAAATTAAAATAAAATAACGAATTACTTAAATAAAAAGTCAGTTTTAAACAATAACGCAATGCTTTTCACTATTCATAAAAAATTGGCAGTTTTTATAAAAATACCAAAAATTCACCCTAAGATAATTTCGATATTACTAATTCAAAAAAGAAGTCCATTTTTAAAAATTGGGTATTAATATTCATAACGGTGGGATTGATTGGTCGTGGTGTGTACAAACTCCATGTTGCGTACAACGCAATATACTACCTTATTCAAAGGGAAATGTACCGCCGAAGATTGGTGTGTTACACCACATTCCACTGGTGGTGTTTTCATACAAAAATAGTTATCAGTCCAAAATTGGCATGGAACCATTCAAGGCTTTGTATGGGCGGCTTTGAAGATTACCCCTTAGTTGGGCAGACCTTGGGGAGTCAACACTAAAGGGTCCAGAGTTAGTATAGGTACCAATTGAGAAGGTGCAGATCATCCAAGAGTGGATGAATTTATAGAGAAGACATAATTCATATTCCAACAGGAGACAAAGACCTTTGGAGTTTCAGGAGGGTGATCACGTAATTCTTCATGTCTCACCCCGATGAGGATTGCAGAGATTTGGCCATGGCGACAAGTTATTTATGAGGCTAGTCAGACATTTTCAGATCCTTAGTAGAATTGGCGAAGTGGGGTACCTCCTAGATATTCCCCTACAGATGCACTAGGTGCAATATTTTTACCACGTGCTGTAGCTAAAGAGGTACGTGCATGATCCATCAATGTGATCGACTGGGGCGAGATGGTCATTGACGATGGGGGGTGTTTATAGAGTTCCCCATAGAGATAGAGGATCAATATGATCAGGTCCTACATGAGTAGTCGATTCCTTTCATGAGAGTTAAGTGGTAGCATTAGAATAACTAAGAGAGAACATGGGAGTGAGAGGCTCAGATTGGTGCTCAGTACCCCTATCTATTTGATTAGATTTTTTTTGGATTTTAGGGACGTAAAGCCCTATGTTGGGGAGAATAGAATATCTTGGAAATTCCGTGTGATTTATTTTAATTATATGGAATTATTATGATACCACATTATTTGAAGGAATGTAATTCCAAGGCCCAAAGATCCCGAAAATAAATTTTTCAACTTTTATTAAGGTAATTTTAGTAAACATGGTAGCGAGGTTTTCCATATTTTGAATCAGTGCTCAGATACAGAATCTGAGGGCACCAATGAACTCAAAAATTCCTAGATTCAACTATAAATGAATTAACTTCGGCTGGTATGGGCCAGGTGGAAATGTTATTTATTTTATTTTTTGTGAAAAATAATTAAATAATTTAAATGAATTATTTTACTTATATATTTTCACATAATTGAGAGGAGGATGAAGACGCAGCGGTACAATGATCACAATCATTAATGGATGGACATTAATTGCTCATTTTCATCCATGACACTATTATATTAATGGTTTCTTAGTGGATAAGTAAACATGGCTCATTAATGAGACTAATTAATGAGTGTAACATCACTATGCATGTTTCTTTTAATATTCAAATGTGATGGAGTTTAGGGATTAAAAAATGTGTGGAATCCCTGAAAAACTGCTGGTTGAACCCCTCTCCAACAAAGATATATGACATAAGTAAATAAATATGGAAGATCTGATACTGAGCTTGATGAGAAGTGATAAAATCCAACGACCACAGATAGAAAATGACATAGAAGCAATCCTTCATCTTCAACGAATCCAACGTATCCAAGTAGGGGTTATTTTATTTTTTAGTTATTCCACATTCATTACTAAAAACTAAAAAAGAAGATCAACCTGTGAGCTTGTTGTTCTATTAATCATTCATTAATGTGTGACAGTTACTTTATTTGTGGTATTCACTCTCTGGGATTAGTTAATCTTTTTCTATGATTGAACATCTCCCCCAAGCCTCCCCGGTTTTAAAACATCTAACGTTGAGGGTGCAGGCTGATAGTAACAAAGGCCCAGAATCATATGCATGTGCGATTCTTCTGAACGGATTTCCCAAAATGGTGGAAAGGTGTTTTGGAGACCATATCAGGAATGGTGGCGACCTGGTAATCCCACTGGCGTAGACAGATCAGAAAATAGACCACCTGAGCAACAATGTTGGCCCACAGATAGTGATATCGGGGCGACACCACCGGCGCAGCACCACCACTACGGTGGTTGAGGAGAGGGAAACCCTTTTCATTCGTGCTGGAGGACGACAACACACCCATCGACATGCCACATCGGCCTGAGGTTGTGGGGGGACACAACGGCCGGTGGGCATCATGTGGAAGGAAGGACCATGTATGGGCCGTTTGGATGGATCAATTATCCGTAGTCGCTCGATCGCTGTAGGAGGAAGGCCATATCCATCCACGGGGCCAGATGTTGTAGTCGGACATGTCTTGGCCCAGAGGTGAACCATCGGGCCACACCACATAGGTTGGGATTCGGGTTTGTAGGTTGTGTAACCATCCATCGGGACTGAACCACACTGTCAGGCTGGACCCACACCCAACATACCAAACCCGCACCCTTTGGCCTGGGCCAAACTAGACTAGGTCTCTATGGGATCCGACGGGCATGACCCTCAGCCAAACCGGGCTGAGTCCAGCGAGGACCATTGGGCCTGGTCCCTGTCCAAGCCAGACCGAACTGACCTAGACTCAAACAGGTTTAGGTCGAGTTAGTTGAATTAAATCGGGGTATTTGGGATCCCCGAGTCGTGTTTCTCTGTTCGGTCCAAGCCCAAATGCAACCAACCCCCTATTTAATAAAACACTTGTATCTTGTAAATATAGCGTCTGATTAATGAGTGGTTTGCTGCGTTGGGACTCCCTCGATGAGGAAAATCTTTTGGCAAGACTTGAGGATGCTTTAATGGATGTTGAGATAATTTTAATGGATTGAGGAGCGGTTCTGCAAGGCATTCCACATACGGGACCCTGTGGTTGGCAGAGACCTGAGGACTGTTGACTTTCGACTCTGTGAGACTTGACAATGGACCATTAGGATGAACTTCTTTCTGAATTTGCAGGCCCACTGTGGGAAGATCATTTCTGTTACTTTATAGGCCCATGGTATGCAATGAAGAGGAGTACCATAGATGGAAAAGATTATTGGGAAGAACTTTTGTGTGACTTTGTGGGCCCATGGTGCCTGATGATGAGGTGTACATAAGCAGTCCTAGGTTAATAGGAAGCACTTCTATTTGACTTGGTAGACCAATTATACTTGATAGATGGGGAGTTCTCTAGCAGTTTAGGTTTTTGATGATGTGATAGACGATTATTCTATCACTACGCTAAATTTATACCTCGTGTGAGTTGTCTTATCTGTCATGCCTTACCATGATGATTTTTGTGTGGGCTTTCCTTTTTTGTTTTGGGGCCCCTAATGAGTACTCTGTTACTCACCCCTACACGGATTGTCCTGCACGTGTTGTGTCTAGTGCAGATGATTAACTTTCTGATATACACATTGGTGGGCCAGGACCTAGAGGTTATTATATAGACAATACCGACAGATGCAACGATGGTGGAATTGGTGGCCTAGGACCAGGAGGGGCCAAGTAGGATCAGGTGGATAGGAAATTCTACTTCAAGATCTAGTATCTACACTGCTCTCATGATCAGGTGGTGTTTCTCGTGATGTCCATTATAGTTTCCTTTTTGTACTTTGTAGCTTTTGGTTCCTTTGTTGGGTTTGTATTCTGGCCCACTTGTATCAGTTGTACATGTACTCAGATTTGTTTTAGGGATACAAGTTCCCTTTTTAGTGTAAGGAACATGGTTGGGCATGTGTGTGCCTAAAAGTACTCAGGAAAATACCTCCCACTTATAGGTTGACACCTTCGGTGCTAGTCACATGCCCCTGGCCTCCATGAGGTAGTTTACGGGATTCACGACATGGGCCTTAGGGGACGGGTCGTGTCAAAATCATTATCAATAAAATTCAAAAGTAAGAAAATGAAGCTATCATATTATGATAAGTATGGTAAAAATAATCTTGGGTAATTTCTAGTTAATTTAGTAATGTGTTACCACTGAGGGATGTTTTGTCACAGGGCTCAACACAGTAGAAAAAAACATTTTGAATAATCAATGAACAGGGTAACAGATAACCATACTCTTGTGAATTTGGTAAATAATTGTAAAAATTATATTATAATTACCCAAACACATGTCATAATTCTATTTTATAGGAGTTTTTTGACCAAAAAAATTGAAATAAAATATGATTTTTTTGATCCATTTGGATTAGATTATGAAATTTATTATTATTTTAATTAAAGAAGAGTTAAAAGTGTTAAAATAAATTTTTAATAACTAATTTTTTTTAATATATGGTTATACATAAGATAAATAAGACTATAAATATTCATTAGAAATTTTACAATATTTCCTACATCATTGTATTTTATTTATAATTTTTAGACATTAAAAAAATATATTTATTTATGACAAAATCATGATGCTATAATTGCCTTAAAATGAAAGATTAAAATATTTAATATTATAAATATCTAAATAAATGTTAATTGATAATTCTGATGCATTCCAATAGTTTTATTGGTTGATATGACATTTTAGTATTGATTTAATATTTTTATTGTAGTAATCAAGTTTTTTTGACTTTCAAAAAATACCAAAGACTAAATAGTGATGAAATTAAAATAAATGAATTTTTAAAATAGATACTATATTATTAAATGATATAATATTCATAAAAATATAAGGTTTAGCCAAAAGACATATATATTGAAAGATATTTCATTAATTAACTACTTGGGGTTCACTTTGCATTTTATATTATGATTATTACCACGTAATATTAAAATACAAGAAGACATTTTAAAAGTTAAACAATTTAATTAAGAGTCAAATCTAAAAGATAAAATAAATATGGTGACCTAAACTTTTCTAAAACCTATTGGTTTAGAATATTTCTACCCATAACCACCTTATAATTTAAAGAAATTCATTTGGATCCATTATAAACTGAAAATGATTTTATAATAAAATAATATTTCAATCTTCTCCTAATGTGATCCTCACCTATTTTATAAAATTGCACTCCCCATCTCTCAAAATCACACCTCCAAAGCCATTTTACTCATCCAAACCTTGCCCAAATATCTTCTCAAATACACTAACATCAACCTTGATTCCTTACATTGATCATAAATCTAACCTAAGGGGCCCTTCTAATCAAATCAAAAAGAAAGAACCCGAAGAAGAGGTAATAATTTTATCACCTCTTTCAAAGTTCATTTCTTCATCCATTTATTCTTTCTTGGTTGTTTCCATAACAAAATAATAACTCCAGTACATTATACATATTGATATGTAATTATAAATATGTTACCTCTATATTCATTATTCTATGTATCTTATGAATGACAATGTCACCATAAGTGCGAATGTATGATTTACCATCTCCACATCATGGTGTAGTTTGTTATTCAACACGTAATTATTTGGATAGGTATAATAATGAGTTTAATTGATGTTAATAAAAATATTAATTGTTAATTATTTTTTATATGTAATATACCATCCAATTACATATGATTTCACCATCAATAGAATGATATCCTTGCTTGTGTGTACATACAGATTACCGTCTCCACGAACGCAATGAGATTCATTGCCTATCTTAACCATTCAAGAATAATTTTCATTTTATAAATAAAAATAATTTTTAAGAATGTAATATATTTCTGTATATGAATAAAAAAATCCTTATCCATAAAAAACATGACTTACGTTACAAATCATATAAAAGAAAATGAATCAGTTCACACACAAAACAGTGATACTAATGAAATATTATTAACAAAGCAATATGAGAATATCAAATATGACATCATATTTATATGTGTGGTCATTTAATTATTTAATAACAATTATTTAACTATTATAAAGGTGTTTAATGTACCCTCGACTAATGAAAATTACAAGGTAAGGGTTAATTTTTCAATCCCTCCATTATATGGGGTTGTTAATACATCAGCTTCTACTGTGAATTCTTTATCAGCCACATCCATATTTCTTAAAAATGTATTTAAAAACATTTTTACTATTTCCTACAATATGGGTTAATTTATTTTATACCCCTTTTTGAATTTTTATAAAATATTTTGAATGTTATCCTTCTTTAGTTTTCTAAAAAAGGTACTTTATGAACTTTTCGAAAAATTAATATAAGAATGTTTTTTAACTTATAAAGTGGGTGCATGTATTTTCTGCTATTATAACACCATAGAAGCTTCCCTTAAAATCTTATAAGAATATTTTAAAAATAAATGTCTTCTTTTATAATTATGTGATTTTTAAATTATTTCAAAATTGAAATATATATTTCTCTAAAAAAGTTTTTATTTCTTCTATGTCAAAATAATTTGATAGATTTTACACATTTTTGATGTTGATTTATTATGATACAATCTTCCATATTGAATTTAAGGTTTTGTTATATGTTTGATTGTGGCAGTGTTTTTTTATACCATTCATGTTTTATGGTTAATTTATTAACATTTCATATGCTAGTTTTAATACAAATAATTATGTAATTTTTCAACCATTTCATATGAGGAATGCATTGGAATTAGTAAGTGATGGGTGGAGCCCGCTATAGCTCATCGATTCATCGGTAGGTATCATGAGACAAACTAGTGTCTTAGCACACGACCTTTAAAATATATAATTATTTGTTTTCTCATGGGGCCTTGAATATGTGGCTATGATGTCTGGGATTATGCATTCCATCATTATGAAATTAACTATTGATATTACATATGACTTTTCGACTAGTATAATATCCATTTGAAAAAGTAAATGGAATTATTTGTTTATCTTTGACATATTATTCTTGATGTTTATGTTTAAAATGCTTGTGTTTGTGTCTTATATATTTCCTTAAAAGTTCATACTTATTTATGATAGTTTCTACCGTATTGTTATCTTTACTAAGCAAATGAGGTCACCCACTTCGTAGGTTTTATTTTTCTTCATATGTGATGAATTATATTATGATTAACTGACTGGAATAGGCCAAAGGATATGAGTGTGATCAAAGGGCACACAATATTTTTTTATTTCATGATGTAATGTAAAACTTATGTATGTATCTAGTAATTGTAAGCCTACTAAATTAATCGGTCTTTAGAGACTTTATCTCTTGTGATCATCTCAATGCTATGTAATAATGCACCAACTCAGGTTAAATAGGGTTAGGGAGTTAAATTTGGTATCAGAGGATGTTTAGTACAACCCTTGGAAACTAGATTTAGAACAACTATGGTTAGAGGACATTACACTAAGATAGACTTTGAGGATTTGTACAGAAAAACTTTCTAAAATTTTGGTAATGTAGAAATTTTGTGAATATTTCAAGAAATATATATATGTATGGATTCGAGGTGGTAGAGGCAGCTCTAGAACGAATGTATCTAGGGGTAAAACCAAAAAACACCACTTTGAGCTAAACTTGAACATGAACTATTGCACGACAATGGTCCTTAAATCACTCTTGGTTACAATACTCCCAGGGGATATTCTTATGATAAATATAATTTCCTTTACAGGACACTATGAATGATTTATGAGTAAATACATCCTCAAAACAACATTTCTTTATAATTATAGATTATATAAATAAACTATTCAATTTATGGTAGGTATTTTACAAGTTTAGAATTATGATTTGTGATTCATAAACTTATCTACTATATGACATTGTTTAGAAATGGAGTATAGTGGAAGGAATGGAAACTGTATTAATACACTTAATCCATGTAGATATTTCTCTCATACTAATGATAATTATAGTGGAGCTGGTGATGCAACTGGTGTTGAACAGCTTGTAACCACACTGGGACAACTCAATCAGGTTATGAATAATAACCTTACCCATTTGGAGCACCTCGATCCACAATGTGGAGGATCAATGTTATACCGCTTCATTAGAAAACAACCACCAACATTCAATGGGACTATAAATCCATTTGTATCTAAGAAATGGAAAGTTCCTTAAAGATAATATATTATTCTTTGGGGTGTATCAAAATTGAAAACATTGTCACTGGAGATTAATCGCCTCATGGGATATGATGAACAATGGTGGTCATTAATTCAAAGCACAAAGGAGAATTAAGATGTATAAAATATGGAATTGAGGGTTTTTAATGGTCTTTCTATAGAAAAATAAATATTCATGACCATCGAGCAGATATAGAAAGAAAATTTATGAATCTAAGGAAAAAATATGATAAGAATTTATCAATGCATGAGGATTACATTACAAGGATAGAAAGGCATGATGTGGATTATATACCTAACCTAAGGAGTAAGATTAATCTATTCCTTAATGGGATAAAAACATTTCCCCACAAACATTAGTCTAATAATCCTTCTCATCGTATGAATACATCGTCTCTAATTCTATCAAGAGAGAAAAGGAATTATCTAACATTTCTGACTTTAAATCAAAGAAAGAGAAGAAGAGATCAACTGAACACTTGTTGAAATAGAAACAGAGGTAAAAAGGGAAAATTTGAATTTTTATACAACATTAAATATGGGAAGAAACACCCTAGTACTTTCCTGAAGGGAGTCGGTGTCTGTTAAAAGTGTGGGAAAAAAGGAAACCAAGTTCGTGATTGCAAATGGAAGAAAGAGGCTATTAATGTTGAATTCTCTAGTTTTAATGAAATGGGGGATTATGTAAATAAATGTCTTAAGCATCAAGTAAACAGACATTAGAAAAGGCCAAGAGAGGAAGGCCAAGCTTATGTGATCACAATAGTATATGTTAATGTTCTAACTGATGTGGTGATATGTACATTAATCATTTCTTGAAATTTATCCGATGCATTATTTTATTATGGATCATTACATTAATTAATAACATACATGTTTTCCAATAAAATTAGATATTTCCAATTTTATTTAACAAGGTAGTTTTCAGTGTCAACTCTAAAGGGAAGTCTAATTGCAACAATGTTTTGAGAAACAATTACTATTATGGAATATAAACATGCTTTATCGACTAATCTAATTTTCATACCCATGATTGAATTTGATATAATCCTCAGTATGGATTGTATTTTGGACCATGATGCATGAAATTATTGTAAGAAGAATGCGGATAATTTTTTTGATTATGATAAAGAATATGTTATCTTTAGCGCATAAACATCACTATCTGATTCTCATCTAGATCCAGCCACAGTATCTCTACTAAATTCAATTATTAGGGAGGTAGAGAGTAAAATAACTATGGGCGAGGAAAGGAATGTTAAAAGAGAGGATTTACCTATTGTTCAAGAATATGTTGATGTGTTTCTAGAGGATTTTTCTGGACATCCTCTAGAATGGGAAATTGAGTTTTCCATTGAATTAATTCTTAGTTCAAGGCCCATATTGATGAACCCTTATAGAATGGCCACTATGTAATTAGTGTTACTAAAGAAACAACTAGAGGAATTGATTAATAAAGGATTTATTCAACCTAGTTTTTCTATATGGGGAGCCCCTGTACTTTTTGTTATGAAGAAATATGGATCTATGAGGTTGGACATTGACTACATGGAGATCAATACTATAATAATAAAGAACATGTATCCATTACCTCACATTGATGATTCATTCGATCAACTTCATGGAGCTTTATATTTTTCAAAGATTGACTTTCGATATGGATTGCATCTATTATGTGTGATGAAGGAAGACATTCCAAAGGCATAATTTCGTACCAGGTATGGGAATTATGAGTTTACAATAATTCCTTTTGGACTGACTAATGCATCCTATGTTTTCATGGATCAAATGAATTGAGTTTTCAAGGAATATCATTAGGAATTTTTAATGGTATTTTATTATTATAGATTGATATGCCCAAAAAGATACAAATATCATGAAAATCACTTACACACTATTCTAAATACTCTTATATAAAATGAATTATATGGGATATTTAGCATGTCTGAATTATGGCATTAAGAGATTTTTTTTCCTGGCCATATTGTCTCAAATGATGGAATCTATGTTGATCCTTCTAAGACAATAGCAATAAAAGAATGTACAACACCAATCAGTATAACATATGTACATAGTTTTATTGGTTTAGTAGGTTATTATTGGCATTTTGTCCAGAATGTTTCTTGATTGGATAACCCATTAACCAAGATCACACGTAAAGGGGTTAAATTTGTTTGGAAAAAATAGTTTGATGATTGTATTGAATAACAGAAGATAATATTATTCAATGATCCTATCTTGAATCTACCATTAGAAAATGATGGGTTTTTTATAGTGATTCTTCAAAGATAGGACATGGTTGTGTCCTCATGGAGAATGATAGATTTATTTCCTGTGCATCACAACAGCTAAAAATTCATGAACAAAACTATCCTACTAATGATCTAGAGTTAGATGATATAATAATTTCTCTGAAGATATGAAGACAGTATCTGTATGGTGAAAATGTGAGATATATATAGATCACAAGAGATTGAGGTATATTTTCTCACAGAAATAACTCAACATGAGAAAAATACGATGTCTTGAAGTACTCGTGAATTATTATTGCATTATACACTACCAGTTGGGAAAGGAAAATAATGTGTAAGATGTGTTAAGTAGAAAAGATCTTGGAGTTTTGAAAAAGATGAGAGTGAAAAGGGATCCTATGTTCATGGTTCTAGTAATTATGGATATGGGAATAATCATTGAAGTTGAAACATCAATACTTTTTCAAATGGTTTCCAAACCATCTTTACTAGAAAGGGTAAAAATTTCTCAGACTCATGATGAGGAGTTTCAAAGAAAAATTAACGCTATGAATTATTGGACATTGATTGACTTTGTATATCAAGATGGAATTTTAAAATTAGGGAGGCTTTGTGTTCATAATATACCTGATCTAAAAAGACAATTGTTGGATGATTCTCATAGTTCCAATTTCTCTATACATCCTGGTAGCAATTTGATGTATAAATATTTGAAGGAACATTCTTGGTGGGATAACATGGAGAGGGAGATAGTGGATTATATGTCACGATATATGGGTTTTCAATATGTGAAGGATGGAAGACATCATCCTAGATGTATCATGAAACCTCTTCCCAAACATGATTGGAAATATGATGATATTATGATGGACATCATCATGGGGAAACCAAAGACTTCTTAATGGAATGAAGCAATATGTGTCACTCTTGATCATCTAACTAAGTCAACACATTTTCTTGCTAAAAGATAAGATTTACTAGTTGAACATTTTTCCTGACTATATATGTTTCCGATGCTTTTTCCGGGGATGAGCGTGCATCCGTCACACAGAGGACGCGCTGCTGTGGCCCCGCATTCCCGCTCTCCAAAGGCACGCGACATATGTTCCTTATTCAGAGACGTCTGCTCCTTGATCGAAACTGTGATAATGGGATGTCGATTCTTCCTTCCGTGGATTCCTCCTCGGAGCTCGTCAACTAGTCCGAGTCTCCCTCATAGATTAAGTCATGGATCGTGAATCCCTTCCCGGCACCATATCTTTGTGGACACCACTTAATTATGCCACTTCTGTTAGGACCTCCCAAGGGGTTTGGTCAGGGTAGCAACCACTGTTTAGGAGAATATTCATGTTGGGGCATCATTGGCCTGTCTTGATGCTGGGGAACTGGCATGTCTGTCTTCTACCCCTTATTGTAGGGTTTCTCAAGGGAGAGGAATCCCGAGGAATCCCACATCGAATCCAAGTAACCGTATGCCATAGGAATGTACCTGAGGTTTTCCTCAGCTTTCCATGTTTAACACAGGGTATGCCGCAAGATTAACGTCCAGCGGGGACGGATCAGACTGATCGGAACACTAGCTAGGGTGCATCCGATTAAAAAACCCCCTGGAGGGAACACCGATGTTGGGCCCAGTGCATGGGCGGCTCCCCGAATGGTGTGGAGGGGAATGTGGAGTGGCATGATCTCACCGGGACATGGCGGCCCGTGTAAGAATCAGGATGGACGATGGCTTTGGGATTGGGTCTTAGAGAGACTTCCTACATATCTCCGTGGTGGGGAATCAATGTCCGCATAGTTCGGTGATATAGTGGGACACTTGAAGAGGTGACCCGTGAGAATGAATGCGTGGATGGGACCCATAGGAAGTGGAACCTTTGGGTTAGGTCATGAGCTTCCCAAGACACGTCGGCTCAAGGGAGAGATCAAGGATGAGACGTGAGTGCTGGGCTTGAACCTCATGGAGGCCTCCTACGTACCATGACTTAGCATGGATCAAAGTTGTCGTAGTTTAGGAATGGTGTCGTAGAACTGACGTGAAGATGGACCGGGGGTCTAGATGGATTGGGGCTTATGTTTTGAGAAGGCCCGTAGTGGGTATGGGGATTATACTATGAGACGACCCATAGAATGGGTGAGCCGACATGAAGGGGTCGGAACGACTGGGTAGTGGGGCTTGATCCTCGTTGATGATTCCTACATACCATGCCTTAGCACTGATCAAAGTCCCCAAAGTTCGGTAATGGTGTAGGAGAACCGACTTGAAGATGGACCGGGGGTCCAGATGGATTGGGGATTATGTTCTGAGACTGCCCATAGTGGGTATGGGGATTAAGCTCTGAGACGTGCCATAGTGTGGGTGAACTGACTAATGGGGTTGGAATGACCGAGTATTGGTGCTTGAACCTTGTGGAGGCTTCCTACGTACCATGCCTTAGCATGGATCAAAGTCACCATAGTTTGGGATGGATGGGGCTTACGCTCTAAGATGGCCCATAGTGGTGGGGCTTGAACCTAGTAGAGTTTTCCTACGTACCATGCCTTAGCATAGATCAAAGTCCCCGTAGTTCGGGATGGATGGGGCTTACACTCTGAGGCATCCCATAGTGTTGGGGATTGATCCTCGTGGAGGATTCCTACATACCATGCCTTAGAACGGATAAAAGTCTCCATAGTTCGGGTTGGATGGGGCTTACGCTCTGAGAAAACCCTTAGTGGTGGGTCTTGAACCTCGGGGAGGCTTCCTATGTACCATGACTTAGCACGGATCAAGTTCCCCGTAGTTCGGGATGGATGGAACTAACACTCTGAGACGGCCCGTAGTTGTGGGGTTTGAACCTCGTGGAGGCTTCCTATGTACCATGCCTTATCATGGATCAATGTCCCCATAGTTCGGGATGGATGGGGCTTACGCTCTAATACGGCCCATAGTGGTGGTGCTTGAACCTCGTGGAGGTTTCTTACTTACTGTGCCTTAGCACGGATCAAAGTCCCCGTAGTTCAGGTGTACAGCTTAACGTCATGGGGGTGGGGACATTTGGGGCTTACGCTCTGAGGCGGCCCATTGTGTGTCATGGTCTGTGCTCAATATAAGCTCAAGGGAGTCATGCTCAGTGTGAGAAACAAGAGGTTGCCGAGACCTAACGATCACGTCGTGAAGGGTGCATCCGTGGGTAGCGAAGAGGGGATTACACGTTGAGCAGCCCATGGTGCCGGTACTTACTCTAAGACGGAGGCCGGAGGGTGACAAAGCGCAACGGGAGAGGGATTTGGGACCGAAGAAAGGGGGAGTCTCATTTCCCATCATGCTCTCCGCTGGCCTTGGCGCCGGGGAAGTATGGAGGTGCATGGGTGCTACCTTCCGGAAGAAGGGCTAGGGGCTTACACCAAGGCGGCTGCCCTTCCCCATGGACAAACACCACTCCAATATATCATCCCCTGTGAGGGATGATCCTATATCCATGGAGACGAGTGGGCGTGGAAAATATCTTAGGCGGGGGGACCCTGCGTGCGAGGCACGACGCCAGGTCACAGTTTAACGTCATGTGTTGAGGACAAGGTGCTTGGCAATTTAACGTCATGCTGCTTGGATGAAGGTGCTTGGTAGTTTAACATCCTGCATCTCGGATGAGGTGGGTTGGCTCTGCACCCCTAGGACTTACATGACCGGTACCCTCTGCTCCTTTTGGGAGGGAAGGTACTGGTAATTCCCTGGCGAGGGGGTGTCGCGAGGCAAACCATATGGGGTTCCACATTGGCGTGGCTATGCGAAGAACCAATAGCAGTTAGCCTGCCTATGTGAAGAATCCTGAGGCGAAGCAACGCAACAAGAAGGATTATCCAAGGGACTTTAAAGTTACTTCGTACGATCCGAGAAGGTTTTATGGGAAAACCATACATGATACGAACACCCGAGGTTTAACACCCCGAGATTTTATGAGAATTATCTTCTTTGATATCTTTTTTTTACGCTACACCAAGATTATCTTTCACTATACGCAACACTGTATTAGCTTGTAGTATAGGCAACACTATTCATGGCTCGTGTTACACACAATTTCAAGTTCATTTGGTGGAAATTATTATACGCAACATTAAGAATAGATTTTGATTAATGTATAAATTAAATAAGTATTGATTATGTTATACACAACACCAAACATAGCTTTCACTATATGCAGTCCTGACTTGGCTTGCATTACACACAATCAAGACCGTCTTCGATAGCATGTGTAGTACACAATACCAAGTTTTACTAAATGAAATATTATTATAATATTATTATGAACTAGCCGTTATGAATAGTAATACCCACTTTTTGAAATTTTATAAATTTTATCTTTCAAAATGGACTTCATTTTTAAATTTGGAATATCGAAATTAGCCTAGGGTGAATTTTTGATATATTTTTGACAACTTTCAATTTTTGATGAATAGTGAAAACAATAGGTTGCTATTTAAAAACTGACTTTTTATTTAAATAATTATTTAATTTTTTTCAATTTTTTCTAGGTCAAAATTGATACATAATACCTATATAAGTTCAATGTAATTCATTTGAGTCATTTTATAATAATTTTATATATATAAAAATTTTATTGAAATTTTCACTGTCTTTTACCCACCTCATATGAGAATTTGAAAATCTACATAAAACATAATTTTACCGCTTATGTGAGTGGAATTTCAAAAATCTAAGAGACACGGTTAAAATCAAGGAGTAAAATGTGGTTCAATAAGATAAAAATAATTTTTGGTGAATAGTAACTGTTTACTTTTATTTACCACAGCTAAAAGTAAATAGGGTAATTAAGGGTAAAAATGATATTATTATTACCCTAAAACATGTCCTAATTCTATTGGATAAGTGTAATTCGACCAAAAACAACCTTAGGAATAAAATATTACCCTCTTGTCCACTTGGATTATATTAGGACACTTATTATTATTTGATTTATAGAAGAGTTAAAATAGTTAAAATATAAGTTTAATAACTAAAATATTTTTAATATAGGTTTACACATAAGATAAATTCAAATATAAATATTAATTAGAAAGATACAAATATTTCATACATAATGGTATTTTATTTATAATTTTTAGACATTAAATAATTTAATTTTTTTATGACACAATGATGATGCAATAATTACCTTCTTAATGAAATATTAACATAATTGATGTTTTAAATACCCAAATAAATGTAATTTTTGACTTTTTATGAATTAAAATAATTTTTTAGGTTTATATGACATGTTAGTATTGATTTATGTAACTTTATTATAACTAATCATGTTGTTATTATTTTCACAAAAATCAATTACCAAATAGTGTCAAAATTGACATAAAATAGTTTTTTTTTAAAAATATTTTAATATTAATTGTTATTTTATTCCTAAAAATCTAAGGTTCAGCCAAATGACATAGATACAAATATATATATTAATAATGAACCACTTGGGGTTCGTTTGGTTTTTTATAGTATGTTTATTAACCATATAGTTTAAGAAAATAAGAAGACACAGTAAAAGTTAAATTATTTAACTTAGAGTTAAATCTAAATGATATGGTTAAAATAGAAACCTAAACTTGTCTAAAACATATTGGTTGAAAGGATTAAGACCCATCCCCAACTTTATAATCGAAATAAATCAATTTGGAGCAATTATAAATTGAATATGACATTATTATAAAATAATATTTTATGTTTTTCCTAAAGTGCCCCTCTCCTCCCTTATAAAAGGGAACCTCCTCCATATCCTCTTCACAACACTTTGAGCCTTCAAGTTAGGAAAAAACCTGAACATTTACCTTATCAACATCCCTAGAAACATATTAGAGGTTCTGGTATTATCAAAAGACTAACTCTAGTTCCTTAACTGGATGTTTAAAGGAGGTGCGTCGAAGAAGAGGTAATCTCTTCTACCGACTCTTTAAAGTTTCTTTCTTTTTCTACTTCCTCTTAATTATTTGTTTAATTATAAATTAATAACATAAGTATTACTTATATACTGATATGTTATTATAAATATGAATCAACCCTATTTCACCTTCTATCCATCCTACGGAAAACGAAATCACCGCGCGTGCGTACGTACGGAATACCGTCTCCACGCCATGGTGTAATCTGTTTTTCCACCACCACATTATTTGGATGACTATAATGGTGTAACGAATAACTATATATTATTATTATAAAATCATACTTATTCTATGATATTATATCATCCAATCCAATTCCATTCAATAAATATGGGAATGATATCATTTCTCGTGCGTACGTACGGATTACCGTCTACACGACACGATGAGATTCATTTTCCATGTTAACAATTCAAGAATTGTTATAAAGTATATATAATAAGTAATCATGAAATATATTACATAATAATGATACTGGATTTATGTATATATAAATATATATGTATGTCATCTACTTAATTCTATTCAATTCAATAAGGAAACGAAAAACAACGTTCATGCGTACGTATGGCGTACCCTCTCCATGAACGATGTATTTAATTCAATTTATCAATCTATAATATATATTTATATACTGAATATATATTATATATATATCATGTTTTAAATTATTTAATTAATTATGTCAGGATATAAGTAATAATATCAAGAACAACATGTCGAAACACGTACGATAAATGAAACGATTTTACACAAAACACTGCTTTAACATGGAATTTACAAATAAACGGGTAATATAAAGTCATAAGTGAACCATATATGATATCATAACAATTAATATGATTCTATAATGAGTAAATTAAATTATTTAAATCATTATACAGGATGCTCGGATACATATAGATCATATTAGACATAAGGTAAGGGATAACTTTTCCAATCTCGTTTTTATCAGAGATTGTTTATTCGTAAGTATTTACGGGGGTTAAAATTATTATCCATGTGCATGTTTTCTAAAAATGGTTTCATGTATGTTTAAAGTCATTTTTACCCATTTCTTGCTTTTACTACATGGTATGTATGGAAACTTTATTTTGATTACAATAGGAGGTACTTTTTAACTTTTCCGACAAAAGTACGAGAAACATGTTATTTTTAACTTATACAGTGTGAATGGATTTTTACGGTTTCATAACGACTTATTTCAATGATGTTTCCACTAAAAACGTTTATTAATATTTTCAAGAAAATACTTTTATTTTAAAACTGGATGGAACTTTGTGAAAAGAAAATGATTTTGATGAAGAAATGATATTTTTTTCAAGAATTCATTTTAAGTGTTTTATCAAAACTATTTTCCATATAAGATGACATTATTTAGCATGTTTTTATTTCATGTATAATATCTCTATTATTTACATGGTGTGATATTTCTGTTGATGAAATGATATCCATTTGTTTAATATGGATTATGTGATGATGGGATGATGTTTATGAAACCCATTTTATTCCTTGGGTTATGATGAATGTTTTATGTTTATTTTGTGGCACAAGTAAGAATTATTTCATTATGAGATGGTTGGGACCTATATCTCCCTATAATGCATTGGGAAAAGATTTATATCTCATGAGATAGACATGGATGGAATGGTAAGATAATCCGATTTAGTGATACATGACTGGAATGAGGAGTGAACTCGATTCAGAAAGGGACTTTGTCCACTAAGATGGTCTTGGAAGCAACGCCTTGGCTACTATGGAAATCATATCATGTTATTAATGGTTTTCCACAATTACATGTTTTATTCCCTTGCTATTTTATCTTGATTGATGTTCCTTTATGAAATTTCCCTTATGTACTTCCAAGATTTATGTATTTTCTCAATATTTTGATGTTTAGATTTTATGTTCAAGTTTTTGCATTCAAATGTTTATGGATTGATTTATGTTCTCTATGTTTACCCTTACTGAGCAGTTGGGCTCACCCTTTTTATGATTTATTTTCCCCAGGATATAAATAAATGGTTTAGGTATGCAAACCAAAAGGGGAAGATCTTTATGGGAGACGTTGAAGATCATTCACAACGATTAGAAGATTACGTTCCGAGTTTCTAAAAACACTAAACTAATACGGTCTTTGGGTTTCTGTTTTTTGTCATGTCTTAAGTACTCCAAAAAAGTAATGTAATGTCCATGTACGTTGAGCTTTGGGTCTCTACCATTGGTATCAGAGGAAAAAAATGTAGGAATGAATCTTATCCTTTGGAACTCTCACATGTGAGCGTTGGACAAAGCATGGCTCTCCGCCCAAGGGATTCATGAGGAAATGGCTGCCACTGGGGATGGTGGTGTGTCCTGACCATGGGGTGTAGACACCCATGGAGTGACCTGATGGGTATCAATTATAGTCCACTAGAAGTAATTCCAGACCACTACAGTTGGTATTAGAGGAAAGGTTTAGTTAACCTTTGGAAACTAGGATGCGAAAACTTTAGTGAAATCCCTAGAGATATTTCTAAGTTATGTCTAGGGATATCCCTAAGGATAAGTATATGTATAGGTTATAGTACAAGAATTATGGTAATGGTCTTAGAATATTAACCTAATATGTTAGATATTGATGGTACTCCCCCTTGATTATGATTTTTTCCTCTCACACCTTTCTTTTTGGGTTTTAGAAAATGGCTGGAAATAGGAAGACTCACGATAATGGATGATATGATGGACAGTGGAATGATATTATTCATGAGCAACCAAATGAAACAAGATTTGGAAGTCCAAACATAATTATTATGCGTAATCAGAAATCTCATAATTTTATCAATAATCTCAACTTTGGTATGTTTCCCGACTCAGCTAATAAGAGAAATATGGAGTTTCATGATGATCATAGAGGAAATAAAGTTAAAATTTTCTCATGTAAATAATGTTGGAAGAGGCATCAAGGAGAATGTTGAAAATGAATTGGATAATTATTTGGGTGTGGAAAAGAAGGACACAAATCCAGTAAGTGCAAAAGAAAAGGCTCGGTTAACACCATGGAGAAGGATAATGGTATTTCTATGACATCAAAAATGATTATATGATTTAAATGTGGAATGTATGGGCACTATGCAAACCAATGCGCTAAGGGAAAATCTCATGAAGAGAATTAGCATGGTCATATGAGTAGTATTTATGTGGATGATGATGAGGAGACTACAAATGATATATGAGATTAAAGAAGTGTTGAAGCTCGGTCAATGGTTTAAGAAGGTAGTGGAATGATTGTATGTTTATTAAGAGTTATGTTGTATAGGTAATTTAATGGTACTATGGAATAAAGAAACATCTAAGGATTTTTACACTATTGTTTTTTCTAATGTATTTGAATGTATATGTTGAATGGTATTAGTAACCATGAAAGGTTATTTAGATATTTTTGGAAAGAAGATGATATGAGCATAATGAAGGGAAAATGATAAAATGAAATTTTGATAGTATTTATGAGCTCATGACTGATATAAGGACAAAGTGATATCATGGTTTGAGTATATAGAAATTTTGGGATTTTGGTATGTGGAATGAGTTAACATTTGACCAAATTCATGTTTTCACTAAGGTTATATGGTAATTTATGTTTCAAGAGAATACATGATTAAGGTATTCAAATGTTTGGAATGAGATCAACAAGATATATCTTATTATATATGGGGGATAAATGATGGTATTCACATGATTGTTATGTGACCTTTCAAGTACCCATTTTCTTTATACTATGAGATTGGACAGATGTATTTTGGATAATCTTAAAGATTAGAATGGATTATGTGAGACATAAGATGGTATTATTTAAGGATAGAACTTGTTTTTCAATATTATTTCTGGAATGTTATAATAGTATAGTTTTAGAAAAGGGACAACCTGTAGGACGGGCGAAAACCGGTTGCGTCGGACAAGGCTGTGGGAATCGAACCGACAACTAATGTGAGACAGGCCTTCGTCACCTACCACTGTCCAACATGAAGTCCCTGGTTAGTATAAACTAGTTTTATTTTATTAAGCAGTATGATAGATGAGGTATAAGTCCATTTTGGAACCATATACGATTAATCTCACAATAGATGGAATTATGTATATAACTTTTTCTATCCTTATGTTTGAGACATATGGAATGAACTATCATTCTATCACATGATCTGCTAACACTTCACAAATGACAAATTCACCTTCATTTAATTAAGAGATGAAGTGTAAATTGTTCATGGCACGAACAATGGTGAGATTGTACCAAAATCAAGTAAGTAGTTCTTTTAATTCAACAATTCTTCAACATTAGGGAAATGATCTTGAGAACTAAAAAATGTTTTCCTAGGGTCCTTATATCCGATGAATCAGAGGGTACCTTAGATCATCACAAATTTATGTCATTGTGATTTTTGGCTATTTCATAGCCATGTTCTCTACCACTCTCCATCATAACTTGATGTTTAGATTTCACTTCCATATCAATATTTTCACCTACATTCTCCTATGTGGAATCCCAATGATGAGTTACTTTGGGTATCCGTTATGTTTCTGACGTTCCTTTTTAAAATGATTTTTTTATTATTCCTTTTTATGATGTTGGTTTCTATGAAAGAAACTTTCATGTAGAAAACCATTTCTAACCCCAACGAATTTCGAGGGAGAAATTCATTTTAAGGGGGGTAGAATGTAACACCCCGAGATTTTATGAGAATTATTTTCTTTGATGTCTTTTGTTTTAAGGTACACCAAGATTATCTTGCACTATAAAAAACACCGTATTATCTTGCAGTATAGGAAAAACTATTCTTATCTCGTGTTACACAAAATTTAACGTTCGATTTGTGGAAATAATTCTACGCAACATTAAGATTAGATCTTGTTTAATTTATAAATGAAATAAGTATTGATTATGTTATACACAACACCAAATAGAGCTTTCACTACACACAAACCTGGCTTGGCTTGTAATATAGGCAATCAAAACCTTCTTCGATAGCGTGTGTAGTACGCAATACCACGTTTCACTAAACAACATATTATTATGAAGTAGCCGTTTTGAATAGTAATACCCACTTTTTGAAATTTTATAAATTTTACCTTTCAAAATGGAATTCATTTTTTAATTCAGAATATCGAAGTTATCCTTGGGTGGATTTTTGGTATTTTTTTGAAAACTTTCAATTTTTGATGAATAGTGAAAACACTAGGTTACTATTTAAAAACCGACTTATTATTTTAATAATTATTTATTTTATTTCAATTTATTTTAGGTAAAAATTGATAAATAATACCTATATAAGTTCAATGTAATTCATTTGATTCATTTTATAATATTTTTAGATATATAAAAATTTTATTAAACTCTTCACCGTCTTTTACCAACCACCTAGGAGAATTTAAAAATATACATAAAACTTAGTTTCACCGCTTCTGTGAGTGGAATTTCAAAAATCCAAGAGACACATTTAATATCAATGAGTAAAATGTGGTTCAAGAAAATAAAAATAATTTTTGGTGAATATTAACTTTTTACTTTTATTTACAACGGTTAAAAGTAAATAGGGTAATTAAGGGTAAAAATGATACTATTATTAACCTAAAACATGTCCTAATTATATTAGATAATTGTAATTGGACCAAAAACGACCTTAGGAATAAAATATTACCCTTTAGGTCCACTTTTATTATATTAGGACACTTGTTATTATTTTATTTAAAGAAGAGTTAAAATAGTTAAAATCAAAGTTTAATAACTAAAACATTTTCAATATAGGGTTATACATAAGATAAATTCAACTATAAATATTAATTAGAAATACAAAATTATTTCCTACATAATGGTTATTTATTTATAATTTTTACACATTAATTAATTTAATTTATTTATGACACAATGATGATGCAGTAATTACCTTATTAATGAAATATTAATATAATTGATGTTATAAATACCCAAATAAATATAATTTCAGACTTTTTTTGAATTACAGTAATTTTATAGTTTAAAATGACATGTTATTATTGATTTAAGTAAATTTTTTAGAACTAATCATGTTGTTATAAGTTTCACAAAAATCAATTACCAAATAGATTCAAAAATGACATAAAATATTTTTTAAAGAAAATATTATAATATTAATTGTTATTTTATTCCTCAAAATCTAATTTTCGGAGAAATTACTTATATATGTATATATATATTAATAATGAACCACTTGGGGTTATATTTCCTTGTTATAGTAAGTTTAGTAACCATATAGTTTAAGAGAACAAGAAGACACGGTAAATGTTAAATTATTTAACTTATAGTTAAATCTAAATGATAAGGTTAAAATAGTCACCTAACTTGTATAAAACCTATTGGTTTAAAGGTTTTTGACCCATCCTCACTTTAGCTTCTAAATAAATCAATTTGGAGCTATTATAAACTGAATATGAATTTATTATAAAATAATATTTTATGTTTTTCCTAAAGTTCCATTCTCCTCCCTTATAAAAGGGCACCTCCTCCCTCTCCTCTTCAAAACACTTTGAGCCTTAATACTTGGCCAAACCCTACCCATTTTCCTTCTGAAAATCCATAGAAACATAGTAGATGGTTTGGTCTTCTCAAAAGACCAACTCTAGTCCCTTAATTGTAAGTTTAAAGGAGGTGTGTCCAGGAAGAGGTAATCTCTTCTACCGACTCTTTCAAGTTTCTTTGTTCTTCTACTTCCTCTTCATTATTTGTGTAATTATAAAGTAATAACATCAGTAGTAATTATATTCTGATATGTTATTATAAATATGAAAAAACCTTATTTCACCTTCTATCCATCCTACGGAAAATGAAATCCCCGAGCGTGTGTATTTACGGAATACCGTCTCCACGCCGTGGTGTAATCTGTTTTTACACCACCACATTATTTGGATGGTTATAATAGTGTAAATAAAAACTATATATTATTATTATAAAATAATACTGATTATAAGCTATTATATCATCCACTCCAATTAAATTCAATAAATATGGGAACGATATCATCGCTCTTGCGTACGTACGGATTACCGTCTCCACGACGCGATGAGATTCATCTTCCATGTTAACAATTCAAGAATGATTATAAAGTATATATAATAAGTAATCATAAAATATATGAAATAATTATGCTACTATATTTATGTATATATATATATATGTATGTCATCTACTTAATTCCATTCAATTCAATAAGGAAACTAAAAACAACGTTAATGCGTACGTACGGCCTACCGTCTCCATGAACGGTGTATTTCATTCCATTTATCGATCTATCATATATATTTATATACTGAATATATATTATATATAAATCATGTTTTTCATTCTGGAATTAAGTAAATCAGGATATAAGGAATAATATCAAGAACAATATGTCAAAACATGTATGATAAATGAAATGATTTTACCCAAAACGCTGCATTAAAATGGAATTTACAAAAGAACGAGTAATATAAAGTCATAAGTGAATGATATATGATATCATAACAATTAATATGATTCTGTAATGAGTCAATGACATTATTTAAATTATTATACAGGAGGCTCGGATACATACGAAGCCTATCAGACATAAGGTAAGGGATAACTTTTCCAAACACGTTTTTATCTGAGATTGTTAATTCATAAGTATTTACAGGGGTTATATTTATTATCAATGTTCCTGTTTTCTAAAAATGGTTTCATGTATGTTTAAATTCCTTTATACCCATTTTTTACTTTTACTATATGGTATTTAAGGAATCTTTTTTTGATTACCATACGAGGTACTTTTTGACTTTTCTGACAAAAGTACGAGAAGAATGTTATTTTTAACTTATACTGTGTGAATGGATTTTTACGGTTTCATAATGACTTATTTCAATGAATTTTACTCAACAAAATTTTATGACTATTTTCAAAAAAAATACTTTTACTTTAAAATTTCATGTCATTTTGTGAAAATAAAATGATTTTGAAAAAGAAAGGATATTTTCCTCAAGAATTCATTTCAAGTGTTTTATCAAAACTATTTTCGATCTAAGATGACATTATTTATCATGTTTATGACTCAAGTATAATGTATATTTTATTTACATGGTGTGATTTTTCTTATGATGAAATGATATCCATTTATTTAATATGGATTATGTGATGATGGCCTGATTTTTATGAAACCAATTTTATTATTTGGGTTATGATGAATGTTTTATGTTTATTTTGTGGCACAAGTAAGAATGATTTCATTATGAGATAAGTGGGTCCTATATCTCCCTCCAATGAATTGGTTAAATATTTATATCTCATGAGATAGACATGGCTGGAATGGTATGTTAATCTGGTACAGTGATACAGGACTGGAAAGAGGAGTTAACTTGATTCAGAAAGGGACTTTGTCCACTAAGATGGTCTTGGCAGCAATGACTTGGATACTATGGAAATCATATAATGTGATTATTATTTTTCCACAATTACATGTTTTATTCCCATGCTATTTTATCATTATTGATGTTCCTTTATGACATATGCCTTACGTACTTCCAAGATTTATGTCTTTTCTCAAGATTTTGATGTTTAGATTTTATGTTCAAGTTTTTGCATTCAAATGTTTATGGATTCCTTTATGTTCTCTATGTTTACCCTTACTGTGAATTTGAGCTCACCCTTTTTATGATTTATTTTCCCTGGGATATAAAAAAAGATTTTAGGTAAGAAAACCAAAAGGGGAAGATCTCTATGGGAGATGTTGAAGATCTTTCACCATGATTAGAAGATTACGTTCCGAGTTTCCAAAGACACTAAACTAATACGGTCTTTAGGTGTCTATTTTTGTCATGTATTAAGTATTCTTCAAAAGTAATGTAATGTAAATGTACGTCGAGCTTTGGGTCTCTACACGGGGTGAATAGGACACCTACAAATGGAACCCAGAAGGAGGGAATTAGACTCGTGCACAAGGTATTCCCAGGGAGCACTGAGGTGAAAAGCGCCGAAGGATTACGAGAAACCCTTGGGGCTGCGCAAAATACGGGTCACTGAGCCTTTATACGACTAGAGTGGATTGTGCGCAAGTTGGCAGTATTACGCGTGGGGGGAGAGGGCCGAGAGTAAGGACAGGGGGAGAACAATGATTTTGCACCACTAACGAGCCTGCGTGAAATGGATGGAATTGCACTCAGGGGGGAAGACCCCGATGGGTTGGTGTTTAGTCTAATCCATGGGGATCTCATGCGAAGGTGGATCCTGGGGAGACTAGGCGCGAAAAAGAAACTTACCTGACTGCCACATTGCGTGTGGGCAAAATCCCAATTACGCTCACGAGAGGTGATTTGAATTCTTCAGCCCTCAAAATTAAGGGGGTCTCCTTCTATTTATAGGGCTCTAGAGGTGTGGAATTCAGGGCTACGTGAAATAATGGCGCGACAGAGGTGGCGGCATGAAATATCAACCGTGCGGGGCACAGGCGTGAAATTATTTTGCGCCGACGCCGGGACCTTTAGTGAATCCCAGGGCCTTCCGCGCGGGACATAATTTTTTCGCATGATTCTCCTTTTTTGCGCGCAACCTATCCGGGACCTCCAGAACGGGCCTCCGGGTTCGAATATGACTTCACTTTTTCATTACAAAACATTCTACGGAACTTACGCATATTTCGGCTTCTACAAATGCCCCCCCACTCGGAATTGGATCGGTGAGGGGCGCAATGATCAGATTCTTAGGGAAACGCCGAATTGCGGGGCTCATGGGCCGCTGGTGCACAAAAAGATTAAGAGACGCGAAAAACCCTGTTCAGGCGCGGCAGACTCTTTACGCACGGGCACGTAATCCTGATTCTAACGATAAAATCCGCCAGGGACCCCATGATCCATACGACGTTTCTTGCGTGATAAGCCCTCAGCTCTCGTGCGCGAAATTGCCTCCACTTCTGCGTGAAAAACAGCTTGGCTGTGCGGAATTCTGCTGAGATTTAGTATCCTTTTCAGTGAAAACCTATGATTTTCCACCCAACACTCGGAGATTGCGTGCGAGTCACTGCTTTTACGTGCATGAATACAAGATTCCGTGCCCAAGTCCCCGATTTCCGGCATAATTTCTGAACAATTAACTAGAAGAAGATGGCAGCAAACTAGGATGATGAGGGGGAGGCCGTTGCATGCAAAGATGAGATGGCGGCGAACCAGAAGGTTTACAACACAAAGAGGGAGGTATATAATAACCACATGCTCTTCAATATTCAAATTCTCACCCATAAAGAGTATTCTTTATCAGATATTCTTTCATTATGTAACTTCGGCATTCTGGAGGAGGTTCCCCTACCGAGCTTCAAGGTTGGTACCCCGCAGTCATGGGTGACCTGCGAAGATGACCTTACTCGATACAACATCACCAAAAACAGTCGTCCTGCCAGGGAAACTTGGCACATGTATGTATATGTTCTGAACTCCAGGACCAGAACCGTTCCAGGGGGTGATCTCGTTGCGGAGAACTCACCTTCCCTCTACATGAGAACTTTCTATCAGAGCATCACTGACGAGACAAAAGGCTTTCTTTAGGACTGGGATCTGCGGTCTGGAGGTAACTTCACTATTGAGTGGGTCTGGGCATACTGGGTTCGCAACACATGTGACTAATCTGGGGCCGAGCTGCGGCACAATTGTCTATTCGAGGCAGTGTGGACATCACAGTTCCGCTTCTACTGGCAGCCTGAGCTTAGACTGGAGTGGTTCACTCGGTGGTCCCCCGACACCAACACATTCCGTCTTCAACATGGGGAATTCAGCATCAGCCTCTGGGACATCCACTACATCGGAGGCATCCCTTTGGAGGTCCATCAATATGATGGGTTCCTCCTACCGATGAATATCTGGGGTTACAGGTCTTGAACACGCATAGTGACATGGCACATGCTAGAATAATCCAAGGAGAGGCTGAAGGTCAAGGACTTCTTAAAAGAAATTTCCTACAAGGACTTCTTCAGCCTGTTCTTGGATAAGGACCCAGAGGTCAAGATTCCAGGGCGGGGAAAGCGATGTCCAATTGCAGTTCAGTGGAGCAAGAGCGGATCCTATTGGAGGATCATGGAGGCTGGGAAATACCAATCATGGGGTTATAGCATCAACGAGGACCAAGACCCAAAAGTACGGTATGCCAGATTCCTTGCCACGTTCCTGAGTGGGTGGATCTTATTGGTACGGGATGCAAGGATGGGTGTCCGCCCCGCGACCTTGTTGATGGCGGGCATCATGGCTGCCAACAAAAGGTTCAATCTTTGGGTCCCCATGCTGGCCCAACTATATACCATCATGGGAAGCATCTCGAGAGGGGGGTCGACTTGGAGAGTATACATCCCCTTACAGATCTCTCATGGCTGGGTTGTGGCTCATTGTGGTGACTACACCTTCCCAAATGTCATTTGTACCCCAGGCGATGGCCCGCGACCCTCTCTGCTGAACATTGCTGGGGTCGTGCATATGACGCTTGATGAGGAGGGGATACAGATTAGGATCGGTTACCATGCCAACTTTTACTTCAGTCCGTTTCCCACCCCAACCGGTCAGCTGGTGGATGGCGGTCAAGGCTCGTTTGAGAAGATGGAATACTTCCAAAGCATCAGAGGCAGGTTACTCATGGCCCATATTGGTGGGAAGATTTTCTGCGAACCTCATGTGCCATCCTAGTTCACTAGGCAGTTCGGATGCCTCCAACGAATTCCAAAGAGGGTATACACAGATATCCGGGAGGAGATACATCCATGTGTTCTTCTCCAGTTGTGGCTGATGTTTACAACCTACGGCTCTGGTGACGTCATCACTTTCCCACCCACCAGAGATGATACTGGCCTCTCAACTGAGTAAGTTTAACATTGGATGATAGCACACCCTGAGGGGATTCTGTGGAAGTGCATCCGGAAGCACAAGGTTGTCAGTGCGGAGCCTCGGCAGCAAGAGAGTGGGTGGGGTGCTACTAGGAGAGAGAGAGAAGCACCTCAGGAAAGGGGGCCTGTGCAAGCTGGGAAATCAGCGGTAGGGGCGTCGCATGGAGTGGCCAAACCCTCATTTCCTGTAGGAGGAGGGGCCCACAGAGTGGCCGGAGAACTTCTTGGGAAGCAAATAAAATACTTGCTTCACCTTCCCATGATTCCTTCTTCCCTTCTTTGGGGTCTGCTTGGATAACCCTGTGGCAATCGATGAGTACTGAATCTCTCTGGTAGAAGATAATGTGGGGATGGATCTAGCTGCCGGAATTCGGGCTCGTTCGGGTCATCGATAGAGTGGAATTCCACCGACGGCATGTATAACTGATGGCCATGGACACATACGCACGCCAGAGATGTCGGCGTGTGGAGCCACCTCTCTTGGTGAAGGTGCTTCTCAGCTAGGAGCATGATCCGGAGAGGATGCCGCTGGGGGAGGATGACAGAGACGAATCAGAGGGTGATGAAAAATGAGAGTTTGCCAAAGGAGAAGGGTAAGGTGAAGAAGATGGAGAAGGGGAGTCTGAAGGTGAAGGATTTCAAGGGGTGTCCCACCAATTATGTCTCCGAGAAAGTGGTGAGATCGTCGGCTCCAACATGGACGTGATTGAACTGCTCGAGGTAGTCCCTGAACCTTACTCTTCTTCTCCAGTATTCTCCTCCCATTGCAACCCTTAACTCATATCCGTCATCTTAATCAAGAGCACATCGACACTGACCAAGCCTTTCCAGCCGATAGAGGGGAGGAGGCGTCAATAGGTCAAGTCGGGGCACTGATGCTCGTTATTGAGCTGACAAGTGCTGAGGGATCCCCCTCCGCGACAACTCCTGTAGTGGCCAGAGCAATAGAGGCTGATGCCTTGGGTTCCTGTAAGTTCTCTTCTTCGAGACCATAACTCACTGTCAGAGGTCTCAACTGATCAAGGTGATCCCTATCTGTACCGTGATCATGGTGTTGGAGGCCCGTTGGTATGCTGAGCCTGGGCCATCTATTAGCATGCCAATGACACACATGCCACACCATCCAGAACAAGCCTCCCAAATTGAG
The DNA here is from genome assembly GCA_963277665.1 of Viscum album. Classification (NCBI taxonomy): domain Eukaryota; kingdom Viridiplantae; phylum Streptophyta; class Magnoliopsida; order Santalales; family Viscaceae; genus Viscum; species Viscum album. The sequence goes on from OY728130.1 coordinate 1,168,675,504, forward strand.
TTGACTTCGGTGATCGGTGACTAGGGAGTGGTGGATATCGGCGGTGCATCCATTGGGGAAGGTCTGGAACCTAATGCGGGTGCCATCCACACCGAGGGGAGAGAGGAAGTTCATCCGGATGATGAAGAACCTATTCCCCAGGAGGGGATCTTTGAGGAAGACCCTACTACTGCCCTGTTGGATTTCTTCCCTATCTACCGGCTATCTGACCCCAAAGAATTTGATGATTCGGATTCAGAAGCGGCTGAGGATTGAAGGATGACACGTCGAAAGGGATGGAAGTGCATTCGACGTTTCCTCAATCAGTCTCAAGCGGAATGTCTAAAGAGGATGGGGTCTATCCACACCTGGTTTTGCTTCCTGTGTGCTGGATGGGTGGATGCTCAATGTCTTCATCTGATGGGCCATGATTACATGGCAGATAGGATGCGATTGAGCAGCTGTTGTGCCGATTTTATTCAATGACCGGAGGAGTCGGAGAGTACCCAGGCCTTTCTAAGGGCGGAGTAGGAGGTCCAACACCTCGAGGAATAGGAGAAGGAGCAAGAGGTATTCATTACAACCTGTTCTAAGAATGTGGAGTAGCTGAGGTCCCAACTGTAGGATGATCAAGATCAACTCATAGAAGAGTGTTTTCAGATAATCGAGAACCAAGAAGAACATGCATAGGCACAGGCCAGGGTCGGCGAGCTGCGCTCCGCAGCTGTTGATGAGGAAATAGTTCTCAGGGGACAGGAGGCAGTCCTGGAGGCCACTGGAAAAAATGTGGCAACATTGGAAAGATCCATCCAAGAAGCTGACCCTTAGGGAGGACCTGTTTTGGATAAAGCCCCTAAACTTGTCCTACTCTTTTACTTTCTGAATGTATGGAAAAATTTACTTACTTCTACCTTTTCTTAACATACTTCTCCCTCTGGATTAACATGCTCAACCATAGTCCAGAAATAAATAGCAATCCATCCCTAATCTTACATGTGCCGTGAGAAACGATGGATGCTCGTACTATCACCTCATTCGATTGTGGGAGTGTCAACCAGGCATCGGGCATTCAAAATCTGAACACAGATTCCCAAAAAGATGAGGGAGGCCAAACCAAAGGCATATGACCTTAGACCAATCAATGCATCATCTTATCAACATGCTCTAGCGCACGAGAAGGGAAATGCCAGGGGCATTGGCATCAATCTGAACATAGGAAGATGAAAAAGGTGAATCACATTACCCAGATTCGGAACACTATGTGAGGGGCGTGACGATTGAGGATAGCTGTTGACCATGGTGGAAACACAACATTCATATCACATTAGCCTGAAATGGGGACCACAAATGAGGTCTGACCACTGACCATGTTCGCAACATGGGGCCCGACACAAATATCGTCGATCTGTCTTCCGGAACGTTGGCTCAGGATAGCAGGTGGACCCTAGGTTGAGCATCCATACTGTTAGGGGGTCCCTCTAAACATGACCAGTCTTCCAAAATGTTGGCCTAGGATTACAGGCAGACCATAGGTCGAGCATCCATATTGTTAGGGGGTACCATAAAACATGAAAGAGGATGAAGATCCGAATAAAGGGGCATGGAAAGAATGGAAAGAGGAGTGATGGTACGTTTGTATGGAATCAAACACTCCCAAGATTACTCCACCATTGTAGAGGCACATTAGGTGGACGTATTAATCTGGTCACAGATCATTCCTAATTTTTGACAGAACCTCCCAAGTGAGGAAACTGTTACATCCCAACATTATTATGGGGCATCCCGAACTAATTCGGGGCTAATACTACAGTTACACAACTCCCCGAGAGGTCAAGAAAAAGGGTCAACAGTGAGGGGGGGGGGGAATAGACTTGTGATTCCGGAGGCTGGACCCAAGATGAAATGTCTGGGCGTTCCTACGTGTCCCATAAGGATGGGAATCAAGCCACACATAGGTTTGAAAAAGGGTCTTAGTTTAAAGCCTTTGAACTCAAACCAAGAGGTAGGGAGAGCAGGAGACACATTATATGGTGGTTATGAAACCCAACGTAAATGAGGACATAAGCCCTACTTACCATACATTCCTTGTGGAAGTGTTCCAGTCAAGGGACCAAAGATGAATGTTAGGATGGGCCTGTGGGGTAGTGCCCGGGCGCTCCTACGTATCCCATAAGTATGGGAATCAATCCATTCATAGTTCTTGGATGGTGGCACGGCATGGCATGGTACCTATGCGAAGGATGAAAGAGGTGTGCGGGTCTATCCCTCACACCAAAAGAAGCTGCATTTGATCTATCTTGTTTTTCCTTTAAGGTGAATGGTTTTTCTTTTTTGGAGTGACCCGTCTAGGGTATAAATTCTTGGAATCAGCACAATAGTCAAGCCATATATGGGCATTGACAGATTGTATGGTAAATGACGGATACCCAACGTGATGTCCTCTGTGGAGAGATCATCACAATGCAGTGCCATTTTTCGTCATGCGGCTGGGACGATATCATCACAGTTTATGGTCGTGTGGTAGGACCAAACAGCACATTTTACGGTCATATGGCTTGGACCTGGGTGAGTGTACACGATGCGATAAATCATACCAGACGTTAATGAGGACATAATCCCACATTATCAATGAGAATGATTCCAGGAAAGGAGCCTCAGGCCAAGGGTCTAGTGAAGGTCTAAAGATCAAGGGGCAGGAGACACTGGCATTCAGATCGCAGGAGCCCCGAGAGACGCTGAATTGCAGCTGTGTCTGCCTGACGTGTGGAGATGCACTGAGGGTTAGTGAAAAGAGTGTCGAGATTCCACCTTGACATTATGGGTTGGAACATAATGTGAATCATGAAACTGAAATTCTGGGCCTGAAGGGGCTGGCGTGATGATGGAGGATTACTGCTGACCATGTTCGCAACATAGCATCCTATCGTGTTATCCTGAAATGGGGATAGAAAAATGAGCATCGATAGCTGACCATGTTCGCAACGTGGGATTCGTATCAATTTTTAGTCAGAAACCCTCGAGGGCATTGGACCGTAATGGTAGCAGAGACATTAGGCGTTGTATCCTAACCATTTTTTGGGGGGTCCCTCCAGCTGTGAAAGATAACGAGGGCCCGAATGAAGGGGAATAGGAATATTGCATGTAAACAGAACTTTCCTAAGTTGAATATGACTCTCCAGGTCCTACACCAGAGTAATCTGAACACATTAGCGGACCACTGAAAAGGGTCGAGGGGATCAATTTGAGAGCGGCCAAGAGATGTCGGATTCCTGGGAGAATAGGGCAGGGTTCCAAAAACCATATACCACACCTATATATCCCCCCCCCCCCCGTGGATAGGGACAGGCCAGGAGGCCTAGGCGACCGGTATATTGGGGGGTCTCTTAAGAGATGGGGTTGGACCAGAAATTTAGGTGCTCAAGCGGTCCTACGTATCTCATAAGGATGGGAATGAATCCACACGTAGTTCTAGCAACACAGTTTAACATCATGTAGTACGGTGAGAGGCATCTCATCTGACGATGCTCACAGTATGGTGGGTAACCTGACGTTCATGTGGACATAATCCCCCACCACGCTGCACAATCTTATAAGAGAGAAGCTGGTCCAGAGGCCCGAAAAGGCCAAGGAGCTTGTGGCTAGGTCTCGGTCAGGAAAGCCTGACTAGCGCGCAGTTTAACATCTTGCAGTGGGGACGAGAAGAGAAGGCAGACACCCCATATATGGGAGGTGTACGGTGCAGAGAATATCCCGATGTGAATGAGTAAATAATCCCACACCACACCATACCCTCCAGGTAAGAACTTGGGCTAGGGACCTAGAAGGCCAAGGGGCCTGAGGATGGGCCTCGGTCAGGAAGGCCTGGCCAGCTTGTAGTTTAACGTCTTGCGGGATGAGCATGATGTTTAAGGTCATGCAGGACCATAATTAGTTTAGGGTCATGCTGGACAATACATTTTAAGGTCATGCAGGACCGAGGGGCTCAAGCGAAGTATTTCTTGAGGAACTTGGCATTGGTGGGAGGATTTATAGGCTCACCATCCATGGTCACTAGGGAGTATGCTCCATTGGGAAAAACCTTATGAACAATGAAAGGCCCTTCCCATTTGGGCTCCAACTTGGGTGGTTTCTTGCCTGGGATCATTGGCTCTCTGAGGTCCAATACCAATTCACCTTACATGAATGAGAAGAGGAGAACGTTCTTGTTTAAAGCTCGATCCATCCTTCTATGGTGCCTCTCTAGGCTGTGCAGGGCACAAAGCCTATTTACATCCAGTGATTCCAATTATGCTAGAAATATTTCATCCGCCCTATCCCTTGGTTGCTGGTCATAGACCGCTGTGCGGAATGAGGGTAATTAAATCTCAATGGGTAGGATAGCCTTCGTTCCGTACACCAGGGAATATGGGGTCACCTGGGTGGAACTACGAGTCATCATCCGATAAGCCCAAAGGGCGTTGGGGAGCTTATCCAGCCAACCTTTCTTATTTTGACCAACCATTTTCTTCAAAATTTTATAGAGGTTTTTGTTGAATGCTTAAATTTTTCCATTTTCCTTCGCATGATAGTGGGAGGTATGGTTGGAGCGAATGTTGTACATGGCGTACAATTTCTTCAGCTCGACTGCTCGGAAGATGGTGTCGTTATCGTTGAGGATAGCGTGAGGCACCACAAATAGATAGATGATATTGGAACTCATGAAATCAACGATATAACAGGCCTTGATTTCCTTGAGCAGAATCGCCTCTTCCCACTTGGAAAAGAATTTGGTAGCGGTCAGGATAAACAGGCACTGGCGAGCCGTTGCCAGTGGGTATGACCCCACGACATCTACCCCTCAGACTACAAAGGGCCAAGAGTACATGGTGGTATAGGGATGTTCTGGTGGCCGATGCACAAAGTTAGGATGGACTTGGTATGCATGGAACCTCTTAGCGAACTCAATGTAGTCATTGATCATGGAGGGCCAAAAATACCCTAGTCTCCAAATCTGGTGAGACAGTTTTGATCCGGCTTGATGGGCGCCACAGGAACCGGCATGAACCTCTTGCATGACCTGTGGAATCTCGACTACTTGAAGGCAATGGAAGAGAACACCATCAAATCTGTGTTTATAGAGGACCTGATCATGGCTAGAACCACCCTGAAGGGTAAACTAAAGTGTGCGGTGTCAGATTTTCTCGTGCTCGGCCCGGTATGATAGGAGATTACCGTATTTGAGGTATTCGATGAAAGGTGTCCTCTAATCGGCCATTTCATCAATCAACACATCTGAAGCACCTAGGGTTCCTGATGTAGGGGCACCAGCGGTAATAAGGTTTATCTGCGGGCCGCCATCATCCTCCGGGGTAATGGGATCAATGACTCTCCTATGCACCATGTGGATAATCAGGTCATCCTGTTTGGGCTCCTTAAGAGATGCGGCCAGGCTGGCCAGAGCATCTATCATACTGTTCTGTGACCATAGGACATGGGTAACCTCTGGTCGAGAAGGGAATTGGGCCATTAGATGGAGGGTGCACTCCAACAATGGCATGAGTTCTGGATTTCTGTAAACATAGTCTCCATTGACCTACTTGATGACCAGCTCGGAAGCCCCTTTCACATGAAAATGGGGCATGTCAATCTCAAGGGCTAGCTTGATACCAGTAATGATGGCCTGATACTCCGCCTCGTTATTGGTGTAGTCTTCTGACAATAGGAATGAGTATTGTAGAACAACTTGCGCCGGGGTGATGAAGACAATACCCAAGCCCACTCTGTTGAGCCTAGGTTTGTTGACTCTCCTACCAGTGGGGCTCCGAGAGGCGCCGTTGAAGTGAATTTTCCAACATGGTAGGGCATGATTGACTGAGAGGATTTCCTCATCAGGAAATCCTAGGTCTAGTGGCTGATCCGTGGAGGTTGGGTGGGCATCTAGGAAGTCTGCCTATGCCTGCCCCTTGATATCCTTCTCGGACACGAACCTGATTTCAAACTGTTGGAGGATCACTGCCCACCGCGCTAGTCGGCCAGTCAACATGGGTCGATTCAGAATGTACATCAGCTGGGCCACTTGGGATACCAACTGCACCTCGTGGTGCTGCAGGTAATGTCACACCTTCTACACAGCAAATACGAGCACAAGGTAGCTTTTCTCGATGGGGGAGTATCTGGTATCCGTGTCAAGGAGGTTGTGTCTAAGTTAGTAGAAGCTATTATTCATCCCCTCATTTTTCTTCTAGGCAAGAAGGGTGCCCAGGGATAGTTCTAGGGTAGTGACATAGAGAATCTGTGGCTTCTCGGAGACTGTTGGCATCAGGACCAGAGGTTGGAGAAAATATTGCTTGATTTACTCAAAGGCGGTATGGCTCTCCTGATCCCACTTATAAGTGGTTCCCTTCTTCATGAGTTGAGAAAAGGTCTTACACTTGTCGATCAGATTCGCAATGAATCGGAATATGTAGGATAAGTGTCCTTGAAGACCCCGAAGCTACCGAATATTTCTCGGGGGAGGCATATGACTGATTGTGTTGATCTTCTCTAGGTTGACCCCGATGTCCCATTGCCGGACAACAAAGCCGAGGTGTTTCCCGGAGGTGACTTCGAAGGCACAATTCAACGGGTTCATCTTCAGGTCGCAAGAATGGAGGAAACTGAACACTTTTTCAAGGTCCTTGAGATGGTCCTGGTGCTGGCGGGATTTGACCACTAGGTCATCCACATAACAATCCACCAGTGTCCCGAGGATTGGCTTAAATATGTGATTCATGGCCCGCCAATAGTTGGCACCTTCATTCTTCAAGCCAAAGGCATGACCCGGTAATAGAAAGTACCCTAGGGAACCCTGAAAGCGGTAGATTCCTCATCCTCAGGGTCCATCAGGAACTGATTATATCTAGTGTAACCAACCATGAAGGAGAGGTCTTGGAATCTAACTATAGCGTCAATCAACAATTCCGTCACTGGAAGGGGAAAATCATTCTTCGGACAATGGAGATTGAGATCACGAAAGTTGATACAGTCTCTGATCTTCCCGTTCTTCTTTATGACTCTCACAATGTTGGATAACCACTTGGTGTACTGAACTTCCTTGATAAAGTTTCATTTTATAATCTTGTCAACTTCGGCCTCAACCACAGCACCGTGAGAAGGGCGCATCTTTCTAAGAGGCTGCTTGAAACCATGATGGTGCACAGGGAGACCGAGGCGGTGGACGGATACCTGAGGAACTAGTCCTGGCATCTCATTGTAACTCCAAGAAAACACATCACGGTGTTTCTTAAGGAAGTTCACGTATCACTGCTACTCCTTGAGAGACATATCGGTGCTGATCAATGTGGGACTCGGATTTGCCTCGCTACCAAGGTTCACCTATACCAGCTCGTCGATTGTGGCTGAGACGCCTTTCTCAAAGGTAGCGGGAGTGTCCTCTATATCTTCTTCTCCTCCTGTGGAGGGATCATCCATAGGGGGAGCTTTTTCTAAGTTATCAAACCCTGATGGGCAGCTGCTACCTTCTTGTACGATTGTGGTCATCACATCGGAAGATCCATGTGCCACGTAGACCGTGGCTACGAACACTGTCAACCAAATACCATCTGTTCTTCTGCCCAAGGGGCCACATTTGATAAAAAAAAGTAGTAGTTGTGCATTGGTCGAATCCAACTTATCCCATCCCGGTGAAACAGACACGTATGATGGACTGCCATTTCCATCAGCCAGACGTCTCAATACCATACAGGGGTAGGAGGTTCCGGAATCACCTGAGCCTAGTTTGTGTAGGAGTACAATGTGATTTTCTCCTGTTGCTTGGACTAAGGAATATGCCTTCCTCTTGTACCTGAAACAACAAAACACTACCCCATGTCATGGGTCGTGGCCTCCAACCGATGAATCGGGAAGATGTAGGTGTCATCCAGACCTGCCTAGGGATCACTTGTGACTGGGGCGGGTTCAACCTCACTTGCCAAGAACTACTTATCTTTTCTCTTGTAATAGTCAGTGTCCAGATAGCGGGCATCACAAGAGAGAAAAGGATACACATTCCCTTGGAGCATGCCCACTCGACCATTGAGGGAGTGTTTGAGGCATTGGTGATAAGATGAAGGGACTGACGTGTGCCGGTGGAGCCATGGCATGCCCATCTATGCGTAGTACGCGGTGTCCTGGGAGACAAACATGAATTTGGTAGTGGAAACTAGGCCACCAAATTGGGTCTTCGAATGGATCTTGCCGACCAGGGTGTGTTATGTCCTGTCGTATCCATGGATTATGAGGTCAGAGGGAGTTACATCATTCTCAGACAGCCCCAACATCCTTAGTGTCTGAGTCGAGATTAGGTTAATCCCAGAGCCTGTGTCAACAAGACATCGGTGAACTTCCATGACATTAAACTGGCTAGTGATATAAAATGGGAAGATGTCCCCCGGTATGGGAAGGTCTTTATCTTCAACAGATAATGAGATAAAGGCCTGGAACTCGGCACTCTCAACTACTTCAGTATGGAAGGCTTCTGCAGCTGCTACCTACATCTCAAACTAGAGGGAGATTCTTAAAGACTCTACAAGTGCCTCGCGCATGTCTGGTGACAGATGAAGGGCTTTAAGGATGGAGAGCCTTATTGGGATGATGGAAAGGTTCTTCATAACATCATATTTTTGTGCCAGGAATGAACTTCTGCTTACAGGAGGCCGCTCTGCATCTGGATGCATGTCAGACCCTGCCAGCTAGACCGGCAGCTGACTAGTGCTGGGGACATCCTGTTGCTCATTAGTTGGAGCATGGACGGAAACTACTGAGTAAGTACTGGGCGACTGAGATCGTCCTATGGCTGTTTGAAGCTGATCACGAGAGGGCCAAAGTGGCTCTACCTGATCCAGTAACACAAACCGTGGTCAGGGAGGGCCTATCACGTGCTGAGTTCTACTCTGGACCTGCTGTATTCTCTCAGCGGCATGCATGGCCTGGATGAAGGTTCCAACTGATGTGCCCCGGAGACCCATATGGCTGCAGTTCCACCGACGTTGGCGTCGGCTGGGGATATTGGGGAGATTCTTCTGGCGCTCCCCCTCATCAGAGGCTATATAGGGATTTACCAGCTCGACGGTGTTAACCGAAGTATACCCCTGACTTTCACTTGAAGAATCATCCACCACGGGGAGGATTTTGGGTGGGTTTCCCATCACCAGGTGCATGAAGTCGCTGAGAGTGCAAGACGACGACGACATTGGAGGGGCATGCTAATTATTCTTGCACTGCCGATGCTTGCTCTTTGGGGAAGAGGCCAGTTGAGATGATGACACAGAGGTTGTGGCCACAGCTTTTGAATGCACCGGCTGATGCAGGTGTGCACAGATAATGCCATGGGTGCGGGTGATTGTCCTGCTATCCATCCAGTCGCTATACATCTGGGACCCGCGGTTACAGACCTACAGCCACACGCTTCCGTCGTCGCAACTGCTATCTAATCTTGCAAAGACACCTACCACTTTTTTCAGGGTTGGGCCCAACTTGACTATGTCATTTTTAATATGGTTTTGGAGCCAATCTTTGAAAATGTATCATTTCTTTATGGTGTGCCCCATGATCCGGTGATAAGGGCAGTAATTGGGATGATCAATGAGATGTGCCTCTTCCGGCGTCCGGCACTCGGGCAGTCGCATGATTCTCTGCTCCAAGGCGCTACGGAAGTATCTATGGTCCTAAGCCTCAGCGAATGAGTAGGTCTAATTCCTTCTGTCCGGAAAAGTATCCCTAGGAGCTTGACCTTGACGGGGGGCTGGAGTAGCTTGTCAAGGGGGAGGAACATGATTATCTCTCCTAGGCGGCGGTTGCACGTCACGCGGAGGCACCTACCGATTCTGAGGAGTGTGCTGCAGAGCTGGAGGCTATGACCATGGTGGAGGGCCTCTGCGAGACTGCTAAGTGGGCTCCACCGGTAGCAACACTAGCTGCCTGGGGGCCTCTATTTGGGCCACGGTGGCAGACCCGGCTGTAGCAGCTCTCCTTGCAGGAATTGTAGGGGGCACCTGGAGTGCCTGGCTGGCATGATTTAGAGCTTCCTCGAGGCGTTGGGCCTTATCTGAGAAGTCTCAGAACCCTCCGGGATAATTCTGGGTGATCAGGGAGGGAACCAGTTCCATCTTGAAATTCCTCATGCACATTGTCAGTAATTGCTCCCGAGTCAATGGCATGTCAAGGGAGTATATGAGCCCCTTCCACCGGGTGATAAAGTCCGAAACTCGCTCGTCATGCCTTTTCTTGCACCTGAAATGGTCTGAAATGTTCGTCTTCTAGGTGGTAGAGCTGAACTGGTAAAGGAACATCCTGCGGAGGTCCTCCCAAATAGCCACAGATCTAATGGGGAGCTGGATGTACCAAATGAATGATGACCCTTCCAGCGTCTGAACAAAGCAATGGAGCTTGGCGGCCTCCTGCTGCGCCAGAGTCCCAAACATAGGCCCACACCTCTAGTAAAAGTGGTCCAAGTGCTACGGCGGGTCCCCCATACAATTAAAGTGGGATAAGGTGGGATTTTTGAATCCTAGGTGTGTCGACGTGTCGGCGTGTCATCCACCCATGCCGGGTATGACTTGCCATCAGGTGGGACATCCAATTGTCGCATTTATAAAGCTTCCCAGTGGGTAATGAATGCCGCCATCAGATCTTCTGGTCACGTGTCCCTATCCTGATAGGGATCCCTAACCATGAGTGCATTTTCGGGCTCTTAAATGCAGTAACCGAGATCAGCGTCTCTTGAAGCGACTGGTAGAGCGACCCTTGGGGCGGCTGGAGGATCCCAGATAGGGTTCCCTATATGGCCCCATAATTCAGGAGGGATCGGTGAGACATACTGTGCTCTCTTTCCATGGGCCCCAGTTTCTGCCCTCTTAGTGAATAAAGCTGGATCTGGGTTGCCTGGGAGAATCTCACCGAGGGTAGTTGTTCTTGCCCCTACTGCCCCGACCTAGGATTGTCGTAGTCAGGACGATGCTCTATGATGCATTCATCCAGAAGCTCATTGACTAACATCTTCTTCTTACCAAGCAGCTGATGCAGCGCAGCCTTCTCAGGGTCCTCTTCCATATTTGGAACTGAGGCTGAGGGGTCGGAGTGCTTGGAAGCTCCAACGTGCTCTTTGCATTTACTGACATTCCAGCCTAATACTAGTGACTCGGTGGGCATAGGGAGACCTAGAAGGTTCCTCCTCTAGTGATTAATTCTTTTTGGTGGGTCTAGTGGTAGCATGTCCTCAGGGGGATGTCCCTATCGAGAAGTCCTTGCTCGTTTGACTCTCGTGTCAGGTCGGTCATGTTGACTGCCACTGTTCCTAGAATCATGCCCTCACTACTGCCAAGGGAATCAATCTGTCGGTGAATCGCACTGAAGAGGAGGGCAGCATACTACCCCCATCCACAGACTTGCACGTGAGGCGAAGCCTCCCCGACCACTCTGTGGAGTGCTTGAAAACTCTGAACGCACTGTTTTTCGAGGGTCCTGTGGGGGCTGGGTGACTCGGGGTATCGGACTGCAGGGAGTGTGGCCAGGTCCACCAGGCCGCATTGTTTGCCTATTCCTTCAAGGTGATCTTGGATCCTGGGATAAGTCACTCGCCGATGTCAAAGACGGAGGTGAGTCACCCAGAGGGTCAGGTAGAATCATTCAAACTCCTCCGGAGTGAGCGATTCTGGCGTACCAAAATTTGATCCTGGGACCGGCCAAAACATCTCAAGGAAGTGGCCCGCTTCAAGGATGGTCCAGAAGTACCCCAGCTCAGATCCAGGGTCTGGTCATTGATTTCCACACTCGTCAACTGAGGTTTGCTGAGTAACTGATGGTGGCACTCAGGCAGACCGCTGGGACAGCAGGCTAGCCGGTGGAGAATACGACGAACGGGTTGATTGGCCGCCGACTCTCGGGTTGTCCTCTAGATATTGCAGTGACCTAGCCACCATGTCACGGTAGGATAGACCAGTGAGAAGAACCCCTGATGTGGCAGAAATATCTCATGGATGTGGGTTATGTCCTGGATCTTCTACCATTGACCCCCAAAATAGCTCCGAGCTAGATAGTGCTTCCAGAAGCAATGGTGGCGACTGCACGGTTGGATCCTAAAAGCAGGCCAGGGTCTCATCCTCCTGGATATACATTCAGAGGGAAGCAAGGATTCTGTGGGCTTCACATTTCGGAAGAACGAGGCTTATACATCTCATTCCTACCCCGACCACTAACTCAAAGGACCGGGGGAGGGCTCCTGCGTCGGATCGTACTCCACCCCAAAATCTGAGAAATGGACTGGACTGATTTCTGCACGACCTTCCCCAAAATTTCTGTTACGGCGATGGCGGCCTGCCCTCCTGCCTCTGGATGGTTGCTCAGAACATGGCTGATTTCCGACATGGGGTCCCCCGGCTGAACCAGTTCCAGGGTGGAGAAAGTTCCCACCTGAGGAGGATGGGGTGCGAGGGGAACCGGGAAAAATGTTGAAAGGGGCACGGGGAGGACCTTTGTGCTGGAGAGTAACCACACAGGCAATGCCCCCATGCATGCTATTCGCGGCAGGGGGAATGACCCTGTACCTGGTGTAGTGCACATGGGAGAGACCCCCACATGGTGTGTTTCCGTCACATGGAAGACCCTCGCCTGGGTTGAAGGTGGAATGGGGAAGACCTCCAAGCTGATATTGGAAGCAGGGAGGGCCCGCACCTTCCACAGTGGTGGTGCGGAGTGACCCTCGGTGCTGGGCGGAACTACTGCAGATTTGTCCGTGGTGACCATCACCTGTGTCGGCAACTGGGAGAGTTGACCAAAACTGCCCATGGGGTAGTCGGGGCCTCGATCCGGGTCGGGTATAATACTTTCCCTACTCAGCGTATGTATGGATTTGGAGGGGTGAATGTAACACCCCAAGATTTTATGAAAAATATTATTTTTAATTTCATTAATGTCTTGTGTTGTATGCTACACCAAAAGAAGCTTGTACAACACGCATCCTTGACTTTCCTTGCATTACACACAATTGCGACTTTCCTCGATAACGTGCGTAGTACGCAATACCGAGTTTCACTAAACAACGATATGCTATTAAAATATTATTAAAACTAGCCGTTATGAATAGTAATAACAACTTTTTGAAATTTTGTAAATTTTATTTTTCAAAATGGATATCTTTTTTGGATTCGGAATATTGAAATTAGCTTAGGTTGAAATTTTGGTACTTTTCGGATAACTTTCATTTTCTGATGAATAGTGAAAATTACTAAATTTTAATTAAAAACAACCTTTTTAATCGAAATAATTAATAGTGATAAATTATTAATTTGAGTGGTTTTAAAGTATATTTATAATAAATTTTTACAATTTAATACAATTTTTTTCATTGGATGTAATTTCACATTTAAACAAGACATAAACAAGTGTCAATCTTTTGATAGTTATTATCTTTTAAAAACACGCTATTTGTTTTGACGACAGGAATTAATTTTTAAATTAGTTAATGTAACAGATATGTTTTTCATTTGGTAAAATAAAAATCATTTTTGAATTCATAATATCAAATATAGATTAGGCCTAATTTTTTTTATTTTTCTGGAAACTTTCATTTTTTGATGAATAGTGAAACCACTAAGTGGTAGTTAAAAAAACTGAATTTTTCATAAACTTTATTTTACCGCTTCTGTGAGTAGAATTTCGAAAATCCGAGAGACACGGTTAATATCAAGGACTAAAATGTGGTTCAATGAGATGAAAATATTTTTTGGTGAATAGTAACTTTTTACATTTTTTACCACGGTTAAAAGTAAATAGGGTAGTTAAGGGTAAAAATGATATTATTATTACCCTAACACATGTCCTAATTCTATCAGATAAGTTTAATTTGACCAAAAACAACCTTAGTAATAAAATATGACCATTTAGGCCCACATGGATTAGATTAGGACATTTATTATTAATTTATTTAAAGAAGGGTTAAAATAGTTAAAATCAAAGTTTAATAAGTAAATATTTTTTAATATAGGGTTATACATAAGATAAATTCGACTATAAATATTCATTAAAAATATAAAAATATTTTCTACATAATAGTATTTTATTTGTATTTTTTAGACATTATATAATTTAATTTATTTATGACACAAAGATGATGCAGTAATTATCTTATTAATGAAATATTGATATAATTGATGTTACAAATACCCAAATAAATGTAATGTAGACTTTTTATGAATTCCACTAATTTTATAGGTTAATATGACATGTTATTGTTGATTTAATTAACTTTTTTCGAGTTAATCATTCTGTTATTAGTTTCATAAAAATCAATTACTAAATAGTGTCAAAATTGACATAAAATAGTTTTTAAAACAAATATTATATGATTAATTGTTATTTTATTCCTAAAATCTAAGGTTTAGCCAAATGACTTAGATAAGGTTATATATATTAATAATAAACAACTTGTGGTTCGTTTGGCTTGTTATAGTAAGTTTATTAACCTTATAGTGTAAGAACACAAGAAGACACGATAAAAGTAAAATTATTTAACTTAATGTTAAATCTAAATGATAAGGTTAAAATAGGAACCTAAACTTGTCTAAATTCTATTGGATTAGAGTATTTCGACCCATCCACACCTTTGCTTCAAAATAAATCAATCTGGATCTATTCAAAACCGAATTTGGCTTTATAATAAATAATATTTTTAGTTTTTCCAAAGGTTCCCCTCTCCTCCCTTATAAAAAGGCACCTCCTCCCTCTCTTCCTCACACCACTTTGAGCCTTAAATCTCGTCCAACCCATGCCAATATCTCCTCAACACTTACCTAGAAACATCCTAGAGGTCTTGGTCTTCTTCAAAGACCAATTTTAGTGTCCTAAGAAAAAGTCTCAAAGAGGCGCTTAAAGAAGAGGTAATGCCCATTACCGATTCTTTCATCTTTATTTCTTCTTCCACTACTTATTCATAGTTTGTTTCATTATGAAGTAATAACATCAGTATCACTAATATACTGATATTTTATTATAAGTATGAAACAACCCTATTTCACCATCTATCCATCCTACGGAAAACGAAATCACCGCGCGTGTGTACGTACGGAATATCGTCTCCACGTCGTGGTGTAATCTATTTCCCACCACCACCTTACATGGATGGGTATAGTGGTTTAAATAATAACAATATATGATTATTGTAAAGTGATATTGATTCTGAAATAGTATACATACTCTCAAATACAATTCCACGATCATGAGAACGATATCATCGCTCGTGTGTACGTACGGACTACTGTTTCCACGACGTGATGAGATTCATTCTCCACGTTAACCATTCATGAATGATTATAAAGTATATATAATAAGTAATCATGAAATATATGAAATAATAATGATACTGTATTTATGTGTATATATATATATTTCATCTACTTAATTCCATTCAACTCAATAAGGAAACGAAAACAGCGTTCATGCGTACGTACGACCTACCATCTCCATGAATGGTGTATTTCTTTCCATTTACTGGTTTATTATATATATGTATATTATGAATATATATTATATATAAATCATGTTCTATATTCTGGAATTAATTAATCATGATCTAAGTAATCATATGAATAATTACAAGTCAAAACACGGACGACAAATGAAACGATTTTACCCAAAATGCACTTTAACATGGAATTTACAAAAGAACGGGTAATATAAAGTCATAAGTGAACCATATATGATATCATAACAATGATTATGATTCTAGAATAGGTCAATGACATTATTTAAATCATTATACAGGAGGTTCGGACACTTACAAAGTAAATCGGACTAAAGGTAAGGGAAAATAGCACAATCTCATTTTTATCCGAGATTGTTTATACTTTGGTATTTACTGGGGTGTATTTTATCACCCACATCCATGTTTCCTCAATATGTAATATTATTTCAATCCACCTACAATTTTTTAAATCCATTTTTACCTTTCGGTGAGTTTTTAGTAAAAGATATGAAAGGAATCTTTTGTCGTTTTTCGTACGAGGTACTTTTTGAATTTTCTGACAAAAGTATCAGAAGAATGTTTTTTTAACTTATACGGAAAGAATAGATTTTTAAAACATTATTTCCAAGAACATTACTTTACAAGTTTTCACATTTATTTTTAATCAACTTATTTTAGTTTAAAATTGTATGACATGTTAAGAAAGGAAAATGTTTTTGAAGTAGAAAGGATATTTTCCTCAAGAATGGAGTTCAAGTGTTTTATCAAAATTATTTTCCATCTAAGATAATATAGGGTTATTTTTATATCTCTATTATTACATTTATTTGATTATGTTGTGATGGAATTATTTTTATGAATTCCTTTATCTTATATGAATTGTTTTGTGATGTCATGTTGTTTAAGAATCCCATTTTTATTACATGGGTTATGCAATGATGTATAATTTATGATTTTGTGGCACACATAAGAATGGTGTAATTATGAGATGGGTGGGACCTATATCTCCCTCCAATGCATTGGGTAAAGGTTTTATATCTCATGATATAGACATGGCTGGAACGGCAGGTTAAACCAGTTCAATGAAACAGGACTGAAACGAGGAATGAACTCGGTTCAGAAATGGACTTTGTCTACTAAGATAGTATTGGCCATGAGTCTTGACTAACACGAAATGATTCTCTATGATTATGTGTGTATTCCACAAAGCTTCATGTTTTATGTTATGATTATTGTGATTACATTTCACTACTATGATTCATCCCATGTTATGAAATTATGATCTCTTTTGTAGGTTAAGATTTCCAAAAGTTATGTTCTTATGAATATGATGTGATTGATATTTCTTTTTCTTACCCTTACTGAGAATTTGATCTCACCTTTTTTATGTTTTCTTTTCCCCAGGATATAAAGAAAGGTTTTAGGTAAGAAAAAACAGGTAATATCTTTATGGGATATGTTGAAGATCTTTCACCACGATTAGAATATTATATTCCGAGTTTCCAAAGACACTAAACTATTAAGTTTCTTTTGTGTGTGTTTTTGTTATGTACTAAGTATTCCGCAAAAGTAATGTAACGTCCATGTACGATAAGCTTTGGGTCTCTATAGTTGGTATCAGAGGGAGGTTTAGTCAACCTTTGGAAACTAGGATGCGAGAACTTTAGTGAGATCCCTAGAGATATTTCTAAGGTATGTCTAGGGATGTCCCTAAGGTTAAGTATACGTATAGGATATAGTCATATAACTACGGTAATGATCTTAGAATTTAACCTAAGATGTTAGATATTGAGGGTGGTCCCCCCTTTTCTATGTTGTTTTCCCTAGCATGATTTTTGCATCTCACACTATTCTTTTTGGGTTTTATAAAATGGCTGGAAACAGGAAGATTCATGATAATGGAGGATATGATGGACAATGGAATGATATTCATCACGAGAAACCAAATGAAACGGGATTTGGAAGTCTAAACATCGTTATTATGCATAATCAGCAATCTCATAATATGATCAACAATCTCAACTTTGGTAAGTTTCCCGACTCATATAATAAGAGAAAGATGGAGTTTCATGATGATCATAGAGGAAAGAAAGTTCAATTTCTCTCATGTAAATCATGTGGGAAGAGGCATCGGGGAGATTGTTTCAAGGGAAATGGAAGATGCTTTGGGTGTGGAAAAGAAGGACACAAAGCCAGTAAGTGGAAAGGAAAAGGTCCAATTAACACCATGGATGAGGATAATGGTATTGATACGACATCAATAATGGTTAAATGTTTTAAATCTGGAATGTGCAGGCATTATGAAAACCAATGCCCTAAGGGAAAGTCTCATGAAGAGAATCAGTACGGTCGTATGAGTAGTATTTATGTTGATGATGATGAAGAGACTACAAATGATATGTGAGATGAAATAATTGTTGAAGCTCGGTCAATAGTTTAAGAAGGTAGTTGAATGATTACATGTTTATCAAGTGTAATGTTGTATAAGTAATCTCATGGTACTATGGAATAAAGAGACGTCTAAGGATTGTTACACTGTTGTCTTTCCATGAGTTTTGAAAGTGTATGATTAATGGTACCAGTATCTATGAAAGGTTATTCAGATATTTTTGGAATGTAGATGATATGCGCATAATGAAGGGATAAGGAAAAAATTAAATGTTTGATAGTATTCATGAGCTCATGACTCATATAAGGAGAAGGTTATATCATGGTTTGAGTATATAGAATTTTTGGATTTTGGTATGAGGAAAGAGTTAACTTTTGACAGCATTAATGTTTTCACTAAGGTTTAATGGGTATTCATTTTTCAAGAGAATACATGATTAATGTATTCATAGTATTGGAATGTGACCAACAAGATATATGGGGGATAAATGATGGTATTCACATGCTTGGTTGATGACATTTCAAGTAATCATTTTCTTTATACTAAGAGCTTGGACCGAAGTATTTTAGATAAGCCTAAATATTGGAATGGATTATGTTGGACATAAGTTAGTATTGTTTAAGGATAGAACTTTATTTTTGATATTATTGATGGGATTTTATAGTAATGTAGTTTTAGAAAAAGGACAACCTGCAGGACGGGCGACATCCCATCGCGTCGGACAAGGCTGTGGGAATGGAACCCACAATCGAAGAGCGAATGGCGTTTATCGCCAACCACTGGCCTTTCGGAAGTCCCTGTTTAGCAGAAACTAGTTTTATTATATTAAGCAGTATGATATATGAATTATAATTCCATTTTAGGAACCATATATGATTAATCTCACTATAGATGGACTTATGTATTTTTTGATAACTTTTCTAACATTTTGTTTGAGACAGATGGAACGACCCATCATTCTATCACATGATCTGCAAACACATCACTAATAAAAAATTCAACTTCATTTCTTTAAGAGATAAAGTGTAAATTTTCCAAAGAACGACCAATGGTGAGACTATACCAAAATCACGAAGGTATTTCTTCTAATTCGAATTTCAACAACATTAGGGAAATGATCTTGAAAACCAAAAATGTTGTCCCAGTGCCCTTATATCTGATGAATTAGATGGTAACTTAGATAATCACAAATCTATGGCTTTGTGATTGTTGGCTATTTCATAGCCATGTTCTCTAGCACTCTCCATCAGAACATGATGGTTAGATTTCTCTTCCATATCCATATTTTCACCTATGTGGAAACCCAGTGATTAGTTTATTTGGGTAACCGTTAGGTTTCATAATTTTGTTTTTAAAACATTGGTTTTGGTATTCCATTTTACGATGTGGGTTTCCATTAAAGAAACTTTAGAGTAGTAAACCATTTATAAACCCGACGAATTTCGAGGGCAAAATTCATTTTAAGGGGGGTAGAATGTAACACCCCGAGATTTTATGAAAAATATTATTTTTAATTTCATTAATGTATTGTGTTGCACAATACACCAAAAAGAGCTTGTACAACACGCATCCTTGACTTGCCTTGCATTACACGCAATCACGACTTTCCTCAATAGCGTGCGTAGTACGTAATAACGAGTTTCACTAAACAACGATATGCTATTAAAATATTATTAAAACTAGCCGTTATGAATAGTAATAACGATTTTTTGAAAATTTTTAAATTTTATTTTTCAAAATGGACCTCATTTTTGGATTTGGAATATTGAAATTAGATTAGGGTGAAATTTTGGTACTTTTCTGATAACATTCATTTTCGGATGAATAGAGAAAAATTACTAAATTTTAATTAAAAACAACCATTTTAATCGAAATAAATAATAGTGATAAATTATTAATTTGAGTGGTTTTAAAGTATATTTAGAATATATTTTAACAATTTAATTCAATTTTGTTCATTGGATGTAATTTCACATTTAAACCAGACATAAACAAGTGTCAATCTTTTGATAGTTATTATCTTTTAAAAACACGCTATTTATTTTGACGACGGGAATTAATTTTTAAATTAGTTAATGTAACTAATATGTTTTGAATTTAATAAAATAAACATCATTTTTGAATTCATAATATCAAATATATCTTAGGCATAATTTTTGGTATTTTTTTGGAAACTTTCATTTTTTGATAAATAGTGAAACCACTAAGTGGTAGTTAAAAAACTGAATTTTGCATAAAACTTAATTTTACCGATTCTGTGAGTAGAATTTCGAAAATACGAGAGACACGATTAATATCAAAGCCTAAAATTTGGTTCAATGAGATGAAAATAATTTTTGGTGAATAGTAACTTTTTACTTTTTTTTACCACGGTTAAAAGTAAATAGGGTAGTTAAGGGTAAACATGATATTATTATTACCCTAACACATGTCCTGATTCTATTGGATAAGTGTAATTCGACCAAAAACAACCTTAGGTATAAAATATGACCATTTAGGAACACTTGGATTAGATTAGGACATTTATTATTAATTTATTTAAAGAAGGGTTAAAATAGTTAAAATCAACGTTTAATAAGTAAATCATTTTTAATATAGGGTTATAAAAAAGATAAATTCGACTATAAATATTCATTAGGAAGATAAAAAGATTTTCTACATAATAATATTTTATTTGTATTTTTTAGACATTAAATAATTTAATTTATTTATGACACAAAGATGATGCAGTAATTATCTTATTAATGAAATATTGACATAAGTGATGTTATAAATACCCAAATAAATGTAATTTGATAATTGTTATGAATTAAACTAATTTTATAGGTTAATATGACATGTTAGTGTTGATTTAATTAACTTATTTCGAATTAATAATTCTGTTATGATTTTCACAAAAATCAATTACTAAATAGTTTCAAAAATGACATAAAATAGTTTTTAAAACAAATATTATATTATTAATTGTTATTTTATTCCTAAAAATATAAGGTTTGGTCAAATAACTTAGATAAGGTTATATATATTAAGAATAAACAACTTGTGGTTAGTCTGGCTTGTTATAGAAAGTTTATTAACCTTATAGTGTAAGAACACAGGAAGACACGGTAAAAGTAAAATTATTTAACTTAATGTTAAATCTAAATGATGTGGTTAAAATAGGAACCTAAACGTGTCTAAATTCTATTTTATGAGAGGAGTTCGACCCATACACACCTTATCTTCCAAATAAATCAATTTGGAGCTATTCAAAACTTAATTTGGCTTTATAATAAAATAATATTATTAGTTTTTCCAAAGGTTCCCCTCTCCTACCTTATAAAAAGACACCTCCTCCTTCTCTTCCTCACACCACTTTGAGCCTTTAAGCTCGGACAAACCCTGACAATATCTCCTCTCAACTTTCCTAGAAACATCCTAGAGGTCTTGGTCTTCTTCAAAGACCAATTTTAGTGCCCTAAGAGGAGGTCTCAAAGAGGCGCTTCAAAGAAGAGGTAATGCCCGTTATCGATTCTTTCATCTTTATTTCTTCTTCCCATTATTCTTATTAGGTTGTTTCATTATGAAGTAAAAAATATAAGTCTCAATAATATACTGATATGTTATTATAAGTATGAAACAACCCTATTTAACCATCTATCCATCCTACGGAAAACGAAATCACCGTGCGTGCGTACGTATGGAATACCGTCTCCACGCCGTGGTGTAATCTATTTTCCACCACCACCTTACTTGGATGGGTATAATGGTGTAAATAATAACTATATATGATTATTGTAAAGTTATATTGATTCTTAAATAGTATACATACATTCCAATACAATTCCACGATCATGAGAACGATATCATCGCTCGTGCGTACGTACGGACTACTGTTTCCACGACGTGATGAGATTCATTCTCCACGTTAACCATTCATGAATGATTATAAAGTATATATAATAAGTAATCATGAAATATATGACATAATAATGATACTATATTTATGTGTATATATATGTATTTCATCTACTTAATTCCATTCAACTCAATAAGGAAACGAAAACAGCGTTCATGCGTACGTACGGCCTACCATCTCCATGAATGGTGTATTTATTTCCATTTACTGGTTTATTATATATATGTATATTCTGAATATATATTATATATAAATCATGTTCTATATTCTGGAATTAATTAATCATGATCTAAGTAATCATATGAATAATTACAAGTCAAAACACGGACGACAAATGAAACGATTTTACCGAAAACGCTCTTTAACATGGAATTTACAAAAGAACGGGTAATATAAAGTCATAATTGAACCATATATGATATCATAACAATGAGTATGATTCTGTAATAATTCAATGACATTATTTAAATCATTATACAGGAGGTTCGGACACTTAGGAAGAAAATATGACCTAAGGTAAGGGGAAATATCACAATCTCATTTTTATCCGAGATTGTTTATACTTTGGTATTTACTGGGGTGTATTTTATCATCCATATCCATGTTTCCTCAATATTTAATATTATTCTCATCCACCTACAATTTTTTAAATCCATTTTTACCAGTCGGTGAGTTTTTATTAAAAGATATGAAAGGAATCTTGTGTCGTTTTTCGTACGAGGTACTTTTTGACTTTTCCGACAAAAGTATGAGAAGAATGTTTTTTTAACTTATACGACATGAATGCATTTTTAAAACATTATTTCCAAGAAGATTCCTTTATAAGTTTTCAAGTTTATTTTTAATCAACTTCTTTTTGATTAAAATTGTATGACATGTTAAGAAAGGAAAATGTTTTTGAAGTAGAAAGGATATTTTCCTCAAGAATGGAGTTCAAGTATTCTATCAAAATTATTTTCCATCTAAGATAATATAGGGTTCTGTTTATATCCCTATTATTACATTGATTTGATTATGTTGTGATGGAAATATTTTTATGAATTCCTTTATCTTATATGAATTGTTTTATGATGTCATGTTGTTTAAGAATACCATTTTTATTACATGGGTTATGCAATGATGTATGATTTATGATTTTGTGGAACACATAAGAATGGTTTCATTATGAGATGGGTGGGACCTATATCTCCCTCCAATTCATTGGGTAAAGATTTTATATCTCATGAGATAGACATGGCTGGAACAGCAGGTTAAACCGGTTCAGTGAAACAGGACTGAAACGAGGAATGAAATCGGATCAGAAATGGACTTTGTCCACTAAGATAGTCTTGTCCATGAGTCTTGAATAATAAGAAATGATTCTCTATGATTATGTGTGTATAACAAAAATCTTCATTTTTAAGTTATGATTATTGTGATTACATTTCACTACTATGATTCATCCCATGTTATGAAATTATGATCTCTTTTGCAGGTTAAGATTTCCAAAAGTTATGTTCTTATGAATATGATGTGATTGATATTTCTTTTGTTTACCCTTACTGAGCATTTGAGCTCACCGTTTTATGTTTTCTTTTTACCAGGATATAAAGAAAGGTTTTAGGTAAGAAAAAAAGGGGAGGATCTTTATAGGAGATGTTGAAGATCTTTCACAAGGATTAGAAGATTATATTCCGAGTTTCCAAAGACAGTAAAATATTATGGTTCTTGTGTGTGTGTTTTTGTTATGTACTATGTATTCCAAAAAAGTAATGTAATGTCCATGTACGATAAGCTTCAGGTCTCTACAGTGAACCAGCGGTGGCTCGTGCCACAGTGTTCACTGACGTTGACGCCCCACGACGGGCGTCTACTTCCACTCGTTCTTAACACTGGAATCGGGTCAGGTGGACTGAAGCCAGTGGTGTGAGTGCGTGAACTACATGCTCCTCAGCTCGGGGAACTGGGTGGCGGCGCTGGTGCTGCCAGGTGGGGGGTCTTACTGGGATCCCTCGAGGCGGGACTCCGATCGGATAAACCCAAATACCTCCCACTGCATCAGTATATGGTAGGGAGCTATCAAGGTGCTCTGGGGACAAGCTACCGAAGCGATTGAATGTTGTGGTGGGGAGAAGCGGCTCCCTGTGGGGCCCTCAAGGGCAGCGTGGACGATGAGGCACAACCACCTCAAGATCTAGGTGGCCATATCCCTGGTGGGGATGACCCCCTCTTCCTCGTACTTGCATACAAGATCATTGATTACCCTTTGTCGGATAATCTTTGATGAGGAGAAGGGGCGTAGGAACACAACAGTTATAGCGACCACGTCCATCTTGGAAGAGGAAAAACCATGCGGGCAAGCTACGCTGATATTACCCATGCCCCAACATCGGTGGGAAGGTGATTGTGCTCTGGAGGAAATGACTTGATTCCTGAAGCAGAGAGAAGAACTCATTAATATATCTAGAGAAAGTAATTGAAAACAAGTTCCCCAGTGTCGTTCCGTCTTCCATGGTTGGAAAGAGGGATCCACGCTAGCAACGTCGTAGAATGGAATGCTCAACATCCTAACTGTCCAAATTTCTGGTGAGTTCCACGTCTGGCCTGATTGGTAGGACCTGGAACTGGATGATGAGGCCAGGCAATAGGATTATCCACTGATGTCCCAAGCACTACTAGTCCCCAAGCTGAGGAGAGGAGATTCACGTTGTGTTCACCATTTTTCTATTTCCTAAGCTTTAGATGGGGACGCGCGTGCATCCGTCACATAAAGGATGCGCTGCTGTGGCCCCACATTCCCGCTTTCCAAAGGTGGGCAACATCCATTCCTTATTCAGGGAAGTTTTCTCCTTGATCGAAACTGGGATGATGGGATGTCGGTTCTTCCTTCCGCAGATTCCTCCTCAGAGCTCGTCAACTAGTTAGGGTCTCCCTCATAGATTAAGTCATGGTTCCTGAATCCATTCCCAATGCCATATCTTCATGGACACCAGTTAATTACGCCACTTCTTTCAGAAACTTCCAAGGGTTCTGGTCAGGGCAGCAACCATCGGTTAGGAGAATGGTCACATTGGGGAATCACTGGTGTGTCTTGATGATGGGGAACTGGCATGTCTGTCTTCTGTCCCTTATTATAGGGCTTCTCGAGGGCGCGGAAGCCCGAGGCATCCCACATCGAATGTGAGGGAACATATTCGATAGGCATGTACCTGAGGTTTTCCTCATCTTCCCATGTTTAACACAGGGTATGCCACAAGTTTTATGTCCAGTGGGGATGGATCGTACTGATCAGAACACTAGCTAGAGTGGATCAGATTGAAGAACCCCCTGGGGGGGACACCGATGTCGGGGCCAGCACGTGGGTGGTTTCCCGAATGCTGTGAAGGGGAATGAGGAGTGGCAAGATCTCACCAGGACGTTCCAGCCTGGGTAAGAATCTGGATGGATGATGGATTTGGGCTTGGGTCTCGGAAAGACTTCCTACGTATCCCCATGGCAGGGAATGAAAGTCTGTGTAGTTTGGTGATATTATGGGACACCTGAAGAGGTGATCCGTGAGAATGAATGCTTGGATGGGACCCGGAGGAAGTGGATCCTCCGGATTAGGGCATGAGCTTCCCGAGACATGTGGGCTCGATGGAGAGATCAGGATGAGACAAGAGTTCTGGGCTTGAACCTCATGGAGGCTTCCTACGTACCATGCCTTAGCATGAATCAAAGTCCCCGTAGTTCAGGAATGGTGTCAGAGAACAGACGTGAAGATGGACCGGGGTTCCAGATTTGTAAAGACCCATAAATTTCAAGGAAAGTTTTTTTCTTAATTTTCTTTGGAATTTTACAAGAGCGCAGTTTCTGACGGCACCTGATTCCGAGGACCGGTGTGCCCGGAATCATTTTCCGAAGTTTGGCTTGGGTACATTCAGTGAACGGACGAGCGCATTTTTCTAACTTTTGAACCGGTGCCCGGAATCGAATTCTGAGGGCACCGATGAAATCGCAGCGCCGGTATTCGCTTAGAAACGCCTCTTCCGAAGTTGCGTTTTCTTGGGTGTGGTTTTTAATTTTCGGGCTTAAGGTTATGAAATAAAATAATTTTGCGACAACCTTATTTTATTTCACTTAAGCCACTTAGAAGCCACTTGAAGCCACTTAAAAGCGGCTTAAACTGAGTTGATCTGGATAGGATGCTATCCAGAAATATCCTACCCTCTTGGTAGGATATTTGTGAGGTGGGGCATGCATGAGCCCCGCTGTTTCTTTCCGCTAAGTAACGCACCCACGAAAAACCGTCATTATGAAAGTCAACTGACGCGTTTCTTAAATTCTTAACAGACCATTTAATTGGGCGGTTTATTTCATAAATTAAATGAGCTGTTTCTTTCGTTGAATTAATTCAACGAATTGATGGGTCGTTACTTACCCGTTTTCGTTTGTTGGAATAATAATAAAATAAGACCAACCTATCCTTTTTGGAGGATTAATCGTTGAGATAGGATCCTTGAACCTTCAACCTCCTTCGCGAAGAACGCGAAGAACACGAAGAACGACGAACCCAGAAATCGACGACGCGACGCCGTGATCCGCGACGCCGAATCTCCCTTCCTGCAACATTCTTCTGCGACGTCTCTTCCTCCGCGACGGATCTTCGATCAGCTACTTGAGGTAAGAGCCTCAGTTTTTCTTTTAATCTCCTTTGTGGTTCTTTACCAAAACACGGATTTAATTAATTAAATTAAATATGATGTTCCATGGTCCGTTGAGTTCGCCGACTCAACGCCGTGTTTCGTGACGACGCGACGCCCTTCCGCGACGAGCAATTACGTGAAGAACGCTCACGCGCAACGACTACGAGGTAGGGATTTTATTTTTTGGAATTACCCCTTTTTATTATTCCCGTAAATGTTTCTTTAAAAAGTTAAAGAACTGGATTTGTAAAAAAATTTAAATTTATTAAAATTGTTGTTTCCTGTGTGGAATAAAAATTCTCCCGTTGTTTATATCTAACGCGGAGGGTGCGGGCCAAACGAACACGGCCCGACGACCCTCCGACGTTCCACGTTCTTGTGCGGATTTGGCGGGCGACGACGGAACATGCCGCAATGGAGGTTTGATGATTCCGCAGTGAAGAACGAGTCCCGAGAGGAGCAACGACGCAGACGGGAAGAAAATCGGGCCACCGGAGCGACTCCGGCGCCCCGCGGAAGCCGCCGACGGCGCGGGTCGCCGGCGCGGCGGCGCCGACAGCCGGGAGCGGCGGCGCCACCGGCGCACCGCCGGACAAGCCCGCCGCGGCAGCAGCCGTGGTGGCGGAACTCGCAGAACAGCGACCGCGCGGGTCCGGCGCACGCGGGACGCGGCTGAAGCCGCGTCCGGGTGTCCGAGCGACACCCCGCGGGTGCCGCGGGGTTATCACGTGGGGGCGGCGGCTCCCCCCCCCCCCGCGTCGCTCGGCTTGCCAGGAAGACACCCCGCGGGTGTCGCAGGGGTGTCACGCGGGGGTGGCGCCCCCCCCCCCCCCGCGCCGCTCGGCCGAGCCAGGCTGGTCCGACCGGCCGGGCCGCACTCTGGCCGGGCCGGGTCGGCCCGGGCCCAGACCCCCCGTCTTCGGACGGTTTTCGTTCAAATGCTCGTAACTTGAGGTAAGGGCATCCAAACGACTCGCCGTCAGCGGAAATGCGTTCCTTGGATCGAGACGATCGTTTCGGTATATCGCACTCAAGGTTTCAGAATACTTTGAGTTCGGCCGGGTTGGTTCGTACACGAAACCAACCGGGCCTTCGGAGCGGAAACACTCATATCTTGAGCTACGGATGTCCGATTGACGTGTCGTCAGCTTCGTTGAATTCCTCTAAGTGAGACGGATCTTTTGGCTCACTCCGCCCGAGGATTGGACGCAGGTGGAGTACGATCGGGTTGGTTTTTCCTTAAAAACCAACCGGGCCCCTGGGACGAAAAAGCAAATAACTATCAGACCGGGCGTCCGATTGACGCGCCGTCTGCGACGTTGAGTTCCTGTCAATGATATGGAACGTTTGGATACATCAACTTCGGGCTTTGTGTCAGTTGATGTATCAGCCTCTCGGCTCGTGGAGCGGACCCTCCCGAACGAGCTTGCTGTGTGCGGGAACCCTAGTGCTGGCTGCAACTGCTACTTCGACAGCGACGACCGTGTAGAGATCCTCAGTGGACTGCGGCGACGACCGTGCAGAGATCCTCAGTGCACTGCGACGACGACTCTGCAGATATCCTCAGTGGACTGTGACGACTACTACACTCAGCGATCCTACGTGGATCAGTGCTAGAGGTCCTGTGTGGGCCCGATCCTGTGTGGGTCCGATCCTGTGTGGGTCAGCGCTCAGCGGTTCTGTGTGAGCCAGCGCCTACAGGTCTTGTGTGGGCCCGATCCTGTGTGGGTCACTGCGGGGGTTAGTTACCTATCGATCCTTCATGGGTCCGACGACTTACATGGATCAGTGATCATCTTTATCGTCATCCGATGAAGTATACCTGTGTGAGATGAATCTTGTGTTACTCTCCTTTGTGGATTGTGTTGATCTATCCTGTGTGGATTTACTGTTTACTCTCCTTTGTGGATTGTGTTGAGATATCCTGTGTAGATTTACTGTTTACTCTCCTTTGTGGATTGTGTTGAGCTATCCTATGTGGGTATACGTTTTTCTTTCCTGTGTGGACTGGGTTGTTCTTGGGATCGGACGTTGGAGCCGAATGGGAATTGATGACTTAGGTATATGTATGGGCATATACCTAAGCAGTGTCGGTTGTTACTTCGTGATTGTATCTCCCTTTGTGGTTTACCCTTTGTGGATTTCTGGAGACCTTCTGGGGTCTCGGGGTCCCTACTGAGTAGCTTATACTCACCCCTGCACGGGCTATGCCCGCACTACGTTGTGTTGGTTGCAGACGACGGACATCGCTGATCGTGGTGGAGGCGTGCGGAGCAGGACGGTACCTGGAGGTGGACCACTGGGCGGGACGTACTCGGAGCGGTCAGGTGGACCCGAGGATCAGTGGAGGCTATCTGTACCCAACCTTCAGGTGGGACTTCCAGAGGACGGCTCGACGCTGCAGTTTTTCATTTCAGTTTCTGTTTTTACTTTCAGTTGTACTTTACAGTTGGGCTTGTATTTCCGGCCCCTTTTACTTTCAGCACAGCTTGTACCATTTTTACTTAGTGTTTACTTTTCCTCTTGCTTACTCTGTGGTGCTTGTTTACTTTTCAAAGGCAATTCCTTCCCTTTTTGTTGGGATTTACGCCTTGGTGCTAGTCGCCAGCCCGTGGCCTATGGAAGGCGGGTTTGGGGTAGTCACGACACGGTCCCCGAGGACGGGTCGTGACAAATTGGTATCAGAGGTGGTCAGTTCTACCGCAGACTCTGATCTTTCTTCTATGTGAAGCAATAATGTTTAGCGTATTGGGTGTGGTTATCAGTCCAGGGAGTCCAGTGTTGGTGCGGCAGCAAACGTATCCATACACCAGGACCCTGACTTCTGATTTCCGACTTAATGCACGAAACATTGATTGCATGTGTGTTTCAAGTTTTCTTTGTGATTACTTGTGTCAGCTCACCAGGTATACTGTTCTGACCGTGGCGCACTTGTTTCCTTTTCAGGATAGCCCGACGACAGCAGCCAGCTAGGGTTCCGAGAGTAGAGCGCGACGATAGCCCGCCGAGTGACGAGGCCACGGTACAGGGCCTGTTGACAGCAGAGGCACCAGCGGTACCTTTAGCCACCGAGCCCCCGATGCTTCCAGCACTGGAATCTGACGATGCACGATGCCTCGGAGCTCTGCACGAGTTCCAGCGCTAGCGACCACCCAGGTTCCGTGGGGAGACGGAGCCCCAGGCAGCCGAGGACTGGCTGGAGGCGGTCGTCCGAGTTTTCAGGCTAGTGAGGACACCAGCAGACCTCATGGTGATCCTCGCGGTGAGCCTACTGCACGCAGTAGCAGGATGATGGTGGAGCTTGATGATCCAGGTACACGATGAGGCCACCCTCATCTGGATGGACTTCGAGAGCCTCTTCCGCTCAGAGTTTGTCCCGGCCACCCTCCGTGCGGTGCGTATTCAGGAGCTTTTTCAGCTGCGGCAGGGCAGCTTGACGGTCGCCCAGTACGCGGCGAGGTTCACCGACCTTTCTCGCTACTCGACAGACATGGTACGGGACCCCTTCTTCCGGGCCCGGACCTTCGAGCAGGGATTGAGACTTGAGATCAGGGAATCTCTGATCTCCCTCAGCATCCCGACCCAGGCAGGAGTGCTGGAGCGAGCCCTTCTGATCGAGAGCTTCCTGGATGAGTCCACAGCGAGACCTACCGCAGGGCGGAAGGTAGCAGAGTCTTCGGCAGCTGGTAGCCGATGGATGAATCAGGGTTCTAGGTAGACCAGACCTTCTGGTAGACGACCTCGGGACACTGGCTCAGTAGTGCGGGGCACACAGCGCGGGGCCAGTCTTCCGAGAGGCAGGCAATGCTACTCCTGCGGCGGGCAGGGCCACATGGCTCGTGACTGCCCGACCCGCCGTCCCGAGGAGCAGCAGACGGTAGAGGGGCCACCTAGGCAGAGGCAGAGGGTCGACCGTGGCGGTCCGCAGGGAGGAGGCGGACGAGGAAGAAGAGCTGGCCGAGCAGCAGGTGGTGGGCGACGCTTTGAGGCTTTGCCACCACCACCACCAGGAGGTCCACCCCAACCACTGGGAGCTGGCGGGCAGAGATAGGCACAACTCCAGGCAGTGGAGGCCTATGACCACGACGCTCCAGAGATGATTCGAGGTACGATCTGTGTCTATTCCACCCCTGCTGCAGTTCTTATAGACACAGGAGAGAATCACTCTTTCATAGCCACTGCCCTTGTTCGGAGCTCGGAGATTCTGACAGAGCCGTTGGCTGGATCCTTACGGCTAGAGACTCCTACGGAAGCAGACTCGATGATTACACACTGGTGCTGGCAGCGTGAGCTTACTCTAGGAGGCGAGAGCTTCGGCTAGGATCTTCTTGTAGCGGCGTCGAGGCCTTACAACGTCATCTTGGGCATGAATTGGTTATCTACGGTCCATGCACAGATTGACTGCATTAGGCGCAATGTGCGATGTGTGCGCACCGACGGGATCAGGTTCACCTTCACCGGCGAGAAGGGAGCCTTAGCAGCACAGGATGGACTCACGAAGAGGAGAGGGCATCCCATCACTCATCAGTTGGCTAGCCTCATCCTTGGAGGAGTTGACATGCGAAGTCCTATTTTTCCTGCAGTGGTGGATCAGTATGCGGACGTCTTCCCCGACGACGTTCCAGGGCTACCTCCTCGCAGAGAGGTAGACTTTTATATTGATCTGTACCCCGGGACATTCCCGATATCCACTCCAGCATATCGGATGGCCCCCCTCCGAGCTTCGAGAGCTACGGGTACAGTTGGAGGACTTGCAGGGCAAGGGGTTCATCCGACCCAGTGTTTCACCCTGGGCTTCCCCGATATTTTTTGCCAAGAAGGAAGACGGGAGCTTGTGACTGTGTGTTGATTATCGTCGCCTGAACCAGGTGACAGTGAGGAAAAAGTACCCGCTACCGAGGATTGATGATCTCTTCGACCAGCTCAAGGGAGCACGGTGGTTCTCGAAGATAGACCTCAGGTCAGGCTATCATCAGCTCAGAGTTCGAGATTAGGATGTGCAGAAGACGGCCTTTAGGTCTCGGTATGGCCACTATGAGTTCTTGGTTATGCCTTTCGGCATAACCAACGCTCCATCAGTGTTCATGAGCCTCATGAACCGGATCTTCCAACCATACCTCGATCGATTTGTCGTGGTCTTCATCGACGACATTTTGGTGTACTCGACAACGGAGGAGGAGCATGCCTACCACTTGCGGGTTGTACTAGACACACTCCGAGAGCACCAGCTTTATGGAAAGCTCTCGAAGTTCCAGTTCTAGTTACGTGAGGTCCACTTCTTGGGGCACGTCATTTCTGAGGCGGGAGTTGCAGTGGATCCCACGAAGATCGAGGCAGTGCTAGCTTGGGAGCCACCCAAGAGAGTGACGGAGGTGCAGAGTTTCTTGGGTCTAGCTGGATACTATCAGAGATTTGTGCCGGAATTCTCTAGAGTTGCGGTGCCACTCTCGACGTTGATGAAGAAGGGGAAACCCTTTGTGTGGTCAGACAGTTTTCAGCAGAGCTTTCAGGAGCTGAGACAGAGATTGACCAGCGCACCTATCTTGAGGTTGCCTGAGGAGGGAGTTGGATACGTAGTCTACTGCGATGCATCAGAGACCGGACTTGGGTGTGTCCTGATGCAGGAGCGGGCCATGATTTCCTATGGATCACGTCAGTTGAGGCCGCATGAGAAGAACTATGCTACCCATGACCTGGAGTTAGCAGCAGTGGTCTTCGCCCTGAGACAGTGGCGATGGCTCGAGTTCCTCCAGGACTATGACTTTGAGATAGTCTATACTCCTGTGAAGTGGAACGTGGTAGCCGATGCCCTCAGCAGGAGGACGGGCATCCAGCTACTTGAGGAGGCGACAGAGCAGCTAGCCGCTTTGCAGATATCCTTTGTGGATAGAGATGGAGCAGCCTTCCTTCAGTCTCTCACAGTCACCCCTCCACTACTGCAGTGGGTCAGAGAGGCACAGCGTGGGGATGCTGACTATGAGACACGACGTGCACAGATATCCTCAGGACAGGCACCTGATGGTTTCTCCCTTGGAGCAGAGCACGACGTCCTTTTCAGAGGATGTACCTTGGTACCAGTCTCTTTACGATAGGAGGTGCTGAGAGAGTTTCACACTTCTCCTTTGGCGGTACATCCAGGAGTGGCGAAGATGTACCAGGATCTCAGACGACAGCACTTGTGGCTGGGCATGAAGAAGGCTGTGGCAGAGTTCGTTTCACGGTGCCTCACTTGCCAGCAGGTGAAGGCCGAGCATCAGGTACCAGCAGGCTTGGTACAACCCTTGGAGGTCCCAGAGTGGAAGTGGGACGGGATATCTATGGACTTCATGACTGGACTTCCACACACTTCCAAAGGTCACGACTCCATCTGGGTGATTTTCGACCGACTCACCAAGTTGGCTCACTTCTTACCCATCCGAGAGAAGGGCTCAGTGGAGAGCTTGGGGAGTCTCTAAGTTTAGGAGATTGTACGGCTTCACAGTGTGCCATCGACTATCGTCTCCGATCGGGACGCTCGTTTTACTTCCCGACATTGGAAGGGGTTGCAGGAGGCGTTTGGGACGCGGATACGTCTGAGCACCGCCTTTCACCCTCAGACGGATGGTCAGACAGAGAGGACCATTCAGACTCTCGAGGACATGCTCCGTGCATGTGTCCTCGACTTTGGTCGTAGCTGGGAGGACCACCTACCCTTGGTGGAGTTCTCATACAACAACATCTACCACTCCACCATCGGGATGGCACCCTACGAGGCGTTGTACGGCAGGCCTTGCAGATCTCCTTTGTGCGTGACAGACCCTGGGGAGTCAGCACTTGTGGGACCAGAGATGGTCCGGGCCACGACAGAGAAGGTCCAGGTCATCCAGGAGCGGATGAGGACAGCTCAGAGCCGGCAGAAGTCATATGCTGACAGGAGGCGGAGGCCACTAGAGTTAGAGGATGACGACCACGTCTTCTTGCGTGTCTCACCTCGACATGGTTTGCAAAAATTTGGCCTTGGCGGCATGTTGTCTCCACACTTCATCGGGCCTTTCCAGGTCCTCAGCAGGATTGGCGAGGTGGCTTATCTCCTGGCTCTTCGACCTCAGTTGCACTGGGTGCACGACGTCTTCCACGTATCTCAGCTGAGGAGATACGTGCACGACCCGACTCACATCATTGACAATGGGGAGCTAGGCATGGATGATGGGGAGACTTTTGCGGAGGTCCCAGTGGAGATAGAGGATTGACATGAGCGGGTCCAACGTGGGCGATCAATTCCTCTTGTGCGCATCGGATGCCAGCACGGGAACCTCCAGGAGAGCACATGGGAGCAGGAGGCTCAGATGTGTGCTCAGTACCCACATTTGTTTCCCTAGTTTATGTTGTATCTTTACGGGGATGTAAATCCCTGAGGTGGGAGTAATGTAAAGACCCGTAAATTTCAAGGAAATTTTTTTTCTTAATTTTATTTGGAATTTTACAAGAGCGCAGTTTATGACGGCACCTGATTCCGAGGCCCGGTGTGCCCGGAATCATTTTCCGAAGTTTGGCTCGGGTACGTTCAGTGAACGGACGAGCGGGTTTTTCTAAATTTTTAACCGGTGCCCAGAATCGAATTCTGAGGGCACCGATGAAATCGCAGCGCTGGTATTATCTTAGAAATGCATCTTCCGGAGTTGCGTTTGCTCGGGTGTGGTTTTTAATTTTCGGGCTTAAGGTTATGAAATAAAATAATTTTTCGACAACCTTATTTTATTTCACTTAAGCCACTTGGAAGCCACTTGAAGCCACTTAAAAGCTGCTTAAACTGAGTTGATCTGGATAGGATGCTATCCAGAAATATCCTACCCTCTTGGTAGGATATTTGTGAGGTGGGGCCCGCACGAGCCCCGCCGTTTCTTTCCGCTAAGTAACGCACCCGCGAAAACCTGTCATTATGAATGTCAACTGACGCGTTTCTTAAATTCTTAATAGAACATTTAATTGGGCGGTTTATTTCGTAAATTAAATGATCTTTTTCTTTCGTTGAATTAATTCAACGAATTGATGGGTCGTTACTTACCCGTTTTCGATTGTTGGCATAATAATAAAATAAGACCAACCTATCTTTTTTAGAGGATTACTCGTTGAGAGAGGATCCTTGAACCTTCAACCTCCTTCGCGAAGAACGCGAAGAACACGAAGAATGCGAAGAATGCTGAACCCGGAAATCGACGACGCAACGCCGGGATCCGCGACGCCGACGCTCCCTTCCTGCAACGTTCTTCTGCGACGTCTCTTCCTTCGCGACGGATCTTCGATCGGCTGCTTGAGGTAAGAGCCTCAGTTTTTCTTTTAATCTCCTTTGTGGTTCTTTACCAAAACACAGATTTAATTAATTAAATTAAATCTGCTGTTTCATGGTCCATTGAGTTCGCCGACTCAACGCCGTGTTTCGCGACGACGCGATGCCCTTCCGCGACGAGCAATTCCGCGAAGAACGCTCACGCGCGACGACTACGAGGTAGGGATTTTATTTTTTGGAATTACCCCTTTTTATTATTCCCATAAATGTTTCTTTAAAAAGTTAAAGAACCGGATTTGTAAACAATTTTAAATTTATTAAAATTGTTGTTTCCTGTGTGGAATAAAAATTCTCCCGTTGTTTATATCTAACGCGGAGGGTGCGGGCCAAACGAACACGGCCGGACGACCCTCCGCCGTTCCACGTTCTTGTGCGGATTTGGAGGGCAACGACAAAATGTGCCGCAATAGAGGATTGATGATTCCTCAGTGAAGAACGAGTCCCAAGAGGAGCAACGACGCAGACGGGAAGAAAATCGGGCCACCAGAGCGACTCCGGCGGCCCGCGGAAGCCGCCGGCGGCACTCGCGGACCAGCGGCCGCACGGGTCCGGCGCGCGCGGGACGCGGCTGAAGCCGCGTCCGGGTGTCTGAGCGACACCCCACGGGTGCCGCGGAGTTGTCACGCGGGGGCGGCGGCTCCCCCCCCCCCCCCCGCGTCGCTCGGCTTTCCAGGAAGACACCCCGCGGGTGTCGCGGGGGTGTCACGCGGGGGTGGCGGCTCCCCCCGCGCCGCTCGGTCGAGCCGGGCCGGTCCGACCGGCCGGGCCGCGCCCTGGCCGGGCCAAACCGGGTTCGACCGGGTTGGACCGGGTTGACCTGGTTCGGACCGGGTTGACCAAGTTCGGCCGACCCAGGGGGGGTCGGGCCGGGTCGGCCCGGGCCCGGACCCCCCGTCTTCGGACGATTTGCGTTCAAATGCCCGTAACTTGAGCTACGGGCTTCCAAACGACTCGCCGTCAGTGGCAGCGCGATCCTTGTATCGAGACGGTCGTTTCGGTATATCGCACTCAAGGTTTCGGAATACTTTGAGTTCAGCCGGGTTGGTTCGTACACGAAACCAACCGGGCCTTCGGAGCGGAAACGCTCATATCTTGAGCTACGGACGTCTGATTGACATGCCGTCAGCTTCATTGAATTCCTATATGTGAGACGGATCTTTTGGCTCACTCCGACCGAGGTTTGGATGTAGGTGGAGTACAGTCGGGTTGGTTTTTCCTTAAAAAACAACCGGGCCATGGGAGGAAAAAGCCAATAACTCTCAGACCGGGCGTCCGATTGACGCGCCGTCTGCGACGTTGAGTTCCTGTCAATGATACGGAACTTTTGGATACATCAACTTCGGACTTTGTGTCAGTTGATGTATCAGCCTCTCGGCTCGTGGAGCGGACCCTCCCGAACGAGCTTGCTGTGTGCGGGAACCCTAGTGCTGGCTGCGACTGCTACTTCGACAGCGACGACCGTGTAGAGATCCTCAGTGGACTGCGGCGACGACCGTGCAGAGATCCTCAGTGGACTGCGATGACGACTGTGCAGAGATCCTCAGTGGACTGCAACGACTGCTACACTCAGCGATTCTACGTGGATCAGTGCTATAGGCCCTATGTGGGCCCGATCCTGTGTGGGTCCGATCCTGTGTGGGTTAGCGCTCAGCGGTTCTATGTGATCTAGCGCCTATATGTCCTGTGTGGGCCCGATCTTGTGTGGGTCATTGCGGGGGTTAGTTACCTATCAATCCTTCGTGGGTCCGACGACTTAGATGGATCAGTGATCATCTTTATCGTCATCCGAAGAAGTATACCTATGTGAGCTGAATCTTGTGTTACTCTCCTTTGTGGATTGTGTTGAGCTATCCTTTGTGGATTTATTGTTTACTCTCCTTTGTGGATTGTTTTGAGCTATCCTGTGTGGATTTACTGTCTACTCTCCTTTTTGGATTGTGTTGAGCTATCCTGTGTGGGTATACGTTTTTCTTTCCGGTGTAGACTGGGTTGTGCTTGGGCTCGGACGTTGGAGCCGAACGAGAATTGATGACTTAGGTATATGTATGGGCATATACCTAAGCAGTGTCAGTTGTTACTTCATGATTGTATCTTCCCTTTGTGGTTTACCCTTTGTGGATTTCAGGAGACCTTCGGGGGTCTCAGGGTCCCTACTGAGTAGCTTATACTCACCCCTGCATGGGCTATGCCCGCACTACGTTGTGTTGGTTGCAGATGACGGACAACGCTGATCGTGGTGGAGGCGTGCGGAGCAGGACAGTACCTGGAGGTGGAACACTGGACAGGACGTACTCGGAGCGGTCAGGTGGACCCGAGGAGCAGTGGAGGCTATCTGTACCCACCCTTCAGGTGGGACTTCCAGAGGACGGCTCGACGCTACAGTTTTTCATTTGAGTTGCTGTTTTTCCTTTCAGTTGTACTTTACAGTTGGGCTTGTATTTCCGGCCCCTTTTACTTTCAGCACAACTTGTACTATTTTTACTTAGTGTTTACTTTTCCGCTTGCTTACTCTGTGGTGCTTGTTTACTTTTCAAAGGCAATGCCTTCCCTTTTTGTTGGGATTTACGCCTTGGTGCTAGTCGCCAGCCCCTGGCCTATGGAAGGCGGGTTTGGGGTAGTCACGGCACGGGCCCTGAGGACGGGTCGTGACAAGATGGATTCGGGCTTACGTTCTGAGAGAAACCATTGTGTGTATGGGTCTTATGATCTGAGATGGCGCATAGAGTGGGTGAACCGACAAGAAGGGGTCAGAACGACTGGGTGGTGGGGCTTGAACCTCATGGAGGCTTCCTATGTACCATGCCTTAGCATGTATCTAATTCCCCGTAGTTTGGGACTGGTGTTGGAGAACCGACGTGAAGATTGACCGGGGGTGTAGATGGATTGGGGCTTACATTCTAAGACATCCCATAGTGGGTATGGGGATTACGCTCTGAGATGGCCCATAGAGTGGGTGAACTGACATGAAGGGGTCGGAATGACTAGGTGGTGGGGATTGAACCTCATGGAGGCTTCCTACGTACCATGCCTTAGCATAGATCAAAGTCCCCGTAGTTTGGTATGGATGGGGATTACGCTCTGAGACGACCCATAGTGGTGGGTCTTGAACCTCGTGGAGGTTTCCTACGTACCATGCCTTAGCACGGATCAAAGTCCTCATAGTTCGGGATGGATGGGGCTTACGCTCTGAGACGACCTGTAGTGGTGGGGCTTGAACTTTATGGAGGATTGTTACGTACCATGACCTAGAACGGATCAAATTCCTCGTAGTTTGGGTTCGATGGGGCTTACTCTCTAAGACGGCCTGTAGTGGTGGGGCTTGAACCTCATGGAGGATTCCTACATACCATGACTTATCACAGATCAAAGACCCCGTAGTTTGGAATGGATGGGGCTTACGCTCTGATACAGCCCGTAGTGGTGGGGCTTGAACCTTGTGGAGGCTTCCTACATACCATGCCTCAGCATCGATAAATGTACCTATAGTTCGGGATGGATGGGGCTTACGCTCTGAGACGACCAATAATGGTGGGGCTTGAACCTCGTAGAGGCTTCCTACGTACCCTGCCTTAGCACGGATCAAAGTCCCCTTAGTTCGGGTGTATAGTTTAATGTCATGTGGGATGGGGGCATTTGGGGCTTACACTCTGAGGCGGTCCATAGTGTGTCATGGTTGGTGATTACTCTAAGCTCACGGGAGTCAAGCTCAGTGTGAGAAACAAGAGGTTACAGGGACCTGATGATCACTTCGAGGAGGATGCGTCCTTGGGAAGTGAAGAGGGGCTTACGCGTTGAGTGGCCCATAGTGTCGGGACATACTCCAAGACCGAGGCCCGAGGGTGAAAAAGTGAAGAGGGAGAGGGATTTAGGACCGACGAAAGGGGGAGTCCCATTTCCCATCATGCCCTCCACTAGCCCTGGCGCCGGGGAAGTTTGGAGGTGCATGGGTGCTACCTTCCACAAGAAGGGCTACGGGCTTACACCAAGGCGGCTTCCCTTCCCCGCAGACAAATTCCACTCCAATAAATCACCCCCTGTGAGGGATGATCCCATCTCCGTAGAAACGAGTGGGTGTGGATAATATCTGAGGTGGGGGTACCCTATGTGCGAGGCACAAGGCCAGGTCACAGTTTAACTTAATGTGTTGAGGATGAGGTGCTTGGCAGTTTAACATCCTGCAGCTCAGACAAAGGTGATTTTCAGTTTAACATCCTGCATCTCAGATGAGGTGGTTTGGCTCCGCACCCCTAAGACTTACATGACTGGTAACCTCTGCTCCTTGTGGGAGGGAAGGTACTAGAAATTCCGTTGTTAGGGGGTGTCGCGGGGAAAACCATATAGGGGTCCACGTTAGTGTGGCTATGTGAAAAAGAAATAGTCGTTAGTGTGCCTATGTAAAGAAGAATGAGGCAAAGTAATGCAACAGGAAGGATTTTCCAAGGGACTTTGAAGTTTCTTCATACGAGCCGAGAAGGCCTTACGAGAAAACCATACATGATACGAACACATGGGGTGCGCAGAAAACCTGAAAATGGCATCCAGAAAGAGGGCATCGGACTCGCGCACATGGTATGCATGGGGATCACCGAGTTGAAAAGAGCCGAAGGATTACGCACAGCCCTTGGGGCTTCAAGAAATAAGGGTGGCCGAGCCTTTACGCGACTAGAATGGATTTCGTGCAAGGTTGCAGGATTACGCGCGGGGGCGAGGGCTGAGCGTAAGGACATGGGGCGTGCAATGATTGTGCACAACTGACAATCATGCGTGCAATGGAAGGAATTGCGCGCAGGGGAGCATACCCTGAGGGGTTAGAGTTTAGTATAAGCCAGGGGGATCTCGTGCGAAGGCAGATCTCGAGGCGACTTGGCATGAAATATAACCCTACCTGAATGCCATATTGCACGTGCGCAAAATCTCAATTATGCACACGAGAGGAAGTTTGAATTCTTTATCCCTCAAAAGGAAGGAAGTATCCTTTTATTTATAGGCCTCTGGTGGCACAAAATTTAGGGCTGTGCAAAATAATTGCGCGACAGAGGTGGTGACGCGAAATATCAATCGTTCGGGGTGCGATATCGAAATTATTTCGCGCTAACGCTTAGACCTTTTGCGAATCCCGGGGTCTTCCACACGGGACATAATTTTTTCGCACGCTTCTCTTTTTTGCGCGCAACCTCTCCGAGCTATCAAGACTGGGCCTCCTGGTCCGAATATGACTTCACGTTTTCGATACGAAACATTCACCAGCACTTATTAATTTTTCAGTGTCTACAATATATTAATGGACTTATAAGACTACATGGAGTACCCATATCGATTGTTTCTGATCGTGATCCCCATTTAACTTCCAGATTATAGAAATGTCTTCCGAAATCCGTAGACATTGAACATCGTTTTAGCACAGCCTACCACCCTCAAACCAATGGACAATCATAACAGACTATTCAAACCTTAAAGGACATGTTTAGATCTTTCTCACTTAACATTAAATGTACGTGGGATCTATATTTACTTATGGTAGAATATTCCTATAATAGTAGCTTCCTTTTAAGAATATTCATATGGAACCATATGAAGCATTATATGAAAGATATGCCGCACACCAACTTGTTGAGATAATGTCGGTGAAAGAAAACTTGT
Source organism: Viscum album (assembly GCA_963277665.1). NCBI lineage: Eukaryota > Viridiplantae > Streptophyta > Magnoliopsida > Santalales > Viscaceae > Viscum > Viscum album. The sequence continues at coordinate 1,168,715,875 of OY728130.1, forward strand.
ACGCCCATAAATTTTTGAGGAAACAATAGAAAAAGTGAAGATTATCCAAAACCGCATCAAAGCATCTCAAAGTAGTCCAAAGATCTATGCCAATAACCAAAGGAAGGATTTGTTATTTCAAGTACATGGTCATGTTTTCTTGAAGTTATCTCCAAGGAAGGATGTAATACGATATGGTAAGAAGGGAAAATTAAGTCCCAAGTACATCGGACAATTTGAAATTCTAGTATGAAGTGGAGTTATATCTTACCATTTGGAAATTCCTCCATGTCTCTCCATAGTTTATGATGTGTTACATGTATCACGGTTGAGAAAATAAATGCAGGACCCAATGCATCTACTCAACTATGAAGAAATAGAACTGGAACCCAATCTGTCTTATTGTAAAGATCCTATAATGATTTTTGATACTAGAGAACAAGTGTTTAGAAACTAGACGACTCATCTAGTAAAAGTTCTATAGAGAAACTATAAGATGGAAGAGGAAATGTGGGAGCCCGAGGAACTTATGACGAAGAACCAACCAAATATTTTTTTGATGTAATATTCTAGAAATTTCGAGGAAGAATTTATTTGATTTAAGGAAGAATGTAACACCGCAAGAATCCACGGTACAGTTCTCTTGGAATAATACAATAGCTTGTGATGTGAAGAACATATAGGTCTAGCACAACACGACCAATCAAACTAGCCGTAAAAAAATAGTTTTGAATAGTAATAGCCACTTTTGGAAATTTTCTAAATTTTCGTTTTCAAAATATAATTAATTTTTTATGTGTAATAAAATAATTATCTTAGGGTTAATTTTTGGTATTTTTCAGAAAATATTCATTTCTTATGAATAGTTAAAACAATGTGTTATTGTTTAAAACCAACTTTTATTTAAATAATTGTAATTTTTATTTAAATTTATTTTGAAGTAAAAATAGAAACATAATACCTATATTAGTTTAATATAAATCATTGGAGTCATTTTATAAAAATGTTAGATACATAAAATTTTATTGAACAATTTAACGCCTTTTACCCACCTTCTTGAAATATTTGTAAATTTTAATAAAAAACAATTTTACCGCCTATATGAATTGAATTTAAAAAATAATAAAGGCACAGTTAATATCATTATGTAAAATTTTGTTCAAAAAAATGAAAATAATTTTTGGTTAATAGTAACTTTTGAATTATATTTACCGCAGTTAAAAATAAATATGGTAATGAAAAGTAAAAATGATTTTATAATTACCCTAACACATGTCATAATTATCTTTGATAAGTGTTTATAGAATAAAATCAACCTTAGGAGAAAAATATGATCCACTTTGATGAACATGGATTAGATTATGACATTTATTATTATTTTATTTAAAGAAGAGTTAAAAGTGTTAAATTCAAATTTTAATAACTAAACCATTTGAAATATATGGCTATAAGGATGATAAACTCATCAATAAACATTCATTATAAATCTAAAAATATTTCATACATGATGGTATTTTATTTATATTTTTAGACATTATATAATCAAATTTATTTATTACACAATGGTGATGTAGTAATTACTTTATTAATAAAATATTAAAATAATTGATATTATAAATATCCAAATAAATTTAAATTGACACTTTAGTTGAATTAAACTAATTTTATAGGTTAATATTACATTTTATTATTTCTTTAATTTTTTTTAAGTAATCTTGTTTTCTTTAATTTAATAAAAATTGAATACTAAATAGTGTCAAAATTGACAAAAATGAGTTTTTAAAACAAATACTATATTCTTTAGTGATATAATATTCCTAAAAATCTGGGGTTCATCCAAAGGACTTATCTAATGATTGATATTTCTATAATGAACCACTTGGGGTTATATTGGAATTTTATAGTAATTTTATTAACCATAACATATAAAATTACAAGAAGACATTATAAAAGTTAAACTATTTAACTAAGAGTTAAATCTAAATGATAAGGTAAATATGGTGACATAAACCTATCTAAAACCAATTGTATGAGAGGATTTATACCTATACTAACCATATAATCTAAATAAATCCATTTGGAGAAATTTTAACTGAAAATTATTTTATAATAAATAATATTTCAAACTTTTCCTAAAGTGACCCTCACCTCACTTATAAAATGGTAATTCCCCTTATCTCAATATCAAAGCTCCAATTCTATTTATCTCAGCCAAACCCTTCTAAAATATCCTAACAACTACTCTAAATTCAACCTATAGGCATTAATTTGATCATAGAGCCATCATATGGAGACCTTTTGATCAAATCAAAAAGGAAGCACCCGAATAAGAGGTAATAACTTCATCACATTTTTCAAAGTTCTTTTCAACTTCCACTTCATATGTATTTATTGTGTCCATACCAAAAATAATAAATCTAGTACCTTATACATACTGTGATGTTATGATAAATATTGTATGACTATATTCATTATTATATTCATCTTATGAATGAAAATGTCACCATACGTGCGTGCATACGGATTACCATCTCCATGTCATGGTGTAGTTTGTAATTAAAAACATCATTATTTGGATGGGTATAATAATAATTATAAATGATGTAAATAATTAATATATCAAGTTAATGATTTTTTATGTGTAATATAAAACCCAATTACATATGATTTCACTATCAATAGAATGATATTGTCCCTCATGCATACGTACCGATTACCATCTCCACAAATGCGATGAGATTCATTCCCCATCATAACCATTCAATAATAATATTCATTTTATTATTAAAAATAATGTTAAAAATATAATATAATTCTGGATACGAATCAAATACATCCAATACATATTAAACAAGACTTATATAACAAAACATATTAAAAAAATAACCAGTTAACACATGAAACAATGATACTATAGTGATATTATTAACAAATAAAGATTATAAGATCATATATGATATCATATTTATGAATATGTTTCTTGAATAATTTAATAAAAATTATTTAACAATTATATTTGAGGTTAATACACCCTCTACTAAGGAAAAATACATGGTAAGGGTTAATTTTACAATCTATTTATTATCTGAAGTTGTTTATATATAATCATCTACTGATAATTTATTATCATCCTCATCTCTGTTTCTTAAAAATGTATTTCAAAACATTTTTACTATTTACTAGAATATGGCTTAATGTCATTTATACCCTTGTTTTACATTATATAAATTTTTTAAAGGAATCATTTTATATTTTTTCAAACAAGGTATTTTATGACCTTTTCGACAAATTAAGGTAATAATGTTTGTTTATCTTTAACAGAGGGTGCCATTATCTTCTCCCGTTATAACACCTTAGAAGCATACTATACAATCTTATAATAATACTTTCAAAATAGATGTTTTATTTTATAATTATTTGATTTTTAAATGATTTCAATTTAGAAAATGATATTTCTCTCAAACAGTTTTGTTTTCATTTATGTCAACATTCTTTGATGGATTTTACACTTTTTTGAAGTTGATTTATTATGATACAATCTTCTATATTGTATTTAAGTTTTTGTGTTATGATTTACTTCGGATGTGTAATTTTTATACCATTAATGGTGTATGGTTAAATTATTAACATTTTGTGTTCTAATTTTTATAAGAATATTTATGTTATGATTCAAAATTTTCATATGAGGTATTCATTGGACTTAGTATGTGACAGGTGAATCCCACTATAGCTCTTGATGCATCAGTATGTCTAATGAGAAAAACTAGTGTCTTGGAACCAATCATTGACAAAATCATATTTTTAGTATTTGTAAAAGGCCCTGACAATGTAGTAATGATGTCTGGAATTATGCATTCTATCATGGTAAAATTAACTATTGATATTACATGTGACAATTAGACTTGTAGAATATCCGTGTGAATATGTAAATGGAATTATTTGATTTATTTATTCTATATTATGCTGAAGTATAATTTTAAAAGTCTTTTTTTTAGTCTTATACATTGCCTTAAATTTTTATGCTTATTTATGACAGTTTCTGCTATATTGATATCCTTACTAAGAATATGAGATCACCCCTTTCTTATGTTTTTATTTTCCCACGATGTGAAGAAGTATATTATGATTTACCTGTGGGGATAGGCCAAAGGATATGAGTGTGTTAAAAGGGGAAATAATGTTGTTTTTGTTTCATGATTTAATGTAAAACATATGTATCTATCTAGTACTTCCAAGGCTACTAAGCTAATCGGCCTTTCGACACAATATCTCTTGTGATCTTTCCAATTTTATGTAATAATACACATGCTCTGGGTAACTAGGGTCGAAGCGTTACATTAATATTTTGGATGAGTTAATTTAATCCAAACACGTTAAATATTGGTTATATCTACTTTTTTTCTTATTTGAATGTGATTATAGCGTTTAAAATATTATATTTCATGAAAAGTAAAAAAATGATGCACTCTTATTTCTAATAAAAATAATATTTTTAACATGTTAATAAAAATGGTACTAGTTTTTATAAATATTCTAAAAAAATATAAATGTTTTATATTGATCAATAAAATTTATTTTTTGTTTTAGTGAAGAAATAATTATATTAAATGATAACAGAATACTGATGTAGAAACTGCTCAATTAAAGAAAAAATAAAATAATTGTTATTAAGAATATTTAAAGAATAATTATATTAAATAATTAATGAGTTTTATTAAATTAATCGATTTAAAAATAGGTATGGGACGTTATGAAATGTTTTTTTATTTGGTTTATCGATTCTATTAATGTCAATGTAATAAATTATTTCAAAAATTACATAAATGATATTTTATAAAAAAATAATATATTATTAAATAACAAAAAATACCTAAAAATGATGTATTTGAAGATGTGATTATAATATAGTTTATAATATCATCCATTGTATATTTATGGGACATTTTTTGCATCTATAGTAAATATCTTGACCCTCAAAGTGTGAAAATATTTTTTTTTACCACAAACTTGGAAGGGGTTATTGAAAGGTTACAATAAAATATATTGGTAAAAACATAGAAAAAACATGTGTAATAGTTATTGAATTATAGGATTTATATTTAGAAACATCCTATATATTAAATAAATCTATTTGGTAACATTTGGGATTGAAAATTAATTTTTATCAATTTATCATTTCATAAAATTTGAAAAGAACATGTCCCCTATATTTTAAAAGGTGTTCCCTTATTTGATTTAATTAACATTTGAGAACCCATTTTTTAGCCAATATATAACCGAAAACCATCCTAACATCTCTTCCTTTGTTCTATTGGCCTTATTTTTGATAGAATACCATCTATAGTCGACTTAAGGTAATAAAAAATGAGATATTACGAAGAAGAAACATCATTCTTAACCAAGCATTTCTATTTTATTTCATCCTTCACATCCCTAAAATATAACTTAGAAATTATTATAGTTAAGGAAATATTATATGATATATAATTATTTTTTTCTATTTTATTTACAAAACCAATATTCATTAAATAAACAATCAAATGGGAATCAATCCATCATTCATGTGTATGGCAGAAAACTGCCACATGAAGTAATGTAATTCAATTTCCATCACCAAGTCTCATGGATGGTGATAATGATCGAATTAATGTATTTATATTATATTAATTAAATATTTATCATTATATGTAGATAATATGTCATTTAATTTATTTTCTTAACATTCATAGAAAAAACATTACCTCATTTGTGCGTATGTGTGTACTACCACCTCAATACAATGACCAGATTTGTCTTTCAGCGCACATTACATAGATAATATATATAATTATATTTAAATAAATAACACGATATTTTTATATTTTTATCATTATATAAATATAAAATATTACTTGACTTCATTCTATAATGTGTTTTAAAAAATGGAAATGTTACTCATACGTGTGTATGGCCTACCATCTCTACAATAGTAATATTGTTTATTTTCAATAAAAATCATTAATAGTTGGATTAAAAAAAATTAATTATATAAAAAAATTTAATTATTGATTTATTTTTATTCTATATTTGATGGAATCTTGAACAATTTGACTTTAGTCAACATACCAATGTAATTTTGCACATATGAACTAAATTTCTTCGAAACACCCAACGTTAACAAAAATAAATAAATAATTGTTACAACATGATTATAATGAAATTAAATAAAATAAAATTGAAAAATTTTCCTAGGAAATTAAATAATCAACATAAGTTTATTATTCCAGATGATAGTGATCGTGCATGATTGTCAGACTCAATGTAAGGGAATTTCTTTTAAAAATTATTTTTTAATGTTTCTTTCAGAAAATAATTTTTCTTCCATGTCCATAATATTTAAAACTATTTTATGGATGTATTTATATGTAAATATGATTTTTATAAAGGATATTTTATGATTATTTATACTATCATTCAATTTTTTAGAGATAATATTATTATGGAATGTTTTGAATTTCATTAAAAAAGACAAAAAAGTTTTGTTCTATTTTAAAATATTTGGAAAAAATATAGTTTCACTTCATCATAACCATTAAAATAATATTGGATTACTATAAAATATTTCATTTTTCCCACAAATAAATTCACTATTTCCAATTTTTATTTACTGTTTACTGAATTTTAATTAGGAGAAAAGTATATTTTGTTTGGAAAAAGTGTTTGACACAGGTTTTATAATGTTTTTTAGAGTCATTATCCATGATATAGTCTAAAAAAATTAAAAAAGGTTTGAGCTTCGTTATAGCTAATGGGATATCCTGATATATCATTTATGATGGTTGTTCCCACACAAAACTCTAATTATTTGGGTAATGATTACGTTTTGAAGATAATACTATTGGATAATGACCATAAGGTTATTTCAACTATAATGTTTTTTAAGGGATTTAATATCATTAGGTCCCTAGGAACCTACTTAAATTATCTATTATTTCTAAATATTTTTCATGGAAATATTTTGATTTAAAAATTTATAGTAATGATATTTTAAAAGAAAAAAATATTGTTTTCTCTTCCAAAAAAAATGAATGTTTTTAAGAAACTTTTTTCATTGGTTTATGTTTTTTACTAGATATGTGAGTTTTTTATTTTATATACCTTATTAAGATTAATTTTATCACCCCATATTAGAAAAAATGTCACCGGATTCATGAAAAAGTAGAGCCAAGGAAGAGGTCATGATTAAATTAAGGATGTTGTATATTTAAAAGAAACTATGTTTCTTTTTAATGGTTTTTGTGTGTGAGAAAAATGGATACTGAGAGGAAGATTCCAAATTATAATATATAATATTTTTATGCACGATTTATGAACTAAATATTTTAAAAATTAAAACTATATGACATTTTATAATGTAATAATGCCAATTATAGTAAAATTTCAATAGAATCTGTAATATTCAAGGAGGGATCCAAACATATGTTTCATGTTTTTCATGTATTGAATGAAATAATGGTCTATAATAATTTAACATAAAAGGATAATTATTATTTCATATAAATCATAAATATTTATTAAATATATGTTTTTTTACCATTAATGTGACGTATAAACGTAAAATGATTAACATAATTTTATTGATGTGGAGTCAACACCTTTTCACAAGTAACATTTTATTTTTCCAACTTATGAGATTATAAGAAGGTAGATATTATATATTAAATTTAAAAAGATAATTATTTCACAAATATACTATATAAAAATTAAATATATCATAATAAAAAACCATAAAATATAATTGTGGAAAATGAAGCTTATCTCAACGTGGAGGAGTTAGTCCGCACATATGTACATGTGATACTTTAAAATCCCATTGCTTGAAATAATATAAAAAATAGTAATATAATACTAATAATAACATGTATAAGTATTTATAAAAATTGATTCATAATTTTGGTATGGATAAAGAATATTTATAAAAAGTATAATTAGAAATTAACTCTAAATAAAACATGTCATATATTTACTTACTCTGTAGAATATGTTCATTAGATTATACCTTAAGCATTATTTAGATGGTAACATGAAAAAATGAAGATCTTTGATATGGTTAAGGTATATATTAATGTATTATGGTAGGTTTTGTATGATAAATACTTCTCAATGTTTGTGAATAATGTAGAATAAGAGGTTCCATTTTATAAATGTGAGATAGAACACACTTGGAATTACATAAAATTTTTAAGTATTAAAAATTTATTTCTTAATTATAATTCTTTAAAAAGGAAATTTATTTGATTAAAATGATTATAAAGTCAATATATAATCATCCAATAAAATTTATATAGGTTTTAGTATCATTCTAAACTATATATTTTGGTTTAACTCCTCTGTTAATGCTTGTTTACCGTAATTATGACAGTAGTTTTTTGGACATTATGGGATATAAATATAATAATATATTAATAATTTTATCAAAAATTTTCCATATATGATATTATATACCATTTAACATTCCACTTTTTCTCATAGAATATGTTTTTTTATTTTTATATCATTCCATAGAATATTATTAAACATAAAATAACATTAAATTCTGGTTTAGAGTAGTCATTTAATTTGACATCATTGAAATCAAGACCAAAATGAAAGTATAAAACTAAAAAATACCAATATTTATAATTTATAATTATCTATAAAATTAGTGGAATACCGAAATTCATTAAAAAATATTAAACATTTTATTTTAAAAATCATTTACATTAATTTTTCTAATTCTTGAAAAAACAATGTATCAGTGTTTCATAAGAATTTATGGTAATTACATCATCCATTAAACATATATTAATCATAAAAAAACTATTTATAAATTATTTTAATTTTTTTTATTGAAATGAAAATATATTAGTATCATTTAAAAATAGAGTTACATTTTCATATTTTCTTAACTTAAAATAATATAATCTTATTTATCAATGGAAAATGGAAGAAAAGTATATATATTAAAATTTATGATGAATATGGTTTTATTAATATCATTAATATAAATAAAATATTGTGTTAGTATGGTTTTGGGACCTTATCTCATAGGTTTAAAATCATTTTTCCTTTACTGAGGTGAAAAATATTAACTACGATTAATATTTAAAATGACCAAAAATAGAAGGTAACAACATACCAAATATGAAACTTAGGATTGAGAATATGGATTCAATATTTATGATGTTATTTGTATAAGTGTATGAAATAAAATTAAATGAAATTCATAAAATAATTTTTTTAAGAAAAATGTGTTTTATGCCCAAAAGTAAACTTATAACAAAATCAAGAATAATTATTGTTCCTATTTAATTAATTATATTATTTATAATTAAATATAATTATTCTAAATTAATATAAAATTATATATATAATTCATATTTTACATTAAATGATTTAATGAAATCAAATGTGGGTGTTACGAAAAAAACTTATTTGTTTCATTATTTAACTAAAATTTAATCTTTTTCAAATAATCTAAAAAATTCCTTAAGTTAATATTAACATGTTTAATTAAAATATTAAATTTCCCATAACTTAATTAGAAATATGTTATAAAATCTTTATAATTACGATAAATAAAATTATATAAAAACCATTTTTATGAAAACATATTTTTTTAAGCATAAAATGACATTACAAAAAAACCGAGAAATTGACTAATATGAATTAATTAATATACATAAATTTAGATAATAAATCAATGTATATTTCATAATTTGGATAATCCTTTTAATACCCATCAATTTAACAAATCAGTTATAATATATAATAATTCATTTTAAGATCAATGTTTCTTGTCGATCAAGCTATCAATCAATTACAATTATTTAGAAGGAATCATATTCTACAATTTGATGGTATTATAGAAATTCCACAAAAAATTCAAACAAGATCCTATATTATATATATGTTTTAAATGGAAATAATAAGGGGTTATTTAAGTATAAATTATTATTATATATAAATTTAATAAAATATTTACATATATAGATATATCATGAATTTTTATACTTTTCAATAATGTTTATTTATAAATTAAATTATGTTGAAAAAATTAATTTTTTTAAATTACAATTATATATATGAAAAATAAGTTTATCTTTATTTTACAATAATAATATATATTATCACCATATAAATTGTTAATTTATAGAAAATTTAATATCCACCATAGAAATGTGTTTCTCTATAAAAATTAATTGAAGATAATTTTTTTTATTTTTAATTAGAAAAAAAATTTATTAATTTTTTGATTTGAATTTTCTAAAATTAAAAAAATTGCGATTTATCTTGGATTTTTTTATGGTGATTCAATTTTTTGTTTTTTATAAACGTTTTATTTTTAGGAAAATACTGTATAATGTAGTTTTTCTAAATAATATGGACTTTGTGATATTATTAGTATATAATTATCAGTTAGAAATTTTTGAAAAAATTTTATATAATGAAATATTTATTTTATATGTGAATTTATAAAATTTTATAATGTTTTTTTAATTTATAAACACATATTAATGATTTTATAATTTATGTTACATTTTCATTAAAAAATGTTTTTCATACATTATGCATTTAGTTTTTTAAAATTAAATTTTATTGATTATGAAAGTTTAATAATATAAAATAAATTTTACATTTTGAATATTCAATATTAAATTTTCTAATAATGACTATTTTATTTATAGACATAAAGGATAAATCTTGTAGTTAAATGATAGTTACCACAGTGAAAGTGTAAATGATAAAAAATTTGAAACTTAAGAGGAAAATTACCTAACATGGTCAAAAGATGTATTAAATTTAATGGTGGAGGTGTCCATTGAAATTTTTTATTCTAAAAAGAATTATTTATCCATTTTTGATCCACTATACTTTAGTCTGACAATCCATTATTGAAATTGTTTTAGTATTTATAAAAAATGGCATTCATTATCACTTATAAATGGGGCACTCGTATCCTCACTTCCTATAAAAAATAGCCCCTTAATCTCAACCCAAAATATATTCAAACCTCTCCTACAAATTATTATACACCTTTAATAGTTTCTTCCCCTATCAATAGGTCGTCACTATAATTATTTATCCCCTTAATAAAGGTGATAATCCATGAAGTATAGAGTTAGTTTCTAACCTCTAATTATTTTTTCTTTTTCCTTGTATGATTTTCTTATTCCTTAAATTTCATTTCACCATCATAAAATGATAACAATATTATTACTATTATAAAGTTATTCTATAATTATGGTAAAATAATTATAGTGGATTTAATGGATAAATATTTTTTTATGATATAAGTATGTTCTATAATTACAAATTTGGGAACATGTAAATGATGGGTTCAACTAACGATTAGCGTAAATTAAATCATTTAAAACAAGACTACTAAGAGGAAAATATTTTAATCAAATTAAGTGTTATCTCCATATCCATTAACAATTATTTAACATCATTTATAATTGTTATATGATAAAATAGTGAATAAATAATTCTATAGTGATTATAATTTTTAATTATATTGAAAATAAATCACCTTATAATCATCAACAATAATTTTGTTTCATGATATAGTCAGTTTGAAGACTATCTTGAACAATTTTATAAAATTATATAATGGATGAATAAAAAAACTAAATATTAGTAAAACATGATATAAATATGTAACAAAATAATTTTTTTCCCTACAAAGGATACATCAATATATAACTCATTTATTAAGAAAACGTGATCTCTAGGATGAAAATCACAGAAAAATGTTCATTTTGTATTTCATCATCCAATATAAAGAATCAATTATTTATTCATGAAAATAAATTAAAAAAAATTAAATAATAATAATTCCACAATAGTTTTAATGTTAAGAAACAAGAAATTTTTATCTTTGGAAGAATAATGAATAATGAAATGTCCCCTACGAAACACCTATAAACAATGAAAACTATAAACACCAAATGTGGGAAAATAGGGAAAATATGACTAATATACATTTAAATAATTATTATAAATGGGAATTATAAATAGATATAGGTATTAATAATATTATTTAAATGTATATTGAGATATATTTTTTGATTTTTTAGAGGTTAGAGTTCATTGAAAAAAGAAGAAAGAATGGAAATAGTTTTTTCTGAAACAAATATTCTCTATAGTTTGAAATTACATTTATTTGATAATTAACTTTCATTATCGATATATTATATCCTTTTATAATGTCATATTTTATTTAAACTATATTATTTGTGTGAAAATTGTGTTTTACAACATGTTCTTGTTCCGTTATGATTCTAATGTTTCATTGGGACACATTTTTTAATAATAATTTCATTGTATTTTAACGAAATTTTCTTCTATATCCATGTAATTTACTTCTTACCAATGTTTCCAATTAATTTATAGAGAAAAAAAATATCTGAAATTATAATGTTCTCATAATTATTAATTTGAATTAATATGTTTCATTATCCTTTTAATAATGTGTGATTTCAAAAAACAAAATTTATATCTTCTAAAAGGATTTTTCATATCGTGATTTTATATATTTTTCTTCTACTTTACATTTTGAGAATTTTTAAATTTCTTATAAATTCATCATTATTATAATTTTTCTGAAATATTTTTGTTAGTGAAATTTAATTCATCTTAATAAAATGATTTTTCTGGAACATGAAATGAAATTCACATCCTATTTAAGATGAATTCGGAACTAATATTTAGGAAAATTCTATTTTTAGTTCATTTAAAATTTCAATGTATTCATCTTTAGTAAAAATATGTTTCATACTTCACTATACTTATTTTTTTTATGTGATTATTTTTCAAGGACAATTTTTTTATCAAACTATTTAATTCATGATGTTATTTTACAACATTTGGATGTCTTATGAAATGAATTTTACCTCCACAGGTTATTTAAAAATAGAAAATTTTTTCATTAATTTGTTTAAAAAACCAATATTATTTCATAGTTTCTTTAAGATATGTTTATAATTGATTTTAGGCATCACTCATATGTATGGATGATGATGGTTGGAGTCTTATATGACCATATAATGCATTTTTTTAGAAAATATATCATATATAGTAAAGGATTAATATAATGGGTTTGTTTAGACAAGTGTGATAATAATGGATATTATTATATTTTTAGTCTTGGGTATAATGAGTTTGTTCACATAAGTATAACCATGAAGGTTTTTCTCAAAAACATTTTCCAATACTACTGGATTCTAAACATTTCCATTTTTTATCAAGTTATTCAAATTTTTATATGCATTTAATTTCCATGAAATTATATGATTTCATGAAAATGTTTTTTTCAATTACATCACAATATTATTTTATGCTCACACTCTATATGATTATATAGATGTGTTATGAGATATTCCATATATTTTATGCTACCTTCATGTTCTCTTTATGATCTTACATTACTCTAACATGTTTCATGATAATAATTTTATGTATTTTGAACTGTTATTATAAGATATATTTATTCCTTATGTTATCTACCATGTTATGTTATCTTTTCCATTACCGAGCATCTGATCTCTCCCTATTTCATATGATTTCATTCAAAAGGATGTATATAATATTTTATAAGTAATATTTCTAGAAATGGGTATAGAGCTGTTTTATTATTTTGAAATTATTATAGGTTTTATAAAATAATATGTTTATATAGATTCTCTTCAAGAAAATATATGAAACTGTTAATTAGAATTAATATTTAAATAATGATATTAACGCATTATTTTTGTTATGTTTAGCCTGGGTTCTATTATTAATGGCAGTATATGGTGGAGTTTCATATTTAATATATATTAAGAGTCCTCTTTCATTATCATTTTATTTTTTATACACCATTCTTCTAATATTGAATGATGATCTTTGTATTAAGGATAAATTCCAAAATATCATCTTAAGTTAATCATGGATATTTATATTTATTATAATTTGATACCATATAGGATTATTCTGGATGAGTTTTCATCATTTATCCCCACTTTTATTAATGTTGATTCATTCATGGTTTATTCTAAGAATTTATTTTACTTTAAGGCTGATTTTATAGATGTTTTATAAGAGTTTTTTTTTGTTTTATAGGTTTTGTATTTTTATATAAATTTTAGTGGTTTAATGGAATTATTTAATCTTGTTGTTATAAATATTATATAATTATGTTTATAGGAATATATTTTTATAATTTATTGGTGTTTATTGAGATTTTTTGAAATTGAAAACATCTTATATGGTTTTTCAAGATGTTGTTGATCATATAGTGATTATTGAGATATCCTTGAAGAAAGAATACCTTCATAATTTCTAAATTATAAAAGTAATGTTTATATTTTAATGATGTGAACAATTAATTCCATAATTAAAATTATAAATTATAAATTATAAATTAAATGTATTCATTGGGATTTTTTTATCTGTGTTATGAAAATATCATTTCTTTTTTTTATGAGGAGATATTTACTAAACCAGTTTTTGTTTAAAAATCACTGACAATTCTAAATTCTTGTTGTCACATTTCCCATAATATATAAGTTAAGAAACTCTTAATAAGATTATGTCATTAAAAATTATTTTATTAATGAATTGAACACTTTATTAATGCAATTACAATATAAAATACACTCATTATCAAGTTTTAGTTGTTAACCATATTATTAAAACTTATAATCAATGAATTTTAATTTATCATAAACAATATTTTTTTATGATGATACTACGATTTTTTTGAGTCCCAACCAAATTTTTTTTTAAGAATCACCCCTCCCATTTATTTATTAATTATATATAATACAACATATCAAACATGATATATAGTTTGTATAGTGATTTGAAAATAATGTGGTGGCTGGGATTATGAGGTGAGAAGAAGATATTTAACATGAAAACCCAAATGGGTTAAATATTGACATAACCTTGACACAAAATTACATTCATAATTTGTAAAATGTTTTCAGATATATGTTTTTATAAAAAAATGTGATTTTAATTTTTTTTATTTTCAATATAATATTTTAATTAGAATCCCCCCATTCTTCATTTCCTTCTTATTTAATTGTTTTACTAAATTATTTTTTCAAAGGCACTCGTTTTCCTCTCAAAATCATTATCAACCAAACGAAATTATTTCTATCATATGTTTTTTATAAATAATCTTGTGGGGGATTGATTATTTTTTAAATATTTGAACCAAAAAAATTTAACAAATCATATTTTACATTCATATTATTCTTGTTATTATCTATTCCTTTTTCGTGTTATCTCGAGCTCTACAACATGTGTAATTTAGTTTTTCACTATATGTTTTTCGCTTAACATGTCAGGATTATGATAATAATGTTATTTCAACCTTATTTGGTGTCTTATTAATATATCTTGGAAGTATATTATTCCATATACATGGAGATATAGTCAAATATCTCTATAATTATTACATAATTTATAATTATATATTATTTATTTTAGAAGTTTATTAATTCATTTCTTGAATAAATGTTGTAATATAATATTCTACTAGTTCAATTGTTTAACAATGTGTTGAATCCATATTATTTATTTACATTGTTATTATATATTATTTTTGGGTTTATTTAGTATGAATAAGATCTTATTATACTAAGTATATATTTAATTTATTATATTGAGCATATTGACTGATCTAGATCATAATGTTTTATTGACAAGTATACTATATAATTTATAAAAAGGATTTATCTATATAGAATATAGTTTTCCTAAATACTATAACTTTTGGTTATAATATTCTTGTGTAAGACCTATCTCCCATGATGTAATGTTTAAATAAATTGGTTTTTTATTCTATGACTGATTATAAAAATTGTTAGTTATCGAATAGGATTGTAACACCTCTAATCATTATACACATTACCCATTTCTTGGTGATGAACTTCTCATATTATCAAACTCGTTATAAAAAATTCTCCCTCCTCATATTATTGGTCATGCATTCTTTGACCTTCTTCACACACTTGTACTCAAGTGTGTGGTTTCTTATGTGTACACATGTGACCTATTCCTAGAAATATTTAATTCATCCCATTGAAGATGAATTTCAATTATTATTTTAGACTCTAAGATGAGACTCAATGTTAGTAGTGTGGGTATAGAACCTCCTAGATTTCAAGCTTATAAGTTATATTTGACATCTATCTATGTATTTATTTACTATGAATATGATACTTCAAATTACATATTGACTACCAAAACTATTTTTTCATATGTGTATGTTGATGTTTATATATGTTTGTGCATGCACTTGTCAAATCACTTTTTTTGGAATGCATTGTTGATTCTAAACTGAGAATTTTTTCTCACACAATGTAATGAAACCACACTAGACAAGTAACCCTGTTTATAGAATTTTAGCTTCCTAAGGTATGATATCAGATAAAGGTCTATGTGGATAACATTTAATTTATACCTTGGGATATGATTGATTGATGGATTTTGTTTCTTTTTATTATTTGGTGGTTATAGGTATCATTTACACCTTTATAATTTCTCTATTGATCTTTTTATACATATTACCTATTTTTCAATCGAATATATTATGGTTTTTATACATTCTAGTCTTTAGGGTGTTGGGTATTTTATTAAATAAAACAGAGAGCCGCCATCTTTTATTTCTGTTTTCTTTATTTTTACAAGTTTGGTATTTTGTTATATTATTCTCATGTAATACTTATAGATGAATCTTGTGGTATTCCATAAAGAAATATAGATATGACTATATATAATAAAAATGAAGGTGAACCATTACAAAAAAATTATATTGGAAACTACAGTTCTAGTATCCATCCTCTAAGAAACACAGAGTTCATTTTATGTAATTAAAACTTTATTTGGTTACTCTAAATATTACATAGTTAAATAATATAAAAAATAGAAAATATTATTCAATTAACACCACCATATATATTATTTATTAATAAATTATATTATGCATGAACTCAAAATGATAATATTGTCTCTATAATACTCTATTGTTTACCAAATATGATGGTGAAGACATGGGGGGATTTGAATTGTTTTATTAAAAGGTTCACATCCATTTTAAAAGTATTTCCTTTTATTTTAATCTAAACCTTTTATTTATCTCATAAAATAGAATAAAAACTAAAAATATAAATAAAGATAATTAAAAATCGAACACAATGATGTATAATAGCCTAGGGAATAGAGTTCCCCTAGTCCACTCCATCAATACCCTCTTCGTGATTTTGGTTATTTTCAATATCTAGGCCATTTAATTAGTATGCTAAAGTATTTGATTGCAATAAAGAGATACTTTCTATGGGAATGATTTTGAAGAACCTTTAGGAAAATGTTTTAAAAAGAAAAAAATCTATTTAGAAAGATTAAAAGAATAATTTTTTTAGATTAATTATACAATGATGTATATAGATCAAGATACCATAATTGAGGGGTAAATAGTTATTTATAGAAATATTTATGTCTCCAATGTTCATTAGTCCTAAAACAATTCTCAAAATATATGGAATTTCTTCAGATAATATTGTATTTAATAATATATTTATGTCTCCAAATTGAAGTCTAGTATATTAAAAAAAATATATAATAAAAAGGATCAAAATTAAACAACACCATACTTGATTGTAATTCAATAATAACTATAGATTTATAAAAATTAAGATCACATATATGAGAATAAAAAATTAGCAGCAATAGGGATTTATTTATTATTAGATCCCGGATGACTCATCTCTATTTTTAAATAATCATGATACTCTAAACATTGAAAATCGAGTTATATAGACGTGAATAAGTTGATTTATTGAAATCAGAATAAGTAAACTTCTTGAAATTAGAAAATATATATATTTGAATCAGATATTTAGAATCTGTATAATATTTGAAAATTTAAATTTCAAAAATATAAAACAAATTCCTAACATTCATCTGATTATAGATCAAATAAATCAGTATTTGTAGATCCTTTGTAATTGTAGTTGAAATAATTTATAATGAAATTTATTTTAGTGGAATCATAAATTAAACATTAGAATATTTTGAAATTTAAATACCATATAAAACATTATCAATACGGGGATCATTCTGCATTATGATGATTCCAAAATGAAAGAATATGGTATAAGGATTTTTTCTATTGTTCAATTCAAAAATGTTACGTGAAATAATTATTTATGGTTCTGAAAAAATTTTATATCTCTAATATGAGGTTAGATGCTTGATATTTATCATAAATAATGGGTTTTATACAACGAGGGTCATCACAAAAGTTATGTTCCAAATGTGAGGTTCAACAAAAAGCATAAGATTAATCTAGTCTTTTTAAATAGTGATTGAAGAGTTATTTTTAAGAACTACAAGCCATAACATGATATTCTTACATCCCAATATATTTATTAAAATTTAGTAAATACATCCAGAATTATTAGAGGATAATAATTTATCTTTTTATGAATAAACACCTAAAATAAAATAATAGTAACATTATTAGTAAATAATTAGGGTAGTTGTGAGAATAAAAATCAATTTAAAACTTCTTGGATTATAATTTATATGTCCAAAAATATCTCCCTTCTGATGATTATGAAACCAATAAAAAAACAAAACACATATGTTGTAATTATCATTCAAGGATAATACTATGAAATAAAAATATGTTGTTTTCTGTGATATCTAGATGCTCCCCCTTTTTATATGCTCAAAATAAAAGTATAATATGGGATAAAAAATAATTTATATTGGAAAAAAGATAATTGACAATAGTTAACTTAAAGTACCATGGTATATTAAATGGATAGTTTGGAAATCATAAATAATAGATAATTAAATAATAAACCAATTTTATTATAAACTGATTATTTATAAGTGGTTTGATCACTAATAAAGATCAAGAAAAATAATTTATTGGGATTAATTATTAAAAGATGCATGGGATTCATATGAAGATGTAGTGATGTTTGGGAATCATGTAGTGTATAATGGACTGCACAAAGATCCTACATCAAACCATTGAAATGATGATTTATGTATATATATCATCCCTTGATCTGATGAAAAGAATATTTACAAATTTAAATTTATCAACCAAGTTATCTTTAAAATAGTGGTATCCTATTTAATAATACTGAAAAAAACAATCCATCTTGATCCCATGATGATTGATTAACCCCTTAACACCAAGATCAAAAATATCTAATCAAAATAAAAACACATAGTGATTATAAAAAATAATGTACAAGGGAATACTCAAAATCTATGTTTGTAACTCTTAAATCCATGGTACTGATATTAGATGATAAAATCTAGGGCCTCTATTTGACAACCCTTGAAAATTCTTTGAATGAAGCATATCTTCATTGTTGAGAATTGCTAGTCCTAACAGACCCAAATTTAGATAGCAAGAACATATTCATGTTATTCCAATGTGATTCAGACATTATATCATCGTTTGGTTTCCAAAATTTATCTTTGATATCCCTCTTCAATACATGAAAATATTTCCTTGAAACTAAATTGTCCATTAATCCTTGATAACGAATTTTAAGAGACTGAAAATATAATGCAAAAATAACTATTTCACAAATCATTAAGATATTTCTTAGAAATATTAAGATATTTCTACTACTTAATAACATCATTATTCAAAAATCCATTTTTAGAAAAATTATTGGATAGAAAGGAGTTATTTTGTTCCTCAAAATGAGGTCATTATTCTCTAGAAACTGGGGGTTCCATTTCCAATCTTACCGAGGGATCCACTTCAACATTTATTCAATGTGACAGATTATTCAAACCTTCACCAAAGGGTATAAATAATTCAATAATAACATATGGTCTCCCGGTAATAGACACACTGGTATTCTCATTATTTTTTAAATCAAGAACATATATTGATTATTAATCAAATTACTAGATGCAGTAATTGGAACTCTTTCCTCCCTACCTTATTTAATTTCTTTAGTTATCTTCTTCTCCATAGAATGATTAGTAGGATAATCATGTTTCTCTATACGGTGTAAGTATTTTTTTTAACTCATTCTTCCCAATCCAATGTAATATATTCAAAATCTATTCAAAATGGTTGAAACTCTTTATCAAGTGTAGTAGTTTGGGAACATAATGAAAGAATCTAGGCTAAATATTATCTACCATCCATCCCAATATATTCTTTTTAGAAAACATTTAAATTTTAAAACTCATTCAACTCTTTTATCCCAATTTTCATATAAAATACTCTTCACCCTTGAAATAAAATAAGTATTTTTATGACTTATAGTTTAATATAATCAAATCCAATTACAAAAACTATATACTTATCCTATTTTAGATTAGTTATATAAACTATATAAGCATGTAATTTTATTTGTGACTCTCTATCTTAGTCTAATAAATTCTAATGGGAATTTCATATTTTATTATTATTTTTGACCCCTTATCACTAATAATGGATGGATCATCCTTTTTATATACAACATGAATAAACTAAACCTTTTATACACTTTAAAAGGAATATAAATTTATAAATGCACTAAATGATAACATGGTATTATGATGACACCTTATCCCAATCCATTTGTTTGACATAATTCCTCTATTTAGTGGAATAAGATATGCTACACATTCATATGGTTAAAATGTTATCCATGATTTCTCCTTAATAAAATGATCCATGTACCACAACATATATCTACAAAAGATTACCTTAACATCTTTTATTATAATAAAAAACATAAATGCCAAAAAATAAAATTTTCTTTGACATGACTATTCTTGGGACCACTCATATTTGTTAAATTTTACCGTTATCTAATAGTCAACTTCTATTTAGTTTAACATCATTTTAAATATTTATATTTTTCCAACCATAAATGATATAATTTATTCAAATTTTTTAATTTTATTCTTGATCAAAATTAAATTTAAAATTAAACATCCTTAATGAGGGAACTGGAAAATCTAAGCCACCTCTATAGATGAAACAAAAATATCTATATTGACCACATTCAAAGAAATTGCATAACTATTTTCTCTACAAATATTAATAATTTTATATAACACCATAACTTCTCACTCAAAAACATACTCAGTATTATTGCCATGAAAAATAAATTCCTATCATTTAATATTTAGTTATTTCATTAAAAAATATCAGTGTTTAAATATCCATTAAATTTCATCCACTTTAACATAAAACACATGATGTTATGATCTTAATAAATTTGTTTTGATTAAAATACAAGGACAATCTTAATAAATTATCTTCATCATCACCATTTATAATATCATCTCAATGATTTTAGATAATAGAATTGAGAGTTTGAATGATCTAGGGTTCAAAAACTAGGGAATAAAAATAAGATTTCCAATTATATAGAGTGACAATTGAGTTTTTTTAGTTTAAAAATCACTCTAAAGATTTTGTATTAAAAAAACATGAAAATATATAATATAAAATTAAATTAATATGAGGTGAAATTCAAATAATATAAATTAAAAAACATGAAAAACATGATTGAATATAAATAAAAAATTTGAAAATTATTAATGTTAAAAATTATCATTTATTTAATAAGGTCATACCCAACGATTAATAAAATACAGATAATATTAATTCAATATAAAAAACCTAACTTCCCTATATTACAATCATTATAAAAAGTTTGGATGGATTTAATAAAAATATCTGAAAGATTATATTCAATGCTAAAAATTTCTAATGAAATAACCCCTTTTAATAATTATCTTTCTAGAAATGATGTCATATATCAATTTTCCAAGTTCATGATTGAATTTTCATATATCTAGAAATATTTATAGTTCTAGTATTGTCAAGCATAAAAGAAACGAGACTAATTTTTTTTTCTAATGTCAAGAAGAGTATATGTCGTCTACAATACCTTTGTATATAAATTAATAGTAGGTGTATATTTTTCTACATTAATTGAAAATGTAATTAAATGTTTCTTTTTCTACTTGACTATGAAAAAAAGGATTTCCCAAAAAGTGATAGGTTTGTAATGTACCCATATTATCTACTATAAAACATTTAAAATAAGCATATGAATAATATATAGAATCAAAACCAGATATTCTTAGATAGATTAGAGACTAGGATAATGTTCCTTATAAATATCCTAAAATAACTTTAACATATTTTATATTATATTATTTAATATTTGACTGAATCCTTACACATAAACAAACAATAAACATAATTTAGGGCCTACATGGCGTATGATATAAAAAATTATTAATCCTATCACTATAAATCTATTTTTAAATGGATTATTAGCTTCTTCAATGACAATATTTACATTTTCACCCATTGGAGTTGTAAATGCCTTAGAATTTTCTAATCCATGCCTTTTCGAAAAATATATTTTATAAAGACTCTAATTCTATATTTTTAAAAATTTATTTAAATGATTTTAAATCTATGAAAAAAATTTATGTCATTACCCGACCCTACCCGAGCTCGAGTCGCAACTACCCCAAGCCCGCCTCCATAGGCCAGGGGCTGGAGACCAGCGCCGAAGGCACAACAACTCGGGGAGGCCTTTTCCTAATTACCTATCCACACACATGCAGAACAGTCAATGCAAAAGTGCAGAGTAAAATAAAGAACATGCAGAGTAAAAGGAAAACTGCTATATATATACCACAATGTGCATCGACCTCTAAAAGTACAAAGCAAGTGATGAAAGTAAACAAAAAGGAAAAAGGGCAAAAACACGCCCAACTAGAAAAGTGCCACAACCCGGCAACAGGTAATACAACAGCAAACAGCTGGGAGGGTCCCACACCTGGAACCCGACAATGACCACCACACACGGTCCAAGCTCTCGGCTCCTAAGCTCCTCTGATGTCACGACCAACCTATCTGTCGTCTGCAAGGTCACACCAAGTGCGGGAAAAACCCAAGTAGGGGTGAGTATAAAAATACTCAGTAGGATACCCGAAAGGCTCGAGGGAGAAAAAAAGGTGGTACTGACGGGTGAGCAGTAGAGCGAACAGAAAAAGTAAAGGAGTACAACAGAGGGTGTAGTAAAGAGTAACAGTAGAGAGTCCAGATCAACCCATAAAGAGGAAATAAGGTAGACTCATCCAGATGCAAGGAGCTAGAAACGGTGAGAAGATGAACTTCCCGTCGAGTCTTTTCTACCTATAGCAGGAGAGTAGACTTGTCCAACCATGTGAACTAGACACAGAAAGCACGTGGCATACCCCGCGCATCTTCGCCTCTCCTGGAGCGAGAGTAACCAAGCCCAATAAGTGGGTACAGAAACAAGGTATATACATATTCATATGCTTTGTTAAGAAGCCCAAACAAGACTGTAAGGGGATCTCCATCATGTAGCTCAGCCCAAGAAAGTGAGTAGCCAACAGTCCCAGGAATAAACGCCATCGATGCCCAGCATCCTGCACGTCTGCCCCGAACTACAAGTAAAGGGGCTCAAACCAACGCACCTCGACACTATCCGCTTTGGGCGATAATGACATGCCCGCACAGTTTTAGGTCACATCACAAGGACACGTCTTAGTGGGGGAAAATCTCCCCTCATACTTGAGAGTTCTGGGTTAAGTCAAACCACACTTCATCACTACCCCGCAATCGAGAGGTCTCCTCAATGTCAAGGTCGTTCCATCACTGACCCGTACAACCAAGGGTCCCGCTCCGGTGATCACAGAGGAAATCATTAGACTAGCCTAGTAGAAAAGACTGAGTTTGGAATGTCAACAGGTGTCCCACTGCCCAGCCCTGCTAGAGGGTAATTCATAACCAGATATCGGGTGTCCCACTGCCCAGCCCTGGTCGAGGGTAAACCCTAATACATCAACAGGCAACCCACTTCCCAGCCCTGCTGGAGGGTATACCTTAATACACCATCGTTCAACCCACTGCCCAGCCCTACTGGATGGTAGAACTGGAATAAGTCAACAGGCGACCCACTGCCCAGCCTTGCTGGAGGGTATACTTGGAACTAGACGACAGGCGACCCACTGCCCAGCCCTGCTGGAGGGTAGACCCTAAGAGGGCGTCGGTTGACACACTACCTAGTCACTGCTGGAGGGTAGACCCTAAGAGTGTCGGGTGACCCACTGCCCAGTCTCTACTGGAGGGTAGACCCTAAGTGCGTCGGGTGCCCCACTGCCCAGTCTCTACTGGAGGGTAGACCCTAAGAGCGTCGAGTGACCCACTGCCCTATCCTTGCTGGAGGGTACACCCTAGAAGTCAGTGAGCAACCCAATACCCAGCCCTACTGGAGGGTAAACCCGGAACTGCTCTGGCCATCCCTACTGGATGGTACAACACTGGACAACCGAGCACTGAGTTGGTACCGCACAACCACTCAACTCCAGAACAACTAACCCAATACTGGTTCAGTGCCTGCTTTATCACTGGGTGTCACTAGCCCCGCTACCGGTCGATCCATCGAGAATAAAAATAGGGGGAGACTACTTAACCCTATTATTCCACAAACGAGCACAGAGCTAGGGGAAAACGCCACCCTGCTGGTCATACAAACGAGCACAGAGGGACCCTCTACGTCGCGAGAGGTCAAAGTTCGCAAGGTAGAACATGAAACACACGTGGGGCCCACATGACGTGTGGCCCCATCTCAACCCCAACCAAGTGCACAGACGTTCTCAGGTACAAACATCCCCAATGTGTACCTCCAAGCATTCTCGTATACTCCGAGACTATACCACGTCTCCAGCCCAAAGGCTATCGTGCACACGACACCCAACGTCAACGTGAAGGCGTAACATAACAACTCCAACCTTCCACCTCAACGGATGAGACACAGTCAACCACATCTCTTTAAACACCCACCTCACTCTCCGAGGAGTGCACGCGATCACATACAAAAGGTCCGCTACAAACACGTTAGAAGGACCGCCACCCGGGGCACCTTTCAAATTTCCACATTTAATAAGACCACATATGAGGATACACACAACCAAACGGATTGTACCATTGTAATCCTCATGGAAGAAAACGCGAGATAGACAACTTACTCGCCCGAAACAGTCAACCGAGGACAACTGTACTATTCACCGTAACCAAACCCGTGTGGGGCCCACCCCAAGATCCTGAAAATGAACAAACGGATCACACCACTGCCATCACCTTGGAAAAACACACTGGATTTAATACTCAATCGCCCAAAATGGACACCCGGTGAAATGGTACTATTCACTGTAGCCGGGTCGGGTGGGACCCACACCACATCCCCAAAAAAGGTCGGGTGAACTGCACCATCGCAATGCTCTCGAAAAGAAAGTCAAAAGCACTACTCACTTGAGTGGAACAGATATATGGAGAAAAAAATGTATTCCGGCGCACCACACACGAGCAGTGCTATGTGGGACCCCCATCCTGGTCCCGACCCTCAACTAATCGATCGCACTGTTGCGATCCTCTCGAAAAAGTACACAAGATGGACTATTCACTTGTCCAAAACGGCCGCTCGGTGATAGAGATGGAAAATCACCGTCATCGCCCAAACGGCCCTCATGGGGCCTGCACCATCGTGCCCAATTAACGCGGGTGGATTACGCCAATGCAACGCCCTTGGATAAACACCCAGAAACGATTGCTCGCACGCCCCAAACGGACGTCCGGTGAAAATGTCGCTAGACGTTGATCGCAGCTCAAAAGACGGCCTGTGGGGCCCACACCTCAACTTAGGATGTAACGCCCGAAACCACTTTGGAATGCTTCACCCCGGCGCCAGTTTCCCAACGCCGTAGACGGTGCTCAAAACGGAAGTCAGACGTGTCTGCGCCGTCCAAAACAAGAATTCTCGGGAATCCCTCTAAGCTGCTTTACGCACGTGCCATGCCCCCGAGCACCTTCTCTCGGAAATTAAAAATTCCCGAGACAATCTCAAAAAGTCTATCTCGAGCCGAGGTTCGCACTGCCATAGACGGCTCGTAAATCCGATACACGGTTTTTATTTTAGGGCGTCTTAAACATTACTAGACCAAAACGGGGTTGGCATGGCCAATTCCGCCGGCCCTTCCACCCCCTGAACCGGCGGTCCGCGTTTCACCGCGCGGACCGCCCGTCCACGCCCGAACCGGCTCGGCCGGTCCGAATTTTCTAGGTGGGCCCACGAGTCGCGGGTCCTTGCCGCCTCCGGGGTCACGACGAGCCCGGTTTTGTCGCGACGACCAGCTGAGCGGTCGGTCCTGTGTCACCCGGAGAACCACCCCCCTGCCATGCGTTCGCCCGTCGTCGCGCCCACAGCCTCCTCCACCGGAAGAAGCTCGTACCACCACCAGGGAGGGCCGGACCGCCTGCTGAGGAGAACCCCTCCTCCGCCGAAGCCCGCTGCCGTGCTGCCAACTGGAGCTCGCCGGACCCCCACGCCACCGCTGCTGGAAACCGCCGGACCACCTTGCCGCCCAGAGAACCCCAAAAACCCACGAATCTTCGCCGGACCGCTGTGGAGGCCTCAGACGTCAGATTTTGAATCCTAAACAAGTGACGGAAAGCTCGGATAATGTAATACGCGATCATGGGCATAGATCGACAATTGGATAATAGTTTGATGTTATAAATTAAGCTCAAATTTTGTGGCAAATTGAAAATGAAAACAATAAACCCCTACCTCGAAGGGCGTAGCCCGACGCTTCGTGTGCAGACCGTCGAAACCTCTGCACCTCGTCAGAGATCACCTCGCCGGAGCTGCCTCACTGGATATGGAGGAGAGGGGAGGGTTTGAGGAAGAAGAAGAAGAAGAAAAAGAAGAAGAAGGGGTGGGTGTGTTTAAGTACAAATCACTTAAACGCCCGCCCGACAGCCCCGAACCCAAAATTTTTTGCGGGGTCAGTGTTAATCCTCCCCTAGGCTAAAAACTATACTCCGATCGCAATGGAAGTCTCATAATTTTAATTCGAGTCCCCATTCAAATGTTGCAACAACCGCGCCCGAGGCCGCCAAATTACGAAAATGCCCCTGGGGCCATTTTTCACAGATGGGCTGCGCCCACAAAACTTACACCCCTCCTAGGGTAAACGACACATTCCAGACTCAACGATGCCCTAAGTTTTCCAATATGAGCCACCGTTTAGGAGATACTTGAGTTTAACCATTAAAGGAATAAATAAATAAATTAATTTATCCATTTAACGTTCTGAAAGCGACCGAGGGGTCCAAACATCCCGCACCAACATATTTTATGTCGTTACTAGGGTAAAACTCTCCTTCCGGACCCATCCGTACACATAGATATCTGATCCGAAGCAACGTTTAGGAGTTATCCCATTTAGTTGGTGTTTCCAGTGTGAACGCACTGAAAATTTAATTCCGGCCACACCGTGGATCAGAATCACACGCCGTCTGAAGGTGATGCTCTGGAATAACAACAAGAAATATTCCAATGTCTTTCGCAGCAAAAACTGAGTTCTTACATCATTCCCTCCTTCAAGCTTTTCTTCCCCGAAAAGCAAAACCAGGGAACAACTCCGGGTACTAAGCTCACACCTAGATCTCCCATACCCAGAAGAACTCTCGCGCAGCTCTGCGCCACCGTACACAGATCAAAGGATTTGATCTGTTCACGTGAGGACTGCCCTCGCCGATGAAGTGCATGGGAGCACGTACACTTCTTTTCAGGTAAGTCACGCGGGAGGCGCTATGCACCCAAACCATCCTTTGGGGTTGGGGCAAGGTAGTAGGGATCCTTGTCGTCCCTTTTCATAGTTTCAAACAGTCTGAAGGACCTCGGGGGTAGCTCACCTCCCCGGTCAAACCTCTATATCGCACGCCGCGAAAGGAATCACCGCTTGGACATAGGACAAGGCCCGATGATTCCCTCCTTCAGAATATCCATATGGTGAAGCACCGAAGGATATCTGGTCACGCAAGATTCACAATCAATATCACACGATCAAGACTCTCCTACACACTCGAAAGGCGAAGGAGTTGCCACCATCAACTAAGGATAAGTGTCTCACACCTTCTACTTTACCAACACAGGGTTACACCCGACTCCCTACGTCACCCTGGTATCAACTCAAGCATGGAGCAGGGAGAAAAAGCACTTCACACATAGAGTCTAACAAATTCTACTACAAGAAGTATAAGAGTCACAAGGGGTGCCTCACATCATCTCATGCTCTACAGGATCGTAGACATCTAAAGCTCGCGACTGTCTATGGTCCCAACTGTCAGCTCTCGGAGCCTGACGTGGACCGCCTAGTGGTGATGGAAAGACCTCGTAAGGTCATCCTCCACTACCAGTCCCTCCTGCTCCTCTGCTAGCACCACCTCTCTGGGCGCTACTCCGATCACGACGCTGCCTTCGTCGTGGTGGTGCACCTACTGCCTGCCTGAGGCTCTCTGCATGCTTGGTCGGGCAGTCCTGTGCCAAGTGACCTCACCCATCACAAGCATAGCACCGACTCTCTTTGGGCTGCACTGGTGCCCTCCAGCACCACTGTGGTGTACAACCACGCCCCTGAGTCCAGTTGTCAGAAAGCCACCTGCGCTGAGGTTCTGCTTGCCGAAACCCACTAGCTACGGCAGATGTCTCGGCTCCAACGTGTCTTCTTCCAACACCAACTCTAGAACGTGACAAAAATCTCTCTATAACCAGCTCCTACTCTAGAACCCCGACATATGTGGAAATTCCCAAGGGTACTATTATAGCACGAATCCCTCTGCAGAGACCCTACTCAAATTTCTGTGCTCGAAAGTTGTCGTCATGGACCCAGTCCGGGTAAAATCATGCACGGTCTGCAAAACTAGCCGCGTACTCGACCACCGTCATCCCTACCTGCTGAAACTGCAGGAACTTCTGAATCTGAAAGGAGCGTAAGCAGGAGTGGAAACACTCCTCACAGAACAACAACTGAAAGTAGCCACCCGAAAGCGTCGACTCGTCTAGAGACTGAGTCACCAGACTCCACCAATGCCAGGCTGCTCCGCAAAAAGGCTGGCGGCCAAATCCACCGTGAGATATGTCGGCATCTGCACAATTCTGAAAAGATGAACCACTGTCTCCAGCCAACCCTCTCCTTCCTGAGGGTATGGCTCACCACTGAACCTCAGCGGTCCCTACTGTTGGAACTCGCGGAGCGCGCTCAACCTGCACTCAAACTCAGCCTGCTCCGCTGAAGCTGTCTGATTTTCAATAGGTGGGGGTGCTACTACCAGCCCACCCAGAAAAAGGGGCTCACACGATGGGTTCTGGACTGTGGCCTCGTAGCTCACAGTGTCATCGTCACGAACCAAAGCTGGTATCCTAGTTGGCTGTCTTCGCGGGAACATCTTGAATATTATCAAGGAGTGTCACGGTCAGATGATCATATATGTATACACCAATATCAACGATGGGGAGATGACTCAAGAAGGAAAGTCAAAGACTCAATCCAATGTGATGCACAAACCAATTTTCCCTATAACAAGTGTATTAGCATGCTAAGTCGAAAAGCGGGTTATCAAGGTCCAGGTGATTGGATACGTTGGCCGCCGCACCATCATTGGACTCCCTAGTCTGAGAGCCACTCTCGAGACACGTTAACATTGTTCCCCTAAATCCCAACCAATTCCTTTTTAGGGACGTTCGCACAATTCCCCAAGGAATGAACCACCTATGATACCACATTGTCATGACCCGAACCTACCCGAGCTCGAGTCGCAACTATCCCAAGACCGCCTCCATAGGCCATGGGCTGGCGACCAGCGCTGAAGGCACAAAAACTCATGGAGGCCATTTCCTAAGTACCTGTACACACACAGACAACACACTCAATGCAAAATTGCAGAGTGAAATAAATAACAAGTAGAGTAAAAGGACAACTTCTATATATATATACCACAATGTGCATTGACAAGAAAAATTACAAAGCAAGTGCTGAAAGTAAACTAAAAAGGAAAAAGGAAAAAACATGCGCCCAACTAGAAAAGTGCCACAACCCGGCAATAGGTAAAACAATAGCAAACAGCTAGGAGGGTCCCACACCTGAAACCCGACAACGACCACCGCACGCGGTCCAAGCTCCCAGCTCCTTTGCTCCTCTGACGTCACGACCAATCTGTCCATCGTCTGCAAGGGCACACCAAGTGTGGGAAAAGCCTAAGCAGGGGTGAGTATAAAAATTCTCAGTAGGATACCCTGAAGGCTCGATGGAGCAACCAAGAAGGTACCGAAGGGTGAGCAGTAGAGAGAACAGAAAAATTAAAGGATTATAACAGAGGGTGTAGTAAAGAGTAACAGTAGAGAGTCCAGCTCAACCCAACAAGAGTAAATAAGGTAGACTCATCCAGATGCAAGGAGCTGGAAACGGTGAGAAGATGAACTTCCCGTCGAGTCTTCGCTACCTATAGCAGGAGAGTAGACTCGTCTAACTACAAAAAGCTAGAAACGGAAAGAATTTGGCATACCCTGCGCATCTTCGCCTTTCTTGGAGGGAGAGTAACCAAGCCCAAGAAGTGGGTACTGAAACAAGGTATATACATATTGATATTCTCTGTCAAGAAGCCCGAACAAGACCTTAAGGGGATCTCCATCCGGTAGTTAAGCCCATGAATGTGAGTAGCCAACAGTCCCAGGAATAAACGCCATCGATGCCCAGCATCCCGCACGTCTCCCCGAACTAAAAGTCAAGGGTCTCAAACCACCGCATCTCGACACTATCCGATTTGGGAGGCACTGACTTGCCCGCACGGTTTTAGGTCGCGTCACAAGGACGCGTCTTGGTGGGGGAAAGTTCCCCTCATACTTGATAGTTATAGGTCAAGTCAAACCACACCTCATCACTATCACGCAGTCGAGAGGTCTCCTCAATGTCAAGGTGGTTCCATCACCGACCCGTACAACCAAGGGTCCTACTTCGGTGATCACGAAGGAAAACTTCAGACTAGCCTAGTAGAAAATACGGAGTCTAGAATATCAACAGGTGTCCCACTGCCCAATCCTGCTAGAGGGTAATTCATAACAAGATATCGGGTGACCCACTGCCCAGCCCTGCTGGAGGGTAAACCCTAATACTTCATCAGGTGACCCACTGCCCAGCCCTGCTAAAGGGTAGAACTTAATACACCATCGGGCGACCCACTTCCTAGCCCTGATAGAGGGTAGACATGGAATAAGTCGGCAGGCGACCCACTACCCAGACTTGCTGGATGGTAGACCTCGAACTAGACAATGGGCGACCCACTGCCTAGCCCTGGTAGAGGGTATACCCTAAGAGGTCGTTGGGTGACCCACTGCCCAGTCTCTGCTGGAGGGTAGACCATAAGAGTGTCGGGTGACCCACTACCCAGTCTCTGCTAGAGGGTAGACCCTAAGTGCGTCGGTTGACCCACTTCCCAGTCTCGGCTGGAGGGTAGACCCTAAGAGCGTCGGGTGACCTGCTCCCCAGTCTCTGCTAGAGGGTACACCCTAGAAGTCAGTTAGCAACCCACTACCCTGCCCTGCTGGAGGGTAAACCTGGAACTGTTCTGGCCATCCCTACTGGATGGTACAACACTGGACAACCGAGCACTGAGTGGGTACCGCACAACCACTCAACTCTAGAACAACTCACCTAATAGAGGTTCGGTTCCTGCTCCATCACTAGGTGTCACTAGCCCCGCTACCAGCCGATCCATCGAGAATGAAAATAGGGGGAGACCACTCAACCCTACTAGTCCACAAATGAGCACAGATCCAGGGAAAAACTCCACCCTGGTGGTCAAACAAACGAGCACAGAGGGACCCTCTACGGTGCGAGAGGTCAATGTCCTCAAGGCAGAACACGACACACACGTGGGGACCACACGAAGTGTGGCCCCATCTCAACCCCAACCAAGCGTGAAAACGTTCTTAGGTACAAACATCCCCAACGTGTACCTCCAAGTATTCTCGTATACTCCCAGAGGATACCACATCTCTAGCCCAAAGACTATCGTGCACACGACACCCAACGTCAACACGAAGGCGTAACGTAACAACTCAAACCTGCCACCTCAATGGCTGAGGCACAGTCAACCACATCTCTTTAAACCGCAACCTCACTCTGCCAGGAGTGCACGCGATCACATGCCAAAGGTCCAATACAAACACGGTAGAAGGACCACCACCACGGCACCTTTCATATTTCCACATTTAATAAGACCACGTATGAGTCTCTACACAACCAAACGGATCGTACCATTGTAATCCTCATCGAAAAACATGCGAGATAGACAACTTACTCGCCTGAAATGGTCAACCGATGAAAAAGGTATTATTCACCGTAACCAAACCTGTGTGGGGCCCACCCCAAGATCCCAAAACTGATCAAACAGATCACACCACTGCGATCCCCTCGGAAAAACACACGTGATTGAATAACCAATCACCCAAAATGGACACCTGGTGAAAAAGTTACTATTCACCGTAGCCGTGTCGGGTGGGACCCACATCACATCCCCGAAAAATGTCAGGCGAACTGCACCATCGCAATGCTCTCGAAAAAGCTCATTAAAAGCTCTAATAACTTGAGTGGAACGAATATTCAAAGAAAAAGATGTATTCTGGCGTACCACACACGAGCGGTGCTATGTGGGACCCGCATCCCAGTCCCGACCTCAACTAATGGATCACACCGTTGCGATCCTCTCGAAAAAGTACACAAGATGGACTATTCACTTGTCCAAAACGGCCGCTCGGTGATAGAGATGGAAAATCACCATCAACGCACAAACGACCCTCGTGGGCCCCGCACCATCGTGCTGAATTAACGCGGGCGGATTGCACCAATGCAACACTCTTGGAAAGACACCCAGAAATGACTGATCGCATGCCCCAAACAGATGTCCGGTGAAAAAGTCGCTAAACGTTGCACGCAGCTCAAAAGACGGCTTGTAAGGCCCACACCTCAACTCTGGCTGCAACGCCTGAAACCACCCTGGAATGCTTCGCCCCGGCGCCAGGGTCCCAACGCTGCTGACGGTGATCAAAAGGGATGTTAGACGCGTCCACGCCATCCAAAACAAGAATTCAGGGAAGCCCGCTAAGCTACTTTACGCACATGTTGTTCCCCCGAGCCCCTTGTCTCGGGAATTAAAAATTCTCGAGACCATCTCAAAAAGTGCGTCTCAAGCCGAGGTTCGCACTGCCATAGACGGATCATAAATCCGATACACGGTTTTCATTTTAGGGTGTCTTAAACATTACTAGACCAAAACGGGGTGGGCAAGGCCAATTCAGTCGGCCCATCCAACCCCTGAACCGGCGGTCCGCGGTTCACCGCGCGGACCGCCCGTCCACGCCCGGCCCGGATTTTCTAGATGGACCCGCAAGTCACGGATCCTTGCCGCGTCTGGGGTCACGACAACCCCAGTTTTGTCGCGACGACCGGCCGAGCGGCCGGTCCTGTGTCGCACGGCGGAGCACCCCCGTGCCCCGCGTTCGCTCGTCGTCGCGCCCACAGCCGCCTCTACCGGAAGAAGCTTGCGCCGCCGCCAGGGAGGGTCGGCCCGCCTGCTGAGGAGAACCCCGCCACCGCCGAAGCCCGTTGTCGCGCCGCTGGCTGGAGCTCGCCGGACCACCGCGCCGCCGCCGCTGGAAACCGCCGGACCACCGTGCCGGCCAGAGAACCCCAAAAACCCGCGAATCTTTGCCGGATCGCTGCGGAGGCCTCGGAGGACGGATTTTGAATCCTAAACAAGAGTCGTAAATATCGGATAACGTAATACGTGATCAGGGGCATCGATCGATGATCGGATAACAGTTTGATGCTATAAACTAAGCTCAATGTTTGCGGTAAATTGAAAATGAAAACGACAAACCCCTACCTCGAAGGGTGTAGCCCGACGCTTCGTGTGTGGACCGTCAAAACCACTGCACCTCACCAGAGGTCGCCTCACCGGAGCTGCCTCGCCGGAGATGGAGGAGAGGGGAGGGTTTGAGGAAGAAGAAGAAGAAGATGATGAAGAAGAAGAAGAATGGGTGAGGGTGTTTACGTACAAATCACTTAAATGCCCGCCCGACATCCCCGAACACAAAAATTTCAGCGGGGTCATGGTTAAGCCTCACCTAGGCTAAAAACCACGCTCCGATTTCAATGGAGGTCTCGGAATTTTAATCCGAGTCCCCATTCAAAAGTTTCCACAACCGCGCCTGAGGTCGCCAAATTAAGAAAACGCCCCTGGGGCCATTTTTCATAGACGGGTCGCGCCCGCAAAACTTACACCCCTCATGGGTAAACAGAACGTTCTGGACTCAACGGTGCTCTTAGTTTTCAATCCAAGACAGCGTTTAAGTGATACTTGAGTTTCAACATTAAACGAATAAATAAATAAATAAATTTATCCGTTTAACATTCCGAA
This sequence comes from Viscum album, assembly GCA_963277665.1. Taxonomy (NCBI): domain Eukaryota; kingdom Viridiplantae; phylum Streptophyta; class Magnoliopsida; order Santalales; family Viscaceae; genus Viscum; species Viscum album. The sequence goes on from OY728130.1 coordinate 1,168,750,208, forward strand.
AGCGAGCGAGGTGTCCAAACATCCCACACCGACATGTTTTATGTCGTTCCTAGGGTAAACACCCCATTCCAGACCCATCCGTACACTCAGATCTCTGATCCAAAACAACATTTAGGAGTTATCCAATTTATTTGGTGTTTCTAGTGTGAACGCACTGAAACTTTAATTCCAGCCACATCGGGGCTCAGAATCGCACGCCGTCTGAAAGCGCTTCTCTGGAATAACATCATGAAATATTCCAAAGTCTTTCACAGAAAAAACTAGGTTCTTACATTTTAATTCTCCAATCAGAATTATTTCATATTCTTATTAAATATTTCTTGAAAATTCATTATAGTTGTTTTGATTTTTGAATCAAATAATTACATCATATATATATATATAGATATATATTTGTACTGCTAAAATTTCATAAAATTGGTCTCATTTAAAAGAGTTGGACCTTCGAGTTTGACAGAGAAGTAATTTTCTATAATAAAAGAACTCAATATTTCATAAAAATCCCTTGGTGCTTGTTTAAATCCATAAAAAGTTTCATTGAGTTTAAAAAACTATTTTGAAAAATGATAATTTTCAAAATGTGGTGGTTGTTTATCATAAACATTCTCTAATAGATATCGATTTATAAAATATTATTTCACATCCAACATGTGTAGTTTAAAATACATAAAATATATATATTATAAAATGATGTTAATGGAATCAAGCCTAGTAATAGGTGTAAAGGCCCCCTCATGTCTATTCATTCTAAACAACTATATCCTTTAGAAACTCTCCTGACCTAAATTCATGTAATTAAACTTTGGTCGTCTTTTTAATTTTTAAAGATCCACCTTGTTCACATTACAAGATTATTTGAGGGCCTATAAACTAGAAATAAAATTTTATTCCCTTTGAACTAGTTTAACACATCTTGTATAGACATTAATCAACTCTCATTGTTTCAGGATTACTCAATAGACATATGTTACAACAGTGATAATAAATTAGTGAACACAACTAAATTTCCATCATTATTTCTAGTCTTAACTCCTACATCTATACATACATTAATAGTCACCAGAAGATGATTCTATGGGGTACTAAGATGTCTTGAAAAGAAAATTTCAATATCAAAATATTCATTCTCTTAAAAAATATTATTATCAAGGTCATACTATATATTAATCTATCCTTTATCATTAGAATAAATAGGTATCTAGTTATCTATGAATGAATAAATTCAACAATTCATGTTCTGTTGTGATCAAAAGGATCAAACTCATCAAATAACACATGAACTGATTCATAAACTACCCATTAAATTCTAATAAACACTCATTAAGCATTATAGTAAGTAGAATACATAATAAGTAACCATTCATCATTTCATTGTTCAATATTTCCAAGGATATCCTTAAAGTAAAATATATACACCTTGAATCAAGAAAAATTAATTTCCTAAAAGATAGTTTAATATTATTAAAAAACTGATATAACAAATTTTAGAGAAATGTTCTGATTAAGACACCATTTATAATATTTTATTTTATATTAAAAGCTTCATCTGAAATATAAGTTTGAAAATAGAACTCATTTAATATTGTTCTATACATTTCATATATAGTTTAATTAATTTTATAATTCAAATTTTTAAGGTGTACTTAGAGAAAAAAATTATGCTCAGTACACTTGTATGAGTAGAAAAGAAATTAAATTAAATTAATTATTTCCAAACACTCCTCCATTATAACTTTCAAATGAAATTATTCCATAATCATTTCCATTTTGATCTAACTAGAAAAAATCATAAAAAACACAAAATATTTAATTTCAAATTTCATAATGTAAACACATGTAAATATAGAAAAATCATCAACCTACAAAAAACAAAGAATCTACCATCCAATCATGGTATTTTATTATGAACAATAAATAAATATGGATGAGTTATAATGTTTTAGATGTGTATTTTTTGTTGATTGATTTTAATAATAACTTGTACTGCGTTACATTTATAATGCACCAAAAAATCCTTTCTCATCACATTTTTGACAAAGTTGATCAAAATTAACCTTATTCAAGGATAACATAGATACTGAAAATATATTAGATTGGCCAAGTCTACTATTATATATCCATAATTCACTAGTTTAATCATTTAATTTTTTTTATTATTTCTTGTAAGGATCTATGGTCCAATGTATAAAATTTTTTTGTTTGTTGTTCTCTAAACATCAATAGTCTAATCGTAAAAATAGAACATTAATTTTTTGGAAAATAATCTATAGAAACATAATCATAGAGTTGAGAAATAATTATCTGATTCCTAATTAACCATTTATCATATATCACTTTACTGATATAAAATATAATTTGGATCTCTTACCATCTCTACATTAGTGACATTTCCTTTAGAAATATCATTTAAGGTTACCATGAGTCTATAAATTTCTTATAGTTCATGAAAATTATAAAAGTATATAATAATATGTTTTGATCAAAAATATTCTATATACCATTTATTTAATTATCCTCATGGGTTTTCTCCTATGAAAATTCCAAACCTGTAACTCTTTTATACAATAATACATTCATGTCATCATGTTTCAATAAGAAAATATAAGGGAAAATGGAGTTTTTTTACGAAAACATCCATAGTTAACATTTAGTATGAACTTGGTAAAAAATATTATTAATTATAAAAATCAATGGATTTCATAAAAATTAAAAATTTTAATAATTTTCTACAAAACATTAATAAAAAAAGTAACTTTAGGCAGGATAATATTATTTTATCCTAGAACAAAATGATTTTCATACAGTTATGGTTTCTCCACATTACTAAAAATATTATATTTTTCATTCATAATTTTATTCCTTCAATAGATTATATTGATCAGTTATCCCTAAAAAATATAATATTGTTTGTTTTAAGGATTATACTTTAGAAACTAAATATGTAAATTTATATTCATACACAATATAGTTTGAAGAATATTTATTTATTGTTTATTTTTATTCAAAAATCTATTTTATGATTATTTAAACACTAAAACATGCTAATATTCATTATTTTTTTTCATTATTTATATATTAATATTCATTCATCTCAATGACCATAAACATCAGTTTTAGTTCATTTTATAAATTATACATTCCTTCTCATCACATGTGGAATTCATTTTTAAAGTGAAAATTTGGGAAACTTCAGTCATATGTTTGTGGAAAAACATTTATTAATTATTTGAATTTGTTATTTTGGGATATTATTTATAAATATTTTGGAATAGTGTTTCTTCAGGGATTAATGGATTTATCATAAGGGATGATGGACATTTGTTCCTTAGATACAAAAATTTATTGAAAATATTTAATAGTCCTTAAGCCCATAAAAAAGTGTGGCCATAAATTTTCTGTCAAATATAAATAAATTTTAAAAGTATAAAGTTAAAATTTTGAGGATCATTTCATGAAACTATAATACGAGAAAATACTTAGGATTTAATGGTGTTCCATGTGGCCCAAGTCGAGGAATAAATAATGGTCTAGATTTTAAGGCCCCTAAATTCATCTCCCCAATTTCATCATAACATATGAATGGACGATCCAATTGGATATAAATGTTGAAATATTTTATAGAACAGTAAGAATATGAAATTTTTATTCTGTGAACCCTTCGTATTTGGTCATCTTCAATGTAAAATTAGAACATCGAGAAAGGGGGATAAATATGGTCCTATTTTTTTTTTGAAAATGTTGAAAATTCCAATTTACGCTGATTTATCTCCAACCTTTTACTGTCATAATTAAATGGGATAGAGTTTATTATTGGGGGTTCAAAATAAAAATACTAATTTTTCAATATAATTATCTCATGGGTAAGGGATTTAGGGGGGTTCATGTTTTTCATTCAATTGCTATTTCATGTTTTCATTTTTTAGTCGCATCATCAATTTCTCTCATTTACATTTTTCATTCACCTTAATTTCTTAATAAAAATTATACCTATTATTCCTAATCTATTTTGTTTCCATTCTATTAACATGTAGATACCATTGAATCTTGGTGTGTGTTTATTAACACTAATAGTATTTAAATTCCACACATAGTGTGGTAGCCTTTATTATTTCATTATTTTCAATTCTTCAATCCTGATTAATTTAGTTTACATCCCTCTTTCATTGATAGAATGACATAAATGGGTTCATTAAACATTTGTTGATTAATATTTAAAAGATTCATGGGGGTGGATTGAATTTTATTTTAGGTTCTTTCATATCAATTCATAGTTTTATAACATCCATTTCAGGAGTTATTTTCTTCTACATCCTACCAAAATTTAACAATGGTATGTACTGAGTGCTAGTATGATCCAATTCCTTAGAGTGGTCATGAATGTCAGAATCTAAGAGCATTAGTGATAGCCATTTAATATATTAAGGATTAAATATGTGAATGAGGTTATGTAATTATCTAGTTTTGTGGATTGATCATGAATTAGTGATCTCAAAATTTATAAGAAAACAAATACAACCAATTCACCCTAAGCATAAAACTAGGATCGACTCATCATAATTAATTGATTTATATGAATTAATTATGTGTATTTATTTAAATTAAATCATTATTTTTTAAATTAAAATCAATACCCAAGTTGGGAACATCATAGAGAAGCCTTTGATCAAATCTAAGTGTCTGAATTTTACTTCTTTGGTACCTAAGGATTTGATCCCTATCTATAGTACAGTAAACACTTCTACCTATAGGTTAAACTTGTGAATAACAAAATTTTAGTTTTTTTGTAGGGGACCGAAGTAATTTACCATATAAACTCTTATATTATCTCTCATTCCTCTATTGTCACCCCATATCTAATTTATTTCCCGCATTCTATTTGACTGTGTAATGAAAATATTAAAACCAAGCTTCTCAATAATCTAATGATGTGTATTTAAAATTACCCTAACTAAAACTCAATATTTAATAAAATTGAAAATAATTATTGGGAAGCCCCTAACTTATGGAATTGATTTTATGAATCCTTGAATTAATACCCCTAATCTGGTGACATGTACAATATTTTGGATGATGAATGTTTAAAGGATAAATTCCTAGACCTCTCAAGGATGATTTAAGAGATCATTCTTGGGAAATTACATGATGTACAAACATATATCCAACCAATAAATGAAAAAATTCTTAAAATCTTGTGTGAAAAATAGAGAAAATGAATTCATAAGTTTCATCATTGATGATAGAACTAAAAACAATGGTAATTGTAATACAACCCATTCCCACTCAGATTATCGCTTCTGCAAATTTGATAGAAGAATATTGTTACACAGAAAACCCTCCTGAACTTTCCGAAGAACCAACCTTAGTATTTCGGATAGATAAAGAGAACCAATTAATTGTAGAAGCGGCTTTAAATCCATGGTAACTTTATATTTTGGATTCAATGGAGGAAAATTTTTCTTCTTGGATGGAATATTATGAATAAGGAACCAAGGATTATTTTTTAGGACCACCATTCACTGAACCAATAAGACAGATAAAAAAATATCCATACCCATTCCCGACATTTAATTTTCCAATTTTATGAAAATATCATGTATTCTAAAAGAAAAAATTATTTATTATATTTTTCGAAGAGTAAACTTATTTTGATTAAAAATCACCATACAATTTAAGAAATACACATCAATAAAAACTCAATATTATTATCCTTCATTTACTACTTACGTATCCCATCTTGGCTGCTAACCAAGATCTTTAGTTATTCATTCATTCTTCTCAAGAAACCAATAATTATATAACTATCCATGATGTCTAAGGAATGATAAAATTTTCAATTCTATCAACCATTTCTGATATATCGTGCATATTCATATTCATTGTAGAGAACTGTATTTTGCATTAAAAAAAATTATAAACAACGAATCAATATATATCTAGTGAAAGTGGATAATAATGGGATCCATAAAATGTTAAATTCAGGTATTGGGTAATTTTGGGTGTTCAAGTTGAGTTAAATACTTTAAACTAAGGGATTTCCAGGAGGCAAACCGACCTCTTCATTTATATATTTATTTATTTTTGTGATTTTTTTGTTTTTTAAGGGAATCCCCTTGTGGTTTCCAATTGTGAAATAATTTTTTCTATGTGTGAGATTTATCATATGAATCATTTTTAGTATTTCTAAATAAGACCCATGGATTCTAAAGTTAAAACCCAACCATCAATCATCCCTGAGGAGTTTACACGTGATATGAATCCAATGTGATTAATATATAATTGATGACTAATAATCTTCAAACCTGGTGGTTTTTTCAATGAATTCATTTAAAATCACATTCCTCCCTTTTTCTACCAAATTCTGAACTATCTCTTCTCTTCTCTTAAAAAATTGATGTCTTTTTCATTCTTTGTTTGGGGGAGTTAAAATCTGTGATTTTATAAAAATAATAGTGTATCACAAATAATTCCAATTCATTATCCTTTCATTATTTAATTTACATGGTGAAGCATGAAAACAGAATGACGAATAATTTTGAATTCCTTGATTATATTTTTTATGCATGTTTAAGTTTAAGATCAAGTTTTTTGGAAATTGTAGTTGTTTGATGAGATTTTTTAGTGTTTAAATTTCAAACCATTTAATAAAAATTACACAATGAACATAATTTTTATTATGGGTGTAATTTTGAGTTCTAGGGTCCCTTTCATTATAGCATGGTGTTTGGGGACACATTTAGTTTAATATGAGTATCCAACAAAAACAATTTGAATAAAAGACTATATAAAGAAATGGTTTATCCAAATGTATGGAATTAGACACTTAGGGATCATTACTCTATAGTTATCTATCCCAGATTTAGGATCGAATATAATTTAGTTCATGGTATGGAAAAGTATTTATGGATTTTGACACTTGGAGATCATTACTATAGTTGAGCTTCATAGGGTTGGTCTTTTCATCCCTATTATGGTGCACAAAAATTAAAAAGAAAGCAAAAAACATAAAAAATGAAAAAAATACATTTGGATGCTCATATTTTGTTTTATTTTGATTCACACCAATCAGTTCAACTTTTTCATCTTGAAAAAGTAAATGATCCCCTTGTATTTTATGATGTGAAACACATCATCATGCTTAATTGAAATTGGATAAAATGTAAGGTTGAATTCGAAAAATTGAATGGGATTTGGATTAGGATATGAATGTGAATGTATCATGTGTGAAATTGTTTTTATAGGTTTCATGATTTTTGGAAAGATTCCTTTTGGTTATTATTGTATGTTAACTTTTTTTCAAAATGGGAATTAAAATTCCAATTTTAATGGTTCTTTTTCATGGGAATAAAAAAACTAATGTTGGAGGGAGGGTGTTATTACCCACTAAAATAGGCTAATATTATTTTTTTTATATTTTAATATTCATTCATTTGAATGTCAATAAACATCAGATTTATTGTATTTTATAAATTTAATTTATTTTCTCATCACATGTGAAATTCATTTTTAAAGTGACATTTTGGGCCAATTAAATCATTTTTTTGTGGAAAACACTTTATTTATTATTTTGATTTGATATATTGTTATATTATTGATTAATTTATTTGGAGATTTCGTTATTTTAGGATAAAACGATAAATCATAAGGGATGATGTACATTTTTTTCCATGGATGCAAAAATTTCATGATAAGGAATAATGGGCCTTAGGTCCATCAAACCAAATTGGTCCCAAAAATTAAAGCCCAATATAGATCAAATTTCAAATATTGAATGATAAAATTATTTGGATCATTTAATTGAACTATGAATAGTGTAAATTATAAGGATTTTAGAGTGATCCAGGTGTCCCAATTTGAGAATTAAAGTATGAGCTAGATTTGAAGGTCCATAAATACATCACAATAATTTCATAATAACATCATAATGGTTGATCCAATTTTCCTAAAATGTAGGAAACTTTTATATGGAACCTATATGGAGATATTTCCATTCTACAACCCCTTTGTATTCAGAAATATTCAATTCCAAATTCAAACATCTATAAGGGGGATGAATAAGATCATATTATTATGGTCAAAGATTAAAATTCAAAATTCCTTTGATTTCTCTCCAACCTTTTAGTATACTAATTAAATGGGAGGGAATTTATTATTGGAGGACCTACGTAAGGCTCTTAATATGACTATATAATGAGTTGGTGGTGAAGTTATTAAGGGGGTGCATGTTTTTCTTTCAATTGTAATTTCACGTTTTCATTTTCTAATCACATCTTAAATTTATCTCATGTAAGATTCTCATTCACTTTCATTTATTAATAAAATTTATTCTCATTCTTCTTAATTTTCTTTGATTTCAATTAACATGTTTATATAATTTAATCAATGTTTGAATATATTCACACCAATAATTTTGAAAATCATCAAACAATGGTGGAGTGTTTTTTATTTTCTTATTTCTACCCAAATCTATAAGATGAATTCCTACTTCAAATAATATAATAGAATCAATAGCGGGATAAAATTTTATGGGTTAATACGATGTTTTCTAAAGGTTGTGTATTGATTTTTTTCATGTGATTTAATATCAATTCATTATTTTAAGACTTATATTTGATGAGTTATTTTCTTCTTGATCTTAAAAAACATTAATGATGATGCATTCTGAGTGCTAGTATGTTCCAATTCATTAGAGTGATCATGAAATTGGCCCTCTAAGTGAATTGGTGATAGCCATATAATTGTTTAGGGATTAGATTTTTTTATTGAGTTTGTTGATTTATCTAGTTTTTTGGATTCATCATGAATTTGTGAACACAGGATTTCTTAGAAAAAAATACATCTAATCCACCACAAGAGACAACCACAGATATACTCTTCATAATTAATTTACTTAGCTCAATGAATTGTTTTTTTGTTTCTCCTTTAAATGAAATTATTAGTTCTTTAATTAAAATCAACACCAATCTTGGCCACTTCATTTCCATTCCTCTGATCAAACCTGAGTATCTTTAGCTTACTTCTTAGGTCCCTATAGATTCAATCCCTACCTGTACTATAACAACCTCTTATACCTGTAGGGTAGATTTGGGTGCAACCAACCATAGTATCACATTATACATATAAAATAAAATATTATCTTTTATAATAATTTTTTTCCTCAATGATTTATATTTATCTTCCAATAATGAATAATATATAATTAATTTATCTTATGAGGAGATTTTAGACTCATAATTTAAAATAGGATAATAAAAGGATTATTCCTCATCTATATGTGATATAAATAACATTTAAACATTTTTTCAATGGACTATTATTGTTACAATTTATAACTACATTAACTAACTAAAACTTCTTACACAATCTATATATAATTCATGGCTTTTTCACTATTCTCTTGACAATCAACTTTCCAAAAAATGATTCTCATAATTTAAATATTTGTTATTTACTTCAGATATGTGAAATTGAGTTTGGTATGACATAAATATTTTTATTCATTGAATATTATTTCCATCAATACATTAATATTTTCCATTTAGTAATTGAATAAATTCTTTTGAATCCTTTCTTATTATTATAAATATTATTAAATATTTAGTACATTTTGTGATACTAATCCCGTGAATTTGATCACATAGACCTATAATTAAAGAATATAAAATCATCCATTTAATTATTTTATATACTATGAATAGAGACTTTAATAGAAATATTTTCCATCACAATAAATTAATGATACTTATATTATTATTTCACCTTAATTTCATGCACCATTGGAATACCAATAAACTCTTTCATGATCATGTTTTATATCCGTATTGAATGTATAATTATAATTTATATTAAAATATATATAAGGGGGAAATGAGATATTCTAATGATTGATCAGATTCAGTTATAGCTGATCCATGATAATAATCGCCACAATATATCCTGGTTAGTATTATATTGATTTATTAATTCATTCATATTTATTACTTCAAAAGGTATTAAATTTTAAATTTCTAATATTATACCTTAATTGTCTCACATTTTTAGTTTTGTCATATAAAATAAAAACTAATGTCAAAATTTAAAATGTGGCAGAACACTGAGTGACATGATTGGAAACATCTGGTAAAATTATACAAATAAGTTAATTCATGGATCTTCTATTTGGATCAAAAGATTATTTTTTAGTGGCATACCAGTCTATATGGATTTTATTTTGAGATTTTATAAGTCTTAAAAATATTTTTGATAAACCTTAAATCCATGATAATTTATGTTTAAAATCATTTTATACTTATTAAATCCATAATATTCAATATTAAAATATATATCTATAATTATAGACATCGTTTCTTTAAGATCGTCCATTGATATGAATCATCGTCTCGATAATTGAATCAAGTTTTGTTAGAGCCAAAGAAATTATTACCTAGAAAAAAAATCTATTTCAAATTATTTTTTTGAAATAATTTAAAATATGTAAGATGGTTGTGGTGAATTAGGTCCTTAAAATACACACATCCAGTGTAAAACATTACTTTTTAAATTAATCTGAACATGTTATTTCTCCCCTAAATTAGACATGTAGAAGAAACTATAAATAAATTTAAATAATAACAAAACATGGTGATGTATTGGGATTTAAGGAATCGTTTTAACCTATTACATTCCACCAAAACATCTACATGAGATTAGTGATTATAACACATTGAGATTTAAGGATATATCTTTTTTTAAATAACATTAATTTTTTCAAAATCTTGTGATACATGAAAAACCATGTCTAAATGAATTATAATGTATTATACAATTATAAAATCAATATAAATTTGGAATATTTAATATTAATAACAATTGTTTTTAAAAATAACATTTATATAGTTTTTAGATAATGAAAATATATTAATAAATATGTAGTCAATTTTTATTAAATCATCATATAATTCAACAGTATTTATTTTCACAAAAAAGTTTTTATTAAAATTTTAAATAAGAAAAAAGGAATAAATTATAAAAATTTTAGAAAATATATTTAATATAATGAATGTTATTTTTCAAATCAATATATCCAAATTATGCTATAGTGAATTTTGAGAATTTATTGAAATAATATTTTAATGAATATTGAAGAATATAAATTCTACTTGAAAATTTTATTTTAGTTTCAATTATTTAAAAAGTAAAATTTTATTTCTAAATGTTTCTAGAAATAAAGTTAGTTCAATTATAATATTAATAATAAAATTAATGTCATTCTGATATATTTTATGTTTTATTTTAGTATGAAAAATTCATACTTCAGAAAACATTTCTCTTTATGGAAAACTACATTACATATTTTTGTGTGGGATTAATTTTAAATAAATTTATTCCTAAACTGTGAATTGGATTTGAAAAAATAGATTTCATATATGGAATCAAAATTTAATTATTTAAATGATTCCAATTTCTTTTTTGGTCCTAATAAATAATAAACATTGTAAACAAATTACACCATTGTTAATGTTTAAAGAAGTTTATCAGGGGATTAAACTAATATATATTGGTTGTTTTTACAATAAAACATGTATAAATAATATTTTATAGACATATTTCATCCTCTTCACATTTATCCTTCAATACTCTATCCATTTGGAATCATTTTGACTGAGTGTGACTTTATTGTGTTTTAATCATTAAAGAAATTCATATTATGTCATCTCCCCCACTTATAAAATGAAACCATTTCTATTCATTACACCACATTGGGTCATATTTCTCAACCATAACATAAAAACTTCACTTATAAACTTCCATATAAAGTAATTATAGGTTCTAGTATTCTTAAAATACCCATCCACAGTTACTTAAGAAATGATATAAATGAGTTCTTTCATTGAAAAGTAATCATCCTACATAACATCTTTCAATTTATTTCTTATTCATGATCAAATATATCTATATTAATAATAGTATAATATTAAATTAATAATACTAAATATGATAAAATATTATTATAATTTTGGAACTGCCAATACCAACCCTATATCTCATCACATGAGAAGTGAATGTATCACTCGTGTGTCTGTGTTGACTACCACCCCCCACATTGTGATAAAATTTCTGTTCCATCACCATATTTCATGGATGATTATTATGATAGATTTTTGTTTTTAAATATTAAATTTATGACAAAATTATTATTAAAAAAATATAATATCATATATTCATTCATACATTCAAATATGTAAGAAAATGATAATGTCACTCATGGGTATATGTGGACTACCACCTCCATGAAGCGATGCGATTCATTTTCATTTACAAATTCAATTGATGTTAATAATGTTATATTAAAGAAATATATATGATTTAAATTCTATAATAATTAATATATTAATGTGAATTATTATTTTACTTTCTTTATTTCCATATATTAAAGAGTAAAATTATTGTTCATGTGTATGTTTGTCCTGTTGTCTCCATGAATGGTGTAATTATTTTTTCAATCACAACCATTTATGAATGAATATATATATATATATATATATATGAAATATATGATTATTACATAATGAATCAAATTATTTTTATAATTTAACCATGAAAAATTATTGTTAATAGAATTACCAAAGCAAAATTATCACAATAAATGAAATAGATGACACACAAGAACAAAAATTTTACTGAGTATTTTTTAATTAATTTGTATTTAAATAATATAAGTGGTTTATATAAGATATTAGATTATTTTAAGTAAATATTTTATATAATTATAATAATGTTTAATTTATTTTATATGATGTCAGAATGCTATAAATCAATTCAAACACGGGGTAAGGGATTTGTTTTATGGTATCATTTTTTGCCATTATTGTTAATGATTATGTTTCTAATGATTGAATTTTATGATATACATCAAATGAAACGCATGAATATTATATACTCTATTTTTTACAAGATATTAATCATTTTATCATTTTTTTTCACTTGATGTACTCAATAGAGTTAAAAATACTTCTATGAAAAATCCACTTTGTTTTTCTCTTCAATAGAAAATATTTTTTTCCCATGTACATTTTTTATGAATATTTTAACCTAAATTTTTTAATATTATAAAATTATTTATTAAATTTATTTTTACCAATGTCATATCTTTTAAAAAAATGGGTTAAATTTAATCATCTATTCATTTTCTGATAAATGTGTTTTTTTGACTTTTTACTCAAATTGTGAATCAAATCTACACTTTTTTATAAGGGCATGACCAAAATTTCTCATCATTACAAAAAAACCAATTTTCTGATGCTTCTATTTAAATTTACCAATATTATTTTTGAATAAAAGTTTTTAATTAATATTTGAGACATTTATATATTTTAAATAATATTGTTTAATATGAGTATGGAATTTTCCACAAGAAATTTTCTAAGTGAACATTTTATGGAATTTTCATATATGAGATCATTCATTGATCTTACTCATGACTTAATTTAGATATGATCTAACGATAATATACTTATTATTTAAATATATGGTCTATGATTTTGATGTTGACATATTTATAATTCCAATTTATTTCACTAGTTATTCCCTAATAAATTTTTGAAATGTTTTTGAATTCAGTTTATTTTCCATAGGCGATGACATGTGGTGAATGATTATTGATATTGTGGCACACATATAAATATATAATTATTTATGATGGGTGATGATGAAATTATAAATCCCACAAATGAATTGGTTAAATATGAGTATCTCATGAGATAATATGGACTGGAAGGAGGAGTGAGTGTATATTAGTAAGGGTCTATATCCACTATGATATTATTTGGAGTGAACCATTAATATGGATATGATGGATATGATGTTATCAAAATCCACTAAGACAGTCTTAGTAATGATCCTTGACTAAGAAAATTGTTTCTATTTTTTTTTGAATTTAAAAAAACCTATGTATTAAACAAATGTTAGGCTCCCATGGATCATGTTCTATGATTAATTTACAGTTCACATATTATGAACTACTAAGGTCTGTGTTATGATTCAAGATTATGAACTATGATATAATGTGTATAGTTTTCTGATGGTAATATGATGATCTCATACCCTTATTATTATTTTATACTCAATTAACTACTAATATATCTCTATTATACATTTATTATCACATGAGTTCACCATTTCTTATATCACTTTTCCCCAGATCATAAAGAAGGGTTTTATATATGATATATCAAAGAAGAGATCTATTTATGATGTTAATAGGATGAGATAATGTAGAAACATTAAAAAGAAGTTTTTAATGTATCCAAGATTCCAATGACAAAAAACCTATATGATTATTGAATGGGTCATAATATTATATATTGAATATTCACCTAATAATATTTAATATTTATCTATAGAATATATGGTTAACTAGAGATGGTATCATAGAAACGTTTAGTTTCCATTAGAAATTAGGATGATAAATAATTTGTGACATCACTTAAGATAATCTAATGGATAAAAGATTGTAAAAAGATATGTTAAAGAATGGAGTGTGGTTTCACTATTAAAAAATACTTGTTTGAATACTCTGTGGGGATGTGGTTTCAGAATAGATGTTTTTAGGGGTAATAATCTTGAAAATAGTCAGGTGAGTATTTAATGAACATAATTATATGGCATGGTGAGTGTGAACATATTGCACAATTGGTTTGACACCACCATGGGATATTCCTGAGTTAACTAAAACTCTATTTCAAAACTAATATGAAGGATTTAAATAAATTATTACAATGAATGGCTTATGTTAACCCTAATATTTCATATATTGAATGGAATGTCTCATTATTTAGATATCATATTCATTAATTATCACAATTAAGTGGGTTCCCACTATGGTTTTTATTTATAACAATATTCAAATTGGTTTTCATTAGTGGATAAAACTAGAAAGGAAACATGGTATGAATGAATGAGATTGAAAATTCAATGATTTACTCCCTGAAAAATCATGTAAAATGGGGATATAATGAAACATTATATTTTTATGATTAAAAATAAAAATTCAATCTATGAATCATGTTGATCATCCAAATGCGAAAAAAAGTATATAAAATTCCGTTTAGTCCTTCATGACCCTACATTAAAAAATTGTTAGTGGGTCTACTGATTCCTCAGTTAGTGAATAATTTCTTGGTACAATTAAAAATATATTATCTATTATTCAGTGTTTTGAATATGAAATTTATTTTAATTCATCATTAAGAAGGAGAATAATATCAATGGTATACTCTCATCATGAATATGAAAAAATATGACACAATTTAATCTATGGATTTGGATGAGTTTAGAATTTTATTTTTCAATAAGTAATTAAATTTATTATTTTTATGAAAATAATGAATTATTTCATTGAGATAAATAACAAGGTTTATTAATCAGTTACACCCTATGAGGAAAATTTTATGAGATAAGTGAGGTGCACTTTTGGAATTATCATACAACCTCTAAGTAAGGTCGATCAATTTTTTAGTGGTTGTAACCCAAACCTATGAATTTAATTATCCATAATATAATTCAATGTCTATCATGATATTGGTTGTTGTGAAATCAAAGTGGAAATAGTCATTGGAGTAAAACATTAATCTTATGTTTTTATATGAAAAGAAAGAAGGAATTCAATAAAAATTCTAAAAACCATAGGGAGATGATGAAGACATTTCCTCTATGCTCTATTTTTAGAAGAATTCATGGTTGATATTTTCTTAATTGAACAAATTATTTTTGTGTGGGTTAAAAGTAAGGTCATTGGGAAATAAAATACCAAATATAAGGGAAAAACATAACTATTTATGAAAATGTGGAGAAATCTACAAATAATGCATCACCCACATTTCATTTATTCAAATTAATAGAGTATGATAACTATTCCAAAAAAACACGCAAATTGGAAGGTCAATGATGATGATTCATGTTAGTAACCTCTTATTCCAATATACAAAATAAAACCTCAAATGACCACTTTTTCTAAAGTGGGATATGATAATGAAGTGGTGACAGGTACATATACCATTCAATCATGAATTTATCATGTATTATTAAATTATGGATATACCCACTCAATTTTTCTAAATAATTTTATACATGCATTATAATACCACCTCAATAATCAGATGTCAAATTAGAAGGGAAAACTCAAAATTTTAAAATGATTTCATCTAAAATATATGATTCTTATTCGATTGAAATTTATATTAATGTTCTTACTAAATAACTAATTGGTCTCCTTATTGTAAAATTTTGTCTTATCTTAGTGTTGGATTTAATTTTTTCACATAAATTCTACATCAATTATGATGAATTGGTTGTCACATTTGGTATTCAAAAACAAACTATTTTCTTTTATAAATTAGAAGAAAATATGAACATTTGATGAAAATTGAATCCATTGTATGGGTCTTAATTCCTGTTCTAAATGGGAGTTTCTCTTAAATGGTTTGATAGAAACTCAAAATAAAATATAATATTATTATACAAGATTCTTATAGTGTTTTTTATGGAAAAAATGATTTGTTTTAATTTGAATTGTGATGTTTATTTTTTAACTGAACTAAGACATAGTTACACACCTATTACAATGAATCCATATAGAATAATTTGGATTGAATAGTAGTAATTTATGAGGTAACAATAGGATAATATTGATAAGGTATTCATTCATCGAATTTCATCACCATAGGGTTCACCTATTATTTTTTATTATAATGAAATTTGGGTCAATGTGGCTTTTCATTGATTATCAAGAATATAAGAATATATAAAGAAACAATTTATATCCTCTACCCCATATTGATTATACGTTCAATAAATTATGTGGATCAAAAAAAATAAAATATACATGTATATATATATATAGATACTATTAGTTTAAAATCAAATGTAAAGACATTCCCAAGATAGACATCGATATGAGGTATGAATACTATGAATTTATAGTGTTACAATTTGGTCTTAAAATTCACCCTTTTATTCAATGATTATATGAATAAAGTATTTAGATATTACCTTAATCATTTTGTGGTTGTCTTTAGAGATGATTTTCTTATACAGTATAGTGGTAAGGAAGAGAAATAAGATCACCATCGGATTGTACTGAGGACCTTAGGTATAAATGTGTATTAAAAACTTTACAAGTGGAGATTTTGACTATATAAAGTTACATTTTTGGTCCATATAGTCAATTATTAAGGTATATTAAGGGATCTGCCAGTGAAATAAATTATGGAACGTAGGCCCAGGAGAACCAATTTGAAAATGATCCAATTTTTATCAATTATTTATATTATTGGTGATTTTTTAAGAATTTATCAAAGCTATCAAATCTACAATCCATGTTAAATCATAAGGGATACTAGTTCCTTTTGATAGATAAATGTGAGGAAAATTGCATGGAACTAAATATAAGGTTAGTGAGAACATGTATTCATACATTACCATATAGTGGAGAATGATTTATGATCTATAGTGATCTATTGAATAATGGAATTATATGCATCCTCATCAAGAATAACATGGTTATAGCTTATCCCTCATGGAGATTGAATGTTGGTGAGTAAAATTATACACCTCATTATTTATAGTTAGCAATATTTTCGGTAGTTTTTGCCTTAATAATATAATGTAACTCATTTTTAGAGAAATATATGATATATATAATCATCATAATTTTTTGTTTATATTCACTTATAAATAGATGAATATTTGTTTGGGAAAAATATTGGAATTGATTAAATATTATGGATTCTTTATAGATTATTTTTCTAGAAAAGAAAACAAAGTGGAAGATTTATTTGAGTCAAGAAGATTATGCTATCTTATCTATGTTTTGGATCACAAAAGATCCAGTATTTCTATATTTTCAAAGGATGGATTTTAAATCTTGGTTAATGGGAAGAAATCATATATTTCTAAAATGAGTGTTCAAAAATATATTCAGGTGAAGATTATATAATAATAGAAAGAATATATAAAATTTAAAATGATATTAAGATATGTTATTGAGTTCAACCTTGATTTTTTTGGAATGATAAGGTCTGATAAAAATGTATATATCCATTCAATATAATACCTAAAGAAGGAGTTGTTGTATGAATCTCATAGCTCAATATTCTGTATTAATTCTCAAATAATTAATATATATAGTTATATGAAAGTGTATTTGTTATGGTAAATCCTAAATATATATTTTATATAGTATATATCTTGGTTCATGGTTTTCCAAAAAGTTATATTTGGGATTTAAAAGTCTTAGGGGGTGTTATAACCATTACATATAATAGAATATTAATAATAAAACAACACCATGGATTTTATCACTAGAATCCCCAAGACTTATATAGTACATAATTATATTTGAGTTCTAGTAATTCACTTTGCCAATTAAAAACACTTCATATATATAATAAAAATTTCTCTCTTGATCGCCATTTTAATTTATACATAAGGGAAATGGTATGGTTGCATGATGTACCATAGTTTAATTTATCTAATTGTGATCTTAGATTTTCCGCTTTGTTCTGCCAAATTCATCAACAATATTTTTGTTTATACTTAAATTTTCATACTATATATCTTCCTTATATGGATGGTCTATTTGAGAGATATATTCAAACTCTAGAGGATATTCCATGGTCTTGTTCCATGCATTTAAAAGGTGGATGGGATCAACTGATTTATCTAGATGAGTTTAGAAACAACAATAGATTTTACTCAAGAATTTAGATAGCTCTTTATGAAGCCCGCTATAGAAATATATATAGATCTCAAATGTGTTGGGATGAATATTGAGAAATAAATCTGTTAGGACATGAGATAACTATGAAAATGGTAGATAAATTTAGGGCTCTCGAGTTTTAGATCAATGCGGATAAGAGTCAGAAGAAAAGTTATATTTACATTCATCAGTGATATTTGAAATTAGTAGTTAAATGGAAGTTATTATTATAAATTTATCAATGGAATAATTTTATTAGATTCTGAAAAAATGGAACATTTGGCCCGATGTATGTTGTTCGATTCGATATTCTTAAACAAAGTATGGATTTATGATTATCCCATGTCACTTCCTCAAAAATTATCTCAAGTTAATTATGTGTTCCATGTATCTTTTATGAATAATTAAATTATTGATCCTTAACATATACTAAAAATTGAAGTTATACCACTGGATAATGAAATTTATTATCAAGAGATATGGGTATAAATCATGTATCAAAGTGATGAAATCCAACAAAACACAACTACTAAGCTAATTAAAGTAGTCGGTAGGAATCTAAAATTCAAGGAGGACTCTTTTAAACCTGATAATTTGATGAAATATAAATATATATTTTTTTGTATTAAAGTGATGGAATTTTGAAGGATAAATTCAATTTATGTTAGGTATATTTTAACAACCTGGTATTATATGAAATATTTCTCTTCGAGTAAATTTAATTTCTTTTGTATCTCGTGATCCACAAAACCACAAGTCCTAATGAACCATAATGTAGTAAACGTCTATAACATAGACTTCATGATGGTATAATGTATAATAATAACCATTTTTTTTTTAAAAAATATATATAAATTTTTTTGATAGTCCAAATATATTGATAAATAAATACTCAATTTATAGTAAAGTAATTACAAACGTAAAAATAATTCTCAAAATGGTCTATGTTTATTTTTGTGCGAAATAGTATAATTAAATCCTTCCATTTGTATAACTTATATTTTATATATATGAACAATAAAGTTTTAATCATTATATGAAAGTTATATAAAAGATAATTTTTATATTTTTTTGGAAATTTTATTTTTTTAATAAATAGTAAAATAATAATATTAATTTGAAACTTTATTTTATTTTCATGAATTTTAAAAGTTTAATTTTATTTTAAAAAACTTTTAAAGTTGATATTAGTTCAACCATATTATGAATAATATAATTATGCTCAATTTAATTTATTTTATATAAGATTTTACTTTAAAAAGTTTTATATTCCAGAAAATATTTTTTCTAGAAAACTTCATTTTGATAAGTTTTGTTGGATTAATTTTAAATTTATTTCACCCACTTATATGAATTGAATTAAATTAAATTATTCTTATTTTTATAATAAAAAATCCAAAAATTTTAATGAGAACACTTTCATTTTTTATAATAATGAATAGTAAAGGTTGTAAATTTTTTCCACCATAGTTAAGGATAAAGAAATTTTATTGGGGATGGGGGTTAAAAAATGAGATAAGATTAATATTAACAATTAAAATTGACTGAATAAAATTTTATACATATATTTTTACCCCACACTATCCCCCCACCGATCATCTATCAATTTGGAAACATCTATCAATTTTGTATAGAGATGCCTATTGCAATGAGGTGGAGGTGGGGGAATCAGCTGATACCTAGATAGATGAACAAGATGCAGCCACATTCCAAAAGTATCAAGATAGTATCAGTAATGCTGAGAAATACCTTGAAATAAGAAAACAAAAGTTCATAAGGTTGTTGGATGAAAATAAAAGATATCCCAATTTCAAATTCAAATCCATAAACATTTAATGATTATTTCTTATGCTTGTATGCTTTCCATGTTTATTATGATGTATTCTTAGGCATAGTTTTTTGTTTCCCATTAGTTTCTGTCTTTTTTTTCTTCCTACCTATATAAAGTATTTGAGCCTTTTGTTCTTGAAGGGATTTCTTTGGGATTTTCCTAAATGCCTCGTTTTTTAGATAATTTTCTAGAAAATTTTACAATCTTTTCATGTATTGATAAATTTGGAAAAAGTGAGCTGGTTAAAGATATTAATGTTGGCTAAGCCTACTCAAACCAAGGATCCCATGAGAAACTGATGTAGTGGAAAATAGAAATGATCACATCGAATGATATTGATTTGAGTGATGTAGATTCCCGGAAACTAAGAAATGGATTTCAAAACCAGATCATAATGGAATGAAAAATTCAATGGGGAATTTTGAAAAAAATCATTGATGGAAACTGATTTTATTCAATTAATGATAAAATTAATATTCCTAGATCCTAGATTATGGGATTTCATTTTTTGGCATCACACTCTTTTAACTGGATGGGGGATTTCCCACTGTTGGTATACATTTGTGGTTCACCCAACTGGAAGCTAGTAATTCCCCATCCATGTAGATTTTTTAAAATGTTTATTATATGGCTCTAACATGATTTTTACATATTGAGCTTTTTGTTTATTTCTGTTTGATGGCTCACCATATATCCCCCTAAATCCCCCACTGGTGTAAGCTCTTTAAACCTAAGGCTTAATTTGAAACTATTTTTACTTTTAATAAAATAGTTTGGGGAATATATTTTGTGACAAATTCGTGTCATATTCTTTAAAAAAATATTATGGTTATGGAACCACCAATATACACCCTCTAACTAATAAAATGGGATGTGAACCTATCACACTTCTGAATGTTTGGACTACCTTTCCCACATAGTTATATAATTTATTTTCCAACAACAACATTTATGGATTATTATTATGATTGTTTTAATATTTATATATCAAATTTATGATGTAATTTTTATTTTAGATGTATAACATCATAATGCACATTTTACCATCAAATCCTTTGGAAAATTAGAACATCGCCCATGCATATATCTAGACAACCACCTCAATAAAGTGAAGTTATTTGAATTTAAATTATACATTTTTTGGATGGTAAAAATAATATATTTATGTATCCATATGATATAATATTATAAAATAATTATTTTTTAATGTTTAATCATTATTCACCTTTCTTTCATTCAATCTATCGAAAAGTGACAACAATGTTCAAGCGTATGTATGTCATAAAATCTCCATGAATTGTGTAATTAATTTTTATATATATACCTTTTTGTATGAATCTTTATTTATATATATATAATTAATATATATGAAAATTATATCATTATTAATAATATAGAGATTATTGAACCATGGTCAATGTGTAAGGACCAGAACTAGTGAACAAAAATTATCATGAAAAATTAAATAGTTCAAACCTGGAGATGATGATTATAATAACAAATAATTAATATATGGTTTTTGAAATGATATAATAATTATTTAAATGATTTTTTATATAATTATAATAATTTTAAATCTATTATGCTGAATGATAGAAAACTTTTGAAGCTAGTCAAACTAGAAATAAGGGATGTATGTTTCAATACCATTATTTATTGATATTATTTCTCATTATGTTTGAAATGAATAAATTTGATGATATATCTTTGATGGAAATAATCAATTTTACTGTCCTATTTTTATTTATCATTATTGCATGTTTTCCATTATTTTTCCCCACTTTAAGTACTCATGATGCTAAATTAATGTATTTATGGAAAATAAAAATTAATTTTCTCTTCGGTAGAAAATACGTATGCCAATGTTTTGTAAAAAATATTTTAAATTTTTTTTATAATTATCCAATGATATTTTAATTTAATTTTTTACATTTTTTTAATTTTTAAAATTATATTAAATAGTATCTTCTTTTAATTTTGTGATTGAGTTACTTTTTAATTTTTATTGAAATTTTTAATGGAATATTTGGTTTTACATATACAGCATCAACATAATTTCTCACTTTCATTAATATTCAATGACTTGAAGTTCACATTAAAGGATTCAAAATGTAATATAAAATAATATTATTTTCTTAATTTTTTTTTCAAATATTCAATTAAAAATAATTGAATTTAAAACACAAAGGGTATTTTCCACATGAACTATTCTAGGCCATTTTTAGTAAAATTTTCAATTATGATACCATTCTTTAATTTTACTTATGACTCACTAAAAATATGATTCATGTACAACATCCTTATTATTTACTAAGATGGTTTGTGACTATGATGATTAGATGTTTATTTAACTCATCTATTTTTCCTAGTTTATTCTATGATGGATTGTTAATGTTTCTATGAATCATGTTTCTCTTCATGTTAAATTATATATGAAGAATGATTTTTAATATTGTGGCATACATATGAATGGATTATTCATATGTGAATTGTGGATCTAGAATTATATATCACTCTAATGCATTGGGTAAAAATGGATATCACATGAGAAAATTAGAAATGTCTTTGGAAGTGAATATAGTTTAGTAAGATACTCGTTCATATATTATAGTATTGTGGGTGAAACCTATCAAAGGATATGATGGAATGGGGAGTGAACTCATCTACTATGATTGTCTTGGAAAAGATACTTAATTATGACAAAAAAATCTATAATTATATGTATTCCAAAAAAATTATGTCTTATTCTAATGTTATGCACTCATGGAAAAAGTTCTTTGATTACTTAATGGTTCATGTCTTATAAAAATCCAATACTTTTTTCCATGATTCAAGATTATGATACATGATATCTTGAATGTGGTTTTAAAATTTTAAACCCATGTTTCCCCACCCATATTCTTAAGTGTTGCTTGATATCTCCCTTTTTAACCCTTACGAAGAATCTATGATCAGCATATCATATATTTCTTTTCTCTTGGTCATGAAGAAAGGTGTTGAGTATGATATGTCTAAGAAGGGTGATAGATATGGTGGACATAGTCTATAAAGATGCAGATATTTTATGAACATGTTGTTTATGTATACAATATTCCAAAGACACTAGAATAATATAAATCTGAAATGGATCATAATTTTATGTAATGAATATTATTATAATAATATTTAATATTATATATGGAATGTATATGTCCATATAGTGACTTTTAGTAACTAGTTACATTAATCAGGGTACATTTACTATTGAATACAAGAAACTAATACTTGTAAAGGAAATACTTTTATATCTCCATCATACAACATCAATACCAATATTCGATACACTTAAAGATAGACTGATTATAATGAAAGAACAAATAAATTTTCTACATATATTTTTTAATTATTATTAATGATTTGGATACCAAATATGACTGATGAATTATTCTATAGAATTTTTTTTCATCTCTAATGTGGATCCCTCAAGGATAAACTTTCAATAGGAGTATAATGTGTTTTTATAATACATCAACAAATAAAAAATATATATCTAAAAAGGTAATTCCTATGGAATGAAAAATATTAAATCATATAAAAGAATAAAATTAAAAAAATAGTATAATTGAATGTGATTCTATTATAGGTGTATATTATTGAATATGAATACCACAAACAAGAGAATTTTACAAAAGTAACACTAAAAAACTTCTCTTCTTAGATCATGAATTACTATTCGGTGTTTTTATCAATTCCATATAAACAAATGTTATAGTATTAGGTTTTAAAAATATGTAATACTTGAATCCCTGAAATCAGAATAAATAAACATTCTGAAACAAATATAAAAAAATAGATATGAAAAAGTCTCCATATAAATCAGTACATCAAAAATTTAAATAAATTTTAAATTTTAAACTTCAAGAATATATTAAAATCAAATAACTTATCTTATAAATAAAATTGAATCAATATTTCTTTATATATCATTTTAAATATTATTTGAAAATGTTTTTTGGGAGATTCACCCAAGTTTAATAGTAGAAGAAATGTCAAAAAAAAATTTAAATCTAAATGAAAACACTATCATTGGTGGGATTATTCTACATGAGATAGATTCCAAATGCCTATTTTCTATGAAATAGATTATTCTAAATATAAAATTTATAAATGTGCTATAAAATACTGACATCCAGATATCTAAATGAGTTATATCACCAAGGTGGTGCTACTTGCAATGGGTTTACTAAAAATATTGGGTTCAAGACTGAGAAAAACAATATAAAAGTGATGTTACAAACATGGGGCTCAAAACATTAGTGGGGTTGAATTACACTTCTTGAATAGTGATTCCAAATATCTTTTTAACGCTTTTATGAAATAAGAAAAAAAATTTATAACCCAATATTATGTTTTACATTATAAAAATTAATAAAAAATTCTATGAACAAAATAATTTAACAATTTTAGAATATAAACCATAAATCAACACAGAGAAAAAATTTCTTTAAATAAATTAATAATTTTATAATAAAAAAGCAATTAATTTTTATGGATATCCATTATTATATCCAATATAACCATAGTCGATAACTACTTCATGGATAATATCATTTAAAATTTAATATATCATTTTTATTGAGCATCTATTTGATGTTGGTAATTCATTCTCATCCTCGTGATAAATCCCAAAAAAATCATAAGGGAATTATGTGTTCGTTTTTTCAAATAAGAGATATCTATCAATGATTGTGGATTTCAAAACACCATAGATTTAAATAAATATCATTAAAAAATATATATCATATTCATTAAATAACTATATTTATAGAATATGTAATAAATTTAGTGATTTTTAATATAGATCCACTACTACCAAGATACTTACATGATTATATAGTGACATTACAAAATTCATAAAATCCATATAAATATCTTTTCAGTTTGATATTGAAATATGTAATTGATAAAACAACACTATGAGGCATTAATCATATTCCTTAACTTTTAAAAGATTAAATATATACAATGGGACTCATTAACACTCTTCTAAACCCAAACCCCCTTAATTTGATATAATATCATGATATCACTCAATATCTTCTTGATGAACTTCCCATAATGAATGGTGAAATATTTTTAAATATTTAATTGTTATCTTAACGTAAAATATTTTATATCCTCAAATATAATGTTATAAATTCAATGAAATATTTTATCTATTGATGTTCTCTTTACCATTTTATGCTCCACATATCATGATATATTCATTATAAAATAATAGTTACTATTTTTCCCGATCTGTTGTGGGAAAAATAAATTATAATAATTGTTTTTGTATTTTTGTATTTTTTCATTTATGGAAAAGAATTTGTTGGTAAAGTTCCAATGTTTTCTTAGAAGAGGTGTTTAATAAGGTGATGATGTTTCCTAGTGATTCTCTTATTTTTTATACAAAAATAAAGGGAGAATCAATGTTTGATGATGTGTGTGGACCATGAGGTCAGGTACATTGATCCAAAGATCATGTTCAAATACATAGAATTATATTTTTATAACTTATAGGGGTACTGATGGATGGTGGAACATGCATTCAAGTACACAAACATGTAATTCCACATATGGATACTTGAATGGTGGTTTTTTTTCAAAAAAAGGTAATTAGCGGGCATCCATGATGGGTTACACTGACTGAAATTTTTTACCACACATCATGAATATAGTATTTGGTATGCTTATTTAAATAAATAGTAGTTAATAAATTAGTCTTAATGTAATGTAATGAAATATAATTTTAAGATTAGTTATTTTTTGTGGGGATTTCCTTTAAAATGGATGCCTGATATCTTCATTAAGGGGTGACAAAATGTGAATTATAGAATATCTTCATTGGATAATTTCAGCTAATTCAATAATATTTTCATGAAACTCATGTTGTGATGAGAGTTTATGGGGTAGAGTATGCGTAGGTTAGTTGAAAAAGTGAAAACCATGAATGGAAATCATAGTGGAGGCTACTTATAAAAAATAGTCCATGAAGGGATGTCTGTTGAGAATTTTTCTCCTGTATGGAAGAATTAAGTGTCTAGTGTTTCTCTATTAAAAGTATGTAGTGAATAGTTTTTTATGAATTAATGTACATGGAAGAGCAGATCAATATGAATAACAACTCATGAATGAGTTTTCTAGGAATTTTAAGTACATGGTAAAATTTATTTCATCTCTCATATGAAAAATCAGCTTCCTTCCAAACACATCATAGTGCGACCCAAATCTATGTTGATACCTATTATTAGAAGAGTATTTTTAAGGATTTGTTAACTCAGCTGAACTAAAAGAGTATTGAGTATTAAATGTTTGAATGGTTATAAACAAGGAGGGAAAATGAGTCTACTCCAAAAATATTAACAATATAGTGTTTTTTAGATTCACATATATCAATAAATATTCATTTTTTACTCCTTAGAAATACCCAGTTTACAAGATCCATGTAAAAATTGATGTGACTGTTTCATTATTTCCAAATCATAATTTGTTTTTATGAGTGAAATAGAGAAGTGTGAAATGATCAAAGATTAAACTACATCAAAAGGGTATATTGTCTTAAATAGTCATACAATTATTCATCACCTCTTATTGTAATTTATTTGTTGGTGTAAAATTGTTTTATATGGTTTACAGTATTATGTTAGTGGTTTTCGCATATATAATTAAATGAAAATTTTATATTATAATGGAAATAATATCATTCAATTAAATAATTATCAGTTATAAAATATCCAAATAGAGCACTACTTTTTATCTTTTGGTATGAATGTTTGTACAAGTATGATGCATGTCATTCCAATCAATATCTACATTGATGCTATATTAGATCTAGATCATAAAGAAATATATTCTAATTCTATAGGAATTTATCTTATTCTGGGATCCTTATAACAAAAAATATACATGAAATAGATTTCATGTAGGTACTCATACTCAATGTGGGAAAATATGATACATACATATGAAGGAGATTCAAAATAGTGAGAAGAAAAACATTAGGTTCTATGGTACATGTATTATAAGTTTGTCATTCACTTTAATGGTTATATTAATTCTTTCTTCAATCAAGTAAATTTTATTATAGGGGACATTCATGGTCTCCGAGAAACCCTCTATGATGTGAATAGACAAAAAGTCCGAGATCCAGGTGGGGACCTGCTCCCAAAAAAATATATATAAAAAGAGTAAACAGTACAAGACATCTCAGAAAAGGGGGGCCTGAGATAGCCTTGTGTACACAATGCCAATCCTATCATTGTGGACAAGATTGTTGCAGTATTCAGGTATTACAAATGACCAACTTGAGCTAGCCTCCATAATTCCCTTTTTTGAGAGAGATTCCACCACCGGATTTGCCTCTCGATACACATGAGACACATCCAAATAAATAGACTCAGCAAGGTACATAGAATTTAGCCAGGCAGCAAGCATCTTCCATGGCACATTCCTTGACCATTCCTTCAGAATTTGTGTTGCAACAGAAGAGTCTAATTCATTCCAAATCATCCTCCAACCATAACGATCCGCATATCTAATCACCTTTATCATTGCCCATAATTCAGCCTCGATTGCATTGCCATTGCCTTTATAGTGAAAGAAGAATCCTTTGAAAAATCCTCAATACGTCCTGAACACACCACCACATCCAGTAGGTCGAAGCGCACTGGCGGCTTCCCCATCCACATTCACCTTTATCCAACCAATTATTGGCAGAATCCACCTGATATATTTCACCATTTTGGGCCTCCTCTCCCAACCACTTACACCTAGAGATATCAATAGAAGAAAATCAGAAATTTCATTATTCATTGAACTAGATTGATTCACCGAAGTAGAATTAATGCATCAGTGCATCATCATAATACCCTCCTTGAAGGAGGGCCTTCCATTGTTGAAAAAAATATTGTTGCGAGCCTTCCAGATGTACGATATAAGAGAAACGGTAGAAGCAATGAGCAGAGATTTGACCTTCTCACAGTGATCGGCTTGCAGGGCCGAGGAAAGCAGTGCATTGACCGAATTAGAGGCTAATTGACATTGGAAAATTCCATTCAAATATCTCAATAATCAAGAATCAAAATGGAAGTGAATGAAAACATGAGTAACAGTTTCATCCGCAGCCAAGAAAAGGAAGCATACCGGTGCAACACTCATTCCAGTTCGCTGTAGTGCAGATTGGGTTTGCAGCTGCTGCTTCCATATACGCCATATTAGAAGTGCATTAGAAGGCAAGATGTAAGGCCTCCTCACTCCCTCCACCGAAGCAGGTACTCCAGGAGCATTGACAAATTGAATATTATAGGGGTCACAGCTAGAGAAGCATCCACTAGGTGCCGGTTTCCATATGGGGATGTCATAGTCGACATATTCATATTTAGAAATCTCTGTTAGAAGATGAATAGGTATAATAACATGAGCCTCTAAATTCCCTTAAAGGTCAGAAATAGAAATACTCCTTAAAGACAAAGGAATGTTAGTAGAGTGATTAATTGGGGAGGACAACCACTGAGTGCTCCAGCAATTCAGTTGAGAATTTGTACAAACCAGCCATTTGGCATGTGTCATAATGTATGAGCATGCATTTTTGACTGACGACCAAACAAAGGATTTCAAATACACAATCGATTTCTTCTATAGACTGACAACAAATCTACTAGACAGAAATTCCAGAGAAAAGTCAGTACCAGATAAAAGTCACTAGGTGACGTTTTGAATCAATACATCATTGAATATCCTGAAATCTTTAACCCCCATTCCTCCCATTGCCACAGTCATTATACAGTCTTTCTATTCCAGGATTATTAGCTTCCTATGTTGTATCGAACTAGTCCAAATGAAATTTCTGATCATACCACTATGTTCCCTATGTAGAGGAGCTAGCCATTTATAGAGTGAAAACGAGTAAACAAACATTGAAGTGATAAAAGAATTCACAAGACATATCCCACCAACTTGAGACATGGTCTTCCCTTTCCAACTGGCTAACTGATTTATGGTTTTAAGTGGAATACCCTCCAGGTAGATTCTTTTCACTCTTCGCCAAAACAAAGGTAGCCCAAGGTAATTTAAGGGAAGTTCACCTCTCTTAACACCAAGCCGGCTAGCTATTCTATTTTGTTTCACTATTCTAATTACTTCCCCAAAGACAACAAATGATTTCATCCAGCACATGACTAGGCCTGCCACTTCTTCAAAATGATTGAAAATAGCCTTTATATAAGAGATGGTTTTCTTGTTATCTTTGGAGAAGAGCAGAATATCCTCAGCATAAAATAAGTGAGAAGGAGTAATATAATTCCTCTCATATACCATCCTCTGATAGATCCCAGAATTGAAAAGATCAGGAAGTCATGTGCTTAGGTAGTCTCCAGCCAAAGATAACATCATCCCAGATAAAGGATCACCTTTCCCAATACCCCGAGAGCATTGAAAAAATCCCATGGGTGATCTATTGACTAGAATAGATAATATAGCACATTCCAGAATACAGCGCACCATACCAATATATTTATCTGACAAGCCATGCATGCTCAAGACTTTGAAGATGAAATCTCATCTGATGGTGTCAAATTCTTTTGATATGTCAACCTTTAGGGCCATATTCCCATCCTTTACATTGGTTCTCATATTGTTGACACACTCTGAAGCAGTGAATAGACAATTCTGTATGCTCCTGCTAGGAACAAACCCAAACTGATTAAAAGAAATAAGAGACCTTGCAATCTCACCTAGCCAAATTACCATGATTTTACAAATTACTTTTGGAATAGTGTTTCCAATAGAAACATGCCTAAAATCCTTCATATCCAAAGAATTATATTTATTGAGAATCAGGGAAATGAAGTTTGAGTTCATCCCAAATGGCATGTAAGAGTGATAAAAGAATTCCCTTACTACATTAGTCACGTCCTTATGTAGGATGTCCCAATAAAACCTAAATAACTTGTTGGAAAATCCATCTGTCCCAGCAACACTATCCATGTTTAATGAGAAAAGAGCATCATGAATTTCCTTAACGGTGGGGAAGTTTGTAAGTCTTTTGTTCTGTGAATCATCCAAGCTAGTCTCAATGCATCTGATAATTTTATCTGAGTTTTCCACCACAGAATCAGAGTAAAGCTTTTCAAAATAGCATGTCACGGAGTTGAGAATGTCATTCTCAGAGGTAAACATGATGTCATCAATTTTTAAAGCCTTGAGACTCCATATTACTTTTCTCTCCCTGTGCATGAAATGGAAGAACCTTGAATTCCTATACCCTTCCTTCAGCCATCTCACATTGAACTGATTTCAAGCCAGGTTTTCTTTAAGAGACAAGAGATTATCAATCCTTGAGGCTCCCTATATCTCCTCTTGAGATGGAAGGTCCTGAAGGATATTACTTTGATGGCACTCAGACAAAAGTGAGTCAGCCTCTTTAATGTCATGATCAAGGCTAGAGAATGACTTTTCACTCCACTCCCCTATTCTGGATTTTACAATTTTCACATTACTTGTGAGGATATGCAAAGCACTGCCTTGAACAACCTCTTTCCAGGTTTTTTTAACATCTCTCTACACCCTTGCACAACTAGCCATGCATTGTTAAATTTAAAGGGCTGTGGAGCTAATGTCAGACTACTAAAACTTATATCAATTAATATGGGATGATGATAAAAGTATAATATAGAAAGGATCATTCCAGAAACTTCCATTTCCTCACCTTTCTCATCCATCTTCAACTGGAACCTGTTAGGTTTACTCGTTTTCCTTCTATTAAGGGTGCATCTACTCTAGGTAAAATCAGAACCTGAGATAGGCACTTCAGTCATTCTGCACTGATCAATAAATGTGGAAAATTCTCTAGTTGATGATCTATAGAAGTAGCTTCTAATTTTTTCTTCTGGTCTCAGAACTATTTTTAAATCACAAAGTACCATCCATCTAATGTCATTGTGCTCAGATCTTTCCAAGAGATTCCTCCACAAGCTTCTTCTTCTTAAATACTGATTAAAAGCATAAAAAAGGTAACACACAATGGATTTGATTGAAATCAATAGGTCAGGGAGACAGACTGCTGATCACTTTGGAAGGACTCAACCATCACAGTATTGTGCTTTAGAACCCATACGAACCCCAGTTCATTACCCAGTTGATTGGATGAAATGAAAGAGTACCCCAAAGCAGACCAATTAAAGGCCATCCACTTAGATAATTTCATTCTGGGTTCAACAATGCCAAGTAACATTGGTTTATTGGTCAAAATGAAGTGCTTTAGGGCTTTTTCCGTGGGAGAGTTCACAATACCCTGAAAATTCCAAAATAGAACTTTCATTTATGAGAGGCCCGCTGCCTAGTACATGGGCCAACATAGCTTGTTTCTATGAATTTCTCTGATTCTGCAAGGTTATCCCCTTCTGTATCAGTTGAATATTCTCTAGCAGATTCATGAACATCATCATCAGTGGATAAAGAAATGAACCTATTCTCCTAATTAATAGGTAATGTCATGGTGGCAGGAAGAATCCTCCATGAAACATTCGAAGCATGTACTTGTGAGAAATCCTCAACCATCTCATCATCCTCTTGAGATGACTTATAAATGTGTAGTACAGTATTTTTAGGGTTTTCTTAAGCCTCCTCAATGATGTGAATATTTTCAAAAAAATATATGATGATTTCCACCCCTGTTAATCATAATTTCCTTTTATTTTTGGATAATGACCCAACGGAGATGACAATGGATCTCTATTAGTATACTCTTATTGCATATGAAATGTGAAATTATAATATTGAGTTTTTGTTAGACTAGTTTTAATATTGTAGAATTAGAGGAAATAAATATTCTCACCACGTGGATATATATGTAGAAGAAGGTGTCATTGAAGTAATGTAAAACCTTTCATAAAGTCAATATATGGGGGAATAATTTTTAATTAGAAACATTGACTTGAATGGCATCTATTTATAATATTATGAATGCTTGTAGCTAAGTTTCCCATGAAATATAAATACAATGATGGTAATGATGAGGTCACTAAAATGAAATATTCATTTAATTGGAAGAGTGTGAGATTTATGAATCTCAAGAAATTACTAGTGATGATCCTCATTTCATTGGAAAATAATAGTTGAGAGGAAACCTATGAATAAGAGATTGAGGATTATAATTACCATAATGATTATAGAAGAGTGGCTACTAGGATAATTTCCTTAAAAATGGAAGAAACTAATGATGATAATATTGAAGTTGAAGGAATAATTGATCTCCAAATTGAATTAGAGGAAATATTAATGAGATAGATTTTTTAGAAATAAACAATTTAGATATACAATAGACGTATTCATGATGAAAAATTATATATAAATATAAATACTATAAGTATGAGAATAAGGTAGTAATTAAAAAAATATAATCATAAATGTATAAAACTAGTTGAATGATTTTGAGTACATTCTCAATATTAAAAAATATACTAGTTTAATCATATGTTTAGCTAGTATTGTTGAATAATGAGGAAAATTAATCATAGATACCAAGGTGGAAGTTATTTTTCAATGATGAAAATATAATAGTAGGGTAAACTCTTTACATATAGTACTAAATATAGAAAAAGATAATACTGCTGTAAGAAAAAGTAAATGTGGAGTGTGAAGGTCTGAAAAAAATAGGAAAATGATTGTAATTATAAGAATAATACATATTAAAATGAAATATATTCTATTGGAAATGACTCAAAATAAAAAATTTTAGTGGTTGATGATAGGCCCTAAGAAACAACTAATAATTTGAAATTTTATTTAGGTATAACTCATAACTAATATATACAGAGAACCCAATAGATAATTTGTTTATTTTTCAAAATAAAAAAATACAACCTGAAATATTATAAATTATTGTTTTTGCATATATATAAATATTTATAAATTATTTTTAAATTGATAAAAGGTATTTTGGTGAATAAAATAAGAAAAAACTTCCAATAGAATTTCCAAATTTCTATGATGATTTAGATTATGATTAATTTTATTAAGAGGTTTTGGAAACATGTATTTCTTTTATACATCAACAATGACAATGAATATGCATATAAGAATATATTGTCATCATTAATAATACAATAATGAATCATCTAGTGAACAGAAAATAAAAAAACTATTTTCATTTTTTCAAGATAATTTTATTTAATTTTACTACGAATAATATCATTCATGTTAATCAATACCGTATGTGAAGATAATTGCATGGATAAAAAAGAAAATAATTTAAAAAGTACATGTTAATGTTATTTCCATGAAAGAAACATATTGTTCGAGTATTTGGGTCCTTTTTAGAATATATACTTCCCCTTTATATGGAAATAAGGATCTTATTAAATTCATGAAGTACAAAAGGAATGATTCATTTGGTTTAGAAACTAGTAAGGCCTAAAGATAATAGGTCAATTAAAATCACTTTTTTTTGGAAAAGATTTGAGACTCATGGATGTATTTTCTGTACAATGTACCAATGAAAATATTATAAAGTTTAATAAATTTTTTGGAACAAGGTATGTGGTAAACATCACCATGAAATTATATATTTTCAATTGAAAAATAGTGGATTAGTTATCCATGGAATAAAATTGAAAGATCTATTTTTTAGTGGATAAAAATATATATGATTAATATCTATGAGAAAATAAAATAGGTTTTGAAAAAAAATTATACATATGAGATAACTATTATTTGTATATTTGTTGAAAATTAATTGAGATATAGATTTACCCAAACTATCATGACATCATACACACCTATGGTCCTTATTACTTTAGAGTATCATAAAACTAGGATGAAGATTTACATAAACAACACTCATGGATTCCAAATTGTTTTCACACTATACCCATATTTTTATATTCAATATTTATTCTTCAATAAATTTCATAAAATTATTATGTATGAAACATTTACAGTCTTAGATTATTTATTATCATTTTTCAGAACCATAGAAAAAATAAACATACTAAGGTTGAACTAAAATACTCAATAAGGGTAAATATATACATTAACAATTTAATGTCATCTATGAACCTAATATTGGAACTATTTCATGTTTACATAGTCAATATTCATTATTATAAAAAAGGATTATTAAAAACCTTCATTACATAGAATATAATGCCTGAAATGTGCCATTAATCATTTTCAAATGAAACAATCAAAGGAATTAACAATATTTATCCATGTGATGTCAATAATGATCAAATAAATCATTTATATCCCATTGAAAGAATTGATAAAATGTTTTGGTATCTTGAAAAAATATCTTCATATATCCATTAGAATTGAAATAACCATATGGCCAACTTCCATACCCCATATAATGAAAGTCTATTAAGTACACACCTGTGATTGGTTTAAAACAAAACAACTCATACATGGTTCATAATAGACCCACCCATCATTGGATTATTATGGAATCCCCTATAATAATAATAACTTACAAAGGACCATAACACAAAAAATTATAAATATTGTTCCATTCATCATAAAATTATTAGGAAAAACCATTTTATGTTATATAACAAGATTAAAACAAAGAAATAAAATTGGATCCCTAAAAACCGTTTTCAATGAATTGAATTTTATATATATATATATATATATGGATAATTACAAAATTCCCCTATTTTTTCATATGCGACATCAAGTATTTATGTAATTGATTAATGGAAGCATAGTTAAAAAGAGCATTGAAATAATTATTTTGGAAAATATAGTTTTCATTTTGAAAATCACTTTTAAAAAATAAAATTTATAAAATATTTTAAAAATAATATTATTTGATAATAACCTTAGAATACTAAAGAGGAGTTTTAAAAACAAATAATATTAATTTTATAAATAAAATCCATTCATGTTGTTTATGCTTAAAATAAAAATTCTTTATAAATAAATTTGAAAATAGAAAAGAAAACTGACCAATATAGAAAATGATAATGAATTTAGTTATATTCTTTTTAAATGATAATTTATAAAATCATTATAAAATCTTTTATTTGCAAAAATAAAAATTCTAGACAAAATTTTAGAAAACATGGATGTGGAAGAGAAGTATTACTGATCTAAAGTAATATATAAGACTAGTATTACTCTCAAAAAACTTTCTTAAT
Organism: Viscum album; assembly: GCA_963277665.1. NCBI lineage: Eukaryota > Viridiplantae > Streptophyta > Magnoliopsida > Santalales > Viscaceae > Viscum > Viscum album. The sequence goes on from OY728130.1 coordinate 1,168,785,930, forward strand.
GTTTATTAAATAAATAAAAGATAAAATAGAAATTAAATATGTGAAATGAATTTATAAAAAGAAGATAAAAAAATATATGTCGTTCATGAAAATTATTTCATACAATATATTCCAAAATAACCTTTAATATATCTAATATCAGAATATAAGATGATTGTTATATAAAGCCTCAACCACTTTTGTAATGTTTCAAATAAAAATGATTTGATTGAAATTATATCATATAGATTTTTAAATACCATTAATTTAATGGGTTTATATTCAAAAATCAATTCATGAAGTAGTTTGAAAATCACATAAGGAAATCATGGTGCATGGCATGAATCATGTATCTAGAAAATGATATTGGGACAAAGAAAATAGTTAAACCCTTTATAACATTTGAATGAATTTCAAATGAAAGGGATAAAATCATATAGACATGTAATATAATTATAAAAGATTTATTCTAGATATAATATTCCTATAAGAATTATTTAGTCAATTCAAAAATAAGTATGTGTATATTAATGGAAATGTCTTAGAAGAAGAAAATATGTGATGAATAGTTAATATAAAGATCATGTCATTTAATTGTGAATTAATAAATGTAGTGATTATTTGAAACAACTATAAATCCATACAATATAAGTGTAAATATAAAATAAATAAATAAAATTTAATTTCTTACAAAATCATTTCGTAATATAGTAAATGAATAAATAATAACCCAAAATATTATAATTTGAGTTAAGAAACACTTACTGGTTGATAGAATTTATGTAAAATACCCATGGATTAAATTTTTTAAAGTGAAACAAAAAAATAATGAATACTATAGGTTTCATGATAAAAAAAATTAAAATTGGAAGTATATACACCTCATAAATGAAGTTATGTTGATAACATTAACATATTCCTCAATGAATAGAAATTTAATTGAAATCCCATAGCTCAGGTCAAAAATTTCTAGATATGTCATTTAACACAAGTATAATTAATTCATATAAATGATTTTATTTCTAAAAAATATTTTATAGGTTTCTTCCCCTATAATTGAAAATTTTATTCCATTTTTATTTGTGACATCTTCGTTACTTATCATTTAAGTAACCTTTATGTACATTGAGAATGTTCAGTCTATAGTTTCAAAAAGCTTCGGTGTGTTGATTGTTGTCAAAGGGGCCATTGTTACATATTATAAATAATAATAATCATTAAATGATTATAATTTTTTATATAAATTGTACAGTTAAAACCCATCAGGTGGATGGTTAGGAAAAATGATCTATGTTACAATCATGGAGATGCTAGGCTATACGTATACATGAATAACATCTTTTTTTCATTGATCATTAAACAAGTAATTATTATTTTGTAATTAAATATTGATAATAATATCATAAATACCATATTATTTATTTTTATAAAATTATATGTATCATCCATTTTATATGGTTATGAAAAAAAATTCACATCACTTCATGGAGGTGGTAGTCAACACCTACGAACATATTACATTATCATTTTTCGGATTATGGGATGTTAAAAAAATGGATTATTTATTATAAATAAAAAATATAAATATATCATGAATGAAACAAAAAACACACACACATTCACACACACACACACACACACACACATATATATACATTAAATATTTCATTATAACAATCCATTAGAGGCGGTGATGGAAAATGAATTACATGAGACGACATTGTGGTAGTCCACCATACACAAGAATAATTAATTTCATTGACATTTGATGGTGGCTGGAGATGGATATAGGTTATTAAACTGAAATAACAACATCAAGATATACGAATGTTACTGATATGATTATATTTGAATTATTGTATTTTATTTAAAATAGATGGAAGAAGAAATAATACGAAAATCCTCTGTTAATAACTATACATCTTATTCAAACAACATACATTTCTTTACACATTATTCATTATAAGGATGGTATTTTACCTAAAATCAGACATCTAGAATGTATTTAGGGATGTTTGGAAGGTATTTCGGAAGATATTGGTAAAAACAAATTTCTTTTTAAGTGTTAAGAAAAGAATATAGGAGGTTTTTTGGATCGAATATGTAGATGTATATGTATATTAGATGGAAAAATACAAGAGGGGGTGAATTTTAGGTTTAAAACAAAGTGTTTAAACAATTAAGAAATTAGTTTAAGTGATATTAAACTAATAAAATTTGCAACAAAAACAAACAACAACAATTATAATTGATATAAAGGTATGATACAATGTAATACTATAAGAAAAGTAAAGCAATTGTATTCAAGATGAATACAATAATCAGAGTAATACTAAAGTGTGAGATTCTATCATAAAGCGTATAGAATCTAATAATATAAAATGTAATAGTATAAGTGTAATAGGAACAATTACATATGTATATGAAATAGAAAAGGGAAAAAACAATTTCTTTTCTAATACAATTGGAAGTAGAAATGTAAAAAGTATTACAATTCTTTTAACCCAAAGAGAAGGGTTATCCTTTTCCCTAGGATAAAAGGTCTATCTTACCACCCCCTTGGTAAGCCCTCAATATGATGATCGGTACGTCTGTCTGTCTATCCCCGGCAGCCCTCGATATGATGATCGGTTCCTCTGTCTGCCTATCTCGGGAAGCCCTTGATTTTGTAGGTAATCCGGACCTCTGTCTTTCAATCACTTGAAAGCCCTCGATACGATGATCGTTCACCAAAAGTACAGACAATGAACTTATAGAAATACAAAAACAAAGAACGAGCCGTTCACGTTTTGTAGTTTCAAGGATTTCACACGGAGCTTGAGAGAAGTCACAGTATCTCTCTCTAGAACATGATAGCACAAAATGATCAGTCTCATACACACATACATGTCTTATTGTCTTCAAATGACCTCCTATATATAGACCTCAGGTTCCAACAGTCACATTGCCTCCAACGGTCATATTTCTCCGAAAAACTTGGAGGGACTTGGAAACCTGTCATTATAATGGTCATATTTGAAACAGAAAACACGACATCATTTTTATTAGTTTGTAACTAACTCCACAACATTGTTTTGGTTAAAACAAAAGATATACGAAGATGATAAACAAAAGTACGACTAATATGAAACATGTGTTTTTGACTAAGTACCAAAACAAGTAAGTAATGAAAGTATGAGTATTATATGTATTACTCTGTAATGTTTTGAAACGATACCAAGTGAGTAGACTTATAAGACTTAGTACGATTAACAGAGACAATATAATTTCCAGAGTCAGAACGAAAATTATAGTCAGTACGATTCACATTGTCAGTACAATCAACATGGTCAGTATGATCAGCATGTTCAGTACGATCTGCATGGTCAGTACGATCGGCATGGTCAGTACAATCAGCATGGTTAGTAGGATTAGCATGGTCAGTACGATTAGCATGGTCAGTACAATCAGCATGGTCAGTACGATCATCTTTCTAAAAGACATTTGTGATTTCCAAAACAATATATTGAAGTAAAATGAGAACTTTTGACTCAACAATCTCCTCATTTTTGGAAAGCACAACACACAAAGTAAAAACAAAAAGAAATACTTATCTCCCCCTGAGTTATTGGAAACTCTTCTGAATACGAAATTGAATAAAAATAATTCCCCATTAGGTATGTATTTTCATAATTATTGTATTTACATGTTTTCATTGGTTTTGGAGTATATGATTAAAACATTCTCCCTTTGTAAAAGATTATCCCCTTTATAAAAAATTCTCCCCCTTTATAAAACATTCTCCCACTTTGTAAAACATTCTCCCCTTTTGTGATTTAAAAAAATAATGGCGTAATCTTGAGTTGCCTGAAAGGGTTAGAGAAAAGAAATGCAGGTCAAATAAAATGGTAACATAAATGTCATTACAAAAACTACATCTTATAGGTAAAAAAATACAACAGTCACTTGTTTTCTCTTTCATTTTATCTTTTTATCAATTTATGAAGAATAACATTCATCTTTTTTATTTCTTTCTTTTCTTCAGATATTGAATCACCATGTGATCTGAGAAGCTCTTGTTGATTTGAAAAAATCTGATCCTAATTCTTGATGGTCTCCTCCTAGACTCTGATTACTTCTTCAAGAATATCAATTTTGTCTTGAAAATTATTGTTATCTTTGGATAGCACAGAATTTAGTTTCTTCAACATAACTATTTCATCATTGAAAGTTGAAACCTTTGAAAACTCAGACTAAAAGACATTTATTCTTTCTTGTAACTCTTTCAATGAAGGGATATCGTCTTCATTAGTTACCTGATTTAGTCTTTCAACAGTTTCTTTGTCAAGTTTATTGAAAGCAATTGCATGATCATTTGACAACCTTATTATATCTTCAATTGCTATCTCATGGTCATTCATTGAGCTCTCTATTTTTTAGGACCACTTGGTCATTCTATTGCAAGACTTCTTATGAGCTGCAGAACTTTCAGATAGAACATTCAAATTGGATTCAACTGAAAAAACTCTCTTTCTCAATTCTCATACAGAGACGAACTTCTTTTTCTAATTGTTAGTAATGAAATAAATTTTTCCCTCAAGCCTGGGAAAGTAAGGTATGGTCTTCTCAATTCTCCTTAACACATGAACAATGTAATCAATCTTCTTTAGAGAAATTGTCTGTTCTGAATCAGTATCCTCATCGTACGAATCCAGATCATTTGATAGTCTTGAGTCTACGACTGGTTATTTTCCTTTTTCGTTTTCTTTATCCTTTCTTTCTTCTTCCACTTTATCACTGATGACAATAAATTTTTCTGTATGAGAAGATTGAGGACCTTTCTTTGCTTGATAAGCAATTTTAGCCAGAGTTTCAAAAGATTCAACCGGTGCTTGATCGTAATGAGGAACTTGTTTAATACCTTCACTCTACTTTTGGAAAGATTCTTCGCTACTCTTCTTCGATCTTTGACGGAATTCTAAAAGAAAATATCCTTCCTCTTCTTCAACTTATTGTCTCTCATCCAACAGCTGTTTCCCTTTTTCTTTCTTTGGAAGACTCTGTAAGATAGGTTCTTGATGTAATTCTTCAGTTAGTTGAGAACTAGCATCCTCAACCATTTTCATAACTTTAGAGATATCAAAGTCTTGAGCCTTTCTTTTCAAAAGAGTCTTCTTTTTTTCAGCTTGAAGGGTTTCCTCTACCCTTATTCGTTTTTCAAAGGCTTCAGCTGGGACAAGACCGAACTTTGGTTCACCTTGTTTTCTCCTTTATCTATCTTTTCTCCACTTGGCCACAATCTCTTTACTATACTTTGGATTCTTCTTAGGCTTTGAACTATTTTGCGGATCTGACTTTTGAGGAGCACCAACAGAAGGATTTTCTTTGACAGTCAAAGGTGTCGATTGATTCTGAGCCAAATCAGCTTCAAAATAATTTACAAAAACGTTGAATTCTGATCAAAACAAACATTCAACTTTTTCAAAGTACTCTTACTAATCCAGGATGGCTTCAGATCTACCAAATTTACTTTTAAAGGAATATTACAAAACTTCATACTCTCGAGAATGAACTTTGTATGAATGGCTGGATACATAATCAAATTGGACTTAATTGCTCCTGACTTAACATTCTTGATAGTTTCAAAAATGTATCCCATGAGATTTACTTTTCTCATATTTACAAGAAAGTCAAGCATAAAAATATCAGAAACTTTCAGAGTTTCTATATCCTCTTTCTTTGGGATAATAAAACCTTGCATCCAAAGAGCCACAAATCTATTATCTGGAGAAAGATGAGCCACTTTCCTCTTCTCTTCATTTATAAGAAACAAAGACTTCTCATCACTATCTTTGTTAAACGTACCAACTTCCTCTGGTAGTTTATGAGATGGACAGAGAGAATCACCTTCTATTGGGACATTTAGAAAATGGAATGCTTGTTTCACAGACATTGATAACTTTCTATCGTACACAGCAAAATTGATAGTCATGTTCTTATCAAAATATACGGTTTTGTATAACTGACTGACTTCATCAATAAGAACCAGATCTTGAGAAATAGTGTTTTCAACACATAAATGCTCCCAGCATTGAAACAAAATGATTCTTATGATTGTATAATCGTATGAATCAAAAAAGTCTCGAGAAAATCACCTTTCTCTGAAAAGTCTTTCTCTGAAAAATTCTTTGAAGACATTTCGGTGGGAGTATTAGAAGAGGACTGCGACATATAAGTGAAGCCGCTTGAAAGATCATACGGAGTCTTAAATATATAGAGCAGAGCTTCGCTACAAATCCTGAGAGATTGTTGTGGGTTTGGGGAGGGGGGTCTATTTATAGGCCGAAAAATAATGATCGTTGGTCTTCTACGGTTGATATTAGAATAAAAGAAATCAACAGATAGGATTAAAATGGAAAATAAAATTTTAAAAAAATGAACACTATATACCTGCCAGTGATTGTAAGGTAATTGTTGGTTTAGATAGTATTAATAGTGAAAGAAAAACACAAGCGTACGAAGAAAAATAATACCATCAATCGGCATGCCAATGGAAAAAAAGTCATTACCATGAACTGACAAACCGATGGAAAACGAACTTGTTACCATAAACGAACATGACAAAAAAGAAATTCATTACCATGATCGGATGTGCTGATGGAAAAGAAATTCATTACCATAATCAGACGTGCCGATGGAAAATAAATTCATTACCATGAACAGTCATGCCGATGGAAAATAAATTCATTACCATGAATAGTCGTGCCAATGGAAAAGAAATTCATTACCATGATCAGTCGTGCCGAAGGAAAAGAAATTCATTACCATGATCGGTCGTGCCGATGGAAAAAAAATTCATTACCATGATTGGTCGTGCCGATGGAAAATAATTTCATTACCATGATTGGACGTGCTGATGGACAAGAAATTCGTTACCATGAACGGTCATGTCGATGGAAAAGAAATTCATTACCATGAACGGACGTGCTGATGGAAAAGAAATTTGTTACGGTAATTAGTCAATAGGATAAACAGATAGATAAATAATACAATAAATCAGTCAATACGATAAACAGATAGTTAAATAATACCATAAAACTGTCAATACGATAAATAGAAAGACAAAAAACACATACCAGGAGAATAAATAATTAAAGATCATAAGATAAAAAGAAACACAGTAAGTAATGTTCTCCCCCTTTCTAAGAGAAGTTATTTAATGTAAGGAGAAATGTAAAACATGAAGTAGATATGAATGATTTTTTTAATGTAATCATTCCTAGCTTCTGTTCTATAAAATCAAATCTATCGAAAGGTAATGGTTTTTTAAAAATGTCATCAAGTTGTTCTTGAATTCCGATGAATTGTAAAATAATATCTCCTTTTGTGTGTGATCTCTAAGAAAGTGATGCCTAATATCTATGTGTTTTGCAAGAGAGTGATGTGATGGGTTCTCACTAAGACCTATGGTACTAGTGTTATCATATAGAATTTGGGTTTTGGAAAAACTCAATTCATAGTCACTGAGTGTTTGTTGCATCCACAACACCTGAGCACAACAACTTCCAGCTGCTACATATTCAGCTTCAGCAGTGGAAAGTGCTACCGAGGGTTGTTTATTGTAGGACCAAGAAACCCGAGAATCTCATAAGAAATGACATGTTCCAGATGTACTTTTTATATCCATTATACAACCACAAAATTCAGCATCTAGAAAACTTTTTAAAACAAAATCATTTCGAAAAGAGTAAAAGAGTCCTAAATCCATTGTTCCTTTTAAATATCGAAATATTTTCTTTATGGATTTTAAATGAGACTCTTTTGGATTAGATTGGTATATTCTACATAAGCATATAGAAAACATTAAGTTTGGTCGACTAGCTATCAAGTATAGCAAACGTCCTATCATACCTCTAAAGATTGTTTCATTTACTGGTTTCCCAGTTTCATCAAGATCAAGTGTATTTGAGGTACCAATTGGAGTGATAATACTTTTAGTATTGTCATATCCATACTTTCTGGGCAAGTCTTCAATATACTTATGTTGAGATATATATGTTCCTTCTGGTTTTTGAAAAATTTGAAAACCTAAAAAGAATGTAAGCTCACCCATCATACTCATTTCAAACTCAAATTTCATTAAATTAGTAAAAGAATCAGTTAAAGATTGTTGATTTGATCCAAATATGATGTCATCAACATAACTTTGAACAATCAAAACATTTTTATTTTCCATTTTTGTAAAGAGGGTTGGATCTGCTGTACCTTTTGCATAATTGTTTTGTAAAAGAAGTCCAGTAAGTCTATCATACCATGCTCTAGGGGCTTGTTTAAGACCATATAGAGCTTTGGTTAGTTTAAAAACATGATTAGGATGTTTTGGGTCTAGAAAACCATAGGGTTGTTCGACAAACACTTCTTCTTGAATAAAATCATTTAGAAAAGAACATTCACATCCATTTGAAAAAGTTTGAAGTTAAAGTAAGCTGAAAAGGCTAATAGAATACGAATAGATTCAAGTCTAGCTACCAGAGCATATGTTTCTTCATAGTCTATTCCCTCTTGTTGATTATATCTCTTAGCAACAAGTCTTTATTTATTTTATACAATGATTCCATTTTGATAACATTTGTTTTTGAAAACCCATTTTACTCCAATTACAGTTGTTTCTTTAGGTCTTTCAACTAAAGTCCAGACTTGATTCCTTTCAAAATCATTTAGATCATCTTGCATTACTTTAATCCAATATTCATCACCTAAGGCCTCACATGGACTTTTAGGTTCGAATTGTGAAAGAAATAAAAGATGTTCTATTTCATTTCTTAAGGAATTTCTAGTCCTTACAGTTTGATTTACATCACCAATGATATTTTCACTGGGATGATTCCTAAGAAACAATTGATTTGGGTTTTGTAAAACCTATTCATCAACATATGGAAGAAAATATTTTGGGGTAAAAGTTTCAGAAGTATCTTCTTGAACATTTTCCTTATCAGAAGGATCTTCTAACAAAGGTTGATAATCAGTTTTTGAAAACACATCTGAGGATGAAGGATGGGATGGTTTAAAAACAAAAGGATCAGTTTCATAAAATTTTACATGTACTATTTCCTCAACAATACAAGTGTTTTTATTGAAAACTCTATAAGCATTATAAGTTGTTAAGTAGTCTAGAAATATTGCTTCATCAGATTTTGGTGTGAATTTGTGTAGATTATCTTTTATATTCAGAATGAATACTTTGCACCCGAAAACATTGAAGTATGAAACATTAGGTTTTCGGCCAGTCTATAATTCATAAGGTGTTTTATTAATAAAAGGTCTTCTTAAAACATGATTTATAGTATAGAAAGTAGTACTAACAGATTCAGCCCAAAAGTTCTTAGAAATTGAGTATCCACTCAACATGTTTCTAGTTATTTCTTGAAGAATACGATTTCTTCTTTCAGGAACAACATTTTTCTAAGGAGTTCTTGGAGCTGAGAAATTTTGAGTAATACCTTTCTTACTACAAAAAGTTTCAAATTCAGAATTTTAAAATTCACCACCATGATCACTATGAATATTTATCAATGGTAGGGTTTTTCTCATTTTTAACTTGGGATCTAAATGTTTTGAAATAGGAAAAGGATTCAGATTTCATTATTAGAAAATATACCCATGTGAATCTAGTGAAGTCATCAACTGAAACAAATATATAGTATTTTCCTCCAATGCTTCCAATTTGTGAAGGACCAAAAAGATCCATATGCACTAACAGTAATGCATTAGAAGTTGAAACTTCATTAATTGACTTAAAGATAGTTTTATGTGGCTTTCCAAATTTACAAGGATCACAGACTTTTGAAGAATCATATCTAAGATCTGATAGTCCCTTTACAAGTCTTTTCATCGAGAGTTTACAAAGGTTTCATAGGTTGTAGTGTCCTAGTCTTCTATTCCATAGCCATGATTGGTCTTCTATTGCACTTAAGCAGGGTAAATTTTGGCTCCTAAGGTCTTCTAAGTTAATTTTGTATACATTCTCTTGCCTATGGGCAGATAGAATGAACATATCCTTAGAATGTGAACTAAACATTTATCATTTCTAAAATTCACAGGGTAACCTTCATCACATAATTGACTTATGCTGATGAGATTATGCATAAGACCTTTAACAAACAAAACATTTGAGATAAGAACCTTTCCAAGAAAAACTATATTACATAACCCAACAATCTTTCCTTGAGAATTATCTCCAAAGGTAGCCTTTCTACCTTTTGTTTTGATAATATTTTCAAAGAAATCTTTGTTTCCGGTCTTCTGTCGAGAACAACCACTATCCATGTACCAAATATTCTTGTTGGTAGACTTCTCATTTTCTTAAAAATGAAACAATTAGTTATTCAGAATCCAAACTTGTTTGCATCCAGAATGGTTAGATAACAGAATTTTAAGTATCCACATTTGTTTTGAAAAATGAGATTTATGAAATCCTAAAGACTGAGTTCTATTAAGAGAACACTCTCTTTTCCAGTGTCCACCACATTGACACTTAGAACTAAAAGGGTTATTTTGTGGAAGAAAATAGTTATTACTAAAAACCGGTTTGGAATGAGTATAACCAAGTCCAAAATGATTTCTCAAAGGCTGTATTTGGGCATACATTTTTTCAAAATTCTCTTTGCCACAATTAATGTTTGACAAAAAAAATTCAATGAAAATATTTCTGGTATTAGTTTTAAAACTATATTTTTATCCTCCAAAACATTTGATTTTAAACTAGAGTTAGGCTCTAAAACATTTTTCTTAGAAATTACATTTTTTTGATCCATAGAAAGTTTATACTTCTCAGATTTGACTTTCTCAAGGGTTTTTAAAATACTTTCAAAATCTGAAGTTTTCATATCAATATGATTATAAAGATCGAATACTTCTTTAGTTAAAATTGAAATTCTTGAATTTGATTTATCATGTTTTTTCTTGAGTTTAGAATATTCATTCTCAAGTAATTTAGAAAACCTAGATACTTCTTTAAAAGAAGGTAATGTATTATCTTCTGATGAAGAAGAATCATCATTTGAAGATTCATAATATTTATTACCAGTATAATTTTCATTTAAGTAAACATTTGTAATTGCTTCAGAATTGTGTACCATAGACATGATACAATGATCTTCAATTGGTAGTCTGGATATAAGTCCAATATTCCTTTGTCCTGAGGATTCATTTTCTGAAAATTATCTGATGAATCACTACCACTTGCACTCCAGGTATCATTTTCCTTCAAGACTTTCTTTGTCTTTGTCTTGTGATACATTTTCTTATTTCTTTCAGAATGTTTATCCTTTCTGTATTTTCTTTTGAGTAAAGGATAATTAGGCCTTATATGTCCCACTTTCTTACATTCATAACAATTTACCTCTAAATCTTTCTTATCCTTCCTATATTTCTTTTTGAATCTGTATTGGAAGTCTTTATTTCCCACAATCTTGTTCATCCTTCGAGCAAGATTGGCTAACTCATTATCTGAGTGATCACTATCACTTAATTCTGATAAAAAAACGTTCTTGGCTTTGGATCTTGTTATACAATCAGGTGTTTTAGCTTTAGATGTAAAGACTACACTTCCATTCCCATTTTCCTTCTTGTTGAAATCAACATCTCGCTTCATTCTTGTCTCATCCTATAAAAGAGTTCCAAAGAGTTTATTAAGAGTAATATGGGAAACTTTTGTATTTTCATCAATAGATGTCCTTTTGGACTCCCATTCGTTCGGTATTATATCTATAATCGTATCTATAAGAGATTCATCATCAAGACCTTTTTCTCCCATAGATTGTAAACTATTGACAATTTTCATAAATCTTTGTTGCAATTTACATACCGGCTCACCATAAGGAAAAACAAATCCATGATACTCTGCTTGAAGCATTGATCTTCTTTTTTCTTTAACTTTGGATGTACCAAAATGTGTGACTTGCAATTTTTTCCAAATACAGTTGGTTGTTTCACAAGAAGATATCTGGCTCTATATATTCCTGGTCAAATAACATAATAAAGTATTGCGTAACTTGTAATTCAGTTGATATTATTGCTTCTCTTGGTTCGAGAAAGTACTGACTTCTTTATCAGGAATTTTTTAACCTCCAATAAGCATAATAAAATTGTCTACAACAGTATTGATCATGAATGTCTTCATTCAATCTCTCTAGTACTCATAATCATTCCCATCAAAGATAGGTGGTCTCGAAGGATTTAGGTTGTCAATTGGCCCAATATTCATTCCTTCCATCTAATGAAACAAAATCTTTTCCACTCCGCACGTTAGTGTAGTAAATAATTGAAATAGAAATTTGGAAGGAAAAGAGATAGTAGTACAAATCAGTGGAAACCTTCTCTGATACCAATTGTTGGATCAAATATGTAGATGTATATGTATATTAGATGGAGCAATACAAGAGGGGGTGAATTGTAGGTTTAAAAACTTTGTGTTTAAACACTTAAGAAATTAATTTAAATGATCTTAAACTAATACAATTCACTACAAAAACAAACATCCACAATTGTATTGAATATAAAGGTATGATACAATGTAATACTATAAGAAAAGTAAAGCAATTGTATTTAATATGAATATAATAATCAGAGTAATACAAAAGTGTGAGGTTCTATCATAAAGCGTATAGAATCTAACAATATAAATTGTAATAGTATAAGTGTAATTGGAACAATTTCAAATGTATATGAAATAGAAAAGGAAACAAAAAAATTTACTTTCTAATACAATTGCCAGTGGAAATGTACAAATTATTACAATTCTTTTAACCCAAATAGAAGGGTTATCCTTTTCCCTAGGATAAAAGTTCTGTCTTACCACCACCTTGCTAAGCCCTCAATACGATGATCGGTACGTCTATCTGCCTATCCCCGGCAGCCCTCGATACGATGATCGGTTCGTCTGTATTCCTATCCCTGGTAGCCCTCGATTTTGTAGGTAATCGGGACCTCTGTATTTCAATCACTTGAAATCCCTCGATATGATGATCGGTCTCGCAAAGTACAAACAAAGAACTTATATAAATTCAAAAACTAAGAACGAGTCATTCACATTCTATAGTTTTAAGGATTTCACACGGAGCAGGAGAGAAGCCACAGTATCTCTCTCTAGAACTTGATAGCACAAAATGATCAGTCTCATACACGCATACATGTCTTGTTGTCTTTAAATGACCTCCTATTTATAGTCTTCAGGTTCCAACGGTCACATTTACTCCAACGGTCATATTTCTCCGAAAAAATCAGAGGGACTTTGACACCTGTCATTATAACGGTCATATTGTAATAGAAAACACGACATCGTTTTGATTAGTTTGTAACTAACTACAGGCAATCATTTTGGTTAAAACAAAAGATATATGAAGATGATAAAAAATAGTAGGATTAATATGAAACATGTGTTTTTTACTAAGTACCAAAACAAGTAAGTAATGAATGTATGAGTATTATATGTAGTACTGTGTAATGTTTTGAAATGATACAAAGTGAGTAGACATATAAGACTTAGTACGATTAACAGAGACAATACAATTTCCAAAGTCGGTATGAAAATTATAGTCAGTACAATTAGCATGGTCAGTATGATCAGCATGTTCAGTACAATCGGTATGGTCAGTACGATTTGCATGGTCAATATGATCAACATGGTTTGTACGACCAACATGGTTTTTACGATCAGCATAGTCAGTACGATCATCATGGTCAGTATGATCAGCATGGTCAGTACGATCAGCATGGTCAGTACGATCAGCATTGTAAAAGACATTTGTGATTTCCAAAACAAGATATTGACGTCAAAGGAGAACTTTTGACTCAACAAGGTTCTCATTTATAAATGAGGGAAAAGATATTTTTTAATTTCATAAAATATTAAATTAATATGTATTAATTTTAATATTCAAGTGAGTTAAAATTGATAATACTTTAATACCAAATGAGTCAGATACTAATTATTTTATAAAATAAAATTAATACATGTTTAGAAAAGTTTTACACCCTTATCATTTGTTATCCACTTTTAACGGTTTTTGATAATTACAATGACAATAATGGTTTCACACACAGAGGTGAATAAATTAGAAATAAAAGGTAAATTGGACCATAAATGGCCTATGGAAGATATTTTATAACTTATAAAAAATATTTTTTAAAAAATACGTTTTTTTTATGAATTTTAACACATTGATTAAATTATAATTTATTATAAAATGTCATTAATTACAATTTTTGAACTATTCACTTAAATGGACACTAAATCACCATAAAAATTATTTAATTTTAATATAATAACTTCATACATACCTAATATGTTATCATCATCTATATAAAATTTTAAAATAAATAATTCGTTTAAATTATATTACTTTTAATTTTTTAAAATAAATTATTTTACTTTTTTAATATATCAGTAAATAAACTATCAATGTTGTGTAAGAATTTAAGGTAATTATTTCCTCACTAAAAATTGGAATCAAATTACCATATTGATTAAAAATAATTTTTATTAAAAATTATTAATTAAAAAATCACCTCTTTTTATCCCGTTGTTAAAAATATAAAGATAATAAAATAAAGTAAATGCCAATTTTGACTTTTATTTAAACAAAATACTATATAGGTCAATATCCTGGAAAAATATAAAAAACATCATATGTTGAAAATTTTGATTATTATTGATGAGATATAGTCATACATCAAAATTAATTTACGTGTTAGGATAAATTTTTAGTCCTTATCATTTTATAATTATCAATAATTAACTGATTTACCCTTAAAGAGATAATAAGGATTTAATAAGGTTAATAGTCATAATAAAAAATAAATAACGTTGTTTATTTATAAATTGTTACCTATAAATTTTTAATATTGAATAATTTTTTGAATATTAAAAATACACATGTGGATAATTTAAATTAATATTAAATCATATAAAATAGATAAAAACAGGTTTTAAAAAAATTCCTTCAAAAGCATAAAAATATTTTTAATCCAAATTCTTGTTTTAAATTAATTCAAAGGCATATAATTAGAATAAATTTCTTCAATATGAATGAATTAAATTTGAAATCTAACAAAAAATAGAATAAAAATTTGTAAATACTTGTAAATGAAAATACAGTTTTCAATAAAACATTAGTATTATTCCCAAGTCATTGAAAAATCAATATTTTTAGAATATTCCCAAAATTTTACACAAAGATATTTTTATATGATTATTTAAAAAGTGATAATTAATTAATCAAATAAAATTTCAAAAATTCACATAACTTAAATATATTATTTTCTAATAAGAACTAATGAAAATCAATTTTCGAAGAAAACATATCTTTGAACAATAAAATCACTTTATTTAAAATTGAGTTTTTCCTTCTTAAGATTTAATGAATACAATTTTATTAAATAAAACATTTAAATATATTTTATAATGTATTTATCCCTATTTATACTTTAAAATTTAATATCCTAGTTATATCATACATATTTTAATAATAATATATCACTGTCTGTTTAGTCTTGATGTAGCTTTTTTATGCTATCAAACATATAATTATTTGAAATATTTGGATTTTAAATTACCCACATTTAATAAATTTCTTTCTCAAAATTTTAATTATTGCTCGGTATCCAGGGGTGTGAATTATCAAAATACATTTTTGGAAATCTAAAATCTAGTTTTTTTAATATATATTTATGATGAATATACGGAATGGTAAAAATTGTAATCGAGAATACTACATGTTATGATTCCAAATAAGAGAATATTAATTGGATTTAAATACATGGACATTGAAGAGAAGTGTAATGTCCCAATAATGATAGTAGAATGGAAAATTTTCATTGGTCATAATAATTTGAATGATAATGATAAATTTAAGGAAAAATAAACATAAACCGAAGATGAATGAAAATTATCATTAAGTTTTCAGAAAAAAAAGATAAAATGATCCTTTAATTCTTTTTCAATATAAATAGTAACCTTAGTGAATATCTTTCACCTCAGTAAAGGTAAATCATGTAATTAATGTTAAAAATAATATGATAAATACTGAACCATAACCATTGAACACTAATTAATTTTATTGGATTAGTATATCTTCTCCATATTCATCCAAACATCAAATAGATGACATTTTTCTACTATTTGGACATGATTTTGACATTTATAATATTTTATTTTATGAAAATTATAAAAATTAATTCTTTTTTTTATTTTGTTTATATTTTTAAAAAGTGGGTCAAAATAAGGTATGTTCTATAATAAATTATAATATTAAATCTAATTAATTTTTATTTATCATCATAATTTATTCATAATTAACATTGATAAAATGATTATGTTAAATCCTTCAAATATATTACAGTGTTTGAAGGAATTCCTAGATAAATGAACTTATTTTGGAAATGAAAAATGATTATATTTTAATTCCATCATTGTCATTGTATTTTTAGAGTCAAATATTGTGGATAGTTAAAATATTGGTAACAATGAAATTTTATAGTAGATAAAAGTTTATTAAATGATTTAAAATTTTAAAAATCATATCATTGTGAAATTTATTGTAATATTTATAAATATGAAACATGGTCTATTTCTTGAAATTTTTTCCATTTATAGTAACTTTATTTCCCCGAAATGTGTAAAACATTATTAACATAGTAATTATAAAAATGGGTTAACACAAGTTAAGAAAATAGACAAGGGTAAAGATATTATGTAAAATCATATGAATTTTATTATATGATTTTATTTCTTTTAATAATAGTTATTTAGTTGAATATGATCAATTCAGATCCATTTTACAATATAGATAATTTATATTTATTTAGAATTTTTTCAAAATCCAAATGTGCCCCTCCTTCTCTTATAAAAGGGAACCTTTTATCATCTTTTCATCACCTTAAAAAGAAATTTAGTATTTCCAAGATCATCCCAAATAACTTCTTATCATCCCTCCTCAGATTCTATAGGTTTTATTTTGGGATTAATACCAACCTTAAAGGGGTTAATGTGTAATGATAACGAGGTTTCCCAAAGAATAGGTATAGTTTTTAACAAAGAGTTTTTGTTATATTTATTTTTACACCTCCATAAAATATAATACAACCTTCATGAGATTATAAAATATGCTATAAAAATATATTCATATTTTATTATATTAGTTTCATAACATATATCCATCTATATCCTCCATCAAATGGGACAACATTCATCATTTATCCCTATGGTAGACTGTAGCCTTAGAAACTTATTAGATTTGTTTTGCATCACCACATATCAAATATGGTTATAATAATAAAATTAATGTATATATATTTATGACATTAAAAAAATATTTATCATTATTATTAATTATTATATCACATATTTCATTAACATTCCATGCATTAAAAAATGATAATTTTGTTAGTGAATATATGTATACTACCACCTCTACAATGTGATGTGATTCTTTTTTTATCACCATATCACATTGATGATATATATAAGTTTATATAAATATATAATATATAATTTATGGTAATATGATAATTTTTTTTAAGATAATTTAATACATACATTCTTTTCATAATGATCATTGAATAATGGAAATGTTACTCAATCGTACGTACAACTTAACATCTCCACGATTGTAACATATATACTTTTTGGTTGCCATTATTAATTATTGGTTGTAAAATTATAATTTACATATAAAATTTAATAATATGGAATGATAATTATCCTATATATGATGTAATAATCAACCATCCCACCATTGTCAAAACACTGAAGCTGTTTTGAAATTATGGACATAATATTCTCAAATCACCATATATGGACATAACTAATTTTTTAATTAACATGTTCATTAAGATAAATGAAATAATTTTTCTAATGATGACTGATTAAACCTAAAAAAGTTTCACAATAAATTAAATAATTTATATGGGTTTTATTATACATTTATTATAGTATTTATATATAAATTCAGGACTTTAGGAATGTAATTTTGTCTAAATTTCTTTTTATTATTGAAACGTTTAATGTTATGCACGTAATTTATTTTATGAGCTGTGTATACTACCCATTTTAAACTTTATATGAGGAACCATTAATATTTCAAGGTATTATAAATTTAAATTCAATTTATATTACCAAAGGGGATTTAACTTGAATGTGACCATGTATAATGGTTTCAGTAACATAATTACATTTCATTGGGTTATATCACTTTTTTATTTATTATTTTCTTCCAATATTTTATATGAAATAATTATTTTTTTATTTTTGAATCATTTAATCTTTTATTTAATTGAGTTCCATTTATTACACATAATCATTCATTTTAATCATTCTTAATTCAATGATATGATCTTTATATTGGTTATTTGTCTCATTATATCTTTATTTGATACATTTCTTATAATATGCACCGAATTCATTTTACAATGGGTTTATGCATCCAATTTGGATATTTTATCATGAATTTCTCTTTTATCTTGATATTTTAAGTTCATTTTATGTTCTATATTTTATAAGTTATTCAGTCCAATGTTAAAATAGATCTATGTGTTTCCTTTGCCTCAATATCATCTTCTTAAGACATTATTCATGTCACAGAAAATGATTTGTTTTTATAATGAGTTACATATTCATGAATTTAGTTATAAATAGTGATTTATGAAATTAATGGTATTTCAATATATATATATATATATATAATATTATTTATTTCAAATAGTTTTGATTAAAAATATTATATATGTTGTAAAGGAATTATGTTACAATATTCTTTCATTCAGAGATTATTTATATCAATTTTTATTCTGGAGAAAATCATATGATATTTTATTCCGGATGCACATGTATTTTCATCTTCTCTAGTTATGAATGTATCTCACACATCTAATTTCAATTTCCTCCCCTATTGTTTAATTAAATGTCAAGAATGTCATTTGTAAGTTATACTAATCTTGTATCTTCTATCAGATCATGAATATTTCTCTTCCACATCGATGTTTGCTAAAATATTTTAAAAAATTCCATTTTATTGACATAAACTTTATTACGGTATTTTTCATTATCTTTGACCTTTTTTATAATTTTTTAAAAAATGAAATTTCTTAATTTTTTCTAAATTGGTCTCCTTTTTTCCCTTTTAACAGATGTTTGAAAAGAATTTTTATTTTCAACATTTACAATGTGAACAAATTTTCTATCCATCATGAAAATTATTTATTTGTAGTATTAATTTAATGTTTTCCTGGGTTATTTTAAGAGAAAATTATTTCCACAATATTTTAATAATTTTTAGTTTTTAGAAGTTATTATCAAAGTGAAATGAGTATTTTCCTCAAGAATTTTTTTATGATAATATTATTATTTTTGAGTTCATTAACACCATGAGACCCTCTTGTAACTTATTAAACATTAGATATATTTTATAATGGTATAATAATAATTCATTATATAGATAAATTATGGATTTTTCAAAGAGATTTTCTCGGAACACATTTCTTCTCCTCATGTAAATCAAGTTATGAAAGAATTAACATTTGTTTAAATGAGTTTTATAATGTGATTAGTGACATATTTACTTTAATCGTGTTATGTTTCTTGGAAATTTTTTATGATGATGGGATGTTCCCTTATAAACCAAGCACATGAGGTTCTATTATAAAGGATTGACATATTGTTTTGTATTAGACCTAGGATAGATGGGTCCATGATTACCCTCTAATAAAGTCAGTAATTATATTGGAATTTATTTATTTGGTTCTTCCAATTTTTAAGGGTTATATTAGTATTTTGATGGGTTTTATAAAGATATTCATCCAATATACCAACATGTTTTCTTTTTTATAGCTATGAATTATTAATATTGTCTTTGATCCAGATTACCATCACAAGGCTCATGATTATTAATTCCTTTAACCCTTTCCTTTGATAAGGCTTTATTATATGTTTCGCGTTTTATGATCATTTTATTTATGGTTATAAATGCTATTATTTTATTCTAATTAATAATAGTGATTTCAAAATACCGTTATTCCCATCTTATTCTCTTTTAGGGAATTAAGTTGTTAATGATTATGTTTTACCTTACTGGGCATTGAACACACCTTAATTATATTTCATTTTCCCTTGGATATGAAGAATTATAATATATATTTGATTCCTAAATAGTTCATTATATGGTGAATTTTATTGGATATTTTGAAGTGAACATATGAATGAAACCATTATTTTTAACCATTTCCAATTTCTTTTTCAATTCTTACAGTTATACTTGATCCATTCGATAATTGGTTTTGAAATAGGATTACCATCAAGAATAATGTCAATAGTAAACACAACCTCTCATTATAGAATATAAAAAGGTAAATATTTACAATATACATCAATATAATGATTCATTAATAGAACGAAACTAATATTAAAAATTTAATTCTTTTCAACAACATGAGGAAAGCAGCTTCCACTACAATATCTAATCAATTTCTTTTATTTTTGGTAGTTTATCAAAGGTATAAAATCAATTAATAAACCATTATTATATCTGAAATATATATTATCATGATAAAATGAAATCAAATGTACACCGAAAATAATATCAAAAACTACTTTGGGTAGTTTAAAAATGTTTTCAAAAAACACAATTCCATTTAATCAATTGGAAGATTCCTATAAATATTGGTTTCTTCAATATTTCATCATAGTGTTTCTGATAAAAGTTATATCCTACATTAATGATGTAATATTCTCAATTTACTATTAAATTTCATAGAAATGGTTTAATTTATTGACCCAATGTCATATAGGGCATTAGCATAATTAGAATAAAAAGTATCATACCTCTAACTGATTCATTTTATGGCCCAAAATCAATCGTAGTAATATTAAAATATTTTTCCACACACTTTTTCTTCACATATTGATGATTCCACTAATAATGATAAACTTTAGACACATTTTATCATAATACATAAACTCTTTGTAATTAAAAAATATGAACATTGGATTTTCATTATTTGTTTTATCCCTACTAAGAACCTTTTTGTTACAATCATAGACTATATGACCAAAAATTCAAAATAAAAATAAATTGTTGACATAATAATACCTTACCCAGGGTGCTTTGTACAAAATTTTTCATATGATGTGAAATTTATTTTCCTTCCATAATATTTCATTAATCGATTCCTTCTCATTTTAATCTGATTATAAATTTTATTATGCATTTTTTCAGGAATTACACTATTATTGGTAAACTCCATTTATACCTTATATGTACATGGACATATTTGCTCCTCAATTTTAAATTCATTAGAATAAAATGACCAAATCAATAAAAATACTATTTTGAAAATTATTTTAGAATATAGCATTATTATTTTGAAAATTAATTATAAAACAATTTTTTAATTATTATAATAATACTTTTCATTGAAATTAACCACAAACAGATATAAAGACTTATTAAAAACAAATAACCTTCAAGACGGTGTCAAAATCCATCTGTGAAATTAACATTAAAAATAAACAATCATATCAATCATTTTTTATATAATAAGTCAAATGTGAAAAATAAAAAAATAAATAAATTTCATTTTTTTAAAAATTAAATGAATATCAAAGATCATATAATATGTCATTAGGAAATATTTTCTTATTTTAAAAATAATATTCTAAAAATAAGTATAGAAAATGTGTTCATCGATGAGAATGAATCCAGATTTAAAAAATGATAGAAGGGTAATATCACATATATAGTAATTTCTAGTATTTTATTTAATAAATAATGAAGTAATGTGAAATTAAACATGTGAATTCCATTCATAAATGAAGTAGACAAAAATATACATGGTTCAGGAAAATTATATTATATGATTTACACCAAGTGAACAATTAATATAAAAAATATAGTAAAAAATGATATTTCACCAAAAATCCCTTTCTACTTTGGAAATCATTCGAATCAAAAGTCATTGGTTGAAAGAATATGATATGGATTTATAAATCCCAATAATTTCATGAAATAATATACCAAAATTTATTCATAATGATTTAACTAATCCATATATAGAAATCATGGATCTAGACTCGAACCATATCTCAAGAAAATGAGATTGAGACAAAGAAACCCCTTTCAAATTTTAAATCATTGGAATCAATATCCCATAAAAGATATAACTTCAATGAATATTAAAATTTCATGATAAAAGAGTCATCATTCATATAATATCCCAATATAAATCATGTACACCATATGAAGATAAGAGGAATATCTTTTTATACGTTTGTGGATTATGTGATCTATTAGAATTTCATTCTTATCCTTTAGGCGTGAATGATTCTTGGTGAATACACATCATTTTGAGAAAAAGATGAGATCATTGGTGAAATTGATTAACATATGGAATTATACACAGAATGTAAATAAATTTTCTTACAATAGTAATATCTTATATAATTAAATTAGTAAACATTAAAGAAAATAATCATGAAAAATTGTTATCCTATTACATTTATTTATTATTATTCCTTGTTATCTTCACATATTATAGATTTATGATTTTATAGTCATTAAATTTCTCCTAACCATGTTCTGTCTCACTATATACTATCCCATACAAATTATTTTTCTCTCCAATTTCCATATTTTCACTTCAAAATAATTTTCTCATATAAAAAAACAAAATTTTGGATTATTTCAGATGAACTTTATATTTACATTCCCCTCTTTTTAACCGGATTATTTATTGACCATTTTAATTATGCGGGTATCCACAAAAGAATTTTCAAATTTCAAACCACTGATTACTAAGAAAAATATTAATGTGTGAGGATTAAATTTATAATAAGGGGTAATTTAATATGATGATATTTTAATAGAGATACTAAGTTTAATATAATATATGATACACAACACCGAGCATATATGAATAATGAAATATGAAAATATGACTATTATAACCATTATATTAAATTAGAGGGTTTGTATTAAATTAACAACTTTTATAAATATATATAATGGTCATACCCAATATAAATTTATAGATTCATTCATTGAAGATAAATAATAAATTTTTGTTAATGTTATTTTATTCTTCAAAAATACGTTTTCTATAGAAAATATTTTTATTAATTTTTATGAGAAAAAATTTAAATTAATTTATAAAACTATTAGAAAATTTATTTGATAAATAGAAGTTAATATATTATGTAATTATTTTAAAAATATATAATTAGATTTTTCTGAGAATTTGGGAAAAGATTCATGTTTATATTAATAGTGACTAATATATATTTTTATTAAAAAAATTATTTTTTAACAAAGTCATCATCAATTTTGAAATATATCTAAAATATCATTAGTTTTTTATCAAACATAATACAATTATGGTATTTAAAATGAATTTTATACATTAATTTTGTATAAAAACAATTTTACACATAAAAGGCATTCAACTGAAAACCCATTTTCATCACATTTTAACTATTTAATAACAAATTAAATTCTAACACATTGTTGTTTTGAATCATGATTTTTTCCATATTTGGAATCATTAGTCCCAATTTTTTTTTAATTTTTTGGTTTTTTGGTTCTTCATCAATGGTAACCATTGTAGTTTTTGTTACCATAGTAAAGGGTAAATTAGTTAATATTATGTTAAAAATAATATAACAAGGACTCAAAAAAAATCCTAACACTTTTAAAATTCTATTGGATGTGTGTTTCTTGTACATAAACAAAAATATGTATAATATATGAAATTTATTTTTATTTCAACATATTTATAACCTTTATATTACTTTATATAATGAAAATTCAAAAAAAATAATTTCTATTGTATTATTATTATTAAATTTTTGACATAAGGATAAATAGGGAAATTTTTTTTAAATGATTATTTGAAAGAGAAATGATTTTTATCGAGATAATTTATTTATAATATATTTTGATGAAATAAATACAGCATGACCTTATGCGATGATGATAGAGAAATTATTAAATTAAAAGAAAAATAAAATAAATGATTTTAAAATATTAAAAGTAATATAAATTTAATTAGGTATTGTGTTACATTATTTTTCTGCGAAATATAGCATGATAGGGATGATTTATGTGATTATATTCAAATTCATTTTATTTCTTGTTTTTTCAAAGTAAAATTATATAACTAGTTTCACATTTGAAATTAATTATATTTTATAGAATATAATGTCATTTTAAGTGATTTATAATTCATAAAAATCATATCTTCGACCTTGTAAATGAGATATGGTGTATGATATCAACCATGATCCTTTTAAGGGACATGTTTCATTTTATATTCCCTATATTGAACCGTAAAAAATAGAAAACTTCGTTATCATGGTAATAGTCAAAAGGATTAATGGGGTATTAAGTAATAAATAAAAGGTTGATAAAAATAAAATGTAATATGTTGATTTAAACCATAAGAGGATGTTCAAATAATAGTTATAATTCATAACTAAGAGTTTTTATTTAATTTCATATTATTATACCTTGAAATAAGTTTCAACCATGATAGAATGATAACAATAGTATGTTCCATTTACATAGATGTTATAATGATAATAGCATAACCTCAATACATATCCTCTTCCAACAAATGGAAAATGAATCCATTGGTTGAGTGTGCAGAATAATGTCAACTCATAAACCATTATAATTCATTTTCTATAACTATATCGATATTCTAGTAATTATGTATTTAATGTAAATGTATTAAAATCCTTAAAACATTATCATACGTAAAAGATAATATATCAAATAATTTTTCCATACCATTTATTGAAAAAATGATAATGTTGTTCTTCTGTATGTTTGGACTACCACATTCATAAATATAGTTCATTTTTATCACAACATCATAGGGATAATATATATAAGTTTATCGAAATATATAATATGATATTCAAAATAAAATGATCGTATTTAAAATAAAAAATAATACTAAACTTATTTCCAAAATGATAATTGAATGGAAACACTACTCATGAATACATTTGTACTACCATCTCTATGTTTGTAACTTAATTTATTTTTCATAACCATATTATTTTGAAGAGGCTTAAAATTTTTCTTTATATATACAAATGATAATTATTTTATTATTATTAATCTATAGGTGATGTAATAATGAATATTTTGACCATGTTCAACAAATAAATGTTATTTGGGAAATTATAAACAGAACATCTTCAAAATACATGATGTGGAATTAAATAAAAATTAATTAAATATTTCATAAAAATAAATTAAATAAATGGTTTAAGAATATTGAATTAAACATTTTGACTAATTCTAATAAAAAACACAATTTATATGAATTTATTATAAAGGGTTTATATGATATACATGGAATATCTAGATACGAGGTATAGGATTCCTTGTCAGTTTTCTTTCATTATTGAGTATTTTAATGTTATAGAACAATTTATTTAATATTTTGTTTCTAATACCATTTTAAATTTTAAACAGTGAATAATTAGTATATATGGTTATTTTATATCTCAATTAAAATTATTTTCCCAATGGGATTTGACTTGAATGATACAAAGTTTTAAGGGTTATCTTTACTTAATTTTCATTCATTTGGTTATACTTTTACTACTTTGACTATGTTATTCAATTATTATGTATGGAATGAACTCTGATGGAATTTGAATTTATTTTCACTTGATTTATGTGGATTTTAATTTATCACACACAATTAACTCATTGATTAATTATAACATCTATTATATGAAATTTTGAAGGTATTTTTTCTCAATTTTACACCATAAATGAATATTTTAATTTTGTACACCTAATTTATTTTATATTATTAATATACTGCATATTTTACCTATTTTATCCTGAAGACTTTATAATTTATTTAATATTATTTTTCATTATATTTTAATTCACCCAATGGGAGTTTTTCTTTTGAATATTTCTAAGTGGTAAGGTTTTTGTTACTTCAATTTCCAATCATTGTGTGTTACTTCTACTTCATCATATTTATTATTCCCTGATTATGTGTGAATATATTTATTTTTTTTGTTTCATATTTATAGTTTTTTATGGATTTACATATGTTCACATAATCACATTATGTATTAACAATCACATCAATTGTTATGATATTTAAATGATATTTCTTTGTCTCAATATTTTTTTCGATACATGTTTCATGTCACACATCATGAATAACTACTATGGTTTTCTTAATTCCATATAAATATATTTTGATATAATAAATAATTTAATTGGATAAATTATTGATCCACATAATTTTATTTCTTTCAATGTCTTTTTATTTGAATTTTACAAATTTGGACCCTTTGATTATTTCGTCAGGGCCACAGGTCACATGGGGTTTTCCCCCACATTCCCACTTTCCATAGGTGGTAAACATTCATCACATTAATCAGTGATGGTTTCCCCTTTATTGAATTGGGATTATGGGATATTGGTTCCTCCTTACACATACCCCTCCTTGGAACTCATTTCCTTGTCTGGGTCTCCCTTACTGGTTTGAGTCATGATTTTAGAACTAATCCATGCTGCCATATTGATGTTGATATTAGTTATCTATGTTGCATTTACGTCAATTGGGAAGTATACTTTGTTCCAAAAAGTATTTTGGTTGGGAATATCAAAGAATTTCTATACATTGGGTTCATTAGTTACCTGTAAATATTCCACTTTAGAGTGCCTCTTATTTCAGGAATCATAGGCATGAAACCTAAGGCATCATGTGTTGATGATGAGGTAGTTAATTCTAGGGAAATATGACTTTCACAGATATTTACCTTGGTAATAACATATTTATTACATGGGGTACGTATTATAGACTAGGGGAAATGATTAACATAATATGGAGATAGTCACATGGTTAATGTCTTATGGGGATATAATGCATGTTTAATATCTTAAAGTGAAAAGATGGGAATAATTATAATTTCTTGTAAGGAGAGGATGAACACATGATTATTGTATTTTCGGTATATTATGGACACAAGTTTAATGTTTTATAGAAATAGGAGGGGATAATTTTTAACTAATTATGGATTATCATGGGCCCATGTTTAACATAATGAGGGGACATGATAGGTGCAGGTTTAAAATCTTGCTAGGGAAGGATGGGAACCTATTTAAGGTCTTATGGGGTAATGATGGGAGCATATACATTTTCTTATATAGACAGGATGATTACATTTTTATTATCATTTGGGGATTTGATATGTGTATATTTAATGTCTTTCGGGGAATGCATGGGAACATGTTTATCATCTTGCGAGGAAACAATATGCACAGGTTAAATGCCTTACTGGAAAAAGATGTGTTCATGTTTAGCATCTTGTGATGAAATGATGGGTGTATGTTTACTGTCATATGATGATAGGATGGATTCTTTGTGGAAGAGTATCTAGGATGTTCATCCCTTGGAAGGATGGGTGTATGTCTAACATAATTTGGTGAAATTATGGTAACATGTTTAATGTATTTCATGAATTGTATGGGAAATGGTTTAATGTATTTTGGGGATAGGATAGACACCGTGTAGGGGAATATCTACGAGATGTATCCCTAGGAGGTATGATGCCACACCTATCTTCGATGGATCAAAATTCCCAATGGAGTTGGATCCATGAGGTTTGCCTATTACAAGGAAGATAACACACATGGGTATAACATTGGATTGAAACTCCCCATAGAGGCGGATCTGGGAGGTGTGTCCCTAGGATGGATGATGTCACACCTTGGCTTACCACAGTTGGGAATGAAACTCAAAGAGATATCCTACTTTACCTATTTAATGAAAGGGGTTAAAAAACCATGTAATGTGATGAGACATTTTAAGGTTATGTAATAGATCGATCAATGTATATTAACTTCACATAGAGAAGATGATCATGTTTCATATAGAGTTTCGATGAGGGTTTGTATGAGGTATACATGTATAATTATCCTGAGGTGGATGTTAATCCTATTATTTAGAATGAGACCTCACCCCTATGTGATTCAATAATAGGGAATCCTATGTTTACACATAGGACATGGCTATAGTTTTTTTCTTGTTTTGATAATGTTTCAATATTGTTTAACATTATACTACCAGTAATTAGAGATATAAAGTTTTTTAGAATTTTAGATTGGACGTGAAATGTATCACCACTTATGTGTAACTGTGTCACAATGAAAAGAAGATATGGTTTAAGAGCCTCATTAAAATGTGGGTGTGTAGTATCCCACAAATATTCCACCCCTATGGATTATGTGGCCACTGCACATGCACCTCTGGGCAGGATATGGCATTGGAATTACCACAGAGGAGTGGTCAATAAGGAGACCGACATTAGGGTCACAATGCTTAGAATAAATGATACTTAGGGGATCTATCCTTAGAAGAAACTGCTTGGATAGGGGGTCTAATCCACACTTCTAGTGAAGTGGGAAGGCATATAAGTGGGTAGTATTAGTAACATAGGTGTCCAATGTGTTACTTAACTAGACCATGATTAGTATGGGGGACTCAGAAACTCTACCTTTACTAAGGGTAGTTAATTAAATTTAGGAAACATGCAGGGGACTAGAAGAGTTTCTTTACCATGATCGGGGATTCATAAAGGAGGGTATCATGAAGCTCAAGTTCCTCATGAAAGAAAGGGGTTTCTATAAGAAGTATTCATCATAAAAATTTTCTTCCCCTACCTCAAGGAAAACTCATGGTTTCTATGGGGATAGATTCATGATGGGATGACACCTCTAGGAGGGTTAGTGCCATGTGATTCACCAAGTTCCTTATAGGGCATTCTTCTTTTGTAAGGATAATAAGCCTTCACGAAATGAATCTCCCCTATGTTATGATGTTATCAAGAACCTATGGGAGGTGGTTTTAAAAAGCTAAGCTACCTTGGGTGTCCATTTTCTCTTTCACTCATGAAACTCAATAGTATCGTAAATACATAGTTTTTTTTCATTCTCAAAGGTCACACATTCCCCTAAAAAGTCATATTTAATGGGGTATTTATATGTTGTGTGTTTTCGAATGGTTTGAGGCCTTTTGATGCTTCATGACCATTGTCAATGGAGAAGGCTCCATGAGCCTGAATGATGTTGAATATAGGTTATCATCAACCATGTACGTGTTATGTAGCCTTATGCGGCTGTACTTCAAAATTTTCCTTTAACAACTCTAGAAATGTCCTTTATCAGTGATAGAAAAAAACTAAATACATGAGTGAGGTTAAAATCCCTGGTCTTTTATCAGAACTAAAAAAGTTATGATAAAGGGGTCCTTTATCGATGAAAAAAATCCCTGATAAATGGTTTCTTTATCGGTGATTTTAAAATTACTAATAAAGGTCTCATTCATCATTGATTTTTAGCACATAAAAAGGCCCTATTTATTAGCATATATACAAGCACTAATAAAGGGTCTTTTATTAGCACTGATAAACGAACAAATAAAGTGTTTCTTTATCTGTTCTTATAGAAGTACTCATAAAGGACCTTTTATCAGTGATCATTAAAGTGCTAATGAAGGGCCATATTGTAATGTGATTTAACAGCACACCACAACACCAAAAACACACTAGATATAAAAAATGTCCTAATACAAGATTTAAATGAACTGAAATTTACAACACAAGATCAAGAAAAAATACTATATTATAGACATTTGAAACATTGGTTTATACACTTACATAAATACAAATTATTTCATACATTCAAAAACATCAATGTTCCATTGACTTTTAATACCAACCCCAAGTCATGATATTTCTAAACAAACCACAACTTCTCAAAAAAAGAACACACCTATATATGAAAATAGTTCTTATATCAATAATAATAAAAACAAATTAATTAATATAAAGTGATAATTTTACCAAAATTGATGTCAATTTTAAATAAAAAGATCCACTTGAAGTCATCATGGTCGGAAATTGCTTTAAATTTAATTGAGGATGATTCCCACTTGTCTGAAATATATTGGGGATTATTTTACTAATGTTTCAAAAAAATATGAATGTGTTTTCTCAAATTTTAGTAAATCAATTTTCTTTTTTCTATAATGTCATTTTATATAGGAAACACACACTTGTGACTCATTCTGAACACATTATTTATCAGTTTGACATGAAATGAGTTCCTACACATCTAAAATTACTTATGAATCATTATACTAAATTTCAATGAAAATATGACTTAATTTTATCAGTTTTCAGTGAGTGAAAACTTTTGAACTTAAATGTCGATTTTAAACAGATAATAGACACATCGAGTCATACTAAGGACATCATGTATCAGATTGAGTTGAGGTTTATTCCTATACATCAAAAATGACTTCTGGATTGTGGTCTCAAAGTATCATACCAATATGAATGTTTTTTCTCTATTTTGAGTAGGATTGTTTTCAATTTTAATAACATTGAAAACAATTTTAATTAATAAATGCATTATGAGTCATAATGGTGAAACCATGAATCAGAGATTGAGGTACAACTGATTCTTATAACACTAATTCAAATAGTATGAATAAAATATCATTATTCTTGTTGTTAAACTTCTTTGGGTCTACATATTTACTACATATGGCTTTGAAAAATAAGCGGAGTCTGGTTAATGGACATCATACATTTTGAGGCAGAATTTAATGGAATGAAACAAACATTAAACTTGCATAAAAACATGATAATCGGGTGATTTAAATCTTTATAACTTCAAATTAATAACTGAAATGACTTTATTGATATTTGATGAAGACCCTTGTGGATCTATTATACCAGTAAGGATAAGGAAAAATTAAAAAAAATTCAGTCCGTATAGGGTGTAAGCTACTGGAGGAAGAAAAGTCTATATTTTACCCTTCACCACTTCCAACTCTTCCCTTATCCCCATTTCAATCAAGTGAAACCTATACTTTATTTCATCTTTCATTTTTACAGAAAGATTTATTAACATTCCAATAACACTATCAAGTATAGTTTTTTCTACATGCATGTAATCAAGAAAATTTCTGACATTCAAACAATTCTGATACAGTAATTCAATCAAAATTGATCTCTTCTTTCAACCTGATTTTTTAAGATGATTTGAAAAAAATTTACCAAAAAAATCAATATTTTTACTTTATTTAATATTTGACTACCCGTTACTAGTGATAGTGTTATACCTTTTTTGATTTTTCCATTTAATTATATCATTATGGATTAGTATATATGTTTCTGAGGTAAAATATTTTGATGTGTTAAAAACACAGTCTTCGATGAATGTTTCATCAAACCTCATTATTTGTGTTTTTCAAAAATGGGACACCCCAATATTCCTTTAATGTTATATCATGATAAATTTATAAAATTGGGGAAGTTATTAATCATTCCATACAACATGTACCTTAATGTGAATTTTCCACTTCTTTGAGTATCAAAAATTGTAAAATATGTATCCCACATCAATTTAATATATTAAATCAATGGAGACAAATATACATCAATATAATTACCATGTTTATTTGGTTCATATATAATTAGATACAACATAACGAGTTTTAAATTTATGCATAACCTTGATGGAATGTTATAATTTACTAATATCATGGTCTATGTTCTATGTGTATTATTCTATATAACAAAACAATTTATTCCACCTATAGATAATGCATGACACAATTTTATCAACTCATTTCTAAATTCATGGAACTCGTAATCAATTTTCTACAAATGAGGAGAATCTTCTGGATGATGTTAGTTCCCATCTTTAATTCTTTTATTATTATGGAATGTTAATTGTGTCTTTATTTCCCAACATCTATATAGTCTTCTAAATAGTTTAATGATAGTAAATCACTATATATATTTTGAAGGACTTGGTTCATTTTTATTTTATTGATCCATGACACACATAAGGCATTTTATGAGTGATTCATGGTCCATGAAAAATAATATTTATTAATTAAAAATCATGTATTTTTTAGAGATCATTACCATTAAACGTAACATTCATTTAGTATCATTTGTTTTGAATGGTAGTTTATTTTCTTTTGGTATAATATCATTCAAGAAACTAATTAGTTCTGTAAAGTTTGTGTCACTCAATCCAATACCATATTTAAAATTATATAACTTCAATACAACTGAAAATTTTGTGTATTTAGTACAACTGGTATACAATGATTTCTTGGAACATCTATTTAAATCCTCAAACAACATTGGAAAGCCATGAAGGTTGTCTTCAATTTCCATTTACATTTCTTTCATGTGATTTCTATCATCATTTACAAAGTTATATATATAAATGATTGATAAATAAAAGTGTCATCCCAATCGGTGTCCACATTTGGTTTTCCACCGTGTTTAGTCCAGTGTTTTAAGCATTGATCTATTCTAGGACAAATAAAATATTCTTCCAACAATCCTAAACTATTCTATCTTGAGTAAAAACAATATAAACATAGACATAGAATTTTAAAAGTTTCATCAGCATTATCTCTTGCAAAATTAATGAACACTTTATCCCCAAATTCATACTCATTTGTCAAAAGATTAGCCTGCAATCATTTTTTATTCATATCCATCATATTGTTTACAGAATTGAATAATTTTTTATATTATATAAATAAATACACATTAGATATTCATTATCAAACATTAATGTTATAGAAAATTTTAATAAGGGAAACTCAACATTAATAGAATTGTTTCAAATAATTTCAGTATGTTGATGAAAATGGGTAATTGGATTTTTGAAAATAATTACTTTATAATAGGAGGTGTTATCCTATGAATTCATTTAAATGTGAAAGTTATAGAAAAATCATCCACATTTCATTTTCCATGATTCATACCCACCGTTAATAGTTATAGGTAATGAAAAAATATCTATTATTTTTTTACAATGGATCCACATGATATTTATATTTTTATTTATCACACATTAAAGAATGGATATTTCAAAAAATGACACTCCTTCTCAATTATATAAGAACTCCTTCACCACCCTTTCTGAATGAGAACTAAAATTATGAACCCTCAGGATAAGATACCAATAATATTTAAAATTTTCATCCAATACACATGATAAAGGTCCTAGTCTTAAAACATTGTCCTAAAAAAATCAATGCAAAGAAATACATCAACATATTATATTATTTCATTTATATAATTAACAATTTCTTATTTTTATTTTCTATTTATATTCTTCAACTACCTATTCATAAAAATAATTTACCAATTTAATAATATCAAAATAAAATAATTATACTTCTGTAATAAATATATTACAATATAATTAATTTCATATTAATTATAATCCATTGATTATTACATGTTACTTTTTTGGACAATTTGACCACCAACATTAATGATGTCATTATATAATATCACGGTTTGTTATGAAAACATAATTAATTTTTTGGATATTTAAAATGAAAGGATATTATTTATGGTTATAAAAATGTAACATGAAAATTTAACCCATTCATAGTAAACCACCTTATGTTTTCAAAAAATTACAAAAACAAGCATGTTATATATTTTGTTTTGGGGAACTATAACTACAACATCAAAGGAATTAACATATAACATAGTAAATCATAGTGGAACAACAATTATAATACCTTTAGTATTAAGTAGAAGATAAAATATTGAACATGGATCAATGAACAAGATCTTTATATAGAAATAGATAAATAATTATTGAAAATATTATCAAATAATGATAAATTTAAATTGAAAACTAGGAATTAGGCTGGAGGAGTAACCTAGGGTATAAATGTAGATAATAAAGAAAATTGATTCAAAACAAAAAATATATAAAGACCAAAATATAATATATAAATTGGTAGTAAATAAAACAATAGATCATAAACATATCATTCTTTTCATAATATAAAATTAAAATAGTAAACAAGGACGATAACACAAATAACTCATGACATCGTGAAATATGAAATAAAAAATGAAATAAACAATACATACTAAAAATTGAAAGGCCTACCTCATGCAGATTAAGAAAATCCACTTTATAAACCATTACAACAACAGATATCTCGATGTTTGATGAGGTTAGAGAAACTATAGGATGTCAAATGGTGTAATTCGAGCTTCGATTAACTAAAGAGGAGTGCTGGTAGTGGGTGGATTTCATGGAATGCTTCTGATATCATGATGGGTTTATAAATGGATAAGTATTATTAAATATATTAGGACACTATTATCAGTGCTTAACAATAAGCACTGATAAAGAGTCATTTTATTAGTGCTTAAGTAATATGTGCTGATAAAATCATTATTTATCTTGAATTATTTAGAAATGATAAAGGTAGGTCTTATCAATGCTAAATAAGTGCTGATAAAATATATATTTCTCAGTGATAGTGTTTCAGAGCGGATAAACATTCATTTTATATGTTCTTTTTTTAACAGAGAAAATGGATTTACAATTATAATTATAAATAAAAAAATTAAATATACATATACTTAATAATTACATATAATTAATAAATATATATGAATATATGTATAGAAAATATATTAATTTTAATTATATTCATTATAATTTTATAATTATATATTTATAATTATTGAAATATTTTTGAAAAATAATTTTTATATCTAATTTTATGTGCTGCATATGTATATATATTAAAAACAAGAGAAATTGATTAAATTAAAAACATTTACATGTTAAAAATATTTAAAAATGGATACCATTTTTGTGTGTGGATTGTATATAAAAACGAATTAACTATATATATATATATATGTGAAATTAACATTACACAAATGTCATATGTGTTAAATTGAAAAATCTAATGATACATTTAATTAAATTTCTATTACACTATGTAATTATTCATTTTTTTAATTTATATTGATTTTTTATTATAAACCATTATTCACCAAATATATGACTATTTAGTGTAATGTGCATAAATATACTATAATATTTGAATCATATTTATATACATTAATATATATCTATATATTTAATATATTCAATTTATTAATATAATTATAATAAATATATAATTAATAAAATGATTAACCGTAAATAATGTATAATCAATTTCTTCATTTTTGTCAATAATTATTTAAATAATATAATTTGTAATATTTTTTTAATAAATAAGTTTTTAATTTTTTAATTTTTTAATTTTTTATTTATTTATTTTATTTATTCGGACTTTTTATTAGTGCTAAAAAATTATGATAAAATATATCTTTGTCAATGCTCAAAATTAATTGCTGATAAAGGGTTCCCTTTATTAGCGCTTACAAAAAAAAGCACTGATAAAGGGTACCGTTTATTATCACAAAAAATAATGTCTTGATATAGGTTTAATTTATCATCACTAAAAAAATGTCCTGATAAAAAACTAAATTTAGCAATGTTTTCTTTGGCACTGATAAAGGTTCAATTTGTTAGTGTTTTTTATAGCGTAGATAAATACCAGCATTTTTAAACTTCAATTTTGTAGTAGTGTTAATTGGTATTGAAATTGTGTGGAGGTTAAAATTTGGAATCAATTTAGCCTGGACCTATACGAGAAAGCCCCATATGCAATGGTGGAGAGCTTATTGAAATATACCCATTGAAGGAATTTTGGCATGTATTGGACCAGATATTATCTGAACTGGTAATGGATTCTTCGACTATTCTCAAGAAAAACATATTTGGACATCACCCCAACCTCAAAATGGGATCTAATTGGAAGGGAATGTTTAGATTATAAGGTATATTCACTGAATATTTGTAGTTTCACTTTCATTCAAATTTTTTTTTTATGATCTTGGGTTGTGATTCTCACTCAGGAAGCCACCTCATGAACCACGGGTGGCCCTTAATTTATAAATAGAATGGGGTCCCATAAAAGGACAAAATGAAATTTGAGAAATAAAAATTCCATGATCTCTATTATAAAATATCACCTCCTTCATAAGCACTCTATGATCTTGATACCTAACGCTCACAAAGATATCAAATTCTTGTGCCTTGTTACAGGGAACTGCTCATTAGAAACCCATCATTCGCTAATAAAAATTCATGAACCAGTCTCCATGAGTAAAAATTCATGAACCAGACTTAGAAAAATCATATGTTTTGACCTAATTGCCCAATAAAGGTGCCTGTGATATATCACTTGTTAGAAAGGGATAACAAGGATCAGAATGACCAGGTATATAATTCATAAATAGTTGGACCATGATTCACTCATTTCACTAGTAAAAGATTCTCAATATGAGTAACCTTTATGAAATAGGATGCCATTTTTTGGATTTAGGCTGATGGAAAAAAATGTATCCTTACTCAAATAATAGATGATCCGTCCTATTCTTTTAGAAGCACACAAAGATAGTAATAGTTGTGTAGGGCTATTGGTTGAGACATTTCAAAGTACAATGAATCAATCATGGTTCACACTCTCTAGAATCACCTCAAAAACATTTATGGGTAGAAGATTGATGATGATAAATCCCCCTTATTGTATGAAATGATTCTAAATGCAGTTTTAGGGAATTCACTCAATGGTTAAATGAAAAACTAGGATCTATTCCTGGGAAATTTTCTTATGATGAATATGCATGGGTTTATTTGTTTCCACATCATACCATGAGTTCATACATGAGATAAATCAAATAAGGATTTATGATGAGTCATATTATTCATATTTCTAGGTCTACCACTACCTCAATATCAAACTAGAGTCATTGAGTAGGTGGTCTTCAGAGAGAAACATTTTCCATCATCATCTTCGGTTTTTTGGAATAATCTTATGTGATATTAACCAGATCAATAGGATGAATATTCAAGGATCTATATGTGTAGAGTTCCTTCCCATTGATAATTTATCTGAGGACTACGAGCAACTACCATTCCTATTGAATGATCAGAAATGGACTTGTGAATAGAATCTACCGATGAAGGAAAACCCATTCAAGAAAATGTTATAACATTTCCTAAATATTCCAGTAGAATATATGAGAAAAATAGAACCCCTACCTAGAAGGCCACAAACATTCCCTGGGTTATTCTACTTTGGAAAAGAGTACTTCTAATAGTGGATCCATGAGGTGGTCCAGTACATGATGTGGGGATATTTTATAAATCATGAAGCTTATGTGGCCGGACTGGTGGTTCTTATTTCCATTATGATCTACATTCAGATTCTCCATATGATGGATTTTCACATGTTAGTGTTTCCATGAACCTTAATTATATAGGTCGTACCAGCATCAGACTGGTTCCAAAATCAGGATATCCCTTTATTGGAGAATATATAAAAGGTTCTCCACTACATCACTCAAGGGAAGAATCCACTCAATATTTTCGGAACCTTACAGTTCATGTACATATGGGTAACCACACACATGGGGATATGAATACACATACCCCATCTCCCCTCCCACTACAAACTTCTAGCCTATGATTCTAAACAACGATGGTAGTTTCCTGCTCATGATGGGACCTATGTATGTGTTAAAGAGGTTCAGTTCAGTGGAGCACTTCATGTTCCACCCATTCCCCCTTCCAATGTGGGTAGTGATTGATGATGGTATGGGGACCATCAGGTAGTAATTATACCTATTAACCTTTTAAGGTAGGGTAATAATAGAAATTGATGATTATAATGGGATATGTGAGTCATACAACCAACATTTGTTTTCAACGAAATTTATAGGTATATAACACATATCCTGAATGGTGTACATAGAGGTGAAACACAAGAATCATACATTAGTTCTGGGGTAATTTGGCATATACTAATTGACGAGGACGAAAAATGTGGGTACGAGATACCACCACCCACTTCTACGTATGTGATGGTCCAAGATTATGTATTTAGTTGGGAGACATCATATATTGGGGATATACTAAGGCACCAAATCACTTTGGTCGATGACAGAGAGGCCCCACAGCAATAATATCAAGGGAGATCAGTCGCTAGAGCACGTCGTGGAGGTAGGGATAGATGGAGAGAAGCATCACCAGGCTCAACACTCAAGGATGGTGGTCATGGGACAAATTCAAACACTTTTGAGTGGTCCCATGGTAATTTTAACAAGGTATAGATAAATTGACGAATCATCTAGATATCCTCAATGACATGGTATTTCCAAATTCCAAGGAGAGTTGGAGGATCTTTATAAAGATCTAATGCTTCCATAAGATATGGAATGATCTCAATAGACATGGGTCATTCCTCACTATGATAGTCCCTAGAAGGTCCGGATTTTACGTGACCTGGAACAAGGTGGTGCTATACATTAGAGGGAAAGAGGTCTTGGTCCATTCTCAGGGAATTGTGTATCCTTTGGCCACACAGAAAAAGGTGCGGGTGGGGATGGCATACGCTTTGGAGCACTTTTATAGTGGGTTAGTCACTAGCACACAACTGTATAGAGATCTAGATTAGTCTTAGGGGTTTTTCATTTTTGGACTCTCTTATGGAAGGATGATATTCTTTCTACTAGGTAAATACATTGAACACAAATTCTTTGGAAGCTATTACTCCCCAAAATGTTCTTTCTATATTCACTTATAAATGTGAAGGTATCAACAACCAAAGAGGTGGGGTATATTCATGATGAACCTAACATAGAGGGAGAGTAATCCTAAACCCACAAAGGGAAAACCATTAGGTCCCTCCCTGATGATGTGACAATGGGTGGCTAACCATCAGATGTAGAGGTTCTTGAAATTAAATCAGTGACTACTGGGGGAATTCCCTTACCAAAATAAAATCATGTAAAACTTCTTGTGCTTTTTGTCGGGATTTAAATCTAAGGAAGGCATCTTACCTTTTTTACTTTTTCTATTGTAGCTTCTCCTTTCCATGCATGAATGAAATATATTATAATGGAATTTAAAAATGTTTTTAGGGATATCCAATTATCTCAATGGTGTATTCGAAAGTATAAGAGGATGAGGTGGTTATAGTAGGATCTATTTTCCTAGTGGAAAATGATTGAGAGACCATGAAGGTTGGTCCAACTATAGAGGTTCCTCTATAATGGAATTATAATACCATTTCATTGATTGATGTAGTTGATATACTACATATGATGGGGTATTATAAGGGGATACAAAGTTTGATCTTGTGATAGAGGTTCCACCATGGGTGACCATCAGAGGTGAGGCATTAAAAGTGGATGTAGAAATTGAGCTACTAGACAGAGTGATTGGGGAGGCTACATTTGTTGTATCTTACCTATAATTTCTATTAATTGTGTCTTTGGAAGATGAGGCCATGTTTTCACCACTAGAAGAGGAATCTAATGAGGCTGGGACAGTTCCATCAACCTTAGAGGTTCCATAAGGGTCCACAATGTATTTTTCTATTGGTTGGGGAGAGACAAGGATCTATTTCCCAATATCAACCTCCCTGCACCCAAGGACATGCCTACAGATGATCCTAAGCCTAATGTGTGTGAATTATTTACTTCATATAATAATAAAGTGTCCAGAAACATAAAGGACTCTTGCTTAGATACAGGTGAGGAGAACAAGTTTATTCATCAGAATGAATGGGGAAAAGTGTGAAACATCATCACATGTACCCAAATATATAACCTTCCACACCATGTGGGATCTATCTACCACTATCTATTCATCATAGGGACTAGTGGGGTGGAATCCACCGACCTTCATGCACTAGATATAGACTCTATTTTCAATCACGCATGAGCTTAATTGTCAGTAGCTGATATTTCCATGTACATGAATAAGGAAGAGGGCTCCTAGGTGCTTCATTTAGCTAAAGAGGAGGTCACTCAATCGGATGTGATGGATTAAAACCATACAGGTATCGATTCTGGGAAAACTGATGGTATCAACCATATGAGGTCCCAGTTCATGAAACTAGAGGCTAAGGTTGTGGATGAGACATCCTTGGTAGATAAATGTTGGGATTAGAAAAAAAAATATGGATTAGGTCTATGGAATTCCTTACAAAAGTGGAAAACTTAGTAGATTGGCAACTGACACTTGAGGTTCACTAATAGAGGATGGGCGAGCTCAAACATTTGATCACTAGGATTGATAAATTGTAAATTTTTCAAATGGGAGTCTCCAATTTGTGGATGAAACTACCAAATTTCTATTTATTTGTTTTAAATTCTTGCATTCTTAAAAATATTTATTTAATATTATTACATTATTTCACTACAATAATTCTTAGAATATAACCAATGACCAACAAATAAGATCATGTTAGTTTCCCTTAGTTTTATAAATAAGGGTTTGTAATGAGACTTCTCAATTATATGTGAGTTTCAGATAATCATTAGACATTCATGGTCTATACTAGATTATTGAGCATCAATAGTGTTCAGGTTGAGAGAGGCTATGGGTGGAGAATGTGGTTGTCTGAACAATCAACATTCTTTTCCAACATGTACCATTACACTAATAGGTAATGCCAAGGGTGTTTAATTATAACATAAATAATGGGAATTGAAATTATGAATCATGTTACCCAAAAATATGGATAAAATGGAAAATGTCATGACAATGGAGGATAACAACTTACCATTTTTTAGAAACATCATCTATTATCATTTATCTATGTATGCTGAAAAAAATGAGGTCTAGCTACTAAACATGTTTGGAAGATGAGAAGTATCTCAAAATTTATTCCAAATTTCTTTGTTGAATGTACCAAGGATGGTAGGTGACCTTTTGTGGCTAGGTACTATGCCATCATGTGGAACCCATTTAGACATGGAGGATGATGAGGATCCAAATAAAGGGACATTAAAAGCCTAAAGGTAAATATATTAAATGTTATAATGGATCTCATCTAACTTATAATTAATCGACTATCTTTTTGAGAAACTTAAGTAGGTGTATCATTTTTATTAAAGGTAAAACTAATCATCTTGGGGTAGCATCATCTTGGGTGTCAAGAGATGTTCGAAGAAAATACATGATGCAGTAAGTGGAAAGAAGTATAGGAATGGGCTTCTTTATTGAAGGACTAAGAAGCCATGTAATATCTGTCCTATAATTTTGACAGTATTCACATAGTTTAACATCATACATATATGATTATGAACACATAGTTTATTTTCATATTGTATGGATGATGGATACCCAGATTAACATCATATAATAAAGATGATAAATATGGAGTTTAATGTAATGTTATTGGGACATATGAAATGATGAAAATGGTACCCACCCAGCTAATGTGGCAGGAGGTGTTAGAGGGTAAAATAATTTAGGCACTCCTTGGAGGCACCCATAATTCAAAGAGAGGTCAAAAGATCCTATTCCATGAAAAAGGAACTAGGGATATATTCCAACAATTCACATTTCTGATGCATAGACCATGAGGTTGTCCCATAGGGGATATTTATGGAAAAGGGGAAAGGTAAACCTATATGAATTGAGTAGCCTATGATGTCATGCAATATAAGATATAATGTATAAATTTTCCATGAATACAATTTAGTGTCATGATTCATGGAATATGAATCATGACCATGGGGTGGGTTTCTAAATGGGTTGTGTATAACATAATATTGAAACAACCTAACATGAATAAAGGACCAAGGAGGCCCTTATTCCACAATAAAAATTCATAAAGGGGATTTCACATAGTTTAATTTCATGATTCCTGGACTTCGGCCCCTATTTTAATGTCATGGAGTTCATACCATGGGATCTTATCTCTTAGTTTAAGGTCATAGATTATGGGACCATGTAAAACCTAAGATGTTGGACACATAAAAGATAAATCATGTGTTGTGTGAAACATAAGTTGTAG
This sequence comes from Viscum album, assembly GCA_963277665.1. Taxonomy (NCBI): domain Eukaryota; kingdom Viridiplantae; phylum Streptophyta; class Magnoliopsida; order Santalales; family Viscaceae; genus Viscum; species Viscum album. The sequence goes on from OY728130.1 coordinate 1,168,827,702, forward strand.
GTAGAAAAGAACTTTCAGTTGTGATATATAGACCCAAACTCTTAGTTTTGGTTAAGAGAGTTCAGACCATGGAAAATAGTTAAATGATAAAATTCTTAGACCCTAGGGCTTTGTGCCTCAAATAAATGTTTGTATCATCAAAAAGGATACCTAAAATGAATGGAGAAGACTAGGAGGATGCCCAAATCCCCAAAAAACGTCTTTAAGACAACTTTCACATTGTTTAGGCCATTATTCATAGACCATTTTAGAGTATTTGAAACATATTTGTGTCCTGCGGAGGAGCAGAAAACCAATGTGAATGGAGGGATAAGAAGGGCCAACACCACACAAAACATTCTTATTTAGACGACATGTATGTATTTCAGATTCATGATTATTATACATTGATTTCTAGTTTAAGGTCGTAATATTTATTCAATGATTTGAATACAACAAAATAATTTGAAAATCCTAGAAAAGTGACAACTCGATGTGAATGGAGGGTCATGGGGGCCCAATGACACAAAAAACATCCCTTGGGTGACATGGACACAATTTGAATTTTTGATTCTTATCCTTTGACTCGTATTTTAAGTTCAATGTATTCAGACAGTTTTCATGATCCTTTGTACCAATGTTGGTTGAGAAAAAATTCTTCCCAATCCTTATTCCTGTGTGAGCCTTGATGCATGTGAAAATTAAGGAGCTGTATGGAGTCACTATTTCTTGCATGGGAGAACATAACAAAGGGATAATGTTATGGAAAAATCACAAAAGGGATAATTTGTCTCTTGAGGGATAGATAGTGAAATAGGGGCCTAACCGATGTGCAAGGAACAACACTATACCATGTTTGAAACACATGATCAGAACCGATATCATCTAGAGATGGGGTGAAAGAATCCATGATCGACCATTAACCATGTTTGTAACATCAGATCGATTTTCTATTTCATAAGATCCTGCAAGGCATGAGATTAGGATGGTATGTGAGGTAGTGTTGTACAATACCATTCCATTATGGATCATGTCATTATCGGGAGGGAAAAATATTTTCTAAATTAGGGAAGTCCTAAAGAACTAAAGTAGAAGAGAGGAATATCCCATAATTTATCAGATGATAAGACGAGGAATGGGTTGAAATTTTGATTTTTTATACATATCCCGTGATTATAGGAATCAATCCATACATAGTTTTGGAATGTGGAATGGCATAATATTGATACTCGTGTAGTTGCATCCTCTATGGCGATGGAATTAAATAATCCCATATTTATATATGAGGCATCCAGATTTAATATGGGATATTCCATGGAATCCCATACTTATTTCATGAGGAATATTTTTTTTGTCATGGGGTAATAAAAATTTATCATCATCCCATTCTTACAATATGAGTTATTCGGTTTTTGTTTAATAATTTAAGACTACTATTTATGATCATGTACTGAGGAAATTCATATGGGCATTTTATAGTCATACAACCAGGACTAGAACTGATATTAATTTAGTGTTATAGAGCATGGACTGTCATGGATGTTGATATATTGTGGTCACATATCATTGACTAAAGGGGGCTATGTCATTCCAAAAAGAGGATTCTATAGAACAAAAGAGTGAAATCCTAACATAAAAGGAGAGTCGAAGGGACCCTATGCCACTAAAATCTTGAAAAATCATACCCATGGTCATCATTAAAAAATTAGGGAAGGAGAGAATGAACATTGAGTCAACGATGTGTGATAGGACTATGATGAGATATTTGAGCGTCACTACATATCCCATAAGAATAGGAATCAAGATGCATATATTTCTAGAACACAACATTATAGGAGACCGAGGCGAAAAGGGGGATACCATATAAAAAAAAAGATATAGAATCTTCTCAAATACTGTTATGAGTCATCTGAAATTTTCATGGGGGTAATGCTATAGTTTAATTTCCTATAATTAGGGTGTTGAATATTTTCAACACGTATTTTTTAATTTTGTTATCTAGGTTTAATATGTGGTAAATCATCTCATATCAATAGGTATCCTAATTCTACACGAGTTAAGGTTGTAGTTTAATGTATTGTGTTGAGGACTTTGGATAGACTTTTTCATTGATATGATTGTTATTTTCATCTTCATATTTAATAATTAGGAAATATCATCCTATAAATTGTCAAGGTAAATGAATAGGGATTGTACCTAAAACCTGAGGCCCATGGGAGTATTTTGGGGTAAAACCACTGTAGGTAATAAATGGGTTTGTGGTGATCTACATCTTGAACCAGAGATAATGTTTCTAGGGGTCACTACATATCCCTTCAAGATAGGAATGAAGATATATCTATTTCGGGAAATAGGATGGAGAAATAGGATTTCTAAAAAACTACGGTAGAGGAAACCCTTGAAAATGCAATACATATGCTCATAGTTTAGGTTAATAATGCTCAGGCCATGGGAACATTTTCTTTATGGAATTCGCTTGGCATAAAAGAGGTATAACATGAAGTGAATAATGGTTATGTAGTCCCACATACAAAAAAAGTACCAGGATAAAAAATGGAACATAGTTTTAGGTTGTAATTCTTGGATAGGAGGGGTTAAGGTATGCTGTTTAATGTCATGATTCTTAGATATTAGAGATGTTGGCCTCAAAAGTATATTTATGGAAAGAATAAGGTAATTTATAATGTAAAAGGAACCAAGGAGGATCATGTACCACATACACTCCTCAATATGAACTACATGCAGTTTAAGGTAAGGATTCTTAGACTGTAAATAGGGAAAAGAGCCAAAGGGTTGATAAATTTGTGGCCAGTCCCAAAATGGGAAGCATGCGTGTCACTATTTATCTGATAATGATGCTAATATATCCATGTGTAGTTTTAGAATAGAGAGTGGTAGTATACCGACACCAGAAAGCTAAATACTCTTTAATTATGGAATCCCATGGTCATAAATCATGGTAAGGATATAGTTTAATATCATGTAATGGGGAATTTGGATTTGTTTGTCTCATATTGTATAAGGAATCATAATTTTAGATGGGGTACGTTTTTTTGGTCATCTCTATCTTATATTATGAGTAATCCTACTTTTATATGTGGTACAATGTATTAGACCATCCTGTACATATCATATGAAGGATATCAATATATACAGGTTAAAATCATCTCATATTAAAAGACATCATAGTTTACATGGGTATGAACATAGTTTAATTTCATGCACCGAGGATGTTAGGATTTTCATTTTGAAGTTATACATCCTAGATAATATGGGATTCAAATATTTTATGGCAATAAGGCTTGGAACCTTGCAAGAAGTTATAGTTCATACTTTCGGGATCATGAATCCAGTTGATGGACATATATTTTGGACTAAGAATATTTACACAAAGTACTACATGAGTAACCTGTCATTGGTGGGAGGTTTTATTCACACTCCCTTTAGGGTGATAAAGGTGTATTATCTTTTATAAATATAACTTATGAATGATGTATGGTCTTTCATAGTTGGTGTCCAACATTGGTAGATTCCTTTTGGGTATCATCGCTGTTAAGAGAGCCAAAATATTTCACCTTGGAGGAAGGTGTGGAGGTGAACCTTACTGTTGAAATCCCTCACTATCTTATTGTGGTGCCTCTATTGAATGTGGAATGCCAATATAAAGTTATCCTAATGGAAAAATAGCTCATCTTAATGAAATTCCTCCATTCTATTTCCATATTGTTACTACAGAAATATTTTAGGAGAGATAACAATTGAATCTTGATGGATCAAAATGCCTCTCTTCCATGAACAAGGGAGTATGGGGTCAAGTGGGTGGAATTATTATTCATTGTATAATATAGATCTTGTTAAGAAATATTATATTATTATTTCCCACCATTTTCAAGAAGATGTTAGAGAGTTTCCTTTTTAATTCCTCAATCCTCCCATTTTCTTGCACATAGTAGTGAGAAGTATGGTTGGGTCAGATGTCGTATATGGAATACTACATCATTAGATCGGTAACCCAGATGTGGATGCTAATTTTTATGAGAATATCAAGGAAAAATAAAAATATATGGATGATGTGGGAGCTCAATAACTTGATCACAAACTAGAATATTAATTCAATGAGAGGAATCATTTCTTCCCACTTGGAGAAGAAGTAATTCATGGTCAGAATAAACATACACAATAGTGATTTTGCTAGTGGTTATGGTCCCAAAATGTCAAGTCACAATATTGTAAAGGTCATATAATACATAGTTGTGTGTGGAGAATTTATTATGGTCGATGAAAAGGGTTGGAAAGAATCTGACACATGGACCCCCTAATGGATAACTTGATGAAGTCATAGACCACAGCGGGAACGAAGTATCCTGACCTCTAAATCTGATAGGAGTTCTTCAAACCCATATGGTTGTAAGTAGAGGGATTGATAGAGAATACATAAATAACCTAGGGGATATTTTTTCCTTATATTTAGTGGAGGGTAACTCTATATAAACTAGGTATGTAGGGATTCTTCTAAAGGCTATGAACATTGTGAAGGATAAACTGTGTCGTCCATCACTAGGATTTCTCATGATCGACCTAGTTTGGCGGTAGAATTACAAGTTGGATAAACTAGATAAAATTATTTTCTTAGAATGATATTTATTCTAAAAGGGGTGAACATGAGGGGTAGTCATAGAAGCACTGGTATCTAGTTGGTCTACTAGTTAGATTTCATTATCATATAAAGGGATTGGAGCGATGACTCTATGATGTGCCACATGAAATATCAGGTAATCCTGGTTAGGATATGTGAGGACATATTTAAACATTCCAATGCATCATCATGATTGTTCTACAATCTAGGGAGATTGGTAACCTCTAATATAGAGGGTAACATGGCCATTAGTTGAAGGGTATGCTCTAACAGGGATACAACTTCTTGATTTACGATGATGTAGTCACCATTGATATGTTTGATGACTAATTCAAAGTCTCCCTTCACATGTAAGTAGGGGAAATCAATATTAATATCCATATCATGACCAGTAATGAGGGCCTAATAGTCTTTCACATTATTAGTGAAGACTTCTAAAGTAGAAAATAGTAGGGTAGGACAATGAATGTCTGAGTAATGAAGATTAACCCATTTCATACCCTATTTATCTTGATATTATTGATCCTTCTATCATTTGGGATCCTATAGTCATCATTGAAATTAACCTACCTTCCTAATAAGAGCATATCCACATAGATAATAACATCATCTGGAAAATCAAAATCCATTGGAACTTCTATAAAGTATGGATGGGTTGTCATAGAATCCTATAATTCCTAGCCATTGACAATCGACATTAGAAAAAAACATGATATTAAACTACTAGAGGATCACTTCCTAGCATGCCATCTCTCCCATCCATGTGGGGTGATTGAAAATATAATTCAACATTTATACTAATGAAAAAAGTTATATCTCATTATGATACAGATAATTATACATCATCTTAAATAAAAGACTATTGAGATGAAACACTTATTGATGGAGGAGTATATTGTCTCCATGTTGAGGATTATTCCACTTAGATAATATAAACCATTTTCCCTACCCTCACTTTTTTTCTTGGATATATGGGAACCAAAACATTATTCTAGGGAGACCCCATAGAGAACCTAAGGCTTTCCTGAAATGGGAGTCCTCGATACTATAGACTGTTGTAGGTACTTATTGATATCCTCAAATGAATTTTGGATCTTATCATCCTAATGTTAAATGGTTCCATTATTCATGAGCGTTGATAAGATCTCACACTTTACAAAACGATTCTTTACAGATAAATGTATGTAGCCTAGGAAGACTTGGTTTCTTGACAACTCTCGGAGATAACTTAGGGGTGGAATCATTTTTTATGGATCATATATTCCCTAGGATAGTCTCAAAACCAGTATATATGTGGATTATGCTATAGAGTTTCTCATAGGATACCCCAAATGAATAATTTAAGGGGTTATTCTTAAAATCATGGATGTAGAGTAAGCCAAACACTTTATGATGATCCTTGAGATGGTTCTAATGCTACGGGGATTTAACCACCATGTTTTTCATGTATAATTCCATTGATTCCATAAGAATGGTCTTGAATATGGGTTTCTTAGCCTACTGATAAGTGGACCTTGCATTTGTTAAGTCAAAGGGAATCACATGATTAAATAAAGTCCCTTGTGATTACCTAATGGTGGTGAACTCATCATCATCAGATCCTATCTATTTCTGATTATATCGAGTGTATAAATCCATGAAAAAGTTGTCCTAGAACATGACAGTGACATCGATCAATATATTTTTCTCTTGAATGAGAAAATATTACCTAGAGAAAAGGTAGATGAGGTCTTAGAAGTCGAAATAGACATTGATAATCTGATTTCAATTCCAAAACATGATGTTGTTAGATATCCATCTAGGATACTAGACATCACTGATAATGTTTTCAGTCAAAAAAAATTCATGTTCAACCTTGACAATAGAACCCTGATAGGGGTTTATTTTTTGGGAGGATATTTGAATCTATGATGGTTCACAGGGAGGCCGAGATGGCGAATGATGACCTAAGGGTCCATCCCTAGTATCTTTTCATATATCTAGGAATAAACATTACAGAGATACCTTAGGAAGGTCATACCCTATTGCTTTTAATTGGGGGGGATTAAATGATCAGTATTGACCTCAAATCTTCCTTGGTACGATGTTTCATAAGGATTAAATTATCATTAGTGGAAGATACACCCTCTCAAAACAAAGGTGGTTTTTCATAGAAGTACTCTTCATTGTCTAAAATAGGGGATTAGTAGGGTAGAGGTGGTTCCATGAGGTCATATGAATGAAGGTAATCACTAGTGCCACATGGGTGGACCGTGAATTTCAAGTGATGGGTTCCTTCATCCTTGAAACTAAAAAAAAAATATGTAGATCTAATTTTATCCAGCCTCATACCAAGGGGTCTATGCATGATGTCAAGGAAAAGGTGGTGACTCGGCGTCTTCTTATTCATTCACTCTCTTTTGATCATGTGGGGATGTTGAAAACTGGTAGACATAGGGGGAACTTATTAGTACTTCAAAATAGTTGGAGATTTTGGTATCAACCAATCCTGTTCAAGGTAAGATTATGAGGTACTCTATTTTTCCTCTTTGATTTAAGGGGCACCATAACCGTTTTTCATTGAGAAAATAGAGAAACCTCAAGGGTCTAGATTAATATCTCACAATATATAAATTAGAAGAATGAATCTTTCCACAAAGTCAACCCATGGATTGAACACAACGGATTTCATAACATTGGGAGCATTGACACTTTTAACCCCATTGTTCTGAAGATGATTCTCATCTATCTTTTAGTAGCCTTTATCTAGATAATGGGATACACAAGAGTATAAGGGGACACATAACCCAGGATCACCTCTTCTGGATCATTCATCAAGTACTTGTGTCACTCGTGATACAATGAGGGGTACTAATCCATGAAAGAGATGCCAACACTTACCTAGAAGCACATTGTACGTGATATATTGAGAGCCTATAATGAATTTAGTACTTGATTTAACCTAAAAAACTGGGTCTAAAAGTAAAACATTCCAAATAGATTCTTCTTGATCTCAGTATAACCCTGTATTTACATGTTGGAGGGATTCATATCTTCCACTTCATGTTCCATTGTGTGGAGCATCCGGGATGGCATGAGATTGATTCTCAAACCAGTGACCACTAGGAATCTGTATATATCCACACCATAGAACTGCACTGTTATGTACAACAGGCATATAAGTCATATTTATGTATTCCCTTGAATTCTATGGAAAACAAGATGATGGCTTGTAATTCCTCTTACAAGGCCTCATATTCATAGTACGCCTCTATAAAAGTTAAAAAATCATCAAACAATAGAATGATTTTCAAGGAATCTATACGGGCCTCATGCACATCCATTGATAAGAAGAGATACTCATGGATTTAAAGCCTCTTTGGTATTATGTAGTGGTTATTTTACACATCATATGTCCTCACCAAAGGTTTATTTTATACCCATGGTGGTCTATTCTATGGAAGGGGTGCAATAGGTGTTGCTAGATAAAACCCTAGTGTTTGAATAGTGCTATAAATACTCTACTACTGACTAGATGCCCTGATTTGGACAAATATATGCTAACTCTCTATCATCTATGGTTTGTATTTTCCTAGATGTGGCTAATTGTGTTGAGTCCATTTTTGAGATACACAGTCAACAAACATTATCAGTTGCGGAAGCGTACCCAATTGAGGGTACTGGGAGAACCGTGATTGCTAATATCTACAGAGAAACTGCTATTTAGTCTATGTTGAATTTATAACCCAACTGAAGTAACTGGAATAAGTATTTTGGTGGATTTTATGTCCTCAATATTTCTATTGATGGTGTTGGAGGGAAGAACCATGGGGGTTTTCATGTAATTACTCATCATGTTTCATGTAGTGGTTTTCCAACTCAGCGAAACTCATAGAGGAAAACACATCTTTTTAATCAGTGAGGTTATTAATTTTTGGTTGAATCCTGGGTGCATCATCTAAATATGAAGAGAGTATGTCATTGAGAATGCGATATGGATTTTGAACCGGTAAGGGGAATCTAGTTTCCCTTACGTCGTTGGTGCCTATTCTTCTGATATGTATATGGTTGTGATGCAGACGTGGAAGTACTATTTGAAAGGGGTTTTGAAAACCACATTAGGTTTTGGATTACCAAAGTTATCATAGTTTACAATATGAGTGTCAGAAAAATCCTTGTGTGAAACAATAATCATATTTCTACATACTATGGCTAGAATCCTAGTACCATTCACCTGAGCCTTCACTATCATTGTTGGGGTCAGTTGACCCATGTTTCACCTACATTGAAACATCATTGATCTTGACTAATTCAAAATACACTTGGTCATAGAGACATTTTTTAAAAATTTATCATTCCATGATAGTCTGTGTAAGGATAATATGGTATGGGAAATTATAGGAGTGGCTAGTATGTTCGGCCTCCTATACTCTAGAAACATCAAAATTAAATTCTAAAGGGAAAATATGATGTATCCATGGACTTATGATTACCAAAAAGATTTATTATAGTTTATTCTATATAGTAAAGGCACTCTATGAGGCTAGCCTTTGTGGGGGGGGGGGGGTTAGAGACACATTCTATCAACTAGGAAGAATCACATGGTTGGGTGGTTCATGACGGGGTTATACATGATATGTTATCTCTGGGTAGGGCTTGGAGAGGCACTTATAGATGAGTAGGAAATTACTATATTAGGTAGGGAACCTCTATATATATTATAGCAGTAGTATATTCCTTTTCATGTTTTCTAATAGGATTTATAAGAGGAAATGTGATCCACTGTTATATGGTTTGTTGAAAGGATTCCTTTTGATAGTGATATTTTTTAGGGAAATATAGGATTTCAACAAGGTAATTGTGGGTGATTATTATAGGGAACATACCACTCTTAACATTCCATATATATATCTCAAGACACTATTCCAGGGAAAACTGCATGTTGAGTGAATTGGTGAGGTCATTATATCAAGTGAAAAATTGTTTTAATCACTTATTTGGACTTTGTTTATATGTAAAGAACTTGAATATATATTTATTGTATGTTTTTGTGCTGAACTGATTGATGAAATATCTAAAAAATTCATCATAACAAAAAATAGGCCATATGTCTAACTAGATATACCTAACAAATGGAGGTCCTTTATGTGTTTGAAAATATAATTAGAGAATTGAAGACTAATTCTATTCTAGGGTCCCCAACATAAGTCCACATCTTGAAATATATCTTTAAATGCACTGCATCAGGTCACATATTCTATTAAATGGGGAGAATCTAGATTTTATAAACTGTGGGAGTGGTCGGACATTGTCCTCCCACACCTGGTATGACTTCCTATTTTACAGGATCGCCAACTATCATATTTCAAGGGCCTCAAGGGGAGTGGTGAGAGAATATATTAATCATATATTCATGGATATATATCCACTAATGTGTTGATTGGATAATAAATGTTGGGGGAGGGTTATTCAACTTAGTGAGTGGCATGACCACAACCCCGAGGAGGATAATCACGCTACTCGGGAAAGCTTGAGGACTCGTATAGCGATCACATTCAATATCCATCATCATTATCTCTAAATGAATTTGATATTCTACCATACATGAACTAGGGACTCTGGATAATGATGAATTTATACCACATGTGATGAGATATAGGATCTCTTATAGGGATTCCATAATTCAAGTGCTGCTCAGCAATGAGTTATGTCATAATCCATTTCTATTCCTCATCCCTCTAGAGAAGGGTTTCTACCTTTAGCTCCAACTCATATATTTCAATAAACCCAAATAGATCATATGACTCATTTCATCCATTTACCTTGTTTACATTCTAATGGGTATGAAATTATGCCTCATTATAGGTATCTCTATCTACATGTTTTCCTCTACTGAAGTACGAGGACACCCATTTGAGGGTGTGTCTATTGTCGTGCCCCCCTTGAGGATGTTCTTTCCTATTATTCGCTACATCTATGGTCCTATTCCTTTAATCCATTAGAAACTCATTAAAAACCATGTTAACTATGGTTTTAGCCCGAGGGTAAATTTCATAATCAATGGATAGTCTAGGTTGTCGCAAGATGGGGTGGAAGTGGTGGGAAACATACTATCCCAATCCTTTGATCTATATGCCCAAAGATGTTACATTAATAACTAGGTATATCACTATGAGGCTCTCATCAATAGTCTAATTAATAGTATGGTGGTATTTGAATGACATTAGGAACTATGTGATAAGGATTTATATGATCTCAACCCTCACACACTATTGTTTGATGGCTTCATGGTGTTCCTAACTCACAGGGTAGTCCAACTTATGAATATGGAGGTGGTGATACATAACATTGATGTTATAGATAAAACACACTATCTAGACCACATTAAAGGAATATGGTATTTCAATTTTTGAGGTAGTTGGTTTCCTGAACACCAAAAACAACTTGTCGATGGCTAAGGCCACCGCAAGCATTTTTTCTTAAAAGATGGGTCTAGATCTTGATTGATCCAATCCCTAATTTTAAAAAGAATTAATATTGGTGGTAGCACCAATGAAGAATGATTCTACTATAGGTTTACCAGGACAGGAGTCACAATGTGAGTCAAATGGATGCTACATTTTTGTATGTCTATCGGGGGAAGTTAGAACTACATCGTTACATCCTTATAGGATGGGATGTCCACTAATATAGTGTGTGTGATAGTGGGGGCGTCCATCTTTGGCTATATAGAGTGATCACAATATAATTTCATCAAACCAGACACTAACATCACTGCTTTTTTCTAGTGAAGGTGGAAGGGAGGGAAGATTGTGGAAATGAATGGGGATTCATTGTTATCCCATAGAATGGATCTAGAAAATCTTGTACCTGCAGGTTTCTACAGATTGATCATGGGATCATACATACATCCTCTTAAGGGATATAGAATCCTAAAATATGAGACCATTCCCCAAACAATGGTAGCTTATGGTAAAGGCTCCATCATTGAGTCATATATAACCTTTGAATCCGAGAGGTCAATGAGGTTAATGATGAAGTGGAACTTTTTAGGCTATAGCATGGTTTAGCCTTACTACACTGAGATGGTTCTTTAGGTAAGTGTATGTATTTATCTTGGGGAAGACCCCTATTCTTGTGTTTGATGGAGTGGGAAAAAACTCTTCTCGATTTGGTAGTTTCATGGAGAGGAACTCCATTCCTCAATTTATTGGCAGTGTGGGGAGGACCATTGTATTGGATGGTGGAAACGTGATGAGGACCTCTATGCTAATTATTATTGGAGTGGGGAGGGTCTCCTCTTTTACTGAAAATGACATGGGGTGGTCCTCTGTATTTACTAGTTGTGGTATGATAGGGAGTACCTCCATAATAGATCTTGATGAAGCGGTGATGACATCTGCATTGTTTTGCACCACAATTGAGAGGATCTTTGTGTCAACTAGTGGGTGTAAGGATAGGAAATATGCATTGGTTGGTGGAATCATGGGGAGTAACTCAATGATGATTCCCCTCATCATGTGAAATCATGTAACAACTATTTGTTAGGCTAGTGATTGATAGATTTAAATCATCCTTCATGTGATTTCGATGGGATCTCGACACAAATTGTGGAAGGATGGATCCCTGTTTGCATGTTTCAAGGAGACTGTTGGATACATCAGTGGTGGAAGGGATCATAGTATCCATTTAATTTTCCCATTATTAGGAATTATGGACAATATTCCCCTGAAATATTTATTGAGTTCTCTAAAATATGGATGGAATATTGGTGTGAAGGTCAACTTGTTCATTTTCATATAGGACCGGTTGGTGCTGGAATTTTCAAGCCATGATTGAAGCCCTCCTATGAGTCTCCCAGTTAGTAGTGATGTCCTAGGTGTAATGTACATCCAACTCCTCTTCTATATAAGTTAGGTAGTCATCGAAGAACTAAAAATAGAGGATATCAAAATAGTTCATCATCATAATGGGGAGTGGTTTCCCCCACTGGGCCCCTTAGGGAAAGAGGTGTCGATGGGGGCACTGATGGATCCAGTTCATTATGGTCCATATCCCTTGTGATGTTTACCCCCCTCTTATTAGTACTGGAGCACTAGAGAGTCAATCAAAATAATTTGGATGATATTAGGGGTGATATTTACCATGAGCACGGAGTAGGAGAATTCATGGTGGAATTATTGGTGGGAATTGTGGTAGGATTATAGTTGTGTGTGATCACCACATAAACATTTCTCCATCCCATGCCCCTGTGTTCGCTGAGTGGATAGTTTCCAATAACATGAATCCTATGAGGAATATAAATTATCCTGTTAGTATAGGTTCTAGGAAATAATTTCCCAATGCCCCAAAGTCATCCTATCTTTTTAGTAGAGAATGATCGACATGGATAATGTCATAGATTACAGATTCCAAAAATTTACTTTCCAAATTAGTATGTGAGTTTCATGTCGGCCCAATAGTTTTTCCTAGTGGGTCATGGGACAAGATATCTTGATCTGGTTACATGATAATCCATAGATTCCCTAGCCACTACATGTACCCATGGTTGTGGATATGATATTCAGATTGGGTTCACATTTTTTATTTCTGATGTTTTTACTGGGGATGGGTGATAAAAAAAATTTCCCCACATTCCCACTTTCAATAGTTGGGTAGATTTTATCAATTTTATTTGAAATGTATGATACTTAATAAAAATTGGATAAGGATATTTAAGTTAATCCTTCCATGAGTCCCTCCATGAAACTCATTTCATAGTCCATGTCACCCTCTTATATTTGAGTGAGGTTCATGGAACTCATTCTTGGTTCTATCTTGAAGCAGGAATTCATTAATTATATTGCCTCTATCTCAATAAGGAATCAACCTTTGGTCATGAGAGCAGTAAAATTGGGCATCTATGGGCATGTTTAATAATTTTGTATGTTGGTCACCTGTAAATATTTCTCCTTGGAGGGCATCTCATATGCGGAATGATTGGTGCAAAACCAAAGGCATCCCATGTTTTTCACGTGGTAGTTAACACAATGGGTGTATATATTCCATGAATTTTAACATCTATCATCCCAAAATTATTACATGGTGTAGGTATTATGTAATATGGAATTATTTTAATTTATTGTAGAAAGAGGCACATTTTTTATGTCTTGTGGTTATAAGATGAAGGTTTAATGCCTTGCATGTATAGGGCATGGGGAATGTATAGCATCTTATGCGTTCAGGATGGGCACAAAATTAATGTCTTTTGAGGATTGAATGAAGCTGGTTTAACCTCTTATAGAACATAATGAACTCCATATTAACATATTATAGGGAAATAATGGGTACATGATTAATGTCCTCTGAAGACAAGATGGCCACAAATTTATTGTCTTGTGGTGATCGGTTGGGAACATGTTTATCATCTTGTGGGAAAAGGATGGGAAAATGTTTAACATCTTGAGGGGATATGACAAGTGCATGTTTAATATATTACAGGGATATGATAATCATAGGTTTAAAATATTATTAGGATCGGAAGGGAACTATATCGACATCTTGCAAGGATAGTATGGATACATGTTTAACATACTCCATGGACAAGATGGGAGCATGTTTAATGGATCATGGGGATAGGATGGGTGAAAGTTTAGTGTCTTGTAGGGATATGATGTTTTTAGGATTAATGTATTGTGGGGACAAGTTGGATGCCTCATTGGGGAATATTTAAGAGGAACACCCCTAAGAATTATGGGTACAAGTTTAATTTCATGAATGGATAGGATGGGTGGAGTTTAAACTTCCTAGTGGGATTAGATGGGACAAGTTTAATATATTGTGGGGATAGAATAAACTCCTCATAGAGGTGTATCTGGGTGGTGTATCACTAAGGGGTAAGATGTAAAACCTATGTGGGAAGGATCAACATGACTCATAGAGGCGTATATGGGAGGTGTGTCCCTAATAGGGAAGATTTTATACCTAGGATTATCATTTAATTAGAATGCCTCATCCAGGTATATATAGGAGGTTAATCCCCCTGAAGTATGATGTCATATCCATGCTTTTCATTGTGGGAGTTAAACCTCAAGTATGTGTCCTACATAACTTGTTTATGATTCAGGGATCAAAACCCACATAGTTCTATGATGTAGTTTAAGGTCATGCGATGTGATCATTACATGAAATTCTACATCATGCGATAAGGATCGATGTATCATAGAAGGATCATAGATGATGGATATTGTGGGGTATATGTGTCGAAGCTACCAGAGGAGGAAGTTCATCCAATAATAGGGATGGAGATGTCATCCCATGTGAGTCTTATATGGGGAATCCTTTGTTTATTACATAGGATAGGCCTATAGTTTTATTTATTGTGTTATGGGTGTTTCTATGTAGTTTAATGTCGTATTACTATGGTGTGGAACAAGAATATTTTATGTCTTGCATATTGTACCATTAAGGGTGCCCTCAATAAGGGGGGTTATACCAATGTGAGAGGATGAACCAGTATAGGGAATTCCTACCAAGGTGGGTGCGTAGTTTCTTTAAAATATTCCACACCTTTGAATTTCGTGACCACCACTCATTCAATTATTGATGGGACATGTTATTGGTCATGTAGTGGAGGATTGTACAGTTAGCAGACCGATGTTAGGGCGCCTATTCATAGAAGTAATAGGCCATAGGGTTTTTATTCATAGAAGAAATATATATAATGGGGTTAGAGATATACTCAAGATGATGTTGGGGGACACAAGAGTGGTAGTACCAGTATATATCGGTGATTGGTGAAGCTAAATTGGTCTGGGATTGGTATAGAGGACTCAGATACTCGACTTGCATGTAGGGGTGTCAGCTAAAAGGAGTAATCATGGAGAGGCTTAGAATATGTTCTTCCAAAATATTTGGGATTCAAGGAGGAGAGTCTCAAATTTCATAGGGTCCTTATGTATGGTAGAATTTTCATGAAAGTGTATGCTTTTTGAAACAGGGTTCCCCTACCTCAGAGTAATGTTCTCATTCCAAGGTGGTGGAAATTACAAAGAGAATGTGGCTCATGAATTGTACATGCCTTAAGAATCCCCATGTGACTCATATGGAATTATTATTCCATGAAGGGAATGAGTCTTTTAACAATGCATATCCTTTATGGGTGGAGGATCTTAATAATGTATGGGAGTAGGTTTCATGAAACTAGTATTATTTAGGGGGGGTCATTTTCTCTTTCTCTCATGAATCTCAGAAGTATTGTGAAAATAGAGTGTTTTTTGGAATCCCAAAGGTTGTGTGTCCCCTAAACGGTAGGACTAAAGTGTGTATTTATAGGGTGTGTGTTACATGTTTATTGGAGGCCTTTGTGAATATTTTTTAGAAGTGTAATTTTATGGGGCTCTATGGGTTTGAATGATAAATCATTGAGGTTACTTTCAAACCTCTACAAGGAATACACCACATCATGAGTAAATATTGATATTGTATGGATGTCACTATGAGGCCCCTATATATCCAGCACCTTCACAAGTAATCCCCATTTTCGTTGGTTTTTAGCTTCTCAAAATAGACCCTTTGAGGTATTTGTGGGCCATTTTAGCTCAAATATTCTCTAAACCAGCCCTGGGTTTCTTGACAAATCCCACGACATACAAATTTCACTATCAATACCACCAAAGTCCATATGATTGAATTTATTATTTTTTAGATATTTTTTATTTTTGTGGTTACTTTGGGTGATTTTAAATGATATTATTTCATTGGACCCCACATCTTATCCAACTATATATATATGAATGTCATTTAATTATTTAGTTTCAATTACATTCTATATTTATTAATGTAAAAGCATTATTTTTTTATAAGTTATAATTATCTAGTATCTTTCATTAGATCAGGAATCCTTATCTTCCTTATCATTGTCTTATTTAATGTTTTCTTTTATTTCATATTCTAAACAAAAACAAATTCCTAATGTTATTTTATAAGATATTTTACTTTCCTTTAATTTCTTTTTAAATAGGAGTTTCACAATGTTTCCCACATTGGTCAATCTAAACTCTATATATTTTAAAGTGGCTGTTTATTTGAAAAATTAAATCCATGAATGGATTTTACCACCATAATGACCAATATATGATTTAAATATTTCTCTATAAGGCTTTAAGGGTATTTCCACAATAATGGTTTTCACAAAATGTTATGAATTTTATATTTAATAGATATTATTAAAATGAATTGTGTGTTTTACTAAATAATGATGTTAATGATATATTAATTGTACATATATTCACTAATGATAACAACCCCATATGTTACATTTAATTCATTGGGGATATTTTTTAATGCTACCATGATCATTATTTCATTGGATTGAATATGATTAATTCAAAGATTTTGTAATGGAACCCATTTCTTTTCCACTAATTAGTAACCCTATAGAAGGAATATTAGTGTTTTTTTTGTGTTTTATGATGAGATGAAATATATTTTTAATTCATGCATGTTATGGTTCTTGGAAATTATTTAATGTTATTTATGGTTCCATTATAAACCAAGGGAATGTGATTCTATTTTAAAACAAGGATAGGTGGGTCTGTGATATCCCTCCAATGCACAAGGTGATTCAATTAGAAGTCGACTATATGGTTATTATTTTAATTTATAAGTTTAATATAAGGTTTTAATAATTGTTCAATGAATATAATGTTCTATGATTTGAACACATTTTCATTAGGATTTCTATTTGTTTTTAATGATTCTTTTGACCATAGTTGGCATCATATAGCTTATATTATACTTATAAAATTTTATTATGTCATCAAACCCTTATTCTCATCATATTATCACTGATGGAATTCAATTTTAATTGATTATTTTTACACTTATTTATCTTTGGTGATCTCCCATTTTATGTTTCAATCTCCATGGATTATATGTAATGGTGTTAAATGTCAATTTTCAGGAAAATTTTCATGTGTGGAAAATTTTATGGGAGATGTTGTTGGATTATTATGAAATGAGAGAATTAGGTTCTATGTTTGGAAAATGATCACATAAATACATGGGTATTGTTATGTATGTGATTTTACTAATTCTATAAAAATATAAACCTAAAAGGATATTGGAATTAAATTTGATCCCATATTTACATATGACATTTTTAGTTTTTTATATATAAAATTGATTCTCATTAATCTTTATCAATTGAAAAATTATAATATTGACTTTTTAACACAAGATTTGGGAGTTTAGTTTATAGGTTGTTATAGTTTTTATCATAGAAAAGGATGGTATGTAGAGCATTAGAACTCACAAAATTTCACATTTGGTTAAGTTAATATCTACACATAAGGGAATCAAGAGAAATGGTCTAGCACTAATGACGGTAATAAGTTTTATGTCTAGGATTTTTAGCCTCCCATGAAGATCTTTAATAGGTATAAATGATAGCACACTATTAATATTCTAGACAATTATAGTTGGTATCAAAGGAATAGTTTACATAATTTTATAGGATAGGTCAATATACTTATATTCCACTAAGAGATTTTCAATAATGGTTTTCACATTATATTGTTTAAATGTTAATATTTTTCTTCATCTATAATATGTTTGTTCATAATGGTATTCTACATAGTAAATTGGGAAGTCATAATAGGAAGGCATGAGGAGATGAATATCCTTCCAAATTATCAACCTAAAACTTTTGTAATTAGAAGTGAGTATCTTTTTATGGTGATGTATTAGTTTAAACAGTATATAAATAGTTATAGAATCCATGTTAGAGAAAATAAAGATATAACAAAGAGGAATATGATGACAGTGGATAATTTTATGAAGAAATATTCTTGAACATTAAATGATTATTTTGATCAAGTTGTAGTTGAGGGATGGGTTATTTATTTGGAAAATATTTTCAAAGTCATGGTATATACAGATCAGAAAAAGGAAACCCTTTTCATTTATCATATTGAAGGTTAAGTTGACAAAGGGTTTTTAATAGTTATGAATACTAAATAATGAAGATATTTATTCCTTGAAGTGTGATGAATTTAAAAATAATGTCTTTGATATGTATTTTCCAAAGGCTGGATGACTTACGATAGAAAATAAATTCATGTAATTGGGACAATAGGAGGGAGATTATGTCGCTATCTATAAAAAAATTCATCCATTTGGAGGGGTATGTGAATTTTTTTATCTAAGATCATGGTATTCAAATCAATTTGTTTACCTATGATTTAAGTCAAGATATCGAAGGGAATTATATTACCATGGATTTAAAATCATTTAGAAACATGTTTGATGTGATCAGAAGGTAAAGATAGAGATTTTGAATGTTCCTGAATTTTATGAAAAACAGGCATAAGAAAAGCTAAATTATATAATAAATGGGGGACAATACATTATTTAAATATGGTGGTAAAAAAATTGAGTTCCCATATTGTGATAATTGTGGTAAAAACACACTCGATAATGTTATAAAAAATATCAAAAATGCATTCAATGTGGTATGTTTGGACGTATGTATCATGATTGAAAAGATATAGATATTAGTATTGGTAAGACAAATAATGAAAAATCAAAGGTGGATTTTTTAAATGTTAATGAGTTTTGAAATTATGCTGATGTGTGTCCTAAGTCAATCACTGAGGGTGGGAATATTTATGATCTGATGAAAAAGTGTGTCACAAAATCTATTACTTATACTATAGTTGATTTTGGTCGATAAAATATTACTTTGATAGGAATGTTATAATTTTATTTAGAATTTTCAAATACCCTATTTTACACTGGATCATTATCTTCATTCATTTCTGAAAAATTTTAATTTAAATTTGAAATAAAAGATCATTAAATTAAGAGATATCTTTTAGTGAAAACTATTGGTGGAAATATTAAAGAGACCATGATTGATAGTAATCTACTAATAACTATTATTATTAGGATGGTATTTGTTGAAAATATTTTCAAATATTCCATGGTAGAGGTTGATATTATTTTGGGTATTTGTTGGAACTTTTTTTATCATTCAAAGATAGATTTTATAAGTAAGAATGTTTTTTATTAATTATTACATAACATTGATATCCTACCAATATGTTGAGAAAATGATTATTAAATGTAGTGAATGTTTCATATATTATATTGAAAAAAATTGAAATTGTTTATATTAGTGATGTACCAACATAAAGTATATATATAGTATTTTACTAATTATTTACCTTGTGTTATATCAAATTGAGATGCTGAAATCACTATTAACTCAGTACCTTATTCTAAACATATTTCAAAACCCCCTTATCGAATTGATCATGTTAGACCTTTATTATTGAAATTAAATTATAGGAGTTTCTAGATAGAGGGTTCATTTATATTATAACCTCAAAATAGGGTGATTTTATTTCATTTTTTTAAAATAAAGATGGTTCAATGAGGATTTTACTAATTATTTTCATCTAAATAAAATAGTTTTTATAAAAATGTATACTTTTCATAATATGAATAATTTTTTTGATTAGCTCCAGGTGGAAAATATTTTTTGAATATTTATCCTAGAACTCGCTACCATCATTTGAAGGTGAAGGATAAATATAATTCAAATACATATTTCTAGAATAGATATGGTCAAAAGTCTGTATGTATTCCCTTTGGGTTGTCTAATAGACCAAAAGTATTTATGGGTATTTTGAAAGTGATTTTCATGACTACATAGAAAAATTTGTGGTTCAGTGTATTGAGGACATATTGGTACATTCTATATGTCTTGAGGATAATAAAGGATGAGAAATAATGATTGTTTTGAAAACCATAAAAGAATAGCATTTATATAGAAAATATAAATATTGTGAATATTTGGTGATTTTTTTCCATGGTCATATTATTTCTAAAGATGTCATAACTATTTAGCCTTCACAATATAACATTTTTATGAGTTTCCAAGAATTAAATATTTCATAGAGACAAGTATTTGTCTTCTATTATGTTGTTATTACTTGTGGTTTCTTGAAAATTGTTCTTAGTTTTCTATCCCACAGACTGAGTTAACATGAAAAAGAAATTAAATTCACATAAGAAAATTATATTCATGATTATTTTGTGGATATAACTAAATATTGGTGAATTATTTATTTTTTCAATAACCTATTAAAAAATAGATTTTTTTTCTATAGTTATTCTTATTTTAAATGACATGGGTTTTTTATAATAAAAAATGATTAGATAATTGGTTATGATTCACATCAACAGAAACCTCATGATTTTAATTATTCTACCCATGATATAGAATTAACATATGTGTTTTTTTGTTTAAAATATTTTTGGTATCATTTAAATGGGATGAATTGTGAAATATATCATAAAATTAAAAATTATTGAAGTAAAAATTCACTCAAAACGAGCTGAACATCAGAAATAGTATATAGATGTAACAATTAAATGATTTTGATTGCACTGTCAATTACAATCCTATAAAATCAAAAATTATTCCTTCTGATTTATGAAAGAAATATCATACATCATTAACCATGTCACATTTTCATGATGACCATTTGGTTAGTGATTTGTTCAATGTTTTCCGTGATACTATACATGATGGAACGTCCTCTATTTTTTTTAGGTTTAAGTATATTTATATTTATCAAAAGTAATCAAGAAAGGTATAAAAAATACCATGAGTTACATGGAAATATGGAATTGGTTAATAAATATATGTTTATTGAATTTATTATTAATAAAGAATGTGTTTTATGATTTGGAAAGATATTATTTTTTTCATGAGACTCATGGTTAAAAAGATAATTTTTTGTTGAATCATGTAGCTCCCTATTCTTCATTCATCCTAGCAGTAATAATATGTACAATGACCATCATGTGTATTACATTTGGCATCGAATGAAACAGATTTTGAATAATTTACCATGAAATGTTTGAATTTTCTATTGATCAAAGAAAAATGAAAATTTATAAAATGGTTACATCAACCAGTTTCCACACTAAAGAGAAAATAGGAATGATATTTCTATGTATTTGGTGTTTATATTTCTAAAGTAATACTTTGGTAATAATGCAAATTTTTATAGTGATTATTTATTTACTAAATATGTTCATTTCCCTCCTATTCCAAATAATATTCCATTAGATAATCTTTCATACTTGTATCTAAAACATATCGGCAGGTTATATTTATTTTCGAGCTATATTGGTTCATATTGTGGTCCCTAATACACCTATAAATTTTTTTAAAGAACTTATGAAATTGATAGGTAGTGAATTAAATTGTGTTGAAACCTTTAATACTAAATTTTATGGATAGTGAAAGTGAAAAATATATAATAGGGATGAAATGTTTTGTTCTTGACAAAAGGATTAGTCGGGAATTTGAGAATGATATATTTTATTAGTTGGAATTTTTTATTTTAATCGTTTTAATTATAGTACACTGATGGTACCTTCTTTGGAAATATATAGAAAGTGGTGTCTGGATATATCTATTTGGGATTAAGTAGGAGAAAGAATTTTCATGGGACCCATGTTGTTAGAAGTATTTTTTTGATATGGTTGAGGTCATTCAACAACATACGATGATGACCAAGAGAAGGAATAAAATCTATATAGATAATTGGGGGAATGATTTTACTTTCGAGATTGAAAATAATGATTTTATTAAAGTGTATCCTTGAGAAATTGTAATGAATATTTGTTAAAAAGGTGAAATAGTGTCTATAAATATGTGAGACTTTATGAAATCCTAGATATTGTTGGATAAATTTTTTACTCTGTTTCTTTTCCTCTGAGTTTATCCTTGGTACATAATTTATTTCCTGTTTGGATGTTATGGAAATGCGTTCCAAATTCATCTCATGTTTTCTTCCCTGATGCAGTTCACTAGAAAAATCTCATTTATTTTGATGAAAAACTTGTTCAAATTATTAACTTGAGAGAGAAAGTGTTACAAAATAAGACAATTTATGAAGTTATAGTTTTTTTACAAAAAACATTTGGTTGAAGTAGGTACATGTGAAAATGAAAATCATATGAGGGATAAATATCCCAACTTATATAATATATGAATAATGTTACGAGAATGTAATTTTTAAAAGAGTGGAAGAATATAATAGCCTATGTAAAGGTAGAATAAATAATTTTCATGATTGAATAATATCAATTAGTTAGATATTATTGATTAATTTTAATTATAAAAATATAAGTTAATTTCTCATTAAAAAGGAAAATGATTTATTTCTAACCATATTTTATTATCTTGTATTATACTATATATTTAAATATTTATTTCAAAATTCTATAATTTTAATTTGAAAAAAGAACATCATTTTTGAATTCATATTTTCAAAATTAAATTATGATGAATTATAATTATTTTTTAGAAGATATGTTATTTAATTAATGATTTAAATCAATGAATTTTATAAAAACAGAGTTTTCTTTTTCATTATTTACAAAATAAATTTTATTTTTTATTTTTTTAAGTATTATATTTTCCAATTTTATTTAAAATAATATAATTATTTTTTTGAAATGAATTTTTTTCTTTTATTTAAAATAAAAAAATTATTCTTAAATGAAACTTTTTCTAAAAAAGTATTTTTCGTCTTGTTTTGAAAGATTAATTTTTAATTAAATTCACATAAATCAATTTTTTAATCTTGAAAAATAAATTCCATATTTTGAATTATGGGGTTCAAATTTGGTAAATATATCCATTTTATTTTTTTACATTATCAATAACAACATTAGTACTTATCTTATCATAGTAAAGAGTAAATCAGGTAATTGGGGGTTAAAAATAATATGATAAAGACTAAAAATAAACCTCAAACAATTCTTTATATTATTGGATGAGTATTGTTTGGATATTTCCATACAGGTCTCCAAAAATTTAAACGTTGTTATTTATTTCATTAATATATACCTTTATTATATTTAATTTAATATGGACACAAAAATCCATACTCATACTTTTTTTTATTTATAACAATTTTATCATAGGGGAACCAAAGGATATTTCTTATTATAAATTGTAATAAAAATTATAAATTAATTTTTTTTAAATGGTAATTTAATTTTATTTTTATTTAAAGATTCAATTTCTTTAAAATTGTAAAAAAAATTTGAAAAATAATTATTTATTTAATTGAAAAAATAAAATAAATTATTTTTAAAATAATAAATTTAAAATTAATTAAATTTCTTTCAATGAGTTTTAGGTGAACATATAAAATATAATGGATTTGAGAAATTATTATATTAAAATTATATAATTTTTATGTTTGAATTTAAATTCAAATGAAAAGAATAGTTCAAAAATTGAAATTAATGATATTTTATAATAAATAATATTTTCAAATGATTTAAAATTATTTAAAATACTGTCTTTGGTCATTTAAATTCTACAATGATTTAAATATCAACAATGGACCATTTAATGGTTGATTGTTTTTTTATAGTAGCAATATGGACCTATAAAGAGTAAAGACATTTTTATCCTGATAATCGTCAAAAATATATAAAAAAATTTAAAAAGTAAGGGTAAAATACTATTGAAACCATTCAAATTTTTTATTTTATAATATTATTTAGACTCATACTCTTGATTGATATTAATATTATAATGGTTTTTCAATTTTAAGAAGAATTATATTTATATATATTTTATTTTTTATGAAATTTCTAGAGTCACCTCCCCTCTCTTAAAAAATGAGGCTCCTCTCTAATTTTATTGACACAGATAAAGTACATTTGTTCCTATATTACAAACCAAAATAATTTCCTTACATCCCTTCTCATATCATAGAGGCATTTATTCTATCAGAAAACCCTCCTAGAATGTTATTTGTTGTTAACCTTAAGAGGGTGTATAAAGAAGATGTATAGTTCTTAACTGAGGGTTTTTTTTATTTCCTCATCAACCATGATTAAAATTTATTGAACCATGGAAATTTTATAACATAAATATTTACCATATTCTTATATTTATTTAGGTTAATGTCTTAAAAACATCTATCCCATTTCCCATCAAATGTGAAACAAGGCCATTGTTCCTATATACTGTGAACTACCACTTCACGAACAGAAGTAATTCATTTTACATCATATTCAGTTATGTATGTGAATGATGATGGAGTTAATGTATATAATATTTATTAATGATGTATTTATAATTCTATATAATTAATAGAAAATCTATTATATTATGTATTTATTCATGGGAAAATGATGGTGTCGTTCATGCGTTCGTGTGGATTACAACCTCAAAAAAACAATGTCACTTTTTTCATCACCACATCACATAAATGATATTTATATGTATACTTAAATAAATAATTTTATAATTATGATATTTTTCAAATTATACCACGAAAGTCAGTCAGAGGTAGGACCTTTATAATTTATTAAATAAAAATAAAATAACAACAAGTACGTTGAAGAACGGTTACATATCATAAACATCATAACTGTCACAACCCCCATAAGAGCATCCTTCCACAGTTGTAGTCTCCCATTCCGAGCTTTCATAGTGCTTTAGGATCTTGGCATACTTCCCTCTAAGGATTAGTTTCTCCAAAGATATCAATTCCTGTGGAGATTGTTTGAAAGAGGACCTAGCGGACAACAGCTATGGCAAATCAGAGTAGTATTTCCTCGTCAATCTTTTTGCTGTGGTTGTCACCACCTATCCAGATTTCCACTTCCCGTCATTGGAACCTCACAATAGTAAGGCCTAACCATTATACTATGATTTTCTTTGTCATTGTCCGAGATGTGGCCCCAAATTCTAGTTATCTTATCATCATTGAAACCATCATCCACCCCTCAGGAATGTTCATTACAACTGTTACAGTCAATCAAAACCAAACATGGCGGCTGCCCCTCCATCACTTGGCCAAAATCCACAACCTTCACAACATTAAATGAATCAATCTCTTCATACTGCCCTTCAATCACCTGGCTAGCATCCACCTCCTTTACTGCATAAACTAAAAAACACTGCATATTGTTACCATATTTTATTTATTCAACCTTCTCCACTTGACATACCTCTTTATTATCCAATACTGGGAACCGGTTGTAGGTAGCAGCATTACCCCTTGAGATAGCAGATTGTAGCTACAACTTATGCCTCTCAATGTTTATACATGTGTTGGCATCTTTAATTTTCCCACGGCCCTTAGAATTCGAAGGCATCCCTCCCTCATTAGGACCAGTACAATTGAACACAGCATCAGCAACATATCGTTTGGTTCCACTATCCACATGACGAGCAGTAACAACACACCCACCAGTAGGCTATGCCACAATAGGATCCTGCACAATGCCACTACCAGAATAACCCGCCCTTAGGTCCTTCTTCAATCTCTAAAACACCATAGCAACATAAGGATTACCCAAGCCCAGCCCACCCACACCATTTTTAATCTTTGAAACATCATCAATCTTCTTCCCCTGACCCGCATCTCTACCATTTCTTCCCATTGTAACTGAGAGGGTTCCACTTTGACATTTATCATCTCGGTGGCCTAGACGATGACACCCCGGAAAATAATCAACCTAGTATTCAAACACCACCTCTTACTTTCAATGTTAATACTCACCATTTGTGATCGATATCCACTCCACTGGCGCCTTTGAAGAATCCACCTCAACGCAGATTCATGGATTTACTGGGTGACTAACCGATGCAGTGCGGGCATCAGTGCAGAGAAAACTCCCTACCAGATTCCCTAATATATGTATAATCACTGGATTCTGAAATGGCAAAGGACGATGGTGAAATCTTACCCATGTCGCGATGGAGGGTGATTCCCGGATCATGCAGAGGTCAATAGTCCATTGGGGAAGGAAAAACCGACATCCATTGCAGCGTCGAGGAGCACGAGACCAAGCACAAATTAAATCTTCCCCAGAAGAAAAACGTATCATAAAATAGAACTTATCAATCGATCCCACCACCGCGTGATCCTGTAGATCCCAATTAATATACACAAATCTGTTGAAGTCATCAACCAACGGTCTTCAGTGATTAAAGTGAGCCACCAGGGTCAAATTCAAGAGATTTGATGCTTTCGAGAACTCTTATAACGAGATCGTAAGCTCAGGATCCCCAAGATGAAAATCCGGAACATTCAGACTCAGGCGTACATACGCATAACTATTTACACAATCACAATTTCATTTATTTTTCATAAACATAAATAATGATTGGTCCTAAATTTATAATTGAGTAATAAAAAAAATTATTTCATGAATTCTATTCTATATATTATGAATTATGACCACTTTTACCATAGTCAACCTACAGAATTCATTTTTGACATAACAAGTAAATATTGCCGAAACCATTTACAAGAATTTCATTGATTAAATAATTAATAAGATAATGGTAAGAGATAAATTAAAAATTTTAATAATAAAACATAAAATGGTTATATGGAAAGTATATAATTGATATAAGCTTATTATTCATGAAGATAAAGAATGTATGTAATGGGTGAGACTTATGGTCATGGACACATTACATTAAATTAGTGTTTTTAAATGTTTTAACGATTATTTTAAAAAAATAATTTTCTTCCATCTTCATTTTCCAAAAAAAATTAAGGATGTATTTATATAAATATAAATTATTTAAATTGAAATGTAATGTATATATTTAATTTATTTCAATGGTTCTGAATCGTAATAGTTTTATGAAATGTTTTTAATTTCATTGGAAAATAATTTTTTTTATTTTAACATATACAGGGACACCAAATTTTAACATCATCATAAAAATTATTTCATTTAAGGATTCCTTTAAAATATGCCATTTTTTATTCATTAAAAAATCCTCCTACCAAAAGTTATAGTTTCATTATTCAAATGGAAATGTTATTTAAATATCCATAAATTAATTATTATTCGTGAAAATAATATTTTTATGTGTATAATGATGAAAATTTGTGTTTCCTTGTTGCACGAATATGTTATTTTTTAGGAATTTTGAATAGTGAATGTTGGTTCTTTTAGAAACCAAATTTGGGATGTTTCATTATAAACCAAAGAAAGGTGGTTATGTTATTAATCAATAATGGTTGTTCAATTACAAACTGAGGACTCATGGGTCTGTGATAGCCCTTCAATGAATTTGATATCGAACTCGACCGTAATAGGTATTAAATTTTTATTAATGATATATAAAATTACTTCCCATGTTACATATATGTTGTTTCTATTAATTTTAGGGTTTTATAAATGACTCATAACCTTTATCAATGTAATATAATGATTTTAAATTTAATGTATTCTATATAATAATTATATAGGAGGGAAATAATAACTTTGTAAAAATATATTATGGAAATTATCGTGGTTAAAAACAAATCATTATGAGTTTTATTGAGCCTTTATGACTTCTTATGGAAAGATTTAAAAAATATTTAGGAACATAATATTATTTATTGAGTATGAAAAGTTTTATTTGGAACCCCAATAATTATTATTGGATTTGGGTTAATTATTAATAAAATATATTTAAAGTCATGGATTCATGGAAATAATAAAAGGAAACTATTTCAATTTATCATTTTGTAGGTCTCTCTAACTTATATTGTCATATGGTTAAGAGTATTTATCAAATATAAGGGATTTATTCCTTGGAAAGGAAATAATGTAATATTTTTAATGAGAAATATTTTATTAATGATGATCGTCTTATGATGGAAATTAAGTTACAAGAATTGAGAAAAAATTAGGAGGATTCAGTGGTTTCATATGAATAAAAATTCCCCCAGATAGAAATGTATGCAGTAAATTTTATCAGAGGTCATGATAGTAAAATTAATTGGTTTTAATCAATATTTATTCAAATGTTTCAATGGTAATTATGTTCCAAAAAATTAAAAGTTGTCAACAACTTTTTTTATGTGTTGAGAAGGTAGGAATAATGTTTTTTTTGATAATATATTATATAATGAAAACACGAATAGTAAAATGTACAGTTTTTAAGAAATGGAAATGAATTATTAAATAAAAATTAGATGTAATGAAATAAAGTTCTTATTTTAATAAAATTATGGTAAAAAACACCAGGAGTAATGAATTATGAACTATGTTAAATACTTTCTATGATGTGATTTTAGAAAGATAGATAATAATTTCAATGAAACAGATCTTATTAGTGATAATACAAATATTGAAAATCCAAAATTGAGATATTTTAATTTAAATGAGTTGGGAAATAATGCTAATGTTTTTTCTATGTTGGTTACTTACAGTAGAAGTTATCAATATTAGAATAATAAGGACATGGAAAAATATTTTTATAATACAAAAGTTGTAGTTGTGTCATCAAATGAAGTGTTAAAATTTATGTTAATTTTTTATTTAAATTATACCAATACCCCGATTGAGTCAGGATATTTACAATAATTAATTTTAGGAAAGATTAATGTAAATTGGGAATATCACCTCATGAATATAAGAAAGAAATTTTGGAAAAAACATAGAGTGGAAATATTATAGTATCCATGATTTTGATAAATCCTCTTATTTTTATCTGTCGAATGACTTTGTCTAAGAATATTGTTGAATTTAATATAATATAGTTTCATATTACTTTTGAGTGTGTATTGGATTTAAATTTATCATTTTATGATATATTTGAGAGCAAAAACGTTTTTACTCAATGATTTCAGGACTTTCATAAACACTCTAAAAGAAAAAAAATTATTAAAAATGGAGGTCATTATTACTTATCAAATATTATTCAAAATAATGAATATTATTATATTAGTGATGTACTACTAGTGACATAATGTACGGATTTTTTCTTAACGATTTAATTTTTTTTATTATTGATATAAATGGTGGGTATGATTTCAAAATAACACATGTCAATAAATCTATTTTAAAATCCCATTATCTAATGGATTGAGTATAACATTTTGAATTTAGATATAAGAACAATGAGTTGAAAACGAAGGTTTAATTCATTGTTTAACTTAACCATGGGGTGCTCCTATTTTTAATGTTAACAAGATATATGGTTACATTAGATTTTTAATTAATTATATATTTTTTAATAACATAAGTGGAAATGACATGTTCTTTTTCCCCAAATTACTGATTTGTTGAATCAGCTCAAGTGAGAAAAAAAATTTAGAAAAATTTATCCCAAGATTGGTATAACTATTTTATGATGAAGGAGTAATTTATTTTTAATATGGTTTTTGGTTTAGATATGGGAATTATGGGTTTTTAGTTATACCCTTTATGATGTCTAATGCACCATCTATTTTTATGGATTTAAAAAATAAATTTTTTTCATGCTTATTTAGAAAAGTGTATGGTTTCATTTACTTATTACATATTCATATATTATAATAGCCATGATTATCCTGAAATAAATATAAGGATTATTTTTCAAACCTCAATAGAATGTAATCTATTTGGAAAATTCATAATCTATGACTTTTGGTTTCAAAATATTTCTTTCCTTGTTCATATGTTCTCTAAATATGGAATAGATGTTTTCCATTAAAAAAGTAATGTCATTGAAGTGTAGGAAATCCTTATAAATTTCATGTAAATTATTATTTTTTAGACTATTGGGTTACTAATAGTGGTTCATTGGAAATTTTTCTTATATGTCTAGATCACTGACTATGTTATCTCGAAGAGGGGTAAATTCATCGAGATGAAATAATGTTCTGATTAATTTTTAGAACTAAAAAGAATATTATTAAATGATATAGTTTTGGTACTTGCCAACATAAAAGGTAAATTTGTCATAAACTATGATTCTTCTCTAAATGGACATAGATTTATATAGATGTAGAATTATTAGAAACTTTCTTTGCTTCATGTAAGCTGAAACCTCGTGAGTAAAATTATCATACACATGATATGGAATTAGTTATTATGGATTTTTCACCATAAATTTACAAACATAATTTATATATATTAATGTGT
Source organism: Viscum album (assembly GCA_963277665.1). Classification (NCBI taxonomy): domain Eukaryota; kingdom Viridiplantae; phylum Streptophyta; class Magnoliopsida; order Santalales; family Viscaceae; genus Viscum; species Viscum album. The sequence goes on from OY728130.1 coordinate 1,168,858,246, forward strand.
GAAATATATACAAATAATTTTTTTAAAGAATATATTCACTTATAAATAGTTGAAAATGAGGTAGTTATGGTTACTAAAACGAATAAAGGTTTAATATTACACGATCCATTCCGCCCAAGAAAATCAAACAATGTTAATAATGCATAGAGTCGAAAGGATCATGGATTATTAACTATGTTATATTTATAACTTAACACCTTGTTTAGTTATTTGTTGAATTATTTCCTTGAAAATGTTCATGTAGGAACTTACATATTTTTCTTTTAGGTGTTAGTAAAATGTTTTTTAATCCATATGAATTATTCTAACATAGAATTTAGACTATGATATATAGGAAAATGTATAATTTGTGAATTATAGTAAGTTTCCTAAATTTTATTTTGATGATTAATGTGTTTTGATATTTATAAAGAGATTATGGGTTTCTTGTGACCCCTTGTTGAAGAGATAATTCTTCTGTAAAAATCACAGTTCCTTGATTTCTATTAATCCTGGTAGTATTATAATGTACAAAGACCATCTAGGGAATTATTGGTGGGATAAAATTAGAAGATATGTTGATCAATTTAACATTAAATGTTTTTCCTTTTCATATTTTGAAGAAGAAGATAAATTACCAAAGGAATGACTAAATATTATCTACTGATAGAGTAGATATTTGAAAATGTATCAATTAATTTAATAGTTGGATTAACAAAGACTTACTATGGTAATAATGTGATTTCTATTATTGTTGATTTACTAAATAATAATTTTCATTTCCTTGCAATTTGAGATACTATTTCATTGGACCATCTCTCTGGACTATTTCTCATGGTGATTTTTTGGTTACATGGAGATTCTCTCTCCATTGTATCTGAACATGTTCCAACATTCACTTAAAATTTATCTGAAGGAACCTCAAAATTCATTGGGAACTAAATTATATTTCAATACATCCTTTCATCCTCGCTCGGATGGACATATAAGGATAATAATTTAGTACATGGAAGACATGATTCGTGATTATTATATAGATTATCATAGAATTTAGAATTAACATAAATCCTTAGTCATGTTTTATTGTCTCAAAACATTTCATTCTAGTATATATATTGATTATTTTGTGTGATTATATGGAATAAGGTGTGAGACTCCATCTTTTTGGGATAAAGTAAGGGGATAGAAGTTGATGAAAATAGAGTTAGTAGATGAAATGGATAATAATCGGATGATAATTCCTAATATATTAAGATTGTTCAGAGTAGGTTGAATAATTATGATGATAACCAAAGGAATTATCTTTCTTTTGAGGTCAGTGATAATGTTTTTCTTAACATATCTCCATGGAAAAGTGTTATTCATTTTGGTAAAAAGTTGAATTTAATTACACTGATCATGATACTATATGAAATCATAAAAAAATTTGGATAAGTTTACTATTTAAACAAATTTTCTACATGTTTATTCCAGATACATAATAATTTTTATTTTTTGATTTTAAGGAAATATGTGATGAATGCATCCCCTGTTTTGATCATGAAGTATCTCAGTTAGAAGAAAACCATTATTATGAGGATAAAGTTGTTTAGATTCATGAAATTATATATAATGTGTTATGGAAAAATATAATTCATATAGTTATGATTTTTTTATAAAAACATATTATTGATTAAATAACAAGCGAATATAAAAATTATATGAAATAAATATATTTCCCACTGTTTAATAAGTTAATAAAATTATGTGGACAATATTTCCAAAAGGGGGATAAATGTAAAAACTTTTGTAATAGTTGAATAAATGATTTTCAAATATTATTTTTATTATCTAGTATTATTTTATAGTTTTATATTCATTATAATAATATTAGGACATTTTTCAACCCAAATGAAAAATCATTATTCCTAACTGAATTGGATTTTCATTCATCTTGTATATTTATTTAAAATAATTATTAAAAAATTAGAGAATTTTTATTTGATAAAATGAAATTAATTGTTTAAATCATCATGTAAAAATTATCATAAGATTAATTTATTAGAATTTTATTAAAAGATGTAATTTTCAATGAATAATGGAATATTACGATTTTTATAAAAAAAAACTATTACAAAAAAAGTAAAATTATATTTTGTAATTTTTTAAAATTTAATTATATGGTATAGATTTAATAAAATCTATTTTTTTCAAATTAATTTCATACTTCAGTGTAGTATAGAAAGATTTCATACCTAAAACGATATTTTTATAAAAAACAATTTTTCAAACCATTTTACCAGTCTAAATTAAAATTGAATTATTGACCTTATGTGTTTTGAATCATGAAAAATGGATTCTATAGTTTTAATCCAATTCATATATTTATTAAATAAGTCCCTTTTTTGTTGGAATTTATTAATTATAACATTAGAATTAATGTTAACATGGTAATGGCTAAATCTATTAACTAAGGGTCAAAATCCTATGGTAATAAATAACAATTACCCCAAAATGTGCTTTAATCATATTTGATGAGTGGTGTTTTTATATTTTTAACCATATACATAAATTTTGGAAACATAGTTCCATATTCCATTGATTTCACCGTTTATAACATTTAAGTGAATACAAATTCCAAAATATCACACTCTTTCTTTTAATTAATATAAAATTTTTATCATATGGATAGGTAGAAAATATATTTGATTCCAAAAAATTATTTTAAATATTAATTAATTTTTTTATCATGGTAATTTATGTCAAATTTTTAGTTATAAAATAATTACCTTAAAACCCTTTAGAACGTTGATCCAGTTATTATAAAATTAATAAAAATAAAATTATTGGTATTAAATTTAATAAAAGTATTATTATTTGATAAAATTATTATGATACATTAATTTTTTTTGATAAATATGAGTTGATAGATATGTGTTAATGTATTATATTCAAATTAATATTTTTTCGTTTAGGGAAAAATTAAATGAATATTTCAAAAATTTATTTTAATTTTATTTTATAAGAAATAATATTTTATTAAGTAAATTAAAATTATTTATAATAATATCCTCCACCAAGTGATTAGGATAATATTTTAAATATAAAAAAATTATATTTAATGTTCAATCATACTATTATCGTAACTATATTTATTCTTGTAGAGTAAAAACTTAGTTATCATAAAAATCATTAAAGAGGGTAATAATGGCTTTAAAAAAGTTAGAAAGATAAAAAACATATCTAAATATATAAACATATTATTGGATGATAGGATTCTGAATCATAATCATATTAAATTCCAATAATATAAAATTGAATCTATTTTAACGTTAATTTAAATTTATATTAGTTTAATATTTTAGGAAATTCCAAGAGTACACCTCACCTCTCTTATAAAAGGTATCCTCCTATACACTATTATTCACACTTCAAAACCTTTTATTTCAGACAATAATTCTCCAAATACATTAATTACTTACTTTATAAGATCATAGATTCCTTGTTTTGATTTGAAACATATCCTAGTAATTTGTTCAATTTTAATCCTTAAGAATTCTATTTCCTTTTACATCAAACACATAACAGAACCATCGTTTATGTGCATGGACGACTATCTCTTTATGAAATGTTGTTATTCATTTTATATCATCATATATCGTGGATATTTATAATGATTTATTTTATTTATATATATTATATTCAATTTAAATTTTTTATTAATTTCAAATAATATGACATCTATTTTCCAAAAATGGTATTCACTCAAAAATGGTAACTTTATTTGTGTATACGTGTGGACTACCACCTCCATAAAGCAATATGATTCATTTTTCACCACCACATAACCTGGATAACATATATAAGTATATTTAATTAAATAAAATTATATTTATTATATTTATAATATTTATAAAATTATTATCATTTTGGAAATATAAAATAATATATACCATCTTTCCATAGTGATCGAAAACAATGGGAGTGTTCCAAATGTGCATATACGAACTATTGTCCCCGTGATTGTAATATTTTCAGTTTTTCAGATACATATTTCATGATTGGTTTTTAAAGTATTATTTTTCTATAAGAATGATAATTATTTTATGATAATTATTCTAGAGAAGATGAATAATGACCTCTTTGACCATAGTAATCCATAAAAACTATTTTTGGGATTATGAACCGAATATCGTCGAAAAATATGACAAGAATTTAAAATTTAAAATAATTAAACATACAAAGGTAGTAGATAAGATAAAAATGAATAATAAAAATTAAAATTATTCTTAATATAGTAAATAATTGACATTAGTTTATTATTTCAGATTATAATAAATGTGCATGAAGATTCAAACTAAACATAATAGAAACTTTACATTAATACCTTGTTTTAAAATGTTTTAATGATTTATTTTCTTAATGATTTAATTAAATTATCATATTCAAAAAATTATATAAATAATTCTATTCTATAGATAGAAATTAATTATAAAGGAAGTCTTATCTCCCTTTTAAAAATTAGTAAATGAATTTTAAATAGAAAAATTTTAGGCAATGTTTTCACATTATTTACAAGAGACATTTTTAAATATATATGGTGACAATTACATTCCTTCCTCCATAATTGTTTTTGATTCACATATAATATTTCATATTTACTTCAAATAAAATCCCTCTATAACACGCCAAGGTTTTATAAATAAATTAATTTTAATTAATTCAACATTGAGTCTTTGAGTGACAAACACTTTTAAATTTATAAGAGAGAGTTATACCTTAGCCGTTATATATTATTTTGTCTCTTCTTTGATTTGAATTTCAAAAATCTAATATAAGGGGTTGGGATCAGTATGATATTTAGTGTATGATTAGGTAAAATTACATTTTAGATGAACAATAACTTATGGTTATGAATTTTACTATATCCAATGGAATAGTAACCTCACTAGAGAATGTTAAAATAAAATTGTTGTTCCATCATTTCTATTTTGAGTTTAGTTTTTTCCTAAAAATATAATAAATTTTATAAATTGATTTTTATGTAAACAATTTAGATTCTAGAGATATTTAAATTATTATATCAATATATGGTTTTATTTATTTACATTATAATTAAATAGGATTATAAAAACACTCTTATTTATTTACAAATGATAAAATAATTTTATTTTTTAAAAGTGTTGAATATTTTACTATGCATTTTATGTCTCCTATTATTTTAAATAAATAAGTATTTACATAGATAAAAGGTAAAAGTTTAATAATTATATAATTATTATGATAAAATAAATATAATTTTTGAATTCATAATGTTGATATTTGGTTACACTGAAATTATGTGAATTTTATAAAATACTTTAGTTTTTTATGAATTGTAAATATACAACTTAGAGTTTTGAGTATGTTTAATGACATCATTATGAGGTATAAATTTATATAAAATTATTGTCAACTTTTTTAAATTAAATAATGATATGAGGTGTCCAAAGGGAGAAGTCCCATGGGAAAATACCATGGTAAAATACCATGTGAAAGCCCATGATTTTGCATATACCACTGTTGAGGTGTCCTTTAGATTTAATAAAAAATTCTTGCATATTATCTATAAATACCCACCCATTTATTCCACTAATTTCCTTCAAAATTAATCATCCTCAAAGATATATAATTTTTACCTCCCTATAAGTATTCCTAGGGTTTCCTCAATCCCCAAAGGTCCCAACCTTCTTGTTCTAGAGTTACTCTACAAGGTAAGGGAATCTACCACCCTTGTCCTTTCGAAGCACCCATTTTATGTTATTAATTTTTAATTTACACTATATTATATTGATATATGTAACTCCATATCCCCCATACATTCCATATTATGTAAAAATGATGAGATTCCAATTTTTCTCTAATTAATATATTTTATGAAATTCTAGGTGACGATGTTAGGGGGCCAAATTTTCATAAGGGATTTCTCAAATTCCATTTTTCTTTCATGCTACTTTCTATTCTTTTTCTCTCCTAAAATACCCTCATACAAAAGTTATTATAACACCAGTACATTACATGAATTATAACGTTTTTATGATAATGGAATAATTTATCATAATATTTCATTTACCATCCGTTTATACAAAAAATAAAAACACCGTTCGAGATGTGTTAATTTATCACATTCAAGGACAACGAGTTTTTAATTTCTATTATCATCTTCAAAGATTTTCATTAAACCATTTTTATGGTCTAAACATATCATAATATATGTATTTTATCATATTAAATTCTCTATAACTAGTATATATACATAATACAAATTCATATGACAAACTATTTTGTAATAATCAAATTGTTTCCAGAACAATCAAAATTATTATCACTAATGTTTTATATAATAAATAATCCTCATTCCAAGTAAAAAAATAACATATATAACAATAGATAATTATTTATATTCATTAATTATATATATTTTCAATTCTTGAAAACTATATAAATTCTACATGAACTTCATTACTTACAATCAAGCGAACTAATCATGAAATCAAGGGAATGGACACTCTGAAACGAAGGAATTCAATATTATAACTTATCAATAAGGACATAAATGAGCTTAATAAATATATATTGAATAAAATATATTATTATAGGGTTCTTAATTAGTAAATTAATGGATTTAAATTGATTATCCAAGACAATAAGGTCAAGTGCATAATATATTTGGACATAAGGTAAGGATTTTCAACCTGAACCTCCCTTTTCATTCGGGTTACTCTTATTATCTACTTACCTAAATGAAAATATTATATATTATTATGTACTCATCATAAATTATCTGATAATTATATATATATGTTTAATAAAAATAATCCATATTTCTCTTACCGTGTGTTACATTTTTTAAGAGGGTATTTCAAAATTCATCATGAGATACAAGCCCAATTTAAGAGAATTTATAAAATTCATACCTATATTCAAGTTCAATATATTTTTTAATCCACCATTATTTTTTTGAGACCACCCATTTAATCATATAAAAACTAAAGTATTTCACTTTTGGTTTTATACAAATATGTATCAAAAATAAAACTTATTTTAAAAGTAAAAGACTACATATCTCAAGGATTACTCTGTGATTTAATAAGAGTAATTTAATCTATATCAACACTCTTGTTGAATATTATATATTATTGGGATTATTCATTTATGATATCATCTACCATATTTTTTTTCATTTTTTATGATTGTTTTGACTATGGATGTGCTATCTTGAAACCATTCACCATATTACTCTGAATGGTTAGTTTTTATGTTTAGAAAATGTTAATAACATTTCATATATTAGTCTCAATATGATTGTATATATTTTGTAAGTTTATAACCACTAATATGATGAATTCATTGGATTAATAAGTGATATATGGGGCCCACTATATACTCTTTATGCATCAATAGGTCTAATGAGACAAAACAGATACAGTTTTGGGTGAGGACTTTCCCATTTTCAAATATGGTTTTTAGTCATTGGAACCACAACAATAAGTAATTGATTTATTTTTAGTCATTAATTATTTTTTGGAAAAACATTATGCTATTTGGATTTAGGATAATATTCCCTAATATCATGTTCTTTGTGTGTTCCTTAAATTTCTTCGAAAATTGGATGAATTATGACCTAATACTGGATGACATTTCTACTAACGATCCAATGTAGGTGGTGTATAATTTCTTTCTTCTTTTTGGGTGATTTTCAAGTGTTCAACCTTTTCGTCACCCGTCATACATTCCAGGGAGGCCTCGTTTTTTGAGAGAGTTACTTTTCATAGCTGTATTTGATTTTAGGGAGGATTAATGTTTGTTCAGTTTAGGATTTTTGGTACCCATTTCTTGATTAAAGGCTACTCAAGGGGCGTAACTTATGGATTTAACCTATTTATGCATGTTTAAACCACCCTAGGGGTGCATGATTTTTCTTTTTCTAGTTAGAGGAATCACTTAGGTGCCTTACTGGGTTTGATTATCTACTTAGGAGATGTATTGCATCCTTAACTTTTTATACCTTGATATTCCTTGCTTATTATTGACTAGCTAGAATTTTTAAATTGATTACATGGGTGGTATACTTATATTAAATGAGTAATGGATTGATAAATGAATTATATGGGAGGGTAGTCCCCAAATATTTAAAATGGTAATTGTTTTGAATGAGTGGTTATACTCTTGGATTGTGTAGGTTAATGTGTGTGGATATACTCACATGGAATGTAATACCCCAACCCTAGTTACCCAGAGTCAGTGAATTATTACATAACATTGGCATGATCGAAAGGGTTCAAATCCCCGAATACTGATCAGTTTAGTAGTCTTAGAGGTACTAGATACAAACATAAGTTTTACATTACATTATGAAATGAAAAACTAAAAAATTGTGTCTCCTTTTAACACATTCGTCTCTCTTAGACTATCCTTGTAGGTCATTCATAATATAATTCTTGACATCCTAGAAAAATAAAACATAGAAAGAGGTGATCTTAGGTGCTCGGTAAGGACAACAATATAGTGGACACTTTACTAAATTAGCATAAACATTTAAGGCAATGTATAAGACTAAAACAATAGCCATTTTAACATAAAATTTATTATAATATGGAAAAGATAAATAAAATAATGTAATTTAATTATTCACATGTATATTATAATAGTATAATAATCACATGTAATATCAATAGCCAATTACATAATGATTGAATGCATAATGCCAGAAATCATAACCACATAGTCAAGGCATCATGCCAAGTCGACAAATAAGACTTTTTCTAGGCTTTATTCCAAGTCAGTATTTTGTCTCTTAAGACCTACTGATGCATCGAGGAGCTATAGTAGCCTCCCCCCATCACTTACTATGTCTAATGAATTCCTTATATTAAAATGTTGAAACATAACATAAACATTCGTATTAAAACAAGAATATGAAATGTTAATACATTAACTATAAACCATTAATGGTATAAAAAAAACACATCCATAGTCAAAAATATCCAAAAAACAATTAACACAATATATAATTTTGTATCATAATAAATCAACTTCAAACATGTGTAAAATCCATCAAAGGATGTTGATATAGATGAAATCAAAATTGTTTGAGAGAAATATCTCTTTCTATTTTGAATTCATTTAAAAGTCATTTAATTATGAAAGAAAACATTTATTTAGAAAACATTCTTATAGTCTTGTAAGGGAAGCTTTGAAGGTGTTACAATTGTGGAAAATAGCCTCACCTTGCATATACGTTAAAACACATTATTTCATAAATTTTGTTGAATAGGTTGTAAAGGATATTGTTTGGAAAAAGACGGAAAGATTCCTTTATAAAAATATTATAAAATGTAAAACAAGGGTTTAAATGACATTAAACCATAGTCTATGAAATAGTAAAAATGTTTTGAAATACATTTTTAAGAAACACGTATGTGGATGATAAAGAGGTCCTAGTAGATGCTCAAATATAAAAAACATAGGATGATGAAGAGATTGTATAATTAACTCATACCTTCTACTTTCCTTAGATGATGGTACATTAACCACCTGTATAATAGATAAATCATTGTTTTTAAATTATTAAATATCTATAAGGACCTGGCCTTAAACATTACTTATTATTGAATTAAATGACTAATTCACATAGAGGATCTTTTCAGGTTTAGAGTTTTAGAGAATTAGGATGTAACTATTACATCTCAAAAGATTACAAATTAGACACCTATACTCAGTTTCCATAAAATAAAAACTCTTAAAAAGAAACTTTTCTAGTTTCATGTTTTAGATAGCTTGATTTTTCCTTCTACAAATCCTTGACCCTATTCCACATTAAGTCCTGTTAAAAATATTTCAAAAAAAAACATGGGGTGAGCATAAAAAACTTTGTAAGGGATACACAAAGAAATAAAACTGTTAGTTTTTCAAAACAACAAGTAAACCATGATTACTTTATCAAAGTCATACTTTTCAACTTTATGAAGTAGTATAAACTCTGCAATAAATAAAAGATCATTAATTACCCTTTTTTTAACAAAATATTACCACAAAACCCATATACATAACATGTAAAGTTAACTTGGGACATAAACATACTTAAATGGAATAACCATACGGTCAACTTCCACACATATCACTTAATGGAATATCTATACGGACGAATTCCAGACCCAATGAATTAGAGGTTATAACATAACCACCCGTCCTGGCATTCACGGCACCACCCGTCATATGGTTTATCACGTAACCACCCGTCAAATGTCCATGTACCATTATAAAATCATAAGACATAAAACAAATATAATGGAAAGAAAACATTTCCACATTTCGATCACAATATATCACTAAAATATATTGTCATAACAAATCCCTTATATAAAAAACCATTTTCAATACCAAAATAAATAAAAGACTATATGGTATTTATTTCATTTTAAAAAAAAACATCACGGCTTCTTGAAGAATCCAAAGACCAAATAATACTCGTGGCGGCGGAAAAGGTCGTTGTCACCATGTACATTAAAAGAAACATTCCTTTTTGTCGTTTTGTAAAACACTTCATAGAAAAAGATTCCTTTTGTATAAAATTAAAATTCAAAGGGGTTTATACACTGTATAAAATAAATCCTTGTATTAAAAAAAATATGCCTCAATGAAAGGAGATTGAGACGAAGTCCCTTACAAAGATGGTATCCTTGGATTAAGGATAAATCAATTACATAATTATGTGTGACAAACGAATTCACCAAATATAAGTGGATATTAAGTGTAAAAAAATCAAAGGTCATTCACACATATTCATAGAATTACATATTCAAGGAGTAAAAGTTTATCCCAAAGAATCGAAACTGAGTTAAGAAGTTCCCTTGCAAAAATTCGACAGCCTAACAACGTCACATCAAAATTCAAAAAATGAGTTGATGAGAGATAAAAAGGGTATATCATCACTTGTACATTAAATTTTCAGAAATAAGGATATATGATAACATATCCCAACATAATAAGATGTAAGTTAAAAGACATAACAAAAGAAGTCTTTTTAAAGAAGAGGAGGGTGAAAGGTTCTCTTACTGATTTGGGTAACTTTCGAAACGTACACCCCATTGAAGAAGGGTCATACAATGAAGATGTAGATACCCATAAATGAAATTATATTACACAAATAGTATAATAATGGGCAGTACATACAGAACTCAAAGGAAATGGTGGCAAATGTAGCATAAATCTCACAGAAATAAAAGTGAGATGAAAAATCCCTTATGAAAACTCGGCAACCTAACGACGCCACTTAAAACATCCAAAAATGGATTGATGAGATCAAATAGGGTCTCTAATAATATTAGCATAAAATTTACAGCAAGAGGAATATAAAATAACATCCCCCAACATAACAGAGAGGAGCATAAAAGAAGTGACATAAAGGAGAGTACTTAAAAACAAAGAGAGAGGTTGGATCTCTTATGAAAATTCGGCAGCCTAACGACGCCACTCAAAACATCCAAAATGGATTAATGAGAGAAAATAGGGTCTTTCATCATATGAATATAAAATTTACAGTAATAGTAATATAAAATAAAATCCCAATCATAAGAAAGATGAGCTTAAAAGGAATGACATAAAATAGTGTACTTAAAAAGAAAGAGAGAGGTGGGATCTCTTACGAAAATTCGGCACCCTAACGGCGGCACTCAAAACGTCCAAAATGGATTAATGGGAGAAAACAGGGTCTCTCATCTTATAAAAACAAAAATTAAATTGAGAGTAATATAAAACTACATCCCAATCATAAGAAAGATGATCTTAAAAGGAATGACATAAAAGAGTGTACTTAAAAAGAAAGAGTGGGGTAGGATCTCATACCTCAAGTTTGAATTGTCTTGTTCATTTATTTGTATTCCTGAATAATAAAATTTGGTCAATTTATAATTTCCTAAGTACCTCATTCAAATATTATGATTCAGTTCATATCACATATTATAATGTTATAATAATTGTTTAATAATGATAGTTCATATCAGACGTTTTTGTCGATGTTTGGTACATGATTCAAATATGAAATTGTTTGAAAATGATTGTCCATGTAGTTATAAGTAAATAATTTACAGAATATTATTAATGATTAAAATATCATACATATCCAGTAAATGTTCATTTTATACCTTTCCATAACATTTGGAGATAAAAAATGAAAAGCACCGTTCACGGAGATTATAGGTCGTACGTACGCATGAACGCTACTTTCATTTTTTTTGTCATATTAATGGAATTAAAAATAAATGAGAGAGAGAGATATATATATATATTATAATTCCAGTATAATATATATTTTATAAAGGTCACATATGTTCATTAATTTCATTCTTTATACATTCCATGTATTGCATGAACAAGTCACATCACTTGAGGGGGCGGTAGTCCACACTTCCTCATATGAAATTATCGCATTTGAACAACATGAAAAGAATAAAGGTATGTTTTAAATATAAAATACAGAAGCATATAGAAAACATAAATACCATATATATCATATATAAAATACAGTGACATCATAATGGCCACCTTTAAAGGTGTTAAAAGAATATTGAACAATCATCATTTCGTGCGGCAGTAATTCACCATCCACAGAAATAGTATGTTCTTTAACCGTTAGACGGATGTGTGTGTAAGTGTAGCTCTAATACTTCTTATAAAAAATCCAAGTATATTGAAGATACTGGTGTTGTTACAAAATAAATGAATAAAAAAAGTTTAGGGGGTTGGAGAAGCAAAATAAAACATAAGAACACAAGAGAAGACACTACCTTTAAATCGGGCAACTCTTTTTGATTTGAGCTCAAAGGATTCCATGGAAAGACTTATGATCAAAGTGAGGCTTCTAAGAGTAATATAGGTATTTGGAGAGAACAAATGGTCAGGTTTTGGCCTAGCCAATGTCCTGAGAGGTGTGGGTAAGGTGGTAGAGGTGGGGGCCTTTTATAATAGGAGAGGAGGGGCACTCTTGGAAAGTCTTGGAAAGTAACATTATTATAAAATTCTTTTCGGATTTTAAAGGTCCCAAAATTATATATTTCTAGGATAAGGTGATAATAGTTATAAATACACACATAAAATAGGTTTTTTACAAGTGTAGGGCTTATATTTTACATTATCGTTTCATTTTATTTAAATCATTAAATAATGAGGTAGTCGCTGCATCATCATGGTGTCATAAACAATTTACTTTATTTATTGTCTAAATATTATAAAAAAATATCATGATGTCGGATATATGTTTAGAGTTCTAATTAATATTTATAGATAAAATTATGACTTGTATAACCCCATGTAAATTTTTTTTAGTAAAACAACACATGTTTGTGACATTTTAATTATAATTTTAAATAAAAAGTTATTAATGTCATTTTCCTACCAAAGTGGCTCCATGGGGTCCCCAAGTTGACCCATGGATTTTATTGGTCGTACATGACTCATCCAATAAGGGTAGGACAAGTGTCAAGGTCATTTCATATTATTATAACATTATCTTTACCTTAAATTACACTAATTACCATTAATCGCGATTAATAAAACATAAAATTTATTATTCACCAAAAAATTATTTTAATCCCATTGAACCACATTTTACATCCTAATGAAAACCATGTATGTCAGATTTTTTAAATTCAAATCATAGAAGTGGTAAATTTTCATTTAAACAAAAAAACAGTTTTTAAACTACCACTTAATGGTTTCACTATTCATCAAAAATTGATGTTTTTCAGAAAAATACCGAAAATTCACCCTAAGATATATTAGATATTCCGAATTAAAATATTATTTATATTTTAAAAAATTCAAAACATATAAGTTGCATTAATTAATTAAAATATTAATTCCCGTTGTCAAAACAAATAGCCTGTTTTTGAGAAACAATATCTATTAAAAGATTGACACTAGTTTAAGTCCAATTTCAAATTGAAATTAATTCCAATGACCACCAATGGATTAAATGGTAAAAATATATTCTAATTAAACGTTGAAACCAATTCAAACGATGATCTAATCATATAAAAAAAATTAGATTAAAAAAAAGTTTTGAATAAAAATACAACATTTTTCACTTATTCATTAAAAATGAACTTTATCGTAAAAATACCAAACATTTACAAAAAGTAAATTCTGATGTCCCAGTTTTAAAGAAGAATTTTATTTTGTCAAATATAACACATAAAATTTTCAAAAAATGTATTTAAAAGTGGTTCGCCATCAAAAGATGGTTAATCGACCTTTTAAAGAATATTAGAATGTTTACGCTTAAAATTAGATTCATTCGCATTTTTAATCCTCTAACATTTATTGTAAAAAGTAAAAATATTTTACAAACATATATAATCATTTAGTTGTTAGATCTTTTCATTAAATTCCTTACAATGGATAGGTGTTAACAAAAATTTAAAATAAAATTATTTTATTATTAGAGTGCAACGTAAGATTTCAAAGGAACTCATTGTTGCGTATTGGGTAAGCCATCGAGCATAGTGTTCCCTTAAAATTAATATTAAAATTTTATTCAAAAATAGGTACAAATATAAAAATGTCATATTATTCATTTACCTGGGGTGTTACATCCCTCCCCCCTTTTGGGAATTGCGTCCTCGCAATTTTAAAATTGGGCTCGGAAACTTCATTGAATGTCCCACATCAGAACAAGAGTCAGTAAAACAATCACTTTAAACGAAAGAAAAAGAAGTACAAAGGTCACTTGAGTTAACCCATACTAGGATTACATGTAGGAAAACATGGATATGGAAGAAAAATAAAAGGGGCATGTTCTGATGGAGAGTGATAGAAAACATATTTAGGAGAAATTCAACCACCAGAAAATCACAAACTTGTGATGGGTTAAATGGTATCTGATTCCCCAGTAGGAAAATATAATAGACAACATTTTTGTTTTAAGTTACTTTTCATTGAGGAATTTATTTTTGATCTTAAGGAAACATACTTACATGTCATGTTGACTTTCAACTTTTACTAGATTTCTTACACAAACACATACTTTCCCCAAATGATGAGTATTTAAGAAGACTTGTTCACATTAAGAGTACTATAATCAACTTCTAGAGAATCACCTAATCCAAAAAAGAGAACTATATATTTCCCATGACTTTAGACCCTTACCAAAACAAAAATAGTTAGAACAATATCAGATAAACCAGAAAAGGATAACCCTTTATAAAAAGAAAATCTATTATTAATCTCCAAAAAATTTCCAACAAAAACCCAAAGTTCAACAAAGACCATTCGATAAACAATGTGTCCATAAAATTCTTCAATGTAAGCCAATATAATATTGAAACCCAAATATTTTAAGGACTTAATCACATAGTCTTCCAAGGTAAGAATTAACAGTTATCTCCAAATAACATCAGTTTCTCTTAAAGTCTCATATTGAAAAGTAATTAACATAATAACATATACCAAAATCAACTTAATAATAATTACTAAAGTCATCTAATTAAAAAGAATAAGTCATACTAACCAAAGAATTCATGAAGTCCAGTGGTAGGCGATAAATACCAGTCGCACTTTGGTTGTGGGTTCGATTCTCGCAGCTTTGTCCGACGCGACGGGTTGTCACACGGTCTGCGTGTTGTCCTTTTTATAAAACTCAAAAAATAACCCTAACATGTTTTAACCTAAATAGTTTCCTTATACCTCTCATTTTCATCCAAATTCATTACGATCTCAACATCTTAATTCTTGAAGTATTATTTCACCACTATAAGATAAAATAAAATGATTCCCAAAATGAATAACAGCATACCTTGATCATGGAATCCACTCGGTTTCATAGTCATATTGTTCACATAGGTAGAAGTCCCATTCATTACAACAATGATTTAGAGATCCTTCAAAATCATTTTCTTCCTCCATCCAAATACACCTTGTACAACATGGGTCGCATGGGTGTTCACAGAAAAACAGTTTTGTAAAATAATCATGTATGACATATAATTATAAAACATCTAATAAAACATGATTTCTATAAAATAGTCAGACAGAATTTTAGTTGAAACTTTCTATTATTGGTCCTTTTAAAATACCATAAGTATGTGTTGAGAGACTATACTTTAAAAAGCAAATATAAATAGTTTGCTCAAGGGTCTCCTTCGTCAGCACCATTTTTAAAATCATAATATGTTTCAAAATTTTGTGATAAGGTAGAATATATGAAAATACCTTGATAATATTTACCTTTCTTGAAAATATTAGAATATTGTGAAAATAGTATTTGTCTAAATACAACCCATGATCCCTGATGATAACGAGGTATAGTGGAGGTGTTTGATATCTCAAACAACTGCTTGCAAGTGAGTTGTATGCTAGAAAAAGTTTCACAATAATCCGAACATGACTTTGAAATAATTATTGCAGGCATGTCATCAGGAATAGAAAAGAATGTCCTTTGAGATCCTCCTCCCTCAATTCGTAACTGACTTTACTTGTCCAAAAAAAAGTTATAAAACAAGTATTTAACTGAAATAATAGATATAGGGACTAACCATGTGTCTAACCAAAACACCTAATCACTAAAGATGTCTAAACTGACCTCTGATACCAACTATAAGGACCCAGCCTTAAACATTACTTATTATTGAATTAAATGAATAATTCACATAGAGGATCTTTTCAGGTTTAGAATTTTAGAGAATTAGGACGTAACTATTACATCTCAAAATATTAAAAAGTATCCACTTCTACTAAGATTCCATAAAATAAAAACTCTTAAAAAGAAACTTGTCTAGTTCCATGTTTTAGATAGCATGAAGTTTCCTTGTTCCAATCCTTGACCCTATTCCACATTAAGTCATGTGATAAACATTTCAAAACAAACATGGGGTGAGCATTAAAAGCTCAGTAAGGGATACACAAAGAAGGAAAACTGTTAGTTTTTCAAAACAACATGTAAACCATGAGTACTTTATCAAAGTAACACTTTTCACCTTTATAATGTAGTATAAAATCTTCAATGAATAAAAGATCATTAATTTCCCTTTTGTAACCAAAATATTACCATAAAACCCATATAAATTACATATAAAGGTAACATGGGATATAAAAATAATTAAATAGAATAACCATACGGTCGACTTCCACACATATCACTTAATGGAATAGCAATACGGCCGACTTCAATACCCAATGCATTGGTAGTTATAACGTAACCACCTGTCCTGGTATTCACGGCACCAACCGTCATATGGTTTATCACGTAACCACCCATCAAATATCCAAGTACCATTATAAAATCATAATACATAAAACAAATATAATGGAAAGAAATCATTTCCACATTTTGATCACAATATATCAATAAAATATATTGTCATAACAAATCCATTATATAAAAAAAACCATTTTCAATACCAAAATACATAAAAGAGAATATGGTATTTATTTCATTTTAAAAAAACATCACGACTTGTTGAGGAAGCCAAAGACCATATAATACTCACGGTGGCGGAAAAGGTCATTGTCACCGCGTACATTAAAAGAAACATTCCTTTTTTTCGATTTTTAAAACGCTTCGTAGAAAAAGATTCCTATTGTATAAAGTTAAAATTCAAAGGTGTTTATACACGATATAAAATAAAGCCTTGTATTAGACCAAAATATGCCTCAATGAAAGGATATTGAGACGAAGTCCCTTATAAAGATGGTATCCTTGGATTAAGGATAAATCAATTACATAATTATGTGTGACAAACAAATTCACCAAATATAAGTGGATATTAAGTGTAAAAAAGTCAGAGGTCATTCTAACATATTCATATAATGACATATTCAAGGAGTATAAGTTTATCCCAAAGAATCAAGACTAGGTTAAGAAGTTCCCTTGCAAAAATTCGACAGCCTAACGACATCACTTCAAAATTCGTAAAATGAGTTGATGAGAGATAAAAAGGTATCTCATCACTTGTACATTAAATTTACAGAAATATGGATATATTAGAACATATCCCAACATAATAAGATGTAATTTAAAAGGCATAACAACATAATTCTTTTTAAAGAAGAGGAGGGTGAAAGGTCCCCTTACCGATTTGGGTAACATTCGAAACGTACACCCCATTGAAGAAAGGTCATACAATGAAGATGTAAATACCCATAAATGAAATTATATTACACAAAGAGTATAATTATGGGAAGTATATACAACAATCAAAGGAAATGGTGGAAAATTTATCATAAATCTCATGGAAATAAAAGTGAGATGAAAAATCCCTTACAAAAACTCGACAGCCTAACGACGCCACTTAAAACACCCAAAAATGGATTGATGAGATCAAATAGGGTCTCTCATAATATTAACATAAAATGTAAAGAAAGAGGAATATAAAATAACATCCCCCAACATAACAAAGGGGAGCTTAAAATAAGTGACATAAAGGAGAGTACTTAAAAATAAAGAGAGAGGTTCAATCTCTTACGAAGATTCGGCACCCTAACGGCGCCACTCAAAACTTCCAAAATGAATTTATGAGAGAAAATAGGGTCTCTCATCATATAAACATAAAAATTACAGTAATATTAATATAAAATAACCTCCCAATCATAATAAATATGAGCTTAAAAGGAATTACATAAAAGAGTGTACTTAAAAATAAAGAGAGAGGTTGGATCTCTTACGAAAATTCGGCAGCCTAGCGGCACCACTCAAAATATCCAAAATGGATTGATAAGAGAAAATAGGTTCTCTCATCATATAAACATAAAAATTACAGTAGGTTAAATATAAAGTAACATCCCAATCATAAGAAATATTAGCTTAAAAGGAATGATAAAAAAGAGTGTACTTAAAAAGAAAGAGAGGGGTAGGATCCCTTACCTCAAGTCTGACTTTCCTTGTTCGTTTCTTTATATTCCTGAATAATAAACTTTGGTCAATTTATAATTTCCTAAGTACCTTTTTTAAAGATTATTATTCAGTTAATATCACATATTATAATGTTATCATAATTGTTTAATAATGTTAGTTCATATCAGACGTTTTTTCCGATGTTTGGTACATGTCAAAAATAAACTTGTTTGAAAATGATTGCCCATGTAGTTATAAGTAAATCATTTCCAGAATAGTATTAATGATTAAAATATCATATATATCCAGTACATATTCATTTTATACTATTCCATAATATTTTGAGATAAAAAATGAAAATCATTGTTCATGGAGACGGTAGGCCGTACGTACGCATGAACGCTACTTTCATTTTTTTGTCATATTAATAGAATTAAAAATAAATGAGATATATATATTATAATTCCAGTATAATATATATGTTATATAGGTCACATATGTTCATTAATTTCATTCATTATACATTCCATGTATTTCATGTAAGAGTCACATCACTTGAGGTGGCGGTAGTCCACACTTCCTCATATGAAATTATCGCATTTGAACAACATGAAAAGAATAAAGTTATATTTTAAATATAAAATACAGAAGCATATAGAAAACATAAATACCATATATATCATATATAAAATATAGTGATATTATAATGTCCACCTTTAAAGGTGTTAAAAGAATATTGAACAATCATCATTTTGTGAGGCAGTAATTTTCCATCCACAGAAACAGTATGTTCTTTAACCATTAGACGGATGTGTGTGTAACTGTAGCTCAAATCCTTCTTATAAAAACATAAAAGTATATTTAAGATACTTTTGTTGTTACAAAATAAAGGAACAAAAAAATTTAGGGGGTTGGAGAATAAAAATAAAACATAAGAACACAAGAGAAGACTCTACCTTTAAATCGGGCAACTCTTTTTTATTTTAGCTCAAAGTATTCCATGGAAAGAATTCTGCCCAAAGTGAGGCTTCTAGGAGTAATATAGGGATGTGTAGAGATAAAATGGTCATGTGTTGGCCGATCCAAAGGCTTGATAAGTGTGGGTAAGGTGGTAGAGGTGGGGGCCTTTTATAAGAGGAGAGGAGGGGCACTATTGGAAAGTCTTGAAAAGTAACATTATTATAAAAGGCATTTCGGATTTTAAAAGACCCAAAATTATATATCTCTAGGATAAGGTTATAATAGTTCTAAATAAACACATCCAATAATATTTTGACAAGTGTAGGTCCTATATATTACATTATCTTTTCATTTTATTTAAATAGTTAAATAATGAGGTAATCGCTGCATCATCATGGTGTCATAAATAATTTAATTTATTTAATGTCTAAAAATTATAAAAAAAATATAATGATGTAGGTAATAGTTTTATCTTTCTAATGAATATTTATTGTAAAAAATATGACTTTTATAACCCCATGTAAAAATTGTTTTAGTAAATCAACACATGTTTGTGACATTTTAATTTTAACATTAAATAAAACGTTATTAATGTCATTTTCCTACCAAAGTGGCTCCATGTGGTCCCCAAGTTGACACATGGATTGTATTGGTCGAACATGACTCATCCAATAAGGGTAGAACATGTGTCAAGGTCATTTCATATTATTATAACATTATCTTTACCTTAAATTACACTAATTACCTTTAATCGTGATTAATAAAACTTAAAATTTATTATTCTCTAAAAAATTATTTTAATCCTATTGAACATAATTTTACATCCTAATGACAAAAATGTATGTCAAATTTTTTAAATCCAAATCACAGAAGTGGTAAAGTTTCATTTAAACGAAAAATCAGTTTTTAAACTACCACTTAGTAGTTTCACTATTCATCAAAAAATTGAAGTTTTGAAGAAAAATACCAAACAATAACCCTAAGATATATTTGATATTAAAAATTAAAAAATGATGTCTATTATAATAATTTCAAAACATATAAGTTTCATTAATTAATTTAATAATTAATTCCCGCTGTCAAAACAAATAGCGTGTTTTTAAGAAACAATATTTATTAAAAGATTGACACTAGTTTAAGTCCAATTTCAAATTGAAATTAATTCCAATGACCACCATTGGATTAAATGGTAAAATTATATTTTAATTGAACTTTAAACCCAATTAAGAAGATAATCTAATCATATAAATAAATTATATTAAAAGATTTTTTGAATAAAAATACAACATTTTTCACTTATTCATTAACAATGAACTTTATCATAAAAATGCCAAAAATTTACACAAAGTAAATTTTGATGTCCCGATTTTAAAGAATAATTTAATTTTGTCAAATATAACACATAAAATTTTCAAAAAATGGATTTAAAAGAGGGTCACCATCAAAAGGCGATTAATCGACCTTTTAATGAATATTAGAATGTTTAAGCATAAAATTGGATTCATTCGCATTTTTAATCCTCTAACATTTATTGAAAAAAGTAAAAATATTTGATAAACATATATAATAATTTTATAGTTAGTTCTATTCATTACGGTCATTACAATGGCTAGGTGTTAACTACCATTTAAAATAAAATAATTTTATTATTAGAGTGCAACGTAAGATTTCAAAGGAACTCGTTGTTGCATATTGGGTAAGTCATCGAGCATAGTGTTCCCTTTAAATTAATATTAACATTTTATTCACAAATAGGGATAAATATAAAAATTACATATTCTTTATTTACCTGGTGTGTTACAAGAACCACATAAGTAAATATTATATCTCATATGATCTTCTAATATTGCTTTGTTAAGAATATTTTTGTAGTATCATTGTTTTGGGTGTTAACTGTTTCATTTTCCTATATATGATTGTTTATGTAAGCCATGTTTGTTATGGGAATGATGTATTTAATTCAAATAAATAATTTTATTACAATCTTAAAAATTATTTTTAATTATTAAATGAAATTTATTCTTCAATGGTTATGATGTGGAATGAATTTCATAGCATTCGTGGAAATGGTAATTCGTACATACCCACGAGTGGAAATATCATTCTATTTATGGTGAAATCATATATAATTGGATGTTATATCATATATATAGAATCCTTAACATGATATATTTATTATTTACATTATTTATACTCATTATTATACCAATCCAAATTATGGTGTGCTTGAATAACAACTACACCACAACGTGGAGACGGTAAACCGTACGTACGCACATATGGTGACGTTGTTATTCATAGGATTGATATAATAATGAATATGGTTGTAACAAATTTATAACTACATAATAGTATATATAAGGTATTGTAGTTATTATTTTTATTTCGAAACAACAAATAATGAGGAAGTGGAAGAAGAATATAACTTTGAAAGTGGTTATGAAATTATTACCTCTTCTTCGGGTGCTTCCTCTTGATTTGATAAAAAGTTATCCTTAGGTTGGATTTCTGATAAAAGTAAGACCTATAATATGGATTGAGGGTAGTTGTTAAGATATTTTGGTAAGGTTTGGCCAATCCAAATGGCTTTGGAGGTGTGAAATTAAGAGAAGGGGATGTTCCCTTTTTTAAGAGAGGCGAGGGTCACTTTAGGAAAACCTTGAAATATTATTTTATAATACAATAATAATAGGTTTATAATGGCTAAAAAGGAATTTTTTTTCACGTATACAGTGGTTCTGGGTAGAAAAACTCTCAACGAATAGATTTATACTGGTTTAGGTCACCATTATAACTTTATCTTTTAGATTTAACTCTTAGTTAAATAGTTTAACTTTTACCTTGTATTTATTTATTATTATAATATATGTTTAATAAAGTTACAATAAAAAGCCACACGAACCCCAAGTGGTCTATTATTGAAATATCTAACATTAACTAAGACCTTTGGCTGAACCTTATATTTTTTGGAAAATTATATCAATTAATAATATAGTATTTTGGTTTAAAACCCCAATTAAGTCAATTTTGCCACTATTTGGTATTTTGTTTTTTTGAAAGTCATTACAAGTTTATAATTTAGAAAAAAAATATTTAATAAACCATATCATGTCATATTAATCATTGAAATTAGTTTACTTCATCAAAACACTCAATTTATATTTATTTGGATATTTATAATATCAATTATTTTAATCCTTCATTAATAAGGTAATTACTACATAATCATTGTATAATAAATTAATTTAATTATTTAATGACTAAAAATTATAAATAAATTAACATTATGTAGATAATATTTCTATATTTCCTATGAATATTTATTTTAGAATTTATCTTATGTATAACACTATATTAAAAAAAGGTTTAGTTATTAATCTTTAAATTTAAAACTTTTTACACATATTTAAATAAAATAATAATAAATATCCTAATATAATCCAATTAGACTAATAGGATCATATTTTATTCTTAAGGTTGATTTTGGTCGAAATACACTTATAAAAAATAAATTGGTCAAGTGTTAGGGTAATTATAATATCATTTTTACTTTTAATTATAGTATTTATTATTAATCCTGGTAAATTAAAGTCAAAGGTTACTATTCAACAAAAGTTATTCTCATCATATTGAACCCCATTTTACTTACTGATATAAATATTTTCTCTTAAATTTTTGAAACTAAATTCACAGAAGTGATAAAATTATGTTTTATGCAAATTTGCAATTGCGCCTAGAAGATAGGTAAAAGACGGTAAAAAGTTCAATAAAATTTTGAATATATATTATTATTACAAAATGACTCCAATGAATTAAATTGAAAACATATAGGTAATATGTATCTATTTTTACATAATATAAATGTAAATAGAATATTAATTATTTAAAGAAAATGTCGGTTTTAAATAATAACGCAGTGTTTTTTCACTATTCATTAAAAAAATGAAAGTTTTCAGAAAAATACAAAAAATTCACACTAATATAATTTTGATATTTAAAATCCAAAAATGAAGTTCATTTTTAAAAATAAAATTAATAAAATTCTAAAATATCGGTATTACTATTCATAATGGCTAGTTCGATTGGTCGTGGTGTGTTAGAACTCAAATTTGCGTACAGCGCAAGCTATTATATTAGTCAAAGGTAAGCGTATCGTAGAAGCTTGGGGTGTTACATTATTCCCTCCATAAAATAATTTCATCCTCAAAATTTCTAGAATATTATAGAATAAAATGATTTGGGTGGTTCTTCATCGTATGTTCCTCAGGTTCCCATGTAGCCTCTTCCATCATATGGTTTCTCCATTGATCTTTCACCAGATGAGTCATCTGGTTTCTCAGCACTTGTTCTTGGGTATCAAGAATCTTGACAGACTCTTCAAAAAATGACAGATCGGGTTCCAGTTTTATTTCTTCATAAGTGAGTACATGTGATGGATCATACATGTATTATATTAACAGTGATACATGGAAAACATCATGAAATTTTGAGAGACTGTGCGGCATTTCTAAATGATAAGATACAACTCCAATTTGTTCTAGAATTTCAAAAGGTCTGATGTACCTCAGACTTAATTTTCCCTTCTTTATGAATTGTATAACACCCTTCCACAGAGATACCTTCAAGAAAACATCATCACCTACTTGAGATTCCAGATCCTTCCATCGGTTATCAGACAATCTCTTTTATCTACTTTGAGCTTCTTTAATGTGGGTTTGGATAATTTTCACCATTTCCATTGTTTCTTTGACAAGTTCTAGGACTAAGATTTTTCTTTCCCCAACATCATCCCAACATGTTGGTGTGCGACATCTCTGTCCCTAAATCATTTCATATTATGCCATCTGAATACTTGATTGGAAGCTATTGTTATAGGAAAATTCTACCAGAGTAACATATTGATCCCACATACCATGAATGTTATGTGAGAAAATATCAACATATCTTCTAAGGTATTAATTGTCTATTCTGATTGTCCAACTGTTTGAGGGTGGTAGGAAGTGTTCAAACGAAGTTTAGTATCCAAGGCCTTCTAAAGACTTTTCCAGAATTTTCATCTAAAACAGGGACCACGATCAGAAATAATCGATAGGGGTACTCTATGAAGTATTATAACTTCATTAACATATAGTCTTGTTACACGTTAAAGTGGTAAATCTTCTCTTATAGCAAGAAACTGCACTGACTTGGTAAGATGATCAGCAATGAACCATATTTCATTATTCCTTCTAGGAGTCTTTGGTAGTCCCATGACAATGTTCATCAGAATATCATCCCATTACCACTCAGTTATGTGAAGAGGTTGCATGACTCTTCTAGGATGTTGTCTTCTAGATTTCACTTATGAAAAAACCATACATCTTGGCACATAATAATTTAACTCTCTCTCTTCATGTTGTCCCACCAAAAATGTTCCTTCAAATCTATATATATCATAGTGCTACCAAGGTGCGTAGATAAATTAGTGCTATGAGAATGATCCAACAATTCCTTTTTTAGATCATGTATATCGGGAACACAATGTCTCTTCTGAAATTTTAAAATCCCATCTTCAAATAATAAGATAATAAATCTCCCATCATTTACAGCATTAATTTTCTTTTGAAACTCCTCACCATCAGTCTGACAACTTTTTATCTTTTCTATAAAGATGTTTTAGAAACCTTCTGAAAATGTATTGATGTTTCACCTTCCATGATTATTCCCATATCCATCATTACTAAATCCATGAATATAGTATCCCTTTCAACTCTAATCTTGTTCAAAACTTCATGATCCTTTCTCATCAAATAATCTTCCAACTTATTTTCCATCCACATGTGGTAGTGTATAGTGCAATCATAATTCTTGAGTAGTTCAAGCCATCGTCTTTGCCTCAAGTTGGGTTCATTCTGTGAGAAAATATACTTCAAACTCTTTTGATCGGTATATATCTCACATAATTAACCATTGAGATAGTGTCTCCATATATTCAAAGAAATAATTACGACCACTAACTCAAGATCATGAGTATGGTTGTTTTATTCATGAATTTTTAGATATCATGATACATAGGCATTAACTCTATCAATCATCATAAGGACACAACCATGTCTATTTGCTGAAGCATCACTATAAATAACAAACTCATCATTCCACAAAGGTATATTCAAGATAAGAGAACTGACTAATATTCTCTTCAGTTCTTCAAATCATTCTTCACACTCTTTTGTCCATAGAAATATATCCCCTTGACATGTGAGTTTGGATAATGGGTTTTCTAATTGCGTAAAATTCTAGATGAAATGCCAATAATAACATGCTAAACCAATAAAACTATGTACCTCTGTTATACTCATTGGTGCTGGCCTTTCATGTATTGCCTTGGTCATTGAAGGATCAAAAATTATTCCATCCTTAGAGACAATATGGCCATGAAATGAAATTTCCTAAATCTAGAATTCAGACTTGCTAAACTTTCCATACAATTCCTTTCTTTTAAGGGTTTTCTGAATATTACACAAGTTATTTTCATGATCCTCATAGCTTTTTGAGTATACCAGGATATCATTAATAAATACCACTACAAAGCCGTGAAGATATTATTTGATAATATATTCATTAGATCAATGAAAACAAAGGGTTCATTAGTTAGTTCAGAAGGTATTACTGTAAACTTGTAATCCTCGTACCTAATTCAAAATACTGTTTTCGGATTGTATTTCTTCCTCACACCCAGCTAATGATATGTAGATCAATGGTCAATATTTGAAAAATACTGAGCTCCAGGATGTTAGTCGAATAAATGATCAATGTGAGGTAGGGGATACTAATTCATTATTGTTGTAGCATTGATCTCTCTATAGTCAATGGACAACCACTTAGATCCATATTTTTTATAAACAAAAAGAGGAGGGGCTCCCCATGGAGAAACACTATGGAAGATAAATCAATTAATACTCAATTCATATAGTTCTTTCTTCAGTTCAACTAATTATATATTGGAAATTCTATAAGGGGTCTCCGATATGGGTCTTAAACCAAGAATTAAGTCAATGGAAAACTCAATTTCTCATTTTGGATGATGTCTAGGTAAATCCTCTAGAAAAAAATTTACATATTCTTCCACAATATGTATGTCCTATATATGAACATTATTTTCCCCACAAATAGTAATTTCATTCTCTTCCTACCTAATAATTGAATTTCATAGAGCTATTTTGGGTGGATCTAGATAAGAATCAGGTGGTGACATTTCTTCTCTAAAGACAAGGTACTCCTTATCATCATTGAAAATTTTAACCTCATTATTCTTAAAATAAATTTTTGAATCATGTTATGAAATACAATCCATAATTTGGATTATATCAAATTCAATCATCGGTATGATTATGAGATCAAAATATAAAGAACATTTATATTCTCTAATGGGGATTGATTCACAAAACATTGTTGAAATGACACTTCCATTAGGATATTTTGCTAACAACTTCCTTGTTAAATAAAATTGGGAGTACTTAAATTTCATAGCAAAATAGGAAGATATGAAACAATGTAATGATCCAGAATCAAATAAATTAATGGCTAAACTTGAGGAAACCATTAAATTACCTACCACCATGTTTTTCGAAGCTTCAACCTCATCAATAGTGATAACATATTCTTGGAATTTCTCCATTTTACTTTTCTTAGGTAATTTTCCTTGGTGATTAGGAAATTTATTTTCATAATTCCCCATTTCTCTACTATTGTAGCATTCAACATTAGAAGCCTCTTTCATTCCCTTACAATTGTGAGCTTGGTGGCCTTTCTCACTACACTTGTAATAGACTCACATTTTTTAGGCAAGTACCAGTGTGTTTCTTCCCACATTAATTTCAGGATAGAAATTCAACTTTTCCGTTCATCCACTTATTTCAATTTCTAGAGTGTTCAACATATCTCTTATTCTCATTATTTTCTTTAAATTCGTAAGACATTGAGAATTCATATTCTGTCTTGATTGAACATGAGAAAATATCTTATTATGATGAGATGGATTGTGAGACTACCGTTCGATAGATAAATTGTTCTAACCCATTGAAAAATTGATCAATATTACACTTTGGGCTATATATTTAATATGCTACATGCCATGCTAACCTTGTAATGTTATCCCCATACCACTACAAAATAATTGTTTTTTTCCAATAGGGGTATATTATTTGGTAAAAGTGCATTTTCTGTTGGTGAAACGTTTTACCAACAAAACATGTCATGTCACTAAATTGTTGGTAAAAACTATATCACTAAATCTTATTGTAATAGATAAAATAATTCTGCTGCAATTATAATAATACTAAAAGATAATATATATGTTTTTCAAAATGCTTAGAAACATATTTCTATAACAAATTCACCTGTTGGTAATATTATTCTCATAACCAATACCATTAATTAATATCTATTTATAATTTATATTTAATATAAGATATTATGTTTGTGTATTAAGATATTTATTTCTAAAATTTATATTATATTAATTTATCATATATAATACACATTTTTTAATTATCAAATTGAAGATGACTTTTATACATTTTCAAACATAGAAAAGGATTCATCATATTAATAATGAAATTTAATAAAAAATGAATCAATACATAGTTGACGTTGACTGATACCTAAAAAATGATAAAAACACAAAAACCCAAGATTAATCTATGTATTTTCCACCATTTCACCCCCACCACGCATGTCTTATCTAGACTGCAATCCTCCTTCATTATCGTGTGTCTTTTGACTGCAATCCTCTAGCACCGACTATCGTAGAAGGGTAGTTACTTCCACTGAAGATTTTTCATCACCCCCAAGTAGGCCACTAGAAGAAACAAACCCAGTCAACTCTAGAACCATTGAGGAACCTCAAGTCTTTGTTATTCCACACCCTTCTTCCTCAAGATCTACACCACACAGTCAAAAATCATATGCACAAATTGGTGAAAGATATCTTCATGAATTGAAAAAGAAATAATATATACAAAAATGATCTGTATAGAATGAAATATCAAAAAAATTAAGTCACCTCAAGTACCAGCTGGGAATTTTAGTTTGATTTTATTCCACACCATCCAGCATCATTATATACACCACACAGCCAAATATCACATCAAACAAAAAATGAAGATACAAAAAATAATTGAAACTAAAATAAAAAAATGAAAATATAGAAAAATTGATCTATATAGAATATTAATTTTTCATTCCTTATCTCAAGGTTCTAGATGTAAAATATATCATACCTGAACCAAGAGAATGAATAAACATGAATAAAACCTCACCACCCAAAATAAATCTTGAAAAACAAAATCCATACATACAGATCCAAAATCACTCATGAACTACCCATTTTCTATGAGTCCAAGGATATTGATTTCATCTTGTATCCATATAAGGATTAACCCATGACTCTCACCACATGATAACCTACCAGAGAATAATAGAAAAAGAAGTGGAAAATCATAGAAATCATGGAATCCAAAATTAAAAAGGCAGCATATCATATGATTATGTTGCCTTTGTGATTTATACCTAGAAGAGAGACCCATATATAAATAGAAGAAATACCAAATCTTTCCATTAAAAATTATTCAATATAAGAACTTGGGGATAACAATGGGAATGAGTAAGAAAAAACTAAATAAGAGAAAACAAAAATTTTACATCTCACAGAACTCAATAGAAAATTTATACTATCATATGATTGGTGAGAAATCATAACATCGTTCATCTACACAATCTGCCAAATTATGTAAATAGGAAAACGATATTCTAAAATAATAAAAATATTTGGATCTTCATCCATTGATATATATTAATCCAAAAATAGATTCATTTTATAAATCATTTGAAATTCAAAACAAGAATAAAACTAGACCTTAATCCATGGATACATCAGTCTAGTTATGACAGAACAACACCAAAATTGAAGAAGAAGTAAAATAATTTAGATTAGAACAGAATAATTCATTAATGAATTATATAATATCTTAGAATAAAAAATTAGAATTTCGTAGATAGAATTTAAATAAAAACTTTTATGAACTCAAAGTTCAGTTTAATCTCAGAGTCCATGTTAAAAAAGAATTTCCTAGATAGAATTTACTATCCAATTTCTATCCAACTAAGTCATTCCCAATATTGGTTAATATAACTCAAAAAAAATTTAAACCAGTGAGATAACACTCAACCAGTACCTCATTTGGCCTTAGGTCAACTCCACACATTAACTCAGCATTCAAACCACTAAAAATAATAGTTGCAGTAGCTTCCTCAACATTGTTGATAAGATCCAACTTCACATGTAAAAAATTTGCACAAGATTAAGTTGTTAACATACATGCAAAAAAATACTATAATAAAATTGGTCAATAAGGTTTTCCTAAAAAAGAAAACATGCCTGGATGAACATGAGTGTTCCAGTTGAGAAGAAAAAATAATAAGCATTCAAATATAACAAAAAGACAGTTGGAAATTCAAAAGTAAGTAGTGTAATAGAGAATAAACATTGTGGGTTAACATTAAAAAAAATAAATGGCAGTAGAATACTCAAGGAGAGTGTATGAAGTAAGGAAAAATTTTTTTATTAAGATAAATTGAAATTAATTAAGGGAGAGTGTGTGCAGTTTTCTAATGAGCATGAGAGTTACAGTGCACATGGAGTGTGCGGAAAGGGAGGTTGTGTGCAAAAGAACATTCCATGAGTGTGGTTCATGAAGAACACACAGTCCATTTCTGCACACACACATTCTATGTGTGTACAAGTGCACACACTCATGAAAACAAAAAATTATCATGGATGAAACAGAACAGTGTCATTGATGAATCATCGAAAACATAGTAAGGTTCAATTGCACTAGAACAGTATTCATGGAGAAAATTGATTTATCTTACTGAAACAGAACATGAGTGTTTTAGTGCAGAAACTCTCCCTTACTGGACACACTCTCCATTGATGAAACTAATTTCCCTTACTGAAACACAACATGAATTTTCTAGTGCACACTCTCATTGGAGTTACATTTCTTGTCACAATATAAATATCATAACTGTTCTATTGTATATAATTTTTCATGAAGAACACACATGTATATTACCATTGTTATTTTGCACTCTCCAATGATGAAACTGATTTCCCTTACTGAAATACAACAAGAGATTTTTAGTGCACACACTCACATTATTTCACACACCCTCACCTATTAAACACATTGAACATTCTTTTTTGCAATGTAATTAAGTGGATTTTTTCAGGAATTTATGTTTGTTCAGAAATAGAACAAACACCGCTTATTTTTTTAGCATGCCCATTACATGTCGTAACCTCTATAAGCAGCCCATGTTATGAAGTGTGTAAGAAGTTGGGGGAAATATGACCATTGATTGAAAAATTCGAATCATACAACTAGGCTAGGGTGCAAGGGACTAGGTTCAAGTAAACAATATAAAAGATAGATTTTACAAAAATAGCTTTTACACAAACTCGCTTCCCATTAAGAGAGAATTCAATGTCCATGCACATAATTGCATCATGACTTCCATGTAACAGGTTCATGTATAATTAAATATTTGAGCCTATGAAGGATTTAAAAGTAAATAAATAAAATTTATATATGATATTCAAGAAATATTTTTATTCATCAATGAAATAAAACCCCTCAAATGTAACAATTTACCACTGAGAATCAGGTCCTTTGGTAAGGAAAAATCCCTGCCTAACCAGAGGTTCCATGCCCAAATATTTGGAGATAAAAATATATTAAATGGGCAGTAGAAGATCATTGCTATAAGGTCTTGTCTGGCTTGATCTGGAATAGAACAATCCTAAATATAGGTCCATGGTGAAATGGGATAGGTCCAAGATATTGAGTTGATCATTGATATCCAAAAATTAAAAAAAGAAGACAGTTTTACACTCCCATTATAAAAAAGGAATCTCATTACCCTATCAATCACCATTTTTACTTGATTTGAAATTTTAATAATAATCTTCCATTTCTACAAAGTAAACTAACACTCCAAAAACAAATGAGCACATATGATTCCCATGCTTGGTTCATTTCTCAGTTTTAGAATTCAAGGATTAGGGAATTAAAATCTACATAAACCCGATGCTGCAAAATTTTGAGTCATATAGTTGAATGAGATTAAGAACAAAAAATACACAAAATCACTGACAACACATCCAAAATTACCGCTCAGTTGGGAATATTGAAATACATGCCAGAGAAATCTTAGATTGGCACCTTGAACCAACTATAAGAATCCATAATATAAACCCTTCTGTGATTCCATGAACTGGAATTCATTGAAAACCATCAATTAAATTGAATCCAGAGAATAAAATAAATGAAAACTGAACTGTGGAGTAATGTAAAAATAAATAATTTTTAACTGAAACACAAGCTATAAAAAAATAAACATGATAATCTCATAATGATAGACATCAAATAAGTTGGATTCTTCTTCCTGGAGATAGTCCCCATTTCAGTCATTAAAAATTTCACTATCATGTGCATGATCTTTATTTTTTTTAGGAGATGGTTGATGTTAGGGACATGTGTGTGTAGGAATTGGAGTCAACATAATGGACTTGGAAGCTAAAAAGTTAAATTCAATTTATTTTAACAGTTAAGAAAAGTAGTCACTACAAAAGTCCAATACTGGAGAAATATTTCAACCCGTCATTGTCAAATTTAATTTAGAATCACTAGATTTACATATTCTTCAAAATAGATTATAAAATAAATCTCCTTTAGAAGAACAAAAATAAAAAATATAAATTAAAAATAGTGGGAAATCTACAACGTTGTTATCAATAGATTCAATTTACATGTCCAGGAATGAAATGTATTAATAATTTTTCAACATTATGATTTTGAATGTACTATATAATGAGATCATAATTCAGAGTATTAATGTACCGGAATATTGACTATGGGCGATGGGAAGGGATTCTAGGCACAACTAGGGTTGAGCTAGGGCACTCGGCACCGAGAGGTCACATGGGGATGTCAGTCTAATGCAATGCGGATGACGGTGGTCAAGTGAGGACAAAGACATGGAACACATGGAATGGATAGGTCCAATGAGTGGTTTCATGTGAGGATGGAGACTGGGAAGAGGGAGGTGGTTCGCAGGATGATATCAGAGGTGGATGCCGATAGGGAACATGAAGGGATTCTTGCGATGATGTCAATGAGGAATGTCGGTCGGGAACAGTGAGCAGTTTCTGCAAGGAGGTCTGTGAGGAATGCTGGTGGGGAAAAGGGCGTTAGGTTTGAGGAAGGGGGTAGCAGTGAGGGGTGGTGCAGGGGGGGAGTCTCATTTTTGGGGGTTTTAGTTAATATTTTTCGTAACTATTTTTCCAATTTTGTTTCACTATAATTTTTTCATTACTACTATTTATTAATATAATTTTTTTATTAAATATTTTTATGATGTTTCCATATATATAAATTTTATTATTATCAAAATTTTATGTTTTTAGTGTATGATATATATATTCAATCCTTGGTAAAATATTTATATTATTGAATAATCCACCACTAACATATTTTTAAGATAGTCAAAGATTTGTTGGTGATAATAATTTTTAACAATAGATTAATTTACTAGTAAATCAATTGTTGATATTTTTATAATAAAAAAAGATTTAAATGTTGGTAAAAGATTTGTTGCTATTGAACTACTAATATAAACAAATATATTTTTTGGTAAAAATAAATGTTGGTAATCATAATTAATATAAATAGAGTTTAATATCTGCTGAATTAATCATTTTTACCAATAGATATATTATCTGCCAGTAATTTTCTGTTGGTAATTGTCACTTTTTTGTAGTGTACTTTGTGACATTATCATCCTTTTTTTTCCTCAAACTCATAAATTTTCATTCCATATCTCTTTGATGGTCACGAAGAAATAATTTTTCTAATAGAATATCTTTAAACACCCTCCATTCCATATTTGATACATCTTCATCTTTTTTTCGAATTAATGACCACCATTGATCTTCATCTCCCATGAGGCAATAAAATTGCATGGAAAATTTTTACCTTTCGATACTCCACAAAGCATGAAATATTTTCTCAAATGAAATTTTCCATTTCTCACATACAAATTTATTTTTAGTCTCATTTAATGTTGGTGGTTGTTTCCTCTTGAATCGGTCTAACATTGATCCTCTGTGTTGTGCATCAAGGTTCTCCATACGGGTGAGGTTATTATTAATAACCTTAGTGAGTTGTACCAGTATGGTGCTAAGTTGATCTGTACCAGTTGCATAACTAGCTCCAATATAATTATCTTGAGGAGGAAGGAAATCCCTACATGTATTATGTATATTGATACAGATTCCATTCTTTCTACTAGGCACCATTTATAAGCACTGAAATATAACAGATTAGTTTAGGAATCTCAATACATAATTAAAAACTATTAAAACACATAACATAAATTGAATATTTTATGAATATAATCCATAATAATAAAAATGTTTTATTTGAGGAGGTATATAATCATAAATTCTTAATAATGGTCTATAATGAAAATGTGAATTATCATAAGCATATCTATTGGGAGTGTCATAACCATGTGTGCAGCAAGCCTTATTGTCCTATACCAGGATACCCCGGGTCAAACCAGAAACACCTTGTCGGAGTTTTCACTCGTATGTACATCTATGCCAGAGCCGTCTCAACCTACTCGTATCTAGACAAAGATGAATTTCTTGAAATATTTACAAAATCTCTATATTACCATAATGTTATGATGTTCTTCTATACTAATCCTCAAATTCTATCATAAAGTAATTTTCTCTAATAATATTTTTTCTAAATCTTTCTTCTTAGGGTTGTAATAAACTTCCTATAAAACCAACTGTAAAACCCCAACCCAAGTTACCCATAGTCAGTTAATTATTACATAACAATGGCATGACCACAAGGGATCAAATCCAAAATGACCGATCAGTTTAGTAGCATTGGTAGTACTATAAAAAACATAAGTTTACCTTACATTATGAAATGAAAAAAATAGGAAATTGTGTATCCTTTTAACACATTCATCTCCCTTATACTATCCCTGTAGGTTAGTCAAAATATACTTCTTCGCATCTGGACAAAAATAAAACATAGAAAGGAGAGATAACATGTGCTCATTAAGGATAAAAATATAGCAGAAACTTTCATAAATAAGCATAAATATTTAAGGCAATGTATATGACTAAAACACAAGCCTTTTAAACATAAAAAAATAATAATATGTAAAATATAAATAAAATAATTCCATTTTATTATTCACATGGATATTCTACTAGTCCAATAATCACATGTAATATCAATAGCCAATTTCATAAGGAATGAAAGTATAATTATGGACATCACAACCACATAGTCTAGGCCTCGTTTACAAATAATATTTCATCAAATCCTTGTTCCAATACACTAGTTTGTCTAATGAGACCTACCGATGCATTGAGGAGCTATAGTGGGCTCCACCAATCATATACTATGTCCAATTTCATTCTCATATAAAAAGGTTGAAACATAACATAAACATTCGTATTAAAACTATCATATAAAATGATAACACTTTAACCATAAACCATGAATTGTATAAAAATAAAACATCCATAGTAAAACATATAACAAAACCTTAAATACAATATCTAATATTGTATCATAATAAATAAACTTCAAAAATGTGTAAAATCCATCAAAGGATGTTGACATAGATGAAATCGAAACTATTTGAGAGAAACATCTCTTTATATATTGAAATCATTTAAAAGTCTTGTAATTATAAAATAAAAATTTATTCTGAAAAAATTATTATAAGATAGTAAGGGAAGCTTCAAAGGTGTTATAATGGAGGAAAATAGCCGCACCCATCATATAAGTTAAAAAATACAATTCTTTCCTTAATTTTGTCGAAAAGGTCATAAAGGACATTGTTTGGAAAATGACGAAAAGATTCATTTATAGAAATATTATAA
Source organism: Viscum album (assembly GCA_963277665.1). Classification (NCBI taxonomy): domain Eukaryota; kingdom Viridiplantae; phylum Streptophyta; class Magnoliopsida; order Santalales; family Viscaceae; genus Viscum; species Viscum album. The sequence goes on from OY728130.1 coordinate 1,168,894,047, forward strand.
AATTTCAAAAAGGGTATAAATGACGTTAAACTATAGTCTAGGAAATATTAAAAATGTTTTGAAATACATTTTTAAGAAACACAGATGTGGATGATAAAGAGGCCCCAGTAGATACTCACATATAAACAACCTCGGATAATGAAGAGATTGTATAATTAACACTTACCTTGTGCTATTCCATGGTCAAGGGTAAGTTAACCTCTAGTATAATAGTTAAATCATTGCTATTAAATTATAAATGAACCACATACATAATTATGATATCATATATGATCTTCTAATATTTCTTTGTTAATAATATTTTAGTATTATCATTGTTTCGAGTGTTAACTGATCGATTTTCCTTTATATGATTGGTTATGTAAGACATGTTTTTTATGGATAGGATTTATTTGATTCATATCCAAAATTAAATTATGTTTTTAAGAATTATTTTTAATCATAAAATGAAAATTATTCTGGAATGGTTATGATTGGGAATGAATTTCATCGCGTTCGCGGAGACAGTAATCTGTACGTACGCACGAATGACAATATCATTCTATTGATGTTGAAATCAGATGTAATTGGATGGTATATCATAGATACATAATCCTTATAATGTTATATATATTATTTATATCAGTTATACTCATTATTATACACATCCAAATAATGAAGTGTTTGAATAACAACTACACCACGATATGAAGACAGTAAGGTGTGCGTACACATGTATGGTGACATTGTAATTCAAGTGATTGATTGAATAATTAATATGGTTGTACTATATTTATAATAACATTATAGTATTTAGAAGTTACGGGAGTTATTATTTTGTTATGAAAACAACAATTAAAGAGGAAGTGTGAGAATAAGATAACATTGAAAGAGGTGATGAAATTATTACATATTCTTCGGGTGCTTCCTTTTGATTTGATCAATAGTGCTCTGTAGGTTGGATTTATGAAAAAAAAGGCATATAGGATGAATTTAGGGTAGTTTTTAGGATATTTGGGCTGGGTTTGTCCAAGAAAAAAGGCTTTGTAGGTGTGAAATTAAGAGAAGGGGAAATACCCTTTTATAAGAGAGGTGAATGTCATATTAGAAAAACCTTGAAATATTATTTTCTTATAAAATCAGATTCGGTTTATAATGGATCCAAACAGACTTATTTCGAGGATAATTAGTTTCTTGGTAGAGAACCTCTCATCCAACAGGTTTTAGATAGGTCTATGTCACTATTATAACTTTATCTTTTAGATTTAACTCTTAGTTAAATAGTTTAACTTGTATCATGTATTATTGTATTATTATAATAAATTGTTAACAAGCATACTATAAAAAGCTGATACAACCCCAAGTGGTTCATTATTTATATTTTTAACCTTATCTATGTTCATTGGCCAACCCTTATATTTTTAAGAATATTATATCAATTAATAATTTAGTATTTTTTTTAAAAAAATCAATTATGTCAATTTTGACACTATTTGGTATTTTGTTTTTGTGAAAGTCATAAAAACACCATCAAATAAAAAAACTTTAATCAACCCTAACATGTCATATTAATATATAAAATTATTATAATTCATCAAAATTATCAATTTACATTTATTTTTATTTTTATAATATCAATTATTTTAATCTTTTATTAATAAGGTAATTACAACATCATCATTGCATCATAAATAAAATTAATTATTTAACATCTAAAAATTAAAAATAAAATACAATTATGTATGAATTCCTTTTTTCTTTATAATAAATATTTATAGTTTAATTTATCTTATGTAAAACTCTTTATTAAAAATGGTTTAGTTTTCAAACATTGAATTTAACACTTTTAACTATTCTTTAAATTAAAAAATAATAAATGTCAACATCTAATAAAAGTTTACCAAAAGGATCTTATTTTATTTCTAATGTTGATTTTTTTCTAAATACACTTATCCAAAATAATTAATACATGTGTTAGGGTAATTATATTATCATTTTTTACCTTTAGTTACACTGTTTACTTTTAACCGTCGTAATTAAAAGCCAACAGTTACTATTCACCAAAAAATATTTTATTCTTATTGAAGAACATTTTAATTACTAATTTCAATAGTCTCTCAAATTTTTTAAATTCAATTCAAAGAAGTTGTAAAATTACGTTTTACGAAAATTTGAAAATGCACCTAGAATGTTGGTAAAAGACGATAAAAAATTCAATAAAATTTAATATATCTAATATTATTTTAAAATTACTCCAATAAATTATATTGAAAATATATAGGTATTATGTATCTATTTTTAGATTTAATAAATTTAAATAAAATATTTATTATTTAATTAAAATGTCGATTTTAAACAATAACATAGTGTTTTTTCACTATTCTCATAAATTGAAAGCTTTTAGAAAAATACCACAAATACACCCTAAGCTAATGTAGATATTACAAATGCAAAAATAAAGTTCATTTTGAAAAATAAAAATTATAATAATTCAAAAAGTGGGTATTACTATACATAACAGCTAGTTTGATTGGCATTGGTGCGTGAGAACTCGAAGTTGCATACAGAACAAGCAATTGTATTATTCAAAGAGAAGAATATCATTGAAACTTGAGGTGTTACATGGAATGAATTGTTAAAATTTAATTTTTTGATTGAATGGTTTGATAGATTCCATGGACTGCTCTCCACGGATCTGGAACATGGTATTAGACACCTTGGGTTGACTCTTCCCCTTGGGTCTTGATTCCATGGGATGCTTCAAGCCTTGCTACCCCATGGATCCATATTTAATGGGCTCACGTTGGACATTCCATTTCCATGCTCCTAGGACCCTAACCATTTCCTAGTCCGAGTTTCCACTGGGACGCCCATGGAACTCGATGTGGATGGCTTGTACAAGCTCCGTGGATCAAGCCCATCATGGTATAGAATTTTTACATGGATTACATACTATTAGATAACTTGGATTAGGCCCTTAGTGTCAGCATTTCACCATAGAGTGTGGCTGTGGGATTCTAAAAATACCTATACGTCATGTCCATGGGATTTGATGACTTCTTTATGCTATGTGGCTATGCGTTATTTAGTATAGACAGATGTATGATGCAGTCATGTGATTTTTACTTTGTTATAGATTCTTTATTAGAAATTGAATCTTTTACAGGAATCCTTGAGAGTTTTATAAATACTTATTATTATAGTATACTTATTACATGGGAATACACACTTACTTTACTACTTTATTTACACTTTATATAATTTTTTTGAATTTCTGTTAGAAATGTATTAACCTGGTTGGCTACCTATTGGGATGTTAATATCATACCATGTTTGGGACTCTTTAAGGACCAAAACAGATTATATGCTTGTAGGTGATTACAGGGGAAGGTTACCTAGTACAGGTTTTTGAATGTTTATTTAGAGCATGGGAGTATAGGACAAAGCTGAGGCTTATGATTATAGAGACACATTTTTGTCATTTTTTCCTTTTGGGATACTTGTATTGTATTTTATATCCATATATAGTTTGGGATGATTTCTAGTTACTTGTACCATCTGCATCATTTTTTGTATGATACACTTCGAGTATTGATATATATTCTAGTATTATCTTACTTTCAGTTGACTGCAGTTTATTTCCCTTTTGATAATGATAGTATGTTTGACTTCTAATGTGATACTGTGATAATGAGGGCATAGTCTCCCCACTAACTCACCTAGGCCCTTTCTAATATTTGGTAGCCTCTGGCATTTGGGGAGATTCTCTTGAGCCCATGTGGACAACTGGGTTCAGAGCACTATTTTGGGTGGCATCTAGGTTCGAGACTTTACCAAGTAGTATTAGAGTGAAGTTATTTTCTTGTTATAGTTGTTTTGATTTTACTAATGGGTGAAACACGCGATTTATGTCGCTATTATTGATGATGTGATGTGTTCTATTTCAGTTGAAACCCAATGAGACAAGGGTATACCATCTATTTCATCATATGGACACATGTTATAATCACAATTCATGCATTATGACATTCCATATGGGATAAATTAGATATACATGTTGTTGTGATAGTTGATGTGATACTTGTGGCGACTGTTGTGATAGTTTGGGTGCAGTGGATAAAGGAGTGATGTAATATTTCAATTATTAAGAAGTACGGGCCCTTATGAATTGGGAAATGGTGCACCGTTGGAAGGTAAATGTTAAATGAACATGTTATATTTATCCATTGTATGGGAATCGATATTTGATTCTTGAGGTGTTATGGTCCCTTAGGGATCAGAATTTGGTGGATCATTCGTTAAATCATTTGAATAAGTTCATGCTAAATGAAAAAAATTGATATGTGAAATGATGACAGAAATGTGACCTAGAACTAGATTTTTAGTGGGTAAGAGGCATAGTTTCTTATTGTTTTTTGGATGTAATTTTTATAGTCCTAACTTTAGGACCAGGTTGTGGGTTGACTAGAATTTTTGGAGGATGTTGACATGTCCAGAACTTTTTAATTGTGACTTTGATATTGTTTGTTTATGATTTGTCTGTTTGGAGTTGTAGAGACATTCCACCATGATGACCTCTAGTTGTATGTCATGAGGGAGATGATGACCAAACCTCTATGACGGTGGTCGATGGGCTACCGGTTGATCATCCTTTAGTTCTAACTATGGTACTTGTAGATGTTTCAAACATAGGTGTTCAGGAAAAGTTCCTCAAGAGTTTCTTTCGATATATGAAGATGATTTAGAGAGCACATATGCTATCTGTAACAATTATTAAGATTACACGGTTGTTCCAGTTGTAGCATCCCCCCACTTTTTTAGGGTATGGAAGACCACATGTTTCATAGTTGTGGATGGAGACCACATTATAATTTTATGATCATCTAGAGATGCCTCCAGAGTGGAGGTTCAAGCTCTCAATTTACATGCTATGTGGGGGAACAAGGAACTGGTGTAGCATATTGAACTAGGTTAGTGGGTAGTGAAATATGGATTGAGATGAGTTCAAAACCTACTTCTACAATTAAATTTACCATATGTCTCTGTGAGAAGAGAATGTTATTGAGTTTATGCATCTGCAGAAGGGTGTGATGATGGTTATGGAATACTTGACATTCTTTACCGAGCCATAGTGGTTTGTGCTAATGTATCTTACTGATGAACTGTTGAGGGAGAGACGATTTGAGGAAGTTATTAGACATGATATATAACATCATGTTAATGTGTTTTGGTTTCTTTCTATCATTTATATTGTGAATAAGGTGATAATTACAGAGCATAACCTAAGGGAAGTAGGGGGTACAAAAATACAGAGTGTTGTTTCTCACCTTATTGGATCTATATCTTATGGCATGAAGTTCCATTTTAAGGCTTCATGCGATGTGAGTGCTAGTTAGGTTGTGGGGGTAGACATCTTGGTGGTTTTCCAAAATCATGGTAGGTGAGGACACATGAATAATCAGTATTTTTTCATCATTGAGTGTTGTGGTTATGGATAGATGAGGCACAAGAATTGGTTTTGTTGTACCTTCCCTCTAGTTGTGAGAGGTAGGGGTCAACTTCGACATCATTTTTAGGAGTAGGTTCTTAAGCTCTGCGTTAGGATGGGATCTGGAGCAGTGTAGTATGGTCAGGGTAGGGTAGTGTTGGTCGTGGATGTGGTAGCCAGACACTAGGTTCTCAAAGACAACAGGGTGTATTATATTAGAGTAGCTAGGTAAGGTCATAGGGATGTGGTGCATTCTAGACGTATGCAGTGCAATAGACCCATCATGAGCAAGATCCCAGATCATCTATAGTGAGAGGTATGATCTTAGGATCTTCTACTATTTCATCAGCTCTTTTCAATATATATGGAACACATGGTTTTATATCTAAATGGTTAGTTAAATTTTTTGGGGTCATTGTTTTTCTTTCTATGAAAATTTTGATGAGAGATACACCATTTGGAGATAGAACGAGTGATGTGTACCAATATATTGAGTTTCCCCTTGAGTTTAGAGGGTTTCACATTAGTTGGGATCTTTATGTCTTTGTGGTGTCAGGGTTTGAGTTCACTATCATGATGGACTAGCTCATGGATTATCGAGCATACATTGACTTCTATTGTCAGAGGGTGACCTACACATAACTAGAGGGTTCAATGTTTATTTGAAAGGGTGAGTGGTATGTCTAGGAAAGAAGATCTGGACCAGATCATCATGGGATAGGCAAGATGATATCCCAGTTCTCTAGTTTGTTTCTGGATGAATAATGAGTGAGTTAGAATGGCATCCCTACAGTGGTTGAGTAATTCCAGTATGTTATTCCTGATGACTTTTATGGGTAACCTATTAAAATATAGAGGTGGATTTATCCATAAATATAGTGCTAGGTGATACACTATTATCCATTCCTCCTTACATGATATCTATGATAGAGTTGTATGAGCTCGAGAGGCAGCTAGAGGATTTGGAGGCAAAATGGATTATTAGACCCAGTAATTCTTTGTGGAGTTAACCCAACTTTTTTGATAAAAAGGAAGATTGTACCATTAGTCTATGAATAGACTATCAGAAACTAAGCTAGCTGATAGTTAAAAACCAATTTCCCCTTCCATGGATATATGACCTATTCAATTAGCTTCAATAAGGTCAAGTGTTCCCAAAAATCAATTTGAGCTCAGATTACCACCAGTTATGTGTTCAACCTTCATACATACCTCATACAGACATTCATAGTAAGTAATTTTTATATGAGTATCTCATTGTTTAATTCGTTCTCATGAACATGCCTGCAGTTTTCATGGAGTTGATGAACAGGGTGTTCAATCCTTACTTCGATTATTTTGTGGTGGTTTTTTGTAACCTATATCTTAAAGTATTCTCAAAATCTAAATGATCATTCCAATCATCTTGATTTTGTTTTGAATAAACTGTGATAGCATCAGTTATATGCTAGGCTTGAAAAGATCCACTTTTGGATTGATCAAATTCACCTCTTGGGTCACATCATGTCTGAGATAGGATATTAGTTGACCTAGATAAGGTTAGAGCCATAGTTTCATTGGAACAACCCAATATCATTTTTGACATATGGATTTTTTTGGGGCGAGGTAGATACTAAAATAATTTTACAGAGGAATTATCACACTCAGTAGTGCTGTTGACGGGCCTAGCTAAGAAGGGATTGAAGTTCTTCTAGTCAGATTCTTGTGAGATGGCCTTTTATGAGCTGAAATGGAGGTTGACCTTAGCATCCGTCCTGATTCTACTAGAGTAGGGAATGATTTACATAGTTTACTATGATGCTTTTAATATAAGGATGGGTTAAATGATGATGTGGGGAGATAGAGTCTTGGAATATTGGTCATGGTAGTTAAGGACTCTCGAGATGAATTATCCTATGCACAATCCATAATTAGCTAAGGTTGTTCATGCTTTATGTTGTGGGAGGAACTATTTACTAGGATGGCATTTTGTTGTTTATATGGACCACAAAATCCAAAATTATATCTTTACATAGAATTCTATGAATCTGAGGTAGTGAAGGTTGGTTGTGTACTTACATTCCTTGGACTTTGATCTTTCATATATGCTTGGTATGGGAAATTTAGTGGATGATGCATTGAGGAGGACGACTCAGATACATGTGGTTAAACATGCCAGTGGTGAGTGGAAACTTCTGGTGTTGTTTTCTAAGATGAATCTATAGGTACATTATCTTCATGTGTATACTTATCTATCATATTTAGTTATGTCCTATACCCTTTTAAATAGATCTAGGATGAGGCATCAATCAGATTCAAAAGGCATAGTTCTATGGGTGTGTATGGTAGGCAATGACCCTACTCCTGGTTAGACAGTTGGAAATGATGAGATCTTTTATATCCATTGATGTGTTTGGGTTACAGGGAATATACGTGAGGAGATGATGTATGAGTTTCATGATTTATCTTGGTAAATGCATCCTGGGGTCACCAAGAAGTATAGTGACTTGCAACGTCAGTACTGGTGACTAGGAATGATGTGTGATGTAACTGGTTTTGATATGAGGCATCCCACCTATCAGAATGTGAAGGCAGAACATCAGGGATCGACTAGAATTTTGTAGAGACCCAAATCTTGAAGTACATGTAAATTAAATTACTTTTACAGAATAATTAATACATGACAAAAACAGACGCCCAAAGACTGTATTAGTTTAGTGTCTTTGGAAACTCGGAAGGAAATCTTCTAATCATGGTGAAAGATCTTTAAAATACCCCATAAAGATATTCCCCTTTTTGGTTTTCTTACCTTAAACATTTCTTTATATCCTGGGGAAAAGAAAACATAAAAAGGGTGAGCACAAATTCTCAGTAAGGGTAAACATAGAGAACATAAAACAATCCATTAACATTTGAATGAAAAAACTTGAACATAAAATCTAAACATCAAAATCACGAGAAAAGACATAAATCTTGGAAGTACGTAAGGAATATATCATAAAAGAACATCAATCATGATAAAATAGCATGGTAATAAAACATGTAATTGTGGCTAACCATTAAGCACATGATATGATTTCCATAGTAGCCAAGGCATTACTTCCAAGACCATCATAGTGGACAAAGTCCCTTTCTGAATCGAGTTCACTCATCATTCTAGTCCTATATTACTGAACCAGATTAAATTATCATTCCAGCCATGTCTATCTCATGAGATATAAATCTTTACCCAATTAATTAGAGGGAGATATAGGTCCCACCCATCTCATAATGAAATCATTCTTTGGTGTGCCACAAAATCACAAATCATTCATCATAGCATAACCCATGTAATAGAATGGGATTTTTAAACATCATGTCATCATAACATAATCCATATAAGATAAAAGGACATCATAAAAACAATTCCATCATAACATAATCAAATAAATGTAAAAATAGGGATAGAAACAGAACCCTACAGTATCTTAAATGGAAAATAATTTTGATAAAACACTTGACCTTCGTTCTTGAGGAAAATATCATTTCTACTTCAAAAACATTTTTCCTTTATTAAAATGTCATACAATTTTAACCTAAAATAAGTTGATTAAAAATAAACTTGAAAACTTGTAAAGGAAGCTTCATTGAAATAATGTTCTAAAAATCCATTCAGGACATATAAGTTAAAAAACATTCGTCTCGTACTTTTTCTGGAAAAGTCAAAAAGTACCTTGTACTAAAAACGACAAAATATTCCTTTCATAACTTTTACTAAAAACTCACCAATGGGTAAAATTGGATTTAAACAATTGTATGAGGATAAAAATAATATTATATATTGAGGAAACATGGATGTGGATGATAAATATGCACAAGTAAATTCTGAAGTATAAACAATCTCAGATAAAAATGAGATTGTGAGATTTTCTCTTACCTAATGTCTGATATGCTTCGTATGTATCTGAACCTCCTGTATAATGATTTAAATAATTTCATTGACTTGTTACAGAACCATATTCATTGTTATGATATCATATATGGTTCATTTATGACTTTATATTACCCGTTCTTTTGTAAATTTCATGTTAAAGCAGCGTTTTGGGTAAAATCGTTTCATTTATCATAAGGGTTTTGACTTGTTGTTATTGATATTATTACTTAAATCCTGATTTAATTAATTACAGAATGTAAAACATGATTTATATATATAATATATATTCTTCATATAAATATATATATTATATATCAATAAATGGAATGAAATACACTGTTCATGAGACAGTAGGCCGTACGTACGCATGAACGCTGTTTCTTTTCCTTATTGAATTGAATAGAATAAAGTAGATGAAATATATATATATATATATATGTATACATAAATATTGTATCATTATTATGTCATATATTTCATTATTATTCATTATATATACTTTATAATCATTCATCAAAGGTTAACATGGAGAATGAATCTCATCGCGTCGTGGAGACGGTAGTCCATACGTACGCACGAGCGATGATATCATTCCCATGATTGTGCAATTGTATTGAAGTGTATGTATAATATTTCATAATCAATATCACTTTAAAATAAACATATATAGTTATTTATTTACACCATTATACCCATCCATGTAAGGTGGTGGTCGAAAATAGTTTACACCTTGGCGTGGAGACGGTATTCTGTACGTACGCACACACGGTGATTTTGTTTTCCGTATGGTGGATAGAAGGTGAAATAGGGTTGTTTCATATTTATAATAAAATATCAATATATAATTAATATGGATTTTATTAATTTATAATGAAACAACTAAAGAAGAGGAATTATAAGAAGAGAGAAACTTGAAAGAATCTGTAGAAGAGATTACCTCTTTCTCGATGCACCTCCTTTAAACTTCTTCATAGGGCACTAGAGTTGGTATTTTGAGAAGACCAGAACCTCTATGATGTAACTAGAGAGGTTGAGAAAAGGAATTGACAGAGGTTGGATCTAACACCCTGATATTTTATGAGAAGTATATTTTTTATGTCTTATGTTATATGCAACATCAAACGAATCTTTCACGGCACACAACACTAGCTTGGCTTAGATTACACGCAATCATGACCTTCTTCGATAACGTGTGTAGCACGCAATACCGAGTTTCACTAAATAAAGATATATTATTATAATATTATAAACTATCCATTATGAATAGTATTAACTGAATTTTGAATTTTATAACATTATTATTCATCTTACATATTTCTTAGAACATGGTATGAGAACAAAATAATTTTTTCAGGTAAATTAAGTATTTTTCAAATAATGCAGTTTTGGCACCTTTTGATGGAACAACCACATTAAATCTAGTTTTTGACATGTTTATAAGTTCAATTTGACAAAATAAAATTCTTCTTTGGAATAAGGATATAAAAATTTACTTTGGATAAATTTTTCATTTTATTCTGAAAACTTTCATATTTTAATGAATAGTAAAATCACGTTATATTTTAATTAAAAACAACTTTTTTAATCGCAATAATTCATATGGTTAAATTATAATATTGAATGGTTTTAATGTATAAATAGAATGTATTTTTTCCATTTAATATAATTTATGTCATTACCTTTAATTTTATATTGAATTCATAGGTAAAAATATTTCAATCTCTGGCAATGTTCTAACTTTTAAAAACCCGTTTTCTTAACAATGGGAGTAATTTTAAATTAATTACTGAAACTTATGTGTTTTGAATTTTTAAAACTGGATTCAATTTTTGGATTCATTGGGTACAAATTATTTTATTATGTTACTTTAATTTTTTTGAGATTATGAATAGAAACTACAGTAATTTTTATTTACTATAGTTAAAGGTAAATTGGGTAATTAAGGGTAAATATAAGATTATAAAATTTCGATAAGACTTTCCAAAATCCTATTGGATGAATAAAAGTCGACCCATATCACCTAAGGGTTGGAATTTATTCATTTCATGGGCTTTTGACCGTGAAATAATATAATTATTTTTAAAACCAAAGAAAGTGAAAACATGTCACTCTCTTAAATCTTATAAGTATAATAATTTTAATTTAGTGATAAACTTCATGAAATGCTGAACATGAATAGTCTCCAGAAATCTAATAACATTATCTATATCATACGAATTTATTTATAATTTTTTGGGATTAAATAGTTATCCTTAATTATGACATAATAGTGATGTTGAAATTATTTTATTGATTAAAATATCAAATAAATGATCTTAAAAGTATTAAAATAAATATTATATAAACTATTTAATATGATCCACTAATTTTCTAGATAAAAATGACATGTTATGAATATATTAAATCTTTTAGTTCGAACATATCTTCTGTATTTATTTTATTTAAATTCAAATAAATGAATAGTGTCAAAATTGACACTATTGTTATTTTTTAAAAATTATATATTATAAGATTGTTTAAAAATAAAAAAAATTAAAATTTATAAATTAAACTTTATATGGTTGGAAATGTAATAAATAATACAATTATGTACAAGTCACAACATATAAGTAATTATTTATAATGATTTAAAATTTAGAATGTTATTACCACAAATAAAATTAAATAGATTATATAAGGATAAATCGTGTTTATAATGATTAAAATAAATTCCCAACTTGTCTAAATTTTATTGGTTGATGAGAATACAACCCTATCTCATCTAATATTTGGATTTTAATTATTTTGGAGGTTTTTATGTGGGGTTGGAATTTATTATAAATTAATATTTCTTATAATTCCAAAGGTGCCCCTCTCATCCCTTATAAAAGGGAACCTCCTCCCTCTCCTCCTCACACCACTTCGAGCCTTCACGCTTGGCCAAACCCTGCCAATTTCTCTTCTCAAATTCCCTAGAAACATCTTAAAGGTCATGTTCTTCTTCAAAGACCAATCTTAGTGCCCTAAGAGGAGGTTTCAAAGAGGCGTGTCGAAGAAGAGGTAATATTTGTTACCAATTCTTTCAAATTTATTTCTTCTTCTACATATTCTTCTTTAGTTTTTTAATTATGAAGTAATAACATAATTATCACTCAAATACTGATATGTTATTATAAATATTAAACAACCCTATTTCACCTTCTATCCGTCCTATGGAAAATGAAATCACCGCGCGTGCGTACGTAGGGAATACCGTCTCCACGCCGTGGTGTAATCTATTTTCCACCACCACCTTAATTGGATGGGTATAATGGTGTAAAGAATAACTATATATGATTATTTTAAAATAATATTTATTCTGAAATTGTATACATACACTTCAATACAATTCCACGATCATGGGAACAATATCATCGCTCGTGCGTACGTACGGCCTACCGTCTCCAGGATGTGATGCGACTCGTTGTACATGATCTTCATTGAATAATGATTATATAAATGAATTTAATGAGTAAATATGATATATATTACACCAATAAAATTCTTTAAATGAGGTTTCTATAACATAAAATGAAGAATACGAATTTATTCGACAAAACACACATAAGAACATAAAGCAATAAACACCCGAATAACAAGTAGCAATGAAATATTACTAATAAGAAGATAAGAATATGACCATATATGATATCATAACAATGTTTATGATTCTCAAATAAGTCAATGACATTATTTAAATCATTATACAAGAGGTTCAGACACGTAAAAAGCATATCGAACTGAAGGTAAGGGAAAATCTCACAATCTCATTTTTATCCGAGATTGATTAAACATCAGAATTTACGGAGGAATATTTATCATCCACATCCATGTTTCATTAATATTTAATATTATTTCAATCCTCCTATAAATTTTTAAATCCAATTTTACCCATTGGTGATTTTTTAGTAAAATATTTGAAAGGAATCTTTTGGTGATTTTAGTACGATGTACTTTTTTACTTTTCCTGCCAAAGTACGAGAAGAATGTTTTTTTTAACTTATATGGAATGAATTTATTTTTATGATTCCATAGAACATTTTTTCCATGAATCTTCCTTTATAAATTTTCTATTTTATTATTAATTAACTTCTTTTAGTTAAAATGTTATGACATGTTAATAAAGGAAAAATGTTTTTGAAGTAGAAAGGATATTTTCCTCAAGAATGAAGTTAAAGTGTTTTATCAAAATTATTTTCCATCTAAGATAATATAAGGTTATATTTCTATCCCTATTTTTACACTGATTTGATTATGTTTTAATTGAATTATTTCTATGATGTCCTTTTATATTATATGGATTATGTTATGATGGCATGAGGTTTAAGAATCCCATTTTTTTATTACATGGGTTATGTTATCATGTATGATTTATGATTTTGTGGCACACATAAAAATGGTTTCATTATGAGACTGGTGGGACCTATATCTCCCTCCAATGCATTGGGTAAAGATCTATATCTCATGAGATAGACATGGATGGAACAGAATGTTAATCCGGTTCAGTGATACTGGACTGGAACGAGGAGTGAACTCGGTTCAGTAATGGATGTTTCCCGCTATGATGGTCTTGGAAATGAGCCTTGAATAATATGAAATGATTTTCTATGATTATATATGTATGACACAATGTTTCATGTTTTATGTTATGATTATTTGGGATTACTTTTCATTACTATGATTTATCCCATGACATGATATTATGATCTCTTTTGCAGGTTATGCTTTTCAAAATGTTATGTTCTTATGAATATGATATGATTGATATTTATTTTGTTTACCCTTACGGAGCATTTGAGATCACCCTTTATATGTATTATTTTCCCCAGGATATAAATTAACATTTTAGGTAAGAAAAAAAAGGGAAGATCAATATGGGAGATGTTGAAGATCTTTCACCAAGATTAGAAGATTATGTTCCATGTTTCCAAAGACACTAAAATATTACGGTCCTTGTGTGTCTGTTTTTGTTATGTACTAAGTATTACGCAAAAGTAATGTAATGCCCATGTACATCATGCTTTGGGTCTCTATAGTTGGTATCAAAGGAAAGGTATAGTCAACATGTGGAAACTAGGATGTGAAAGCCTTAGTAAGAACCCTGAGGATAAGTCTAAGCATAGAACACAATATTAGTTTTTTAGAAATGGCCATGAATAACCTATGATAATACCTTAAGTGTGAAATTTTATTCTTGATTATGTGGTTTTCCTATTATAATTAGTGTTTCTCACACTATTCTATTTGGTTTTACTCAATGGCTAGAACCCGATGGAAACGTATGAATGTGGAATGCGATGAGAAATGTAGTGATTTTCCCCCTGAGCAGCAAAAAGTTATGGGAGATGGAATTAAAAATCTTGAAGCCATGCTCACACAACTTTCTCAAGCTATGAATCATGCAGGACATCCAACCGAGCAAAGAAATGAGCAACAGTCTGTTTAATCCTTCATGAGGTAGCGTCCACCCTCATTAAGTGGGTCTTCTGATCCATTAGTGGCTGAACAATGGATTAATACCACTAAAAAGATATTTTCAGTTCTAAAATGTTCTGAACATGACAAAGTCATCTTAGCAGTGTATCGTTTGTAAGGTGATGTTGATCAATGGTGGAATCTTACCAAGAATACGAGGAAAAGTGATGAAATTGAGTCCATTTAATGGGATGAGTTCAAGAACTTATTTTTCCGTAAGTACGTCCGTCGTATTCATCGAACAAAGATGGAGAAGGAGTTTCTTGAATATATGCAAAAGGATGATGAATCTGTTGGTACCTACGATGAAAATTTTACAAGACTTTCAAGGTACGCTTCCGGAATTATTATCCAAACTGAGAGTAAAATCGATCGATTCTTTAGTGGCTTAAAACCAAGTCTTCGAAGGGATTTATCCATAAGGGACTTCAATAGCTATGAGGAAATTTTTTGATGTGCTCTCAAGGTTGAGATAGAGATTGGAGTAACCCATCAGTCATATGGGTTTGATAGGAAGAGGAAAATGGAATTCAACGGAAAATCTAAAGACCACAATGAAAATAAGATGAGTTTTCCTTTATGCTAAAATTGTGGAAAGAAACATGAAGGTAATTTTCTTAAAAATACAATAAAATGTTTTAAGTGTGGAAAACAAGGTCATCGTGCAGTTGAACGTCGAAATAATGGGAAGAAGATATCTAATGATGCGGACAAAGAAAGGGATACACAGAATGCACCTCCTACACTTCAATGTTTCAAGTGAAAGGAGATAGGGTATTATGCAAATCAGTGACCAAATCCAAGGGTTGTTTATGATGATCGACGTCAACAAACTCTGATGGAAAAAAGACAAAGGAAAGTCACATGCAATTACTATCGGTGATGTGAAGTATGATAATGAAGTGGTGAAAGATACACTTACCATCCACTCTAAAGTAGAAAATGTTTTATTTGATTTTGGATCCACCCACTCTTTTATTTCTGAAGAATTTTTTGTGGGTATCACCATACTACCTCAATAATTAGATGTTGAGTTAGCTGTGACAACTTTTAATGTCACAACAGTCGCATCAAAAGTTTACAATTCTTCTCCAATTGAATTTTTTAGGAAAGTGCTTCCTGCAAATCTTGTGATCCTTCCTATAGTGGAATTTTATGTGATTCTTAACATGGATTGGATTTGTTTATATAGATCTCATATCAATTTCCAAAGAAGGGATATCACATTTAATATTCCTGATCAATCTACTATCATATATCGATGCAAGGATGAATATAACCTTCTAGTGGAAATATCTTCCATCTTATAGGTCTTGATTCCAATAAATGATGTTTATTTATCTCAAATGGTTGGAGAGAAACTCATGATTAAGAATATGCCCATTGTATGGGAGTTTGATGATGTCTTTCCAGAGGTATTGCAAGGTCTTCCACCAAATCGTGAAGTTGAGTTTTCAATAGAACTCATACTCAGTGTTATGCCTATTTCAAAGACGCCTTATAACGTGGCCCCAATTGAGTTGCAGGAATTGAAGAAGCAACTCCAAGAGAATCTCAATAAAGGATTGATACGCCCTAGTGTGTCACATTGGGGAGAACCTGTTCTGTTTTTTAAGAAGAAAGATTGGTAAATGAGACTTTGCATTGATTATCGAGAACTTAACAAGATCACTATCAAGAAAAAATATCCTCTCCCATGCATTGAAGACATATTTCACCAACTACGTGGAGCCCAATACATTTCCAAGATCGATCTTCGTTCAGGGTATCATCAATTATGGGTAAAAAGGGAGGATATACAAAATACAGCTTTCCATACAAGGTATGGACACTATGAATTTATAGTGATGACATTTGGTCTTACTAATTCACCTGCTATCTTCATGGATCTAATGAATAGATTCTTTAGAGACTATATTGATCAGTTTGTGGTAGTCTTTATAGAATATGTTCTTGTCTATTCAAAGAGTAAGGAAGAACATGAATATCACTTGAGAATTTTATTAAAGACCCTAATAAAGGAGAAGCTTTATGCGAAATTTTCCAAGTGTGAATTTTATCTTCAAAAAGTTTCATTTTTTGGTCACATAATCTCAAAAGAGGGGATATCTGTGGATCTAGCAAAAACAGAAGTTCTCGAAATATGGTCGAGACCAACAAAAATAACTGAGATCTGAATTTTTCTTGGTCTGGCTGGATATTATCAATTTTTTGTGAAAGAGATTTCAAGTTTATGTAATCCACTCACCAGGTTGACTCGAAAAGGAGTTAGGTTTGTGTGGACGGAGCAGTGTGAAGAGAATTTCAAGGAGTTGAAAAGAAGGTTATCCAGTGCACCTTTGCTCACACTGGCTTGTAGTAGAGAAAGGTTTGTGATCTACAGTGATGCATCCAAGAAGGTATTGGGGTGTGTTCTCATGAAAAACAATATGGTGATAGCTTATACCTCACGACATTTGAAAATCCATGAGCAAAATTACCCAACTCATGATTTGGAGTTAACTGTGGTAATCTTTACATTAAATATTTGGAGGCATTATCTTTATGGTGAAGGGTGTGATATTTATACTGATCATAAAAGTTTAAAGTTTATTTTCACACAAAAGGAGCTGAATATGCGCCAAAGAAGATGGTTGGAGTTGATTAAGGACTACGACTGCTCAATTCATTATCACCATGGGAAAGCAAACAAGGTGGAAGATGCATTGAGTCGACAAGACCATGACAACTTATCAATGATGAGGATCATAAAAGATCCAATATTTATGGATTTACAAAGGATGGATCTTGGAATTATAATGGAAGGGGGAAAATCTTATCGTTCTCAAATGAATGTTCAACCATCTATAAATATGATGATTAAAGAGGCACATAAAGACGATGTAGAGTTATAAAAGAAGGCGAGAAATGTTCCTGAATTCAACCATTATTGTGATGGTATAATAAGGTTCAAGAATCATGTTTGTGTTCCTCCCATCCCATAATTAAAGAGGGATCTTCTGGATGAAGCTCATAGTTCTTCATTCTTTATTCATCCTGGAAGCACGAAGATGTATAGGGACCTGAAAGAGTACTTCTGGTGGGATGGCATGAAAAAAGATGTTGCTGAATATGTCTCCCGATTCTTTCTTTGTCAGCAAGTTAAAGCTGAGAGACCAATGTCTAAGGGGATGTTACTACCATTACCCATACCCACGTGGAAATGTTAAAACATCACTGTGGACTTTGTAATCGGACATCCTAAAACATCCAAAGGCAATAATGCTATCTGGGTTATAGTTGATCGTCTTACAAAGTCGACACACTTCATTGTTATTATTGAAGATTTATCTCTGGATCAGCTTTCCAGGATATATGTAATGGAAGTGGTAAGATTTCATGGATTACCACATTCCATTATATCTGATCGGGATTCGAGGTTTACCTCGATGTTCTAGTGAAGTCTTCACCATACTCTAGATACAGAGTTAAGTTTCAGCACTTCTTATCATCCTTAGACAGACGACTATTTTTAGAGAACAATTCAAACTCTAGAAGATATGTTAAGAGCTTGCTCTATAGATTTCAAAGGTGGTTGGGATCAACACCTACCTTTTCTGGAATTTTCTTATAATAATAGCATTCACTCCAGCATTCAAATGGCTCCTTATGAAGCTCTCTATGGAAAGAAATTCCGTAATCCAACTTGTTGGGATGAAGTTGGGGAAAGAAATCTATTATGACCTAATCTTGTTAATGAGATGGTAGAAAAGGTCAGATATATTTAAAAACACATAAGATTATCTCAGAGTCGACAAAAAATTTATGCCGTCAACCAAAGCAAAGACCTAGAGTTTGAAGTGGGTGATAAAGTGTTCTTATGAATATCTACTTGGAAGAGAGTAATGAGATTTGGAAAGAATGGAAAGTTGAGACCTAGGTATATCGGTCCTTTTGAAATACTAGATCATGTTGGGATGGTATTTTACCAATTGGAACTTCCACCAAATCTCTCTCAAGTTCACGATGTGTTCCATGTATCTCTCCTGACAAATTACATACCCGATCCTTCACATGTACTCAGCTCAGAAGTTGTATAGCTGGAGAAAGATATTTCTTACGAAGAACAGCCGATAGAGATTCTGGATCGTAGTGAAAAAGTTATTCGGAACAAGACCACTCGCTTGGTGAAATTTTTATGGAGGAACCACCAATTATAATAACCTACATGGGAGCTTGAGGATATGATGAGGGAGAGGTATCCTCATCTGTTTGTGACGAAGTAACGAATTTCGGGGGCGAAATTCATTTTAAGGGGGTAGAATGTAACACCTTGATATTTTATGAGAAGATTATTTTTTATGTCTTATGTTATATGCAACATCAAAGTAATCTTTTACGTCACACAACACTAGCTAGGCTTGCGTTACACACAATCACGACCTTCCTCGATAGCGTGTGTAGTACACAATACTGAGTTTCACTAAACAATGATATATTATTATAATATTATAAACTATCCATTTTGAATAGTATTACCATAATTTTTAATTTTATTACATTATTATCCATCATACATATTTTCTAGAACATGGTATGAGAACAAAATAAAATTTTTGGGTAAAATAAGTATTTTAAAAAAAATGCAGTTTTGCACCCTTTTGATGGCGCACCCACTTTAAATATAGATTTTGACATTTTTATATGTTCAATTTGAAAAAATAAAATTATTATTTGGAATCAGGATATAAAAATTTACTTTGGATAAATTTTTCATATTATTCTGATATCTTTAATATTTTAATGAATAGTAAAAACACGTTTTGTTTTAATGAAAAACAACTTTTTTCATCGCAATAATTTTTATGGTTAAATTATAATATTGAATGGTTTTAAAGTATAAATAGAATATATTTTTACCATTTAATATAATTTATGTCAGTACCAATAATTTTACATTGAATTAATAGGTAAAAACATTTCAATCTTTGGCAATGCTTTAACTTTTAAAAACCCATTTTCTTAACAACGGGATTAATTTTAAATTAATTAATGCAACATATGTGTTTTAAATTTTGAAAAATGGATTCCATAATTGGATTCAGTGGGTCCAAATTATGTAAATAGGTCACTTTTATTTTTTTGAGATTATGAATAGTAACTACGATAATTTTTATTTACTGCAGTTAAAGGTAAATCCGGTAATTAAGGGTAAATATAAGATTATAAAATTACTCTAACACTTGAAAAAATCCTATTGGATGAATAAAAGTCGACCTATATCACCTAAGGGTCTGACTAGATTCATTTCATGGACTTTTGACCCTGAAATAATATAATTATTATTAAAACCAAAGAAAGTGACAACATGCAACTCTTTTAAATCTTGTAAGTATAATAATTTTAATTTAGTGATAAAATTCATGAAACTTCTAACATGAATAGTCTCCAGAAGACTAATAAAATTATTTACATCATAAAATTTATTTATAATTTTTAGGGATTAAATAATTATCATTAATTATGACACAATAGTGATGTTGAAATTATTTTATTAATTGAAATATCAAATAAATTATTTTAAATGTATTAAAATAAATATTTTATGAACAATTTAATATGATCCACTAATTTTATAGATACAAATTACATGTTATTAATCTATTAAATATTTTATTTTGAACATTTCGTGTGTATATATTTTATTTAAATTCAAATAAATTAATAGTGTCCAAATTGACACTATTGTTATTTTATAAAAATTACATATTATAAGATTGTTTAAAAAAAAATATTTAAAAATTATAAATTAAAATTTATATGGTCTTAAATTTAATAAATCATAAAATTATGGACAATTCACAACATATAAGTAATTATTTATAATGATTTATAATTTATAATTTTATTCCCACAAATAAAATTAAATAGAATATATAAGGATAAATATTGTTGATAATGATTAAAATAAAATCCCAACTTGTCTAAATTTTATTTTTTGATTATATTACAACCTTATCTCAAAAAATAATAATATTTGAATCATTTTGGGGTTTTTTAAGTTGGGATGGAATTTATTATAAATTAATATTTCGTATAATTCCAAAGGTGCCCCTCTCCTCCATAATAAAAGGGCACCTCCTCCCTCTCCTCCTCACACCATATTGAGACTTAAAGCTCAGAAACACCCTACCAATTTCTATTTTCCACTTTCCTAGAAACATCCTAGAGGTCCTGGTCTTCTTCAAATACCAATCTTAGTGCCCTAAGAGGAGGGTTCAAAGAGGCGTGTCGAAGAAGAGGTAATATCTGTTACCAATTATTTCGAATTTATTTCTTCTTATACTTATTCTTCTTTAGTTGTTTAATTATGAAGTAATAACATCATTATCACTAATATAATGATATGTTATTATAAATATTAAACAACCCTATTTCACCTTCTATCCATCCTACGGAAAATGAAATCACTGCGCGTTCGTAAGTACGGAATACCGTCTCCACGCCGGGGTGAAATCTGTTTTCCACCACCACCTTACATGGATGGTTATAATGCTGTAAAGAATAACTATATATGATTATTGTAAAATATTATTTATTCTGAAATAGTATACATACACTTCAACACAATTCCACGGTCATGGGAACGATATCATCGCTCGTGCGTACGTACGGCGTACCGTCTCCACGATGTGATGCGACTCGTTCGGCATGATCTTCATTGAATAATGATTATATAAATTAATTTAATGAGTAAATATGATATATATATTACACTAATACCATTCTGGAAATGAGGTTTCTATAACCTAAAAATAAGAATAAGAATTTATTCAACAAAACACACATAAGAACATAAAGCAATAAACACCCAAATAACAAGTAACAATGAAATATTACTAAAAAGAAGCTAAAAATATGACCATATATGATATCATAACAATGATTATGATTATGGAATAAGTCAATTACATTATTTAAATCATTATAAAAGAGTTTCAGACACGTACAAAGCATATCGGACCTAAGGTAAGGGAAAATCTCGCAATCTCATTCTTATCCGAGATTGTTTACAATTTAGAATTTACTGAGGAATATTTATCATCCACATCCATGATTCCTTAATATTTAATATTATTTCTTTCATCATACAATTGTTTAAATCCAATTTTACCTATTGGTGCGTTTTTAGTAAAAATATATGAAAGAAATATTTTGGCGTTTTTAGTACGATGTACGTTTTGACTTTTCCAGCCAAAATCCGAGAAGAATGTTTTTTTAACTTATACGGCATGAATTTATTTTTATGATTCCATAAAACATTATTTACATGAAGCTTCCTTTATAAATTTCCATGTTTATTTTTAATTAACTTCTTTTAGTTACAATTTTATGACATGTTAATAATGGAGAAAAGTTTTTGAAGTAGAAAGGCTATTTTCCTCAAGAATGAAGTTAAAGTGTTTTATCAAAATTTGTTTCCATACAAGATAATATAGGGATCTCTTTCTATCCCTATTTTTACACTGATTTGATTATGTTTTAATGTAATTACTTTTATGAAGTCCTTTTATCTTATATGGATTATGTTATGATGGCATGAGGTTAAAGAATCCCATTTTTTATTATATGGGTTATGTTATGTTGTATGATTTATGTTTTTGTGGAACACATAAGAATGGTTTCATTATGAGATGGGTGGGACCTATATCTCCCTCCAATGCATTGGTTAAAGATTTATATCTCATGATATATACATGGCTGGAAGGGAAAGTTAATCTGGTTCAGTGATACAGGACTGGAACGAGGAGTGAACTCAGTTCAGTAATGGACATTGTCCGCTATGATGGTCTTGGAAATGAGCCTTGACTATTATGAAATGATATTATACGATTATTTCTGTATGCCACAATGTTTCATGTTTTAGGTTATGATTATTTGGGATTACTTTTCATTACTATGATTTATCCCATGACATGATATTAGGATATCTTTTTCAGGTTAAGATTTTCAAAATGTTATGTTCTTATGAAGATGATATGATTGATATTTATTTTGTTTACCCTTACTGAGAATTTGGTCTCATCCTTTTGTATGTTTTCTCTTCCATAGGTTATTAAGAATGATATTAAGTAGGATATTCCAAAACGTGACTCTATATATGATGAAATAAATGGGAGACAACGTAGATGATTTATGAACCAGTTGTTTATGTTTCCTAGTTTCTAAAGACACTATACCTATACAGTCCTTTCATGGTTTTGTTATGTGTTATAATAAGTGTGATTAAATTTTTAAGTAATAACAATGTATGTAATGTATGGGTCGTTATATTGGCCGAACATCAAGGCTCAAAAGGGTGTGATGAGAAGAGGGAAGGGGCCCCTTTTTATAAGAGAGGAGAGGAGCACCTTTGGAAAAACATAAAATATTATTTTATAATAAAGTCATATTCAGTATATAATAGCTCCAAATTGATTTATTTAGAAGCTAAAGTAGGTATGGTTTGGAATAATCTGAACCAATTTGTTTTAGGCAAGTTTAGGTTACTATTTTAAACTTATCTTTTTGATGTAACTCTAAGTTAAACAAATTAAATTTTACCGCGTCTTCTTGTTTTCTTACACTATATGGTTAATAAATTTACTATGACAATCCAAAAGGACACCAAGTGATTCATTATTAATATATATAACTTTATCTAAGTCATTTGGCTGAACTTTATATTTTTAGGAATATTATAACAATTAATAATATATTATTTTTTCTAAAAACTATTTTATGTCAATTTTGACACTATTTGGTAATTGATTTTTTTGAAAATCATAACAGCATGATTAGTTCAAACAAAGTTAACTAAATCAATAATAACATGTCATATTAACGTATAAAATTAGTTTAATTCCTAAAAAGTCTCAAATAACATTTATTTCGGTATTTATAATATCAATTATTCTAATATTTCATTATGTAGGTAAGTAATGTATCACCATTGTGTAATAAATAAATTAAATTATTTAATGTCTAAAAATTATAAATAAAACAATATCAAATAGGAAATATTTTTATATTTCCAATGAATATTTATAGTGGAATTTATCTTATATAAAACCCTATATTAAGAATGTTTTAGTTATTATACTTTGATTTTAACTATTTTAACTCTTTGTTAAATAAAATAATAATAAATGTCCTAATCTAATCCAAAGTGGGCCTCAATGATAATATTATATTCATAAGGTTGACTTTGGTCGAATTGAACTTTTCCAATAGAATTAGTACATGTTTTAGGGTAATTATAATATCATTTTTACCATTAATAACCATACTTACTTTTAACCGTGGTAAATAAAAGTAAAAAGTTACTATTAACCCAAAAAAATTATTTATTGAACCACATTTTAATCCTTGATATTAACTTTATTTCTCGGATTTTCGAAATTTAACTCACAGAAGTGGTAAAATTAAGTTATATGTAAGTTTTCAAAAAGCTCATAGGAGGTAGGCAAAAGACAGTGAAAAGTTCAATAAAATTTTTATATATCTAAAATTATTATAAAATGAGTCCAATGAATTACATTGAACTTATATAGGTATTATGTATAAATTTTTTACCAAAAAAAAATTTAAATAAAATAAATAATTATTTAAATAAAAATTCGGTTTATAAATAGTAACCCAGTGTTTTAACTATTCATCAAAAATTGAAAGTTTTCAGAAAAAATCCAAAAATTCACCCTAGGATAATTTCAATAATCCGAATCTAAAAATGAAGTCCATTTTGAAAGATAAAATTTATAAAATTTCAAAAATTGGGTATTACTATTCATAATGGCTAGTTTATATAATATTTTAATAACATATCGTTGTTTAGTGAAACTCGGAATTGCGTACAACACAGGCTATCGTGGAAGGTTGTGATTTCATGTAATGTAAGCCAAGTCAGGGTTGCATGTAGTTTAATAATCCTTTGTTGTTGTGTATAACATAATCCAACCATATTTCATTTATACATTGAATATATATATATATATATACTCAATGTTGCGTAGAATAACTACTATCAAACGAACATGAAATTTGGTGTAACACGATCCAAGAATAGTGTTGCGCATACTGCAAGCTAATACGGTCTTACGTATAGTGAAATATGATCTTGGTGTCGCATACAACAGAAGATATGAAAGAAATTAAAAAAAATAAATCTCATAAAATATCGGGGTGTTACATTCTACCCCCCATAAAATGAATTTTACCCTCGAAATTCATTGGGGTTATAAATGGATTATTACATGAGAGTTTCTTTCATTGAAACCCACATCGTAAAAAGGAATACCAAAACTTATCTTTAAAAACTAATGTATGAAACGTAAGAGTTACCCAAATTAACTAACAACTGGGTTTCCACATAAGATAACATAGGTGAAAATATGGATATGGAAGAGAAATCTATTCATCAATTTCTGACGGAGAGTGGTAGAGGACATGGCTATGATAAATCCAATAGTCACAAAGCCATAAATTTTTTATGATCTAGGGTACCATCTGATTCATCAGATATGAGGGCATTAGGACAACATTTTTTGTTTTCAAGATCATTTCTCTAATGTTGAATATTTTTGAATTAAAAGAAATACTTACTTGATTTTGGTACAATATCACTGTTGTTTGTTCCTTGAACAATTTCCACTTCATCTCTTAAAGAAATGAAGTTGAATTTGTCTCCCGTGAAGTGTTAGCAGATCATGCGATAGAATGATAGGCCATTCCATCCATCTCAAAAATAAGGTTAGAAAAAGTTATCAAATATACAGAAGTCCATCTATAGTGAGATTAATCGTATATGGTTCCTAAAATGGACTTATACTTCATATATCATACCACTTAATATAATAAAACTAGTTTCTACTAACCAGGGACTTCTTGTGGGACAGTACTATATGATAAAGTCCTGTCCCACTTCAGTTGTGGGTTCGATTCCGACATCCTTGTCCGACGTGACAGGTTGTCGCTCGTCCTTTGGGTTGTCCTTTTTATAAAACTATACTATTATAACATTCCAGAAATAATATCAAAAAACAAGTTTTATCCATAAACAATACTATCTGATGTCTAACATAATCCACTACAATCTCTAGGCTTATAAAAAATACATATGTCCAATCTCAGAGTATAAAGAAAACAATTACTGAAAAGGTCAAATAACAAGAACATGGATACCATAGTTTATCCCCCATATATCATAAGATATATCTTTTTGATCTCATTCCAAACATGTGAATACCTTAATCATGTATTCTCCTGAAACATAAATTACCATATAACCTTAGTGAAAACATGAATTCTATCAAAACTTAACTCTTTCCACATACCAAAATCCCAAAACAAATCTATATAGTCAAATCATGATATCACTTTGTCCTTTTATTAGTCATGAGCTCATGATTACTATCAAACACATTATTTTCTCTTTATCCCTTCATTATGCGCATATCATCTTCTTTCCAAAAATATCTGAATAACATTTCATGTTTACCGGTACCATTCAAAATATACATTAAAATACTTTAGAAAAAACATTAGTGTAACAATCCTTAGATGTTTCTTTATTCCATAGTACCATTAAATTACCTATACAGCATAACACTTGATAAACATACAATCATTCCACTACCTTCTTAAACCATTTACCAAGCTTTAACACTTCTTTTATCTCATATATCTTTTGTATTATCCTCATCATCATCCACATAAATACTACCCATATGACCATGATAATTCTCTTCATGAGATTTTCCCTTAGGGTATTGGTTTGCATAATGCCCATACATTGCACATTTAAAACATCCAATCATTGTTGATGTCGTAGCAATACCATTATCCTTCTCCATGGTGTTAACTAAACCATTTCCTTTTCACTTACTAGATTTGTGTCCTTATTTTCCTCACCCAGAGCATCTTCCAGTTCCTTTGAAACATTCTCCTTGATGTCTCTTCCCACATGATTTACATGAGAGAAATTGAACTTTTTTTCCTCTACGATCATCATAAAACTTCATCTTTATCTTATTAACTGAGTCCGAAAACTTACCAAAGTTGAGATTATTGATCATATTATGAGATTGATGTTTAGGAATAATAACGATGTTTGGACTTCCAAAACCTGTTTCATTTGGTTTCTCATGAAGTATATCATTCCATTGTTCATCATATCCTCCATTATAGTGAATCTTCCTGTTTCCATCCATTTTCTAAAACCCAAAAAGAATAGTGTGAGAGTAAAAAATCATGCTAAGGAAAACAACATAAAAAAGGGGGAGTACAGTCAATATCTAACATCTTAGGTTATATTCTAAGATCGTTACCATAATTCTAGGACTATAACCTATATGTAAACTTATCCTTAGGGACATCCCTAGACATACCTTAGAAATTCCTCTAGGGGTTTCAAAAAAGTTTTTGCAACCTAGTTTTCAAAGGTGAACTAAACCTTCACTCTGATACCAACTGTAGAGACCCAAAGCATGAAATACATGGAAATTAAATTAATTTTGCAGAATACTTAATACATGACAAAAACAGAGGCCCAAAGACCATATTATTTTAGTGTCTTTGGAAACTCGGAACGAAATCTTCTAATCATGGTGAAAGATCTTCAACACCTCCGATAAAGATCTTCCCCTTTTTGGTTTTCTTACCTAAAACCATTATATATATCCTGGGGAAAAGAAAACATAAAAAGGATGAGCTCAAATTCTCATTAAGGGTAAACATAGATAACATAAAACAATCCATAAACATTTGAATGCAAAAAACATGAACATAAAATCTAAACAATGAAATCTTGAGCAAAGACATAAATCTTGGAAGTACGTAAGACATATATCATAAAGGAACATCAATAATGATAAAATAGCATGGGAATAAAACATGTAATTGTGGAAAACCATTAAGCACATGATATGATTTCCATAGTAGCCAAGGCATTGCTGCCAATACCATCTTAGTAGACAAAGTCCCTTTCTGAATGGAGTTCACTCCTCGTTTCAGTCCTGTATCACTGAACATGATTAACTTACCATTACAGCCATGTCTATATTATGAGATATAAATCTTTACCCAATACATTTAAGGGAGATATAGGTCCCACCCATCTCATAATAAAATCATTCTTTTGTGTGCCACAAAACCATAAGTCATACATCATAGCATGACCCATGTAATAAAATGGGATTCTTAAACATCATGCCATCATAACATAATCCATATAAGATAAAATGACATCATAAAAATAATTCCCTCATAATAAAATCAAATCAATGTAAAAATAGTGATAGCAACATAACCCTATAATATCTTAGATGGAAAATAATTTTGATAAAATACATGAACTTCATTCTTGAGGAAAATATCCTTTCTACATAAAAAACATTTTTCCTTTCTTAAAATGTCATAAAATTTTAAAATAAAATAATTTGATCAAAAATAAACTTGAAAACTTGTAAAGGAGGCTTCATGGAAATAATGTTCTAAAAATCCATTCAGGACATATAAGGGAATAAAATATTCTTCTCGTACTTTGGCCGAAAAAGTCAAAAAGTACCTCGTACAAAAAACGACAAACGATTCCTTTCTTATCTTTTACTAAAAACTCACCAATGGGTAAAATTGGATTTAAAAAGTTGTAGGAGGACATAAATAATATTACATATTTATGAAACATGGATGTGGATGATAAATATTCCCCAGTAAATTCTGAAGTATAAACAATCTCGGATAAAAATGAGATTGTGAGATTTTCCCTTACCTTATGTCTGATATGCTTCGTATGTATCTGAAATTCTTGTATAATGATTTAAATAATGTCATTTACAGATTACAGAATCATATTAATTGTTATGATATCATATATGGTGCACTTATGACTTTATATTACCTGTTGTTTTGTAAATTCCATGTTAAAGCAGCGTTTTGGGTAAAATCGTTTCATTTATCGTATGTGTTTTGACTTTTTGTTCTTGATATTATTACTTATATCCTAATTTACTTAATTCAAGAATGTAAAAAATGATTTATATATATAATATATATTCATCATATACATGAATATATTATTTATTGATAAATGGAATGAAATACACCGTTCATGGAGATGGTAGGCCATACGTATGCATGAACGTTGTTTTCGTTTCCTTGTTGAATTAAATGGAATTAAGTAGATGACATATATATATATATACATAAATCTAGTATAATTATTATGTCATATATTTCATTATTATTCATTATATATACTTTATAATCATTCCTGAATGGTTAACATGGAGAATGAATCTCATCGCATTGTGGAGACGGTAGTCCGTACGTACGCACGAGCGATGATATCATTCCCATGATCATGGAGTTGTATTGAAGTGTATTTATAATATTTTAGAATCAATATCACTTTAAAATAATCATATATAGTTATTTATTTAAAACCTTATACCCATCCAAGTAAGGTGGTGGTCGAAAACAGATTACACCACGGCGTGGAGACGGTATTCCGTACGTACGCACGCGCGATGATTTCATTTTCCGTAGGATGGATAGAAGGTGAAATAGGGTTGTTTAATAATTATAATAACATATCAGTATATAAGTTATACTGATTTTATTACTTTATAATGAAATAACCAAATAAGTGGAAGTAGAAGAAGAAAGAAACTTGAAAGAGTCGGTAGAAGAGATTACCTCTTCCTCGACGGGCCTCCTTTAAACTTCTTCTTAGGGCACTAGAGTTGGTCTTTTGAGAAGACCAGAACCTATATGATGTATCTAGAGAGCTTGAGAATATAATTTGAAGGGGTTGTCCGAGCTTCAATGCACAAAAGGGTGTCGAGTGAAGAGGGAAGGGGTGCCCTTTTTATAAGGGAGGAGAGTGGCACCTTTGGAAAAACATAAAATATTATTTGATAATAAAGTCATATTCGGTTTATAATAAATCCAAATTGATTTATTTAGAAGCTAAGGTGGGTATGGGTCGAAATAATCTCAACCAATATGTTTTAGACAACTTTTGGTTACTATTTTAACCTTATCTTTTAGATTTAACTCTAAATTAAATAATTTTACTTTTACTATGTCTTCTTGTTTTATTACACTATATGGTTAATAAATTTACTATAACAAGCAAAAAGAACCCCAAGTTGTTCATTATTAATATATATAAACTTATCTAAGACATTTGGCCGAACATTAGATTTTTTGGAATATTATAACAATTAATAATATAATATTTGTTTTAAAAACTATTTTATGTCAATTTTGACACTATTTGGTAATTGATTTTTGTAAAACTCATAACAGTATGATTAGTTCGAGAAAAGTTAATTAAATAAATTCTAACATGTCATATTAACCTATAAAATTATATTAATTCATAAAAAGTCTCAAATTAAATTTATTTGGGTATTTATAATATCAATTATTTTAATATTTCATTATTTAGGTAATTACTGCATCACCATTGTGTCATAAATAAATTAAATTATTTAATGTCTAAAAATTATAAATAAAATACCATTAGGTAGGAAAGATTTTTATCTTTCTAATTATTATTTATTGTCGAATTTATCTTATATATAACCCTATATTAAAAATATTTTTGTTATTAAACATTGTTTTTAACTATTTTAACTCTTTTTAAAATAAAATAATAATAAATGTCCTAATCTAATCCAAAGTGGAACTAAATGATAATATTATATTCCTAATGTTTTTTTTGGTCGAATTATACTTATACAATAGAATTAGTACATGTGTTAGGGTAATAATAATATCATTTTTACCCTTAATTACCATATTTACTTTTAACCGTGGCAAATAAAAGTAAAAGGTTACTGTTCACCAAAAATTAGTTTTATCTTATTGAACCACATTTTAATCCTTGATATTAACTGTGTCTCTCAAATTTTTGAAATTCCACTCACAGAAGCAGTAAAATTAAGTTATATGTATGTTTGCAAAAAGCTCCTAGGAGGTAGGTAAAAGACGGTGAAAAGTTCAATAAACTTTTTATATATCTAAAATTATTATAAAATGACTCCAATGAATTATTTTGAACTTATATAGGTATTATGTATCAAATTTTTACCTAAAATAAATTTAAGTTAAATTATATAATTATTTAAATAAAAAGTCTGTTATTAAATAGTAACCTAGTGTTTTCACTATTCATCAAAAATTGAAAGTTTTCAGAAAAAAACCAAAAATTCACCCTAGGCTAATTTTGATATTCTGAATCTAAAAATGAATTACATTTTGAAATATAAAATTTATAAAATTTCAAAAAGTGGGTATTACTAAACATAACGGCTAGTTTATATAATTTTTTAATAACATATCGTCGTTTAGTGAAACTCGGTATTGTGTACAACACACACTATCGTGGAAGGTCGTGATTTCGTGTAATGTAAGCCAAGTCAGGGTTGTGTGTAGTGCAAGACTCCTTTTTTATTTTGCGTATAATAGAATCCAACCATATTTCATTTATACATTGAATTTATATATATATATATATACACACTCAATGTTGCGTAGAATAACTACTATCAAATGAACTTGAAATTGTGTTTAACACGATCCAAGATTATTGTTGCGCCTACTGCAAGCTAATATGGTCTTGCGTATAGTGCACGATAATCTTGGTGTTGCATACAACAGAAGATATGAAAGAAAATAAAAAGAATAAATCTCATAAAATCTCGCGGTGTTAAAATTTTTACAGTAGTTACCTATTCTAGAATGTAAATGGGATGATGTAATGATGGATTTAATTACTAGTTTACTGAGGTTACCCGATTTAGTGATGTTTTGTGGGTTATTGTAGACAGGCTTATGAAGGTCGAACATTTATTGTAGATCAAGGTGAACATGAGTGTTGATGATCATGGAATTTTGTACATTCGAGTGGTGGTAAAAAATCACAGGGTCCCATGCACTATCATTTTAGATTGTGACACCTACGTTAAGTCTCATTTCTGGTAGTGTTTTCATAGGGAGTTTTGTATATAGGTGCTTCTAAGAACATCATACAACCCTCAGACTGATGGTTAGTCAGATAGTAAGATACTAGTGCATGAGGATATGTTATGTGCATGCATCCTAGATTTTGTGGGATCTTGTGAGAGGGTCATTCTCATGGCTAGTTGAATTCTCCTACAATTACAGTTATCTTGTGATGATACAGATGCCACCTTATAAGGATTTATATGTTAGATCATGTAGATCATCCCTATGCTAGTTATAGGTATGATATGTAGCTTTATTGTGACCACATCTCATATATGAGACATCTGAGGGGGTCTAGTTGATTCAGAAGCAGATGGATACATTGTATTGTCATCATAAATCATACGTCGATCGCCACCAACGACCTCTAGAGTTCAATTTTGGGGATTGGGTTTTTTTGCATGTTTGAACAATGTTGGGATACAAACGGATCATGAGAGAGCATAAGAATTAACTGAGATATGTTAGGGCATTTTATATTTTGGATATAGTCATGTCGTTTTCTTATCGGCTATAGTTACCCCAAAGTTACCAATCCATGCCTGACTACTTATCTAAATCCCATTTTTGCGTCTATCACTTAGTCTTGTCTCACATTTTTCATCTTGATAAGGTTGAGCTTCATGTTTATTCATCCATTGAAGACAATATGATTTATATCATTGACAGGAGCATGATGTTTCTCCAATTCTATTCAATGCCTCCATTATGAGTGTTAAAGAAGAACAGACATTTACAGAATGAGACATTGAAGTAGGAGGCTGAATTATGTGCTCAGTGCCTAGAGTTGTTTTCAAAAGAATTTGGACCAACCTTCATAGTGTGATTCAGGGACTAATTTCTATAAGGTTGTATGATTTTATGATACGGGGTTTTTCTCGAGTTACAGATCTATTATTTTAAGTAAAATGTGGTTTTATTTTATTTTTTTCCAAGACCCTTATCTGTCCATGGGTCGATTTAGTTGTTATAGGGAGAGGAATGAGAAAAGGGTTGAAGGATTGTGGTAGGATAGGTACACATCTTTTACTTGGCCTACATACTATATACATGGCCTAAATATCGTGTACTAGCCGTCAGGACTTGTTGTCTTTCTGGTTTCAAAAATAATAGTGAAGTACATGTCGTGTAGTGAAGGTACACATTCTGTACTTTCACATCTAGGTAAAAAAAGAGGTAGTAGCCTCTAATATTTTTTAAGCACAACCTGTTCCTATCTTTTTTGAGAACCTAAAACATCCTAAACATGTTTTTCCGATTTATAAGTCTTTATAACACCAATTCAAGCATGGATTGTCATGTTGTAACCACATCGGTAAATACTCAATTCTTTTTAAGTGATTCTTGATTATTCAGAACAATGACTTCGCTATTTTGATTTAGGATCATATGCCCTAATATACAATTATTTATCTGTTCTTAATATTTCTCCTAACCTAAGATGAATCATGACTTCATACAGGATGATGTATCTATTTCCGAGGTGAGGTAGGTGGTATATACTTTTCTTCAGCTTTTTGGGTGATTCTCAGGCGTTCAACCCTTTTGATGCATATCAAAATTTAGAGCCAGACCTCTTTTTTGAGAGATTTTATTTCCACATCTTTATTCAAACCTATTGAGGATGTTGTAGGTTCTGTTCAGGTGCATTGACACCCATTTATTGATTCAAGGTCACCCATGGGGTGAACCTATGGATTTAACCTATTTATGACTATTTAAAGCACCCAATAGGGTGCATGCTTGTTCTTTACTAGTTAGACGAATCTCTTAGATACCTAAATGGGTTTGATTATCTTCTTAGGATATGTAATGCCTATTTTCCTTGTTGTAGCTTGTTATTCCATGCTTATTGTTGACCAGTTGGTGCTGTTAAGAGATTAATATGGGAGCATATAAATATTTGAAATGATTAATCGATTTATAAATGGATTACATGGGATGGTAGGACCATATGTTGGTAAATGGTAATTGTTTTTCATGAGTGGGTATACTATTGTCTTGTACTTGTTGATGTGAGTGGGTATACTCACATGGAAATAATTTTTAAAATTGAATTTTTTTGATTCATTGGTTTGATAGATTCCATGGACTGCTCTTCATGGATCTCAAATGTGGTAGTGGATGCCTGGGGTTGACTCTACCCCTAGGGTCTTGATTCCATGGGATTATTTGGGCCTCACTACTCTATGGATCTTGCTTGATTGGGCTCACATAGGAAATTACATTGCCAGGGTCCTAGGACCCAAATCACTTCCTAGACTGAGTTTCCACTAGGACTCCCATGGGATTCGATGGGATGCCTTGGATAAGCTCCTTGAATCTGGACGCTCATTTTATAAAATTATTACATGGATTCCCCAGTACAAAACGCCATGGATCCGGCACTTGGGGTCTACTGTTCACTATTCTACATGGTCATGGGATTCTACACATCACTATAAAACATGAACATGGGATTTTGTGACTTATTTATAGAACATTGTTGGGTGTTATTTGGTACATATGGAGGTATGTTTTGACCATGTGATTTTTTAACTTTGTTATAGCTACCTTGTTAGGAACAGACTCTTTGTAGGGAGCCTTGAGGGGTTCTTCAGTATTTCCTATGGTAGTAGACATATTGCATGGGTACACACACTTACTTTACTACTTTGTTTACACTTTCTAAAACTTTTTTAGAATTTGTAACACCCCATTCTTCCACAGTGCGGTTCTCTTGGAATAATGAAATAGTTTGCGCAGTACGCAACTTCGAGTTCTAGCACACCACGACAAATCTAACTAGATTTTATGAATAATAATACACACTTTTTGAAATTTTATAAATTTTATTATTCAAAATGGACTTCATTTTTGGATTTTTAATATCAAAATTATCTTAGGATTAACATTTATTTTTTATGAAAACTTTCAATTTTTGATGAATAGTGAAAAACACTATGTTATAGTTTAAAACCGATTTTTATTTATATAATTATTTATTTTATTTAAATTTATTTTATGTTAAAATAGATACATAATACCTATATAATTTCAATGTAGTTAATTGGAGTCATTTTATAATAAAATTAGATGTATAAAATTTTATTGAACATTTTAACGTCTTTTATCAACCTTATAGGCACATTTGCAAATTTTCATAAAAAAGTCTCAATTCTATTAGATAAGTGGTTTTAGACAAAAATAAAACTTAAGAATAAAATATGATCCTCTTTGAGCCACATGTATTAGATTAGGGCATTAATTATTATTTTATTTAAAGAAGATTAAAAGTGCTAAATATAAATTTTCCTAACTAAAACATTTTTAATATAGGGTTATACATTATATAAATTCGACTATAAATATTCATTATAAAGATAAAAATATTTCCCAAATAATGGTATTTAATTTATAAATTTTATACATTAAATTATATAATATATATATTACACAATGATGATGCAGTAATTACCTTATTAATGAAAGATTAAAATAATTGATATTATTATTATCCAAATAAATGTAAATTGAGACATTTTATGAATTCCAATAATTTTATAGGTTACTATGGAATTTTAATATTGATTTAATCTATTTTTTTTCGAATTAATAAACTTTTTTTGACATTCACAAAACAAATTACTAAATAATGTCAAAACTGACATAAATGAGTTTTTAAAAAAAACACTATATTATTAATTAACATAATAAATATAAAAATTTAAGGATAAAAAAAAGGACTTATATAAGATTATATATTTCAATAATGAACCATTTGGTTTTATTTTGGATTTTTATAGTATGTTTATTACCCATTTACTATAATAATACAAGAACACATGGTAAAAGTTGAACTTTTTTACTAAGAGTTAAGTATA
This sequence comes from Viscum album, assembly GCA_963277665.1. Lineage (NCBI taxonomy): Eukaryota > Viridiplantae > Streptophyta > Magnoliopsida > Santalales > Viscaceae > Viscum > Viscum album. The sequence goes on from OY728130.1 coordinate 1,168,929,793, forward strand.
AATAAGATAAGGTTAATATGGTGACCAAAACCTATCTAAAACATATTTTTTGAGATTTTTTTGACCCATCCCTTACTTATACAAGAAATAAATAATTTTGGAGCCATTATAAACTGAATATGATTGTATAATAAATTAATATTTCAAGCTTTTCCTAAAGTGAACCTCACCTCTCTTATAAAAGTTTACATATACTTATCTCAAAATTAATCCTCCAAAGTAATTTATCTCAGACAAACCCTACTCAAATATCTTCTCAAATACCCTCACTTTAACTTAGAGGAATTACTTTGATTAGAAAGCAGATCTAAGGATCCCTTTTGATCAAATCAAAAGGAAGAACCCGAAGAAGAGGTAAAAATTTCATCTCCTCTTTCAATTTTCATTTCTTCTTATGATTCCTATTTATTTGTTGTTTCCATACCAAAATAAAAAATTAAGTATCTTATATATACTAGGATGTTATTATAAATATGGCACAACCATATTTTTTATTCTATCCATCCTATGAATGACGAAGTCACCATACATGTGTGAGTACGACTTATCATCTCCACGTCGTTGTATAGTTTTTTATTCAACACAATATTATTTGGATATATATTAAAATGAGTTTAATTTATGTAAATAATCAATATAACATGTTATTAATTTTTTTTATATTATATATCATCTAATTACATATGATTTCCCCATCAATATAATGATATTGTCGCTCGTGCATACGTACGGTTTACAGTCTCCAAAAATGCGATGTGATTCATTCCCCATCATAACCATTAAAGAATAATTTTCATTTTATGATTAAAAATAATGATTTAAAAAGTTAATACCATTATGGACATGAATCAAATATATCCTCTCTATAACATAAATGACTTATGTAACAAAACATATAAATGAAAATGAATCAGTTAACACTCGAAATAATGATACTACTGAAATATTATTAACAAAGAAATATTAGAAGATCATATATGATATGATATTTATGTATATAGTTATTGTGAATTTAAATAACAATGATTAATCTATTATACATGAGGCTAATGTACCATCGACAATGGAAAATTACAAGGAGTGGGTTAATTTTACAATCTCTTTGTTATCTGATGTTGTTTATACGTAAGTATCTACTAGCACATCTTCATCATCCACATCCATTATTCTTAAAAATGTATTTCAAAACATTTTTAACATTTCCTAGAAAATGGTTTAAAGTTATTTATACCCTTTTTTGACTTTTAATATTTTTTTTAAATGAATTGTTCTGTCATTTTCCTAACAAGGTACTTTATGACCTTTTCAACAATTTAAGGTAAGAATGTTTTATTAACTTATATAGTGGGTATATCTATTTTCCGACATTATAAAACCTTTAAAGCCTCCCTTACAAGATAATAAGGATATTTTCAAAATAATGGGTTTCTATTATAATTATATTACTTTTAAATGATTTCAAAATAGGAAGAGATACCTATCTCAAATTGTTTTGATTTCATCAATGTCAACAACCTATGATCGTGTAAATGTTATGTAATAATAAACCAACTCTGGGTAACTGGTGTCGGGGAATTGCAGTTAGTATTAAAGTAAGTTTAGTTAAATCCTTAGAAACTAGATTTATAAAAAATCGGATTAGAGAACCTTAATCTAAGATAAACATTGAGGATTTTTCTAGAATAACATCCTATGATTTTTGTAATGTATATATTTTTTAGTTTTCAAGAAATATATCCTTGAATGGATACAAGAAGGTATAGGTGGATCTAGAAAATGTGTACCTAGGAGTAAAAACACTGACAAGGAGTTTCAGGCATGACCTTGGGTATTCGGATACAAGACAATGGGCCTTGCTGTACTCTTGGTTACAACACTCCCAGGGGATATGCTTAGGAAAATCTCATTTTCTTTACAAACCATTATGATGAATTTAGGGGTCAATACGTCCTCAAATAATTTTTTTATTATTATGGATTATATACAAAAACTCTTCAATATATGTTAATAATCTTACTATTTTGGAATTATGTATTCCAATTCATAAACTAATCTAGTGTATGTAATTATTTAAAAATGGCACCTAGTGGAAGGAATGGAAACTGTATCAACACATGTAACCCATTTGGAGATTTCCCTCTTACTCAAGATAATTATAGTGGGGCTGGTGATGCAACCAGTACAGAACAACTTATAACCATACTAAGAGAACTCACTCAGGTTATGAATAATAACTTTATCCATACGGACCACCCTAATCCAAAATGGGGAGGATCAATATAAGACTGATTTATGTAGAAACAACCACCAAAATTCAATGGGACTAAAAATCCATTTGTAGTTGATAAATGGATAAGTTCCTTAGAGGAAATATGTCATGCTCTTGGGAGTAGTGAAATGGAAAAATATGTCATGGTAGTTTATCACATCATGGGATATGCATATCAATGGTGGTCATTAATTAAAAACACAAAAGAGGATGAAGAAGAATAAAATATGTAATGGGGGGATTTTATGAAGTTTTTTTAGAAAAATACTTTCCTCATGACCATCAATCAGATATGGAAAGACAATTTCTGAGTCTAAGGAAAAATGAGTATGAGAAAGTCACAAAGTATGAGGGTAACATTACAATGTTATATAGGAATGCGATAGATTATATATGTAACAAAAGGATTTTAATTGATTGTTTCTTTGATGGGTTAAAACTATTTATCCATTGAGAATTAGTTTCACAATCCTTCTCATCATATGAAAATATTGTATCATGTTCTCTCAACACAAAAAACTAATTATCTTTGTCTTAGGTATTTAAATAACAGAAAGAAAAGAAGAGATTTTATGAACACTCTGGAAATGGAAATAAGGGGAAGAAGGAAAATTTTGTATTTCCATACTTTAGTAAATGTGGGAAGAAACACCCTAGTTCTTTCCTGAAGGGAATGTGAGTCTGTTATAAGTGTGGTGAAAAGGGACACCAAGATCGTGATTACAATGGAAAAAAATAGGTTGCCATTTTTGAATTCTACAATTGTAGAGAAATAGGGCATTATGAAAATTAATGTCTTAAGCATTAGATAAACTTACCACCGAAAAGTCCAAGAGGCAAGGGCCAAGATTATGTGATCGCTACTACCAGGGTTGCTTCTATGAATGATGTGGTGGTAGGTAATTTATTGGTTTACTCAAATTTAGCTCATGCTTTATCTGATTATGGATTATCACATTGTTTCATATCTTCCAAGATTGCTAAGAAAATTAGATATTTCGAATTTGATTTAACGATGGAGTTATTAGTAAAAACTCTTAAGAGAAGTATATTTGCAACAAATATTTATGAATCAGTTCCCATTAAGGCATATAAACATGCTTTATCTGTTTATCTCATCATCATACCCATGATGTAATTGGATATAATCCTATGTATGGATTGGTTTTTTGACCATGATGTGAAAATTTATTATAAGAAGAAGGAGGTTACAATTTTTAATGGTGACAAAGAGTACCTTATCATTATAGTGGAAACATCACCATATGTTTCTTATCTTGATCCACCCCCAGTATCTCTACTAAATTCAATTATTGGGGAGGAAGAGATTTAAATATACTATGGGTGAGTAAAGGAATGTTTAAATAGGGGATGCACTTATTGTGCAAGAATATGTGGATGTGTTTCTAGAGGATTTACTTGAACATCCTCTAGAATTAGATATTGAGTTTTCCATTTATTTAATTCCTAGTTCAAGGCCCATATCGAAGACACCTTATATTATGGCCACTATAGAATTAGTGGAACTAAATAAACAACTAGAGGAATTGGTTAATAAAGGATTTATTCACCCAATAGTTTCTCTATGGAGAGCTCGTGTTCTTTTTTTAAGAAGAATGATGGATCTATGAAGTTTTTCATTGACTACAGGGAGATTGATGCTATAACAATAAAGAACAAGTATCCACCACCTTGCATTGATGATTTATTTAATCAACCTCATGGAGCTCAATATATTTTAAAGATTGACCTTTGACCCAGAAATCATCAATTGTATGTAAAGAAGGATGACATTCTGAAGACAATATTTCGTACCAGGTATGGGCATTATGAGTTTATAGTAATGACTTTTCAAGTGACTAATTCACCCTATATCTTTATGGATCTAATGAATAGTTTTCAAGGAATATCTTGATGAATATTTATTGGTATTTATTTATGATATCTTGGTATACTCTAAAATCTATGAAGATCATGAAAGTCACTTGTGTACTATTCTAAATACTCTTAGAAGAAATAATTTATATGGAAAGTTTAGCAAGTTTGAATTCTGGATTCAGGATATTTATTTTCTTATCTATATTGTCTCTAACTATGGAATCTTTTTTGATCCTTCTAAGACAAGAACAATACAAAAATGGCAGCACCGATGACTATAACTGAGGTACACAGTTTTATTGTTTAGCAGGTTATTATTGGCCTTTCGTTCCGAATTTTTCCCAATAGGCAAACCCATTAACCAAGCTCACATGTAAAGGGGTCAATTTTTTTTTGAAAAACGTGTGTGAATAATGTTTTTAAGAACTGAAGAGAATATAAGTCAATTATTTTATCTTGACTCCACCATAGGGAATGATGGGTTTGTTTTTTATAGTAATGGTTCAAATAAAGGACTTGGTTGTGTCCTTATGCTGAATGATAGAGTTATTTCCTATAAATCACGACAGCTAAAAATTCATGAACAAAACTATCCAACTCATGATCTTCAGTCAGATTTTTTATTCATTTATTTGAATATACAGAGACACTATCTATATGGTGAAAATTTAAGATATATATTGATCATAAGAGTTTGATGTATATTTTCTCATAGAAAGAACTCAAAATGAGGCAATGATGATGGCTTGAAATACTCAAGGATTATGACTGCACTATACACTACCAGCCCGGTAAGGCAAATAAGGTGGAAGATGCTTTGAGCAGAAATGATCATAGAGTTTTGAACAAGATGATATTTTAAAGGGATCCTATGTTTATGGATCATGTAAATATGGATATGGGAATAATCATGGAAGGTTAAATGTAAATACGTTTTCTAATAGTTGCGAAACCATATTTACTAGAAAGGATAAAAAGTTCTTAGACTAACAATGAAGAGTTTAAAATGAAAATTAAATATGAGACTGATGGGAGAATGATTTAATTCGTATATGAATATGGAATTTTGAAATTTGGGAAGAGGCGTTGTGTTCCTTACATACCTGATCCAAAAACTGAATTGTTTTTTGTTTCTCATAACTCCAATTTCTCTATACACCCTAGTAGCACAAAGATGTAAATATATTTGAAGGGGCATTTTTGGTGTGACAAAAAGAAGTGGGAGATTGCTGATTATGTGTCATGAGGTTTGGTTTTTCAATAGGTGCAGGCTGGAAGACAACACCCCAGTGGAGTCATGCAACCTCTTCCCATACCTGAGTGAAAATGGGATGACATTAGGAAGGGCTTTGTCATGGGGATACCAAAGACTCCTAGAAGGAATGACTCAATATGGGTCATTGTAGATCTTCATACCATGTTATGAAATTTTCTTACTATAAGGGGAGATTTAACACTTTAACATTTATAAAAACTATATATTAATTTAGTCGTAAGACTTCATGGTGTACCCCTACCAATTATTTCTAACTGTGATCCCTGTTTTACATCATTATTCTGGAAAAGTCTTTAGAGATCCCTGGATAATGAACTTCATTTGAGCACTGCCTACCACCCTCAAACAGATGGAAAATCAGAAAAGACTATTCAAACCTTAGAATACATGTTGAGATCTTGTTCACTTGAATTTAAAGGTATGTGGGATCATGATTTTCCTCTAATATAATTTTCCTAGAAAAATAGATTCCATTCAAGTATTCAGATGGTACCATATGAATCGTTATATGGAAAGAGATGTCGCGAAACAACTTATTGGGATGATGTTGGTGAAAGAAAACTCATAGGCCCAGAACGTGTTGAGAAACCAATCGAAAAGGTGAATATTATCCAATCCCACCTCAAAGAAACTCAATATAGTCAAAAGATTTATGCCGATAATAGAAGGAAGGATTTGGATTTTTAACTAGGAGATCATGTTTTCTTGAAGGTATCTTTATGGAAGGGTGTTATGTGATTCAGTAAGAAGGATAAATTATGTACCAGGTACAACATACCTTTCGAAATTATAGAACGAATTGGAGTTGTATCTTACCATTTGAAAATGCCTCCAAGTCTCTCTGAAGTTCATGATGTGTTCCATGTATCACTATCGAGAAAATTTATGCCTGAACCAATGCATGTACTCACCTATAAATAAATAGAATTAGAACCTGATCTGTCATATTTTGAAGAGCCTCTCAAGATTCTTGATACCATAGAACAAGTGTTGAAAAACCGGATGACTTGTCTGGTAAAAGTTTTATGGAGAAACCATAAAATCGATGAGGCAATGTGGGAACCTGAGGAATTTATGATGAAGAACCACCAAATCATTTTATGTAGTAGTTTTATAGAAATTTTTAGGATGAAATTATTTGAAGGAGGGATGAGTTTAACACCCCATGCTTCCATGGAACGTTTCTCTTTGAATAATGGAATAGCTTTGATGTTTACAACTTCGAGTTCTAGCATGCTACGACAAGTTAAATTAACCGTTTTGAATATTAAAACCCTCATTTTGAAATTTTATAAATTTAATTTTTCAAAACGGAATTCATTTTTGGATTTGGAATATCAAAATTATTTTAGGGTGATTTTTTGTTATTTTTTTGAAAACTTCCAATTTTTTATGAATAGTGAAAAACACTGCATTATTGTTTAAAACTGATTTTTATTTCAATAGTCATTTATTTTATTTAAATTTATTTTAGGTCAAAATAGATACATAATACCTATATAATTTCAATATAAATCATATAAAAAAATTTATAATATAATTAGATGTATAAAATTTTATGGAAAATTTTAAACTCTTTTAACTTCTTTCTAAGTAAATTTGAAAATTTGCATAAAAGGTAATTTTGATACTACTATAAATTGAACTTAAAAAATATGGGAGACATTATTGGCATCAGTATGTAAAATTTGGTTTAGTAGGATGAAAATATTTTTTTCTAAATTGTATCTTTTGAATTTTATTTACCATGTTTTAAAGTAAATAGGGTAATTAAAGGTAAAAATGATATTATAATGACCCTAACACATGTCCTAATTTTATTGGATAAGTTAGTTTATACCAAAATAAACCTTAGGAATGAAATATTACCCTCTTTGATCCACTTGGATCGGATTAAGACATTTATTATTATTTTATTTAATTATTAGTTAAAAGTGTTAAATTAAAATTTTCATTACTAAAAAGTTTTTAATATAGGGTTATACATTAGATAAATTCAACTCTAAATATTGTTTATAAATATAATAATATATCCTACATAATTTTATTTTATTTATAATTTTTATACCTTAAATAATTAAACTTATTTATGACACAATGATGAAGCAGCAATTACCTTAAGAATGAAAGATTAAAATAATAGATATTATAAATTTTCAAATAAATGTAAATTGAGACTTTTCATGAATTACACTAATTTTATAAGTAAATATTACATGTTATGATTTATCTAATTTATTTTTTTTGAATTAATCATGTTTTTTTACTTTCACAAAAACCAAATACTAAATAGTGTCAAAATTGACATAAATGAGTTTTTAAAACAAATACTACAATATTTATTGATATAACAATTCTAAAAATACGAGGTTCTTCCAATGGAAATATATAATATTATATATTTTAATAATTAATCACTTGATGTTCTCTTTTATATTTATAGTATGTTTATTACCCATTTATTAAAATAATACAAGAATACTTGGTAAAAGTTAAACTATTTAACTAAGAGTTATATCTAAAAGATAAGGTTAATATGGTGACCTAAACCTATATAAAACCTATTGGTTGATAGTTTTTTGACTCAAAACACCTTATATTATATATAAATAATTTTGGAGCCATTATAACCTAAATATGATGGTATAATAAATTAATATTTCAACCTTATCCTAAAGTGACCATCACCTCACTTATAAAAGGGTTCATCCCCTTCTCTAAAAATCACAATTCCAAAGCCATTTGACTCGGCCAACCCCTGCACAAATATCTTCCCATATTCCATAAATTCAACCTAGAGACCTTAATTTGATCGTAAATCATTCATAAGGATACATTTTGATCAAATCTAAAGGAATCACCCAAGGAAGAGGTAATAATTTCATTACCTCTCCCAAAGTTCTTGTCTTCTTCCACTTCCTCTTTCATTGTTATTTCTATACCAAAATAATAACTCTAGTACCTTAAACATAAATTTATTTCATTATAAATATGGTACAACCATATTAAGTTTTCTATCCATCCTAGGAATAACATTATCACCATACATGTGTACGTACGGCTTACCATCTCCACATCGTGGTATAGTTTGTTATTCAACACTTCATTATTTGGATAAGTATAATATTGAGTTTAATTGATGTAAATAACAAATATATCATGTTAATGATTATGTATATATGGTATTCCATCCAATTCCATAATATTTCACCATCAATAGAATGATAGTTCCACTCGTGTGTACGAACAGATTACTATCTCCACGAACGCGATGTGATTCATTCTCCATCGTAACCACTCAAGAATAATTTTGATATTATGATTAAAAATAATATTTAAAGAACATAATATCATTATTGGTATGAATAAAATACATCCTTTCCATAATAAACATTACTTACATAACAAATCATATAAATGAAAACAAATTAGTTAACACCCGAAACAATGATACTACTAAAATATTATTAACAAAGAAATATTAAAATATCATATATGATGTCATATTTATGAATATATTTTTATATAATTTAATAAAAATTATTTAAATTTTATATAAGAGGTTAACGTACCATCGAACAAAGAAAAGTACATGGTAAGCGTTAATTTTACAATCTTTTTATTATATGAGGTTGTTTATACGTATGTATTTTCTGGGACCTCTTAAAATCCACATCTGTGTTTCTTAAAAATGTATTTCGAAACATTTTTACAATTTCCTAGAATATGGGTTAAATTCATTTATACCCTTTTTTGAATTTTTATAAAATGTTTTGAACGGAATCATTCTGTCATTTTCCAAATGAGGTACTTTTTGACCTTTTCGACAAATTAAGGTAAGTGTGTTTTTTAACTTATACGGAGGTTGTGGCTATTTGCTTCCATTATAACATGTTTGAATCTTACTTTACAATCATATAAGAATATTTTCAAAATAAACGTTTTCTTTTATAATTATGTGACTTTTAAATGATTTACAAATAGAAGTATATATTTCTCTCAAATTGTTTTGATTTCATCTATGTCTGCATCCTATAATTGATTTACACATGTTTTAAGTTGATTTTTTATGATACCATATGCTATATTGTATTTAAGGTTTTCTGATATGTTTGACTATGGGTGTGTTATTTTTATACCATTAATGGTTTATGGTTATAGTATTAACATTTTATATTCTAGATTTAATTTGAATGTTTAGGTTTTGTTTCAACCTTTTCATACAAGGAATGCATTGGACTTAGTAAGTGATGAGTGCAGCCCGCTATAGCTTCTCAATACATTGGTAGGTCTCATGAGACAAACTAGAGTCTTTGAATAAGGCCTTGAAAAAATCTTAGTTTTATTATTAGAACGAGGCCTTGAATATGTGATTATGATGTCTTGCATAAATTATTCCATCGTTATGAAATACGCTATTGATATTACATGTGAGTATTCGACTAATATAATATCCATGTGAATAAGTAAATGGAATTATTTGATTTATCATTTCCATATTATGCTGATGTTTATGTTTAAAAGTCATGTGTGTTAGTCTTATAAGTTTCCTTAAATTTTTATGCTTATTTATGATATTTTTTGATATATTTTTATCCTTGATGAGCATCTGAGCTCACCCATTTCTATGTTTTATTTTTCCTGGGATGTGAAGTAGTATATTATAATTAACCTGTAGAAATATGATGATGGGTATGAGTGTATTCAAAGGGGACAAAATGTGGTTGTTTTTTCATTTCATGATGTAACATAAAACTTATTTATGTATTATTACTTCCAAGGATACTAATATAATCAGTATTTCGAGACCTAATCTATTTTGATAATGCCAATGTTATGTAATAATGCACCAAATATGGGTAACTAGGGTCCGGGAATTACAGAAATGGTGTTAGAATTTTATAGACCCGGGTGGTTACCTACTGCGATTTTCCCTCACACCCCATTTGGGCCTTATCTAGGACCTAAATAGATTATATGGTTGTAGGTAATGATAAAATAGAGTTCCCTAGTATAGGTTTTTTACTATTCCTTTAGACAGGGGAGCAGAGGACAATGCTGAGACTTATGATGCTACAAACACTTTTTAGCCTTTTTTCATTTTTGGGATACATGTATTGTATTTTATTTCCATGTATTATTCTAGATTTTTTCTAGTTACTTTTACCATATACATTGTTTTTTGTATGATACTCTTCTAGTATTGATAAATATTCTTGTATTATCTTACTTTCAGTTGAATGTGTTTTATTTCGCTTCCCCTATTTATTGTATGTTTGAATTTCACTACGATACTCTCGTAATGAGGGAATATTCTCCCAACTATCTCACCTAGGCCCTCATTACTAGTTTTATGCCTCTGGGTTTTAGGGAGATTCACTTGAGGCTATGTGTCCAATTGGGTTTGGATCATCGTTTCAGATAGAATCCAGGTTCTGGACATTACACTTTACCCTTACTAAGCATCTGATCTCCCCCCTTTCACATGTTTTATTTTCTCCAAGATTGGGAGAAGTATATTATGAATGAATTGAAAGGATGATATAATAGATTATGTGTGATTCAAAATAAGTTTATATGTTGTATTGTATTTCAATTTGTAATGTTGTACTTATGTGTGTATCTTATTTTTCAAAGATACAAAACTATTCATTCTTTCAGGATACAACTTCCTTGTTTATATAATAATGTTATAAAATAAGTAATCGAATCTAGTAAACTGTGGTTCAGTAATTTAAGTACATATCAGTGGAATTTTATTAGAAAACATAAAACTTATATTTAGATAATATTGATTAGGGAACAAAATCCACAGATTCTCTTTGATGATAAACATACAAGAAAATCCTTGAATTTTGTTAAGGAATAGATTACGAGGATCTTTATAGAAAATACATCCCTATTCAGATACTACAATTGTACATGGCTCTAGAATATATATACCTAGGAGTAACAACTCTGATAATGTGTTTTAAACTTGACTTGGGGTATCCTAGTACACGACAATGGGTCTTACTATGAACCTAGTTTGAAACATCTAGGGGATATACTTAGGATAATTCAAATCTTATTTATAAACCATTATGAAGTAATTAAATTTTAATTTTCTAGTTAAGGAAACCATGTTTATTATTAATATAGTATCTATGGATAGGATTTAATTTTATGAATATTATTTTTCTATGTTATTTTTATACATTATGATTCATAACATAATATCATGTATGACATTATTTAGAAATGGTACAAAGTGGATTGAATAGAAACCCCATGAACACATGAATTCAATGTAGGCATTTCCCTCCTTTTCAAGATAATGATGCTGGTATTGGAGAAATGACTAGTGATAATCAATTTTCAAATGTACTAGGACAGATGAATCATGTTATGAAAAATTACCTTACCCGTATGGAGAATATTGAACAACAACATAGAGGTGAAATGTTAGAAAACTTTATGATAAAAAAAATCCATAATTAAATGGGATTATAACCACATTTATAAAAGAGCAGTGGATATTTTACCTAGAAAATATATTTCTCTCTTTGGGATGTAACAAAAGGGAGAAGGTTGTCATGGAAGTTTATCATCTATCGGGAGATGTAGATCAATGGTGGTCACTAATTCAAAACACAAAGGAGGAGGAAATATAAGAAATATAATGGAGGGAATTTATGGAAATATTCATTGAACAATACTTTCCTCATGTACAACGAGAATATATGGAAATATAGTTTCTGAATCTGATGAAAAAAAATGGATAAGAATGTTGCAATTTATGAAGCTAACTTCACAAGGTTTGAAATCAAGACAAGAACTACATATGTAATACACAAAGAAATATTGATATGTAATTGTATTTTTTAAAACCATTACTCCAAAGGGAACTAGTCTCCAAATGTTTCTCAACAGACGAGGATATAATTACATATTCTATGAATAAAGAGAAATAATTCTCAATGTATCATGACATTAATGGAAAACAAGAGAAGAAGAGGGTGGCAGATGATATAATAAATAAATGGATGAATAAAAAGGGGAAATTTTCCAACATGCGATACATCTGGAAGGAAACACCCTGGTGCCTTCTTAAAAGTAAAATGAGTGTGCTACAATTGAGGATAGAAATGACATAATTTTGGTGATTGTAAGGGATATAACGAAGCTATAAATGTTTAATTCTATAATTTTAGGGATATGGGACAATATTATAATGATTTTAAAAAGGTTCAAGGAATCATTCCTTAGAAAAGAAAATGGGAGAAAGGCCAAGATTATAAGACCACAACTACTAAAGTTGAAGTTCCTAACAATTTAGTGGTCGGTACTATAATCATTTCCTCAAGCATGGACAATGCTTTATTTGATTATAGATATTCTCATTCCTTTATATCTTTCTAGTTTTCTATAAAAATTAGATATTTCCCATACTCCTTAATGAGGGAGTTGTCCATCAAAATGCCTAAGAGAAGTCTCATTACAACAAAGATGTGTCATGCTGTCCTCATTCTGGAATATAAATATGGTTTGTCTACTTATTTTATTGTCATTCCTATGGTCGATTTTGAAATAATACATGGAACAGATTTCATTTCCAAATATGATTTGTAAATCAATCACAAGATGTGAATTATTATTTTTGAATATGGTATATAAGAAATTATCTTTAAAGAAGAAATTTTGTCATTTTATTCTTAACTAGACCTACCATTGGTAGCTCTACATAGTGCAATTATTTGAGATGATTAATTCTCAATATCTACAAGTAATGAATGAAATATTCAAATTTTGGATGTACCTATTGTGAAAGAATACATTGACGTATTTCTAGAGGATTTACCTGGACATCCTCAGGAGCTGGAAATTGTGTTTTCTGTTGATTTAATTTCTATTGAAAGTCATATATCAAAGACTTATTATATAATGACCATAGTGGAATTAGTTGAAATGAATGAACAACTACTAGAATTGAGTATTAAAAGATTTTTCACCCCTAGTGTTTCTCTATTGGGAACCCCTGTTTTCTTTGTTACGAAAAAATATGGATCCATGACACTATACATTGACTATGAATAAATTAATTATATTAAAGTAAAGAAAAAGTTTCCCCTACCTCATATTAATGAATTATTTGATAAAATTCATGGATAATACTATTTTTTTAAGAATTACCTTCTGTCTAGATATCATCAGTTTCATGAGAGGAAGAAATATATTACAAAGACTTCACTTTGAACCATGTATGGGAATTATTTTTTTACAGTAATGCATTTTGGATTGACTAATGTACCCTCTATATTCATGGATTTAATGAGTTGAGTTTTCAAGGAAAACATTGATGAATTTTTTGTGGTATTTATTGATGATATCATAATATACTCCCAAAGAAAATAAGATCATGAGAATCACATACGCATTATTATGAGGACTCTTAAGAGAAATTCATTATATGGGAAATTTAGCATGTTTGAATTTTGGTTTCAATCACATTTTTTCTTGGACATATTGTCTCTAAGGATGTAATTTTAGTTGATACTATAAATACAACGGCTATCCATGAATGGTCTACTCCAATGAACATAAACTAGTTATGTATTATTACTTATTTATTTGGTTATTATCGTATTTTCCTTCATAACATCATCTGTTTTTTCAACCCATTGGCCAAGCATACTCATAAAGGGGTTAAGATCATATAGCCAAAACAATGTGATGAAATTTTTTAATAATTGAAGAGCTTATTAGTGAATGATTCTATTCTAACTCTACTATCATGAAATGGTGGGTTTGTGATATATAATGATGAATTAAATAAGGGAATTAATTTTTTCCTAATACAAAATGATAGAGTTATTACATATGCATCAAGGTAGTTAAAAAATAATGAACAAAATTATCCAACTCATTATATAGATTTAGTACATATATTCTTTACTCTGATGACATAGAGACATTATCTATATGGTGAAATTTGTGAGATATATATTGATAATAAGAGATTTAAATACATCTTCTCACAAAAAGAACTCAGCATGAGGCAAAGGTGATGGCTCGAGCTACTCAAGGATTATGATTGTTCCACACACTACCACCCAGAGAAGGAAAATAAGTTATATGATGAATTATGTTAGAAGGATCATAGAGTTATAAACAAAATGATAATAGATAAGGATCCTATGTACATGGATCTAGAAATTATGGATATAGGAATTATCAAAGAAGGTGAAACATCATTTTTTCAGTTGGTTTCCCAACCATTTTTATTGGAATGAATTAAAACATCTCAGTCAGATAATTAGAATATTCAAAAGAACATTAAATGTGTGAATAATGGGAAGTTGGTTGATTTCATGTGTGATGATAGAATTTTGAAATTTAGGAAGAGGATTTGTGTTCCCTCTATAGGCGAACTAAAAAGTGAGTTATTGGATGATTCCCATAGCTCAAATTTCACTATACACCCAGGTTGCACTAAAATGTATAGAGATTTTAAGGGACATTTCTAGTGAGACAACAGGAAATGGGAAATGTTTTATTATTAATCAATATGTTTATACTTTCAACATGTGAAAGTCGAAAAAAACATCCTAGAGGGGTCATCAAAACTCTACCTATTCCTTCAAGGAAATTGGCTGGCATCACTATTAATTTTTGTCACTGGATTACCAAAAACTCCAAGAAATAATGATTTCATATGGGTAATGTTTGATCAAAATATGATATCTGCATATTTCCTCACTATAAAATAGGAATTTCCACTAAAGAACCTTGCACGTCTCAATATCAATGAATTTGTGAGACTTCAAGGAGAACTTTCCTCAATTGTGTCGGATCATGATCCATGATTTACTTCAAAATTCTAGAAAGGTTTTCAAAAATATTTGGATATTGATATTTATTTGAGTACTACATATCACCCACAAAATGATGGGAAATCAGAATGCACAATTAAAACATTAGAAGACATGTTGAGATCATGTTCAATTGAATTTCAAGGTATATGGTATCCATATTTACCTTTGGTGGAGTTTTACTAAAATAATAGTTTCCATTAAAATGTTCAAATTACACCATATAAAGCATTTTATGGAAAGAGATGTCATCCACCAATGTATTGGTATGATGTTGGTGAGAGGAAGCTTGTTGGCCCAACTCTTGTGAAGGAAAAAATAAAAAAGTTAAAGACTACACAAACCCATACCAAAGCAGCCCAAAGTAGAAAAAAGAACCATGTTGATAATAGAAGGAAGGATTTGGAATTTCAATTGGGAGATCATGTTATCTTAAATTTATCTCCATATAAGGGTTTTATAATATTTGTAAAATGGTAAAATAAACCTCAAGTATGTTGGCCTTTTTAAAATGATGGAGTGAATTGGAGTTATGGATTATAGTGTGAAAATTCCTACTAGCCTTTCTAAGGTACAAAATGTTTTCCACATCTCATTTTTTAGAATGTACATTCTATAACCCACACATTTTATCACATGTGAAGGTATTGAATTGGAACCAGACATATCTTACTGTAAAAAGCCTATCTGGATTCTTGACACTGAAGAATAGGTTTTGAGGAATCATATGACTCACCTACTAAAGGTAATTCGTAAAAAACATAAAATTGAAGAGTCAATGTGGGAGCCTGAGGAACTTATAATGAAGACCTAACCAAATATTTTTATGAGGTAACATTCCGATAATTTAGAGGATGTAGTTTTTGTAAGGGGGAATAATGTAAGACCCCAAATTTTTGAAAATAAATTTATTTTAATTTATTCATCACTGAGTCTTTGCAAAATGAACTCTTTGATATTTATAGAATATAGTTATAACCTGGCCGTTAGATATAATTTTGCTACTTTTTTGAAATGAATTTCGAAAATCTGACATACATAGTTCCAATCAGTAAGTTATTTCGAGTGTGAAAGGGTCAACTTACATTTTTATAGAATATTAACATGCACTTTTGAATAGTAATATGACTGATGGAATAGTAACATCACCTAGGAAAGTATAAATAAAATTGTTGTTCCATCATTTTTGTTTTGACATTAGTTTTTTCTTAAATATATGACGAATTTGATAAATTGATTTTTCAAGTAAAAATTGTACATTTCAGATAAATTTAAATTTTTTAAATCAAACTATGGTTTTTTTAATTATTATTATAATGAAATCCTATTATCAAAACCCTCTTCTTTCAATACAAATGATAAAATAATTTTATTTTTTAAATGTGTCGAAACTTTTACTAGGCATTTTATGTCTGCTATTATTTTTTTATAAATAAGTTTTTTAATAGATAAAATATTAAATTTCAATATAAAGATAATTATTATGATAAAATAAATCTCATTTTTGAATTAAAAATTCCGATATTAGGTTACGCTAAATTTAAGATAATTTTATAAAATACTTTAGTTTTTCATGAAATAAAATTTTAAAGTTTTGAGTTCTCTGTATGTTTAATGAAATCATAATTATGTTATAATTAATTAAAAATGATGGTCTAATTTTTTACATTAAAATAAAATATGCGGTGTCCCATGTGACCAATTCCATGGGCAAGTATAATAGGCATACCCATGGTTATGCATATACCACTGTTGAGGTGTCCTCAAAAAATGAATAAAAATATCCTTCATTTTTTGTATAAATAACCACCCATTTATTCCATTAATTTAATTAAAAATTAATCATCCTTGAATATCTAGTAGTTTAAACACCCTAATAGCCGTAACAAGGAGTTCTCAATCCCCAAAAGTCCCAACATTCATGTTTTACGAGTTACTCTAAAAGGTTAGGGAATCTACCACACTTCTCATTTTCAAGGACTCCTTTTATTTTATTCCTTTTTAATTTCCATTATATTTTGTTGATATATGTCATTAAATATCCCAATTACTTTCCATATTACATAAAAATCTTGAGAGTCCCAGTTTTCTCTCATAAACATATTTTATTAATTTTTATGTGAGGTCGTTAGGCTGCTGAATTATCATATGGGATTTCTAAATGTCTCTGTTTTATTTTAAGTTTCATTACATTATTTTTCTATCCTCAAATACCCTCATCCAAAGGACATAATAAATCCATTAACATAAATATAATTTAATTTTTTTATTCTAATATAATTACTCAACATCATCTCCCCCTTCCCTTCTTATATAAAAAATTAAAACATCGTCCGAGATGTGTTAATTTATCGCACTCAAGGACGATGGGATTACAATTTCTATTACCATCTTCAATGATGGACATGAAACTATTTTTTATGGTTTGAACAGATCTTAATATATGTATTTTATCTTATTCAACGTTCTATAACTAGCATATATATATAATACTAATTCACACAACAAACTAGTTTGTAACAATCTAAATATTGCCAAAATAATCTAAATGGTTATCACTAAAATTATATCTAATAAATCATAATAATACCATTAAAAATGATATATATAACCATTTAAACATATTTATATTCATCAATGATATATAATTTCAATTATGGAGAATTATATCCATTCCACATGAACTCTATTACTTATTATCAAGCGAACCGATCACGAAATCAAGGAAATGAACACTCTGGAACAAAGAAATTCAATATTATAACATATCAATAAAGGCATAAATGAACTTAATAAAACTATACTGAATCAAATAAATTTTTAAGAGCTTATTAATTTGTAAATTATTGGATTTAATTTTATTTTATAGGAAATCATGGTCATGTGAAGAAGACATTCATACATAAGGTGAGGATTTTCTATCCGAACCTCCTTTTTCATTCGGGTTACATTTATTCTCTACTTTACTCAATTAAATTCTCATATATTATTATATAGTGATCATAAATTTTGTGAGAATGTTCTATATATGTGTACCAACAAATATCCTTATTTATTTCATGGGGAGTTACATGTTTTCAAAGGATCTGTAAAAATTCTTCCCGAAATACAATCCAGATTCAAGGTAATTTAGAAAATTCATACCTATTTTCATGTTCACTCGATAAACTATTTTAAGCCAAAATTATTTTTCTAAGAAAAATTATTTCATCATGGAAAAAATACCTTATTTCACATCTGGTTTTATAAAAATATTTTTCACAAAGAACTCTTCTTTTTAAATTGAAAGACTATTTATCTCAATGATTACTCGATGATTTTATAAAAATAATTTTATCTATATCAACAATCTTTTTGAATCTTATATATAATTGGGAATAATATTTTATGATATCATCTACCATATTTTATTGAATGTTTTATGATTATTTTGACTATGGATGTTCTATCATGAAACCATTCACCATATTACTCCAAATAGTTAGTGTTTATGTTTAGGGAAAGATAATTACATTTCATATGTTTGTCTCAATATGAATATATATATTATTTAAGATTATCCCCATTCATGTGATGAATTCATTGTAATTATTAAGTGATGGGTGGGGACCACTATATCCCCTCGATTCATCAGTATTTATCATGAGACAAAACAAATATGGACTTGGTCGAGGCCATTCCCATTTTCATATATGGATTTTCCTGAGGCCTTAATAAATTTTAAATTTATTGGATGAGGGTTCAAAGATATATTTCAGATTGTTCGGAATTATACATTCCCTCATTATGAAACTATATATTGATAGTCTTTAGTATTATTATACTAGTAGAATATCCATGGTAATGTTTTATGTAATTATTTAATCGGTTTTTATTCTAGCCATATTATGATCAAGTATATTTTTAAAGGAGTGCATTTTTAGTTCTTCATCATGCCTAGTGTTTAAATTAATATTTTGAACACTGTATTATTTAACCTTACAGAGCATCTGATCTCAACCATTTTACATGTTTTATTTTACATTGGTTTTGAGGAAGCATATTATAAATGAATTGTAAGGATAATATAAATGATTATGAATGATTCAAAATAAGTTTTTATGTAGTATTTCCTTTCATGTAGTAATGTTGAACTTATTAATGTATCTTGTTTCCCAAAACTACTAAACTATTTTTTCCTTCAAGATACAACTTCATGTATTATATTCCAATGTAATAAAATAAAGCACAGGCTTCGGGAAACTGGGGTTGGGTCCATGCACCATCTTTCCAAATGTTATTGTTACTTCTAAAATGGGGTTTAAAATGGAGTAGACATTTAAATATATAGACATGTTCTCTTATAGGTGAAAATAATATTTTTATGAGTGAAATGATGAAAATTAAATCTTCCATATTTTTTTACTGTGTAATGGTTCTTGTTAATTGTTGATAATGATAGTTTTTACATTATATAGATGGATGGGTGGTTCCATTATAAACTAAGATGGTTAGTTTTTTATTGACCAATGATAGTTACCTTTTTTATAAAACAGTGTTAGGTGGGTCCATGATATCCCTCCAATACATTTGTTATGGATGTCAACTGTATTGGTTATTTCATTCCTAAGAGTGATATAGAAAATAATTTATAGTGTTACAAATATTATTAATCTATTATTTATATCATTTTTATGTAAATATTAATTTTTCTCAAGGAAATTTTATATTCTTATGTCTTAAAAAATGATTATTCAACACTATATGGGTCAAATATTTATCTATGTAGAAAATATATTATCTCATTTTGATGATTGACAATAAAAATTTAGACATTTAAATTTTACTTTAAAAAATTTTAGAAATTTTTTTATAAAATTAATTGTGTAAAGTAGTTTAATTCTTGGGTAAAACGATATTTATTTTGAACTGCATTTTTTATTTCCAAAATTAAACTTAGTGTATGTATTGTGGACTAAGAGTTTTTTTATTCTTCATTTTATGTAACTTATTATTGATTTTGGGATCTTTTCATGTTTTAAAATTATTTTTATATGGTTTTAGAATGGCTATTAGAGAAGATTATATCTGTATAAATGTCATGAATATTTCCATAAAAAGAAATAATTTTCTTTATTTTAACATCTTTATATTTTAGAAAATAGATATTGGATATTTTTTTACACTTTGTAATATATATTGGTTGTATCAACTCTAGATCATAGCTATATCTTCTACAGATGAATATAACTATAGTTGAGAATTTTAGGAGACAATATTCTCTATCTTTCAGTGGATCTTTTAACCAATTGGTAGTATATGGACAAATTAATGTTTTCAAAAAGATATTTGAAGTAATGGGTTTTTTGTAATATCAAAAGGTAACCACTGTCATTTATCTTTTTGTATTTTAAGGTAACTAGTAGTGGTCAATGATTAGGAATTTTAAGGAAATAAAATAAATGTATTCCTTTTAAATGGAATAATTTATGAATTTTTTCTTTGATAAAAATTTTCCTAAGGTTGTTCAACATTGGACCGAATAGAAAATATTGGAACAAAATAATATGGAAAAAGATTTATTGGATTATTATGATAAAAACATCACTCATTATGAAATTTATATACGAAATTTTATCATAGATCATGATATTAATATTTATTTTCATACTTAGGATTGAATACAAGATATCAAAATAATTTTTTTCCCATGAATTAAAAAGTTATGAAAAACTTGTATGTTGTGATGAGTAGGAAAAAATGGATTTTTCTCACTTATCACTTATTTTATGAAAATAAGCACAATAAAATGCCTGGTTGGTTTTAAACAATAAGGAATCTATTAAATAAATATAGAGGTAAGAAAATTAAGTTCCCATATTGTGATAATGGCGGTTATAGTCACTTCGGGTAATAACTTATGAAATCATTGAAATGCTTTAGATGAGGAATTTTTTTGAATATGGATCATGATTGTAAGGAAAATGATCATAGGCGTGATTAAAAACTAATTAGTAGTCTATGGTGTGATGTTTTAATTTCAATGAGTTTTAAAATTATGGAATTGTGTGTCTAAATATAGTAAATAATGTTTGAGATTGTCATGATAAGTAGAAATATAGTCTGGAAATATATTTTTCTACTACTACATTTGGTTTTAGGCAAACATATGAACTGGTGTAAATTATTATTCTGATTAATAAGAAATCCTAAAATACCGTATTTAAGATTGGGTCTTCAAATTGGTTAATTTTTATGAAATTTGAATCTAAATTGAGAAATATCACCTCATGAATTTATGATAAATATTTTGGGGAAACTGTAGTTGTAAATACTAATGAAACAAAGATTTATTGGAATATTTATATTATTATGAGTGAAATGTCATTTCTGACTAATCATGTTGAACTACCCATAGTAGAGTATGATATTATTTTGGGAATGAATTTCATTTTAATTTATCGTGATATGATTGATTACAGAGCTATGAAATATTTATTCACGGATTTCATTCCATTTATAACCAACCATAAAGTAAATAAATTGACATAAAATGATTGTGAAAGATACATAGTGCATGTTTTTAAATGATTTAAACTATTTAAATAGGTGATGTCCTAGAATTTAAAGAATATATAGATTTTTTCATGATGATTTATCTAGTGTTATTCTTTATAAAGGAGATTATTTTACTAATGTGTTAGAACCTAATGAAAATACTATTTCAATGATCCATAATCGAATGGCCAAATTAGAAATTTTTTATATGAAAATTATATTCTAAGAGTTATAAGATATACATTACATTTATCCAAGAACATTACCATGTAGTGATATATATTTTTTTGGTAATAATAAATTATGTTCTATGAGAATTTTAAATGATCATAAGGCTCTGAATGACATAGATGTTTGGAAAAAGTATCATTTTCCATAGTCATTTATTTTTTTCTTTCATCTTCAGGTAGCATCTATTTCTTAAAATATTGATATATAGTTAATGTTACATCTGTTGAAGGTGGAGGAGGAATATATTCTAATGTTGGTATTTCAGACTAGATAAGGTAATTATGAGTTTTTAGTTATTCCCATTGGAATTTATAACACAATAGATATATATATGGATATTATTAAAAAACAATTCATGACTAATTAGACATTTTTTTTGTTTTTATATATTAATGAAATAATGGAATATTATAAATTTCATGAGACTCGTGAAAGACTCTTAAGGATTGTCTTTCAACCAAAAAAATAGAAGCTCTGTTCAAAATTTAGTAAGTAATAATTTTGGTAGAAGAAGATTTATTTCATTGGTTATATTTTTTCTAATGATGGAATAAATATTATGCCAACTAAGACTATTTTTTTGAAGTTTTTCTATAAATAATAAATTACAAATATTTTTATATTTTTCTTAGATCAGTGGGTTATTATTGGTAGTGTGTTGAACATTTTTCTTGTCTATCTAGCACAATGACTAAGTTAACTCATAATTGTTTTAACTTAGACTTTATATAGGTATGTAGTGATTTTTTTAAGGAAATAAAAATAATTTAGTTGAAATTTAGAGTTTTGGAATCACCTTATAGAATGGTGAAATTTTATTCTATAGTGAAGCTTCTTTTCAGGGACTTAGATGTGTCCTAAGGTAGAATGATCAGGTGATTTATTATACATCACATAAAATTAAACCTAATGAGTTAAATTATCCTATTACTAACTTCGAATTTGTTGTCATGGTTTTTTTATTTATATTTCTTGGCATCATTTACATGGATTAAAGGAGGAAATATATACTGATTACAAAATATTGAAGAATATATTCACTCTAAATGATTAAACCTTGAATTAAAGAGGATGTATAGAACTAAGTAGATATTATCATTCAATGATCTATTTTCATCTAAGAAAAAAAAGAAAAATAGTTGATACTTTGAGTCGAAGAGATCATTAATCATTAATCATGTTGAATTCTGAACATTCTCATCGGGTTAGTGATGTGATTAATTGTTTCTTTTAAAAATTTATATAGAAAATCCCAATGTTTTGTTTATCTATAAGTACAATATAATCTTACTGAAATAATTCAAAAAGCTAAGATGGTGGATCACAAGATACAATAAGAGGTATATTCATGATAAAAAGGTTATTTTATTAAATTTGATGTTGAAAAATAATTTTTTTAGTAGATTTAGAATTAGATTATTTATTTCATTTAGATGAAATAGTAATTTCTAGGTGATTCTCATTGTTCCCCATTTTTTATTCGTCCAGGAAGGGAAAATAATTAAAGAGACTTTCATGAGTATTACTAGTGGGATGAAACAAAAATATATATCTATAACTTTTTGAAAAAATTTTATATTTCTTCATAGGATAATGAAGAAAATGAAATTTCAAAAATCCATGCTTCATCATTTTTCAGTGATTAAGTGGAAATAAGGAAACATATTAATGGATTTATTGGTTGGATTTCTAAATACATCTCAATGTAATGATGTGATTTCAATTATAATTGATTTATTACAAATATCATCCCATTTCAATTCTATTAATGATATTATATCTTTAAAATATGATTTATTGACTAATCACAAGTAGATAGATATGTTACATTGAGTTCCTCTCTCAAAAATATCATAACATGATCACATGTTCATAATAAATTTTTGGAATGGACTCCAAATGTCATTGGGAAATAAATTAAATATCAATACAACCTTTCATATTCAATCTGATGGATAGTCAGATTGAACAACTAAAACCCTAAAAGATATTATTGATGATTTTTCTATGAATTGAAAGTGAATTTGGGATAAAAATATTTCATTATATTATATTTTTCTTATCAATAATATTTTTATTTCCGTAAACAGATGTCTACATTTTGAATAATTATATGGATGAGGTGTCAAAACCCATATTTTTTGGGATGAAGTAGGGGAGACGAAGTTTTAGGATCATATTTTGTAGACGAAATAGTTGAAAATGTGATGAGGATTTACAAACCTATGATTACATCATAGTGTAGGCATAAAATATATTCAGATAACTAGAGGAATGATATTTATTTTGATGTAGTTGATCTTTTTCTTCATAAAGTACCTCCATAGAGAAGTTTAGTGTATTTTTGTTAAAAGAGAAACATAATTTTATGATTAAAGGGACTGTATGAAATCCAAGAGAAATTTTGTATTATTTCCCTACAAATAGTATTTTCCATCAATTTTAGCATTGGAAAATAATTTATTTCATGTTAAATTATTAATATAATATGTGTCGCATTTATCTCAGATTTTGATCCAAAATGTAGTTCAGTTGGAAGAGAATCTTTATTATAGGGATAGAAACTATTAAAAATTTTAACCATATAGATATAGTGTTTCAAAACAATTTAATTCATCATGTAATTTTTTTTAAAACCATATGGATTAAAAATTAACCTGGGAGTCCTAATATGTTATAAGGGAAATCTATCCCAACTTTTCTAAAAAGAGAATAAAATTGAGAGGATGTAATTTCAAAAAAGAACGAAGAATATAACAACTGACGTACCATTATGATAAATCAATTTCATTTATTATTAATATTCATTATTTATATTTCATAGAATTATAATTATAAGATAAATGTTAGGATATTTTTTAATCCAAATGAAAAGTATTTATTTCTTTCCAAATTGGGTTTTGATGCGTTATATGGTTTTATTTAAAATAATAATTTCTAATATATATAAATATAATTACAAAAATTAAAATTAATTTTTTAATTCAACATGTTAAAAAAATTCTAGAATTATCTCTTCGAAATATCTAAAAATATTTATTTTTCAATTAATTGTACAAAAAACAATTTTCATTGAAAATTTCACATTCATATCGACTATTAAAAATGTATAATTCTATTTTTGACTATTTATGATATTTAATAAGTTTCTTTTGATTTAAAATATTCTAATTATAGTATTTATGTGACTTTTATTATCTTAATTTATTATAAAAATATTTCATATTTAAAAGTGCTTTTTTCAAAAAAAAAACTATTGATTCTTTCTATTTTTCAAGTTTTATTTAAAATTAAAATCTACCACTTTTTTGTATTTTAATATGAAAAAATAGAATCCATATTTAGAATTATAGGACTCAAATTTGGAATGTATGGCCCTTTTATTTTATGATCATACGAAGAGTAAATTTATTAATTATATTACCACTATAATGGGTAAATCAAGTAATTAAGTGTTTAAAATAGTACAATAAGCAAAAAGGTAACCCTAACACTTTCCTTTATCATATTGGATTCTTTCTTATTAGCTTTTTTTTCGAGCCTCAAACCTTTGTCTACTTGGTGCGATATTTCATCAATGATTACATTTACAATATATAACTAAATATAAAGAAAAATATGTCACAGTATCACTTTTAATAACAATAATATTTTTCATAATAGGCATAAACAGAAGGTATATTTGATTATTAATATTTTTAAAAAAAATTAGAGATTTTTTCCTTTTTAATTTATTTACTCATTTTAGTAGAGAAATAACTACCTTAAAAATTTATGCAACACTGAGAGTGTAATTGTTTTAATGATAAAATATAATAAATAATTTTAAAAATATTATAATTAATTATAGTTTAAATAATTAATATCCCCCAAATTTTTTTATACTACTATAAAAAAATATTTATTATTAGAGGCAACAAATTTTAATATCAACATTAAGATTGAGTATTTAATGTTTGATTAAATGAATCATTTTAAAATTGGCAGTAATGATATTTTCTAATAAAAAATATTTAATAATTGATTAAAATTTCCTAAAAATATTATCATTAAAAAATTAATTTAGAAAACATTTATATAATCAATAATGGTCTATTTAATGGGTAATTTAGCTTTTACTGTAACTATATTTATCCCTAAAATGTAAAAATAACTTTTTATGGTAATCGTAAAAATGATTTTTCATGGGATAAAACAAAAACATAGGTGGGAAACATTATCTAAATGTGTCAAAATTATGGTATATGCGTTGACCTGAACTCAAAATCATATTATATTAAGACATTATCAATTATTACCCATTTGATAATGAAAATTCATTTTTATTAATTTATATTTTAATAGATTCTAATAGAGCCCCTCCCATCAACAAAGAAACATAACCACCTATCCTATATTCTTAACAGGTAAGTCTAATTTTGGTAAAGATAATAACTATAAAATCCCATTCCATGAATCCCATCTCATGTACAAGATGCATTTATTATCATAAAACCACATTAAGAATGATTTGGCTATCAACCATAATAGGGCATCCAAGGAATGTGTATAGTTCTTAACCAAGATTTTTTTAATCTCTTCTTCCACCTCTATTAAGTCATATTAAACCATGATAATATAATAAAATAATTGTTTTTATATAATAATATTTATCATATTAATGGAATAACCTATATCCATATACTCTTCCATTAAATGGGAAACAAAAACATCATTCATGTGTACACTGGATTACAGCCATAAAAAATGTAATTAATTTTTTCATTTCCACATATCACAGATAATTATAATGAAAGGTTTACTATATATATATATATAATATTATTAAAATATTTGTCATCCTAGAGAGGTAATATATCATCTATTTTCTTAAATATTTATTCATTATATAATGATAATAGTGTTCATGCATGTGTGTGGACTACCATCTCCATGAAACAATGTGATTAATTTCCCCCCAGTATCACATAGTTGATATATTTATTTATATTTAAATAAAAAAATGGATATCTATGATATTATTATCATTTTTGAAATATAATTTAATAATTACCATCTTTATATAATTATCATTGATGAATGGGAATGTTACTCATGTGTTGGTACAATATACCATCTCCATGATGGTAACATACTTCATTTCATATAATAAAATATCATGATTGGTTTTAAAAGTATTATTGATTTATAAAAATTATAACTGTTTAATGATATTTATTTATGATATGATGAAATAATGACATCTTTTTCCAAAGCCGGCCTTCCAAACTCATTTTGGAATTATGAACAGAATATCATCAAAATGTCTGATATGAACTTAATTGATTAAATAATTAAATATACCATGGTAAGAGATAAAATAAAATGAATTATTAAATATGAAAAATTTTATTAACCAAGTAAATAATTAGCATAATTTGATTATTTAGGAAGCTAAGGAATGCATGTTATGAGTTAGGTGAACGGTAATGGAAAGATTATTTTAAAACATTGTTTTCAAATGATTGAAAGATTTATTTTCTAAATATTTTTAGTCCATATCCATATACATTAAATTATTTTAAGGATATATTTATATGTATTTAAATGAACTAAAAATTACATTGTATGTCTGTTTTTTACTTTATTACTAGGGTTTTGAAAATGGAACATTTTTTGGGAATGTTTTGACCATCTTGACAACATTCATAAGGAATATTTTATTTTGACATATATGATGATAATTATTGTTCCCAAGACCATTTAAATTATTTTATTTTAGGATTCCTCTACATTATTTCATGTTTCCTTCATTGAAAACCATATTTCCCCATGTTATCATAATTTTCAAAATGGGTGTTAAAAATAAAATTATATTTTAATATCAAGAAATGTTTTCTTATTGGTGAAAAGAATATCCTTATAATTTTAATTATTAAAATGATGTCTGATATGTTTTATGAATATAATATGAGCCTTGGATGTTATTTATGATAATTTTATTCATTATAAACCAATATTGGTTGGTTGAATTTTATTCCATGGGTGGTTGGTTATGTTATTCACTGTGTATGGGTGTTTCCTTTATAAAACAAGGATGGGTGGGTCCATGATAACCCTATGATGAGTTGGTTATATAAATGGACAATATTATATATTCTTTTCATATGATTAATATGAAAAATTAGGCCCCATGTGACCTAAATGTGTTATATATGATTCCTATCATCCATTACAAAAATATTTTGATTTCTCAAGGTAATACAATGATCAATAATGATATTATGTTTAAATATATATATTTTGATTATTAAGGTTGATAATTATATATTTGTGAAAAAGTGTTTATGATTTTTTCAGGAATACACGAAAGCCATTATGGTTTTTATATTTTCAATTATTATTTTTTATTTAATGTTTAATGAAAATATATGGGTAGATAATTTGATTTATTATCTTGGAAAATAATTATTGTGAAACAATAAGTTTATCTAGAAAATTAATTTTTTATGTATTCCAAATGAACTAATGAAATTTTAAAACTAATCCAAAATAAAATTGAAAATTTAAATTAATTTAAAGAAAATTAAAATGTTAAATACAAATTTGTATTTTTTTTATTCAATAAAAAATAATTATTTATAAAAAATCGCAATGATACATCCTAAGATAATTATGATGTATTGAATTAGAAAAATAAAGCTATTTAACTCAAAATTATATTCTTTGATATGGAAATAAAAAATTTAAATAAAAGAATATATTGCATGCAAATCCATTTTTGTTAGATATAAGGCTTTAATGATTTTTAGTGGAAAATTTCATAATATTCATATAATAAATATAAATCTACCAAATACAAAAAATTAATAAAAATAAGTCATGAAAATGGTTTATTTTAATGTTAAATTGGTGGTTAAATTCTTCTCCTTGTTTGGAAATAGGGTCCCCACTATCTTATTCCTATATTAAATAATTAGAGATATCTTTCCCAGAAAGAATTTTCAGATTTCCTTGCAGCTTCATCAACCATATGGTTTCTCATACAAACCATAACATTATAAATTACCTTATTCTAAAAAAAATTCTTCATATGGTCAATAATATGAATGGGTTTTTCCTTTTCATAAATTTTACATTGTAACTAAACTACATTAGGGATCAAAACATGCAATGAATCCTGCACATATTTTCTTAATTTCAATAAATGAAATGGTTGTGTACCAAGGATAAACTCAAAGGCAAGGACACCCAGTAGTCATATGACCCAAAATTATCCATGATTTCATATGGCCCCATGAACTACATACATAGATTATCATTTTCATAAAAATGCATACAATTTTTCCATTGAGATAATTTCGGAAAAATATTACCACATACCTCAAAAGAATAATCTTTCCTACAGTGATATATAAAAATGTTCCTCCTTCTCTATGCCATCCATATAAGTTTCTAAATCATGTTCACCTTATTGACCATTTCCTCCCCCAAAATTGGACCTTACAAATTAATTTCCTCTAATTAATCTCAAATATCTTGAGCCTGACACCAATTCGGATAAAATTCTATAGAAGTTCCTATGTATATACTAGAATTAAATTTTTATTTCATGAAAATTTAAATTAAGAAATTATTTAATCCCAACATACATTGAAATAATATGAAAAATATAAAATCATTTCTTCCAATTCCTGAATCATTTTTTGGGGCTCCCAATCAAATTGAGGGAAAAAAGTAGTAATATAATTTAATCCAGTTCCCATTGACCTCAAAATTCCTTTCCAAAAAAATTAGTTGATACTAGGATCATAGTCAGATAAAATATAGAGATTAAATACATGTAACCTAACAACGTGATAGAGATAAAGTAAATATAGATGATCTAAATACATATTATCTAAAATGGGAAGGAAAAATCATATTTAGTTATTCAATCAATAATAACCCAAATCACATTATTTCCTCAAGATATATATAGAAATCCCACTATGAAATTCATGGATATATTATCCAATTTCTAAATTGACACTAGAAATTTTTGACAAATCCCATTATATAATATCTATTTTTATTTTAATAGTTGATAGGTCCAAAATTTCATAGTAAATACAACAATATATCTTCTCATTATTTTTTATTAAGAATTATCTCGAAGGACTTTATTTATCATAGTACAACCAATATAGACAGAAGACTACAAACTGTGATCCTTATGGAATAATTCATACTTCATCTAGGAGTTACACGACACAAATAATTACTTTTTAAATATACAAACACATTATTTTATAGAATTAAATTAATGAAACTTAAACCACTAAACCAATTATACCTTTCCCTATAACTCATGTTCTTCCTTTTGAGATTTTGTAATAATTTTTTTAGGGATAATTGTTCTATTACATGAAACAAAATCTAGGAATCTCCTCCAATAACATTTTTATAGAAAAATAATAAAAAAATAAATAATGGAAGGGTCATGATATAATGTCACTTGGTTAATGATTCATGGTCATATCGACTAAAATAATCATCAATATTGACCTCTCTTCCATGATGGTAGAGGATCTTGAAATAATATCCTAAGATTATTTCTAACCATATTATATACCTCTTTTTAAAATATTTTTTAGTATATACAGTGTTCACAGTTTTTTCATAAATATGTATTTCACAATTTTCACCATATAAATGATGTCTATAAATTTTAAAAGTTAAAATCACTAAATATTATTCTATATCACATTTAGGATAATTAAACTCCTGATGTTTCAACCAACATGTATTATAAGAAATTACCTAAACATTTTTACATCATAACGCAACCATGTTCCCTCAATCAATAAAAAATTTAGTTGATAATTTCACCTTTTTTAATGGGCATGTCCAAAATTGGATCATTCAAAAATATCATTTTTAGATCATGAAAATATTCATCACATTATTTCCTCCAATTAAATTTAACTACTTATCATGTTATCATAGTTTTTTTCCTATAAAACAAAGAAAATTTTACAAACACATAATGACACTAACCCTTTTAAGTAAGAAAACAATAAATATTCAAAAAAACAATTGGTGAAGGTCAAAAATAAAAACCATTTGTTTTAGTAGCTTCAAAAGTTATCCTATCTTTAGAAACAATATAAAAAGGAAGGAAATCTATTACAAACAAAATTAACACATAATATATTATCCATATAAATTCTTTTCTTACATTGTCTAAAATACTATAATTAAGTATCTTTTATGATCCTAATAATAATGATAATATGCCAATATTTCATCAATAAATAGAATAAAAAAACGTGTCTAAATAGTCGTGAAAAGTTATATTCATTATATCTATAAATATAGATAGTGTATTAGACCACCCAAAGAGTAGGAATAAAAACTCATAATCCCCATATCAAGTATGAAATTTATTTTATAGAATATATTCATCCTTAGCTTTCCATTTATGAAACCAAAAAATATGATTATCCTTTGAACAACACTTCATTCACTATTATTGGTGTGAAAAAACATTTTTTTACAGAAAAGGAAAAATGTTTTAAGAACCATGTTATTAAAATATATATTATCGATCGAAAGCCTCATGGAAAAATCTTTATTCTTAAAAAAATAAATGTACCCCATGGTTATGTCATAGGATGAGTGAAACTGTTATCTAAAAAATCCAATAATTTATATTTCAATTATAAAATTTCTATTTGTTTGATTTCATAAGGGGGTTACGAAAAAATATTAACATCAGATATTAAGCCAATAATAAACTCGACCTCTTAAAATATTTATTTTGGAGTAACCAAGATTATTGAAAAAAATAAAATTATTGATCATGATAATGTTAATGAGCATAGAATCATAAATAAAAGTGGTCTAAAAATGACAATCGATTTATAAAAAAAGATTTTAATAGGATAATATATTTTCTACAAGAACATTTCCCTAGAGTTTAGAATTCCTTTACTATCTACACTAAAAACGGGGAAACACTTAATTAAAATGTATAATTTAATAATCTAATCGATTTCAGTAATAATATAATCTTTTTATCGCAACAATGTGTATTCAATATGAATTATTCATGCTGAAATTACTTGAATAATCTTTTAATGGACCAAATAAAGAAAAACATTAATAATATGTTATTCCTTGTGTCTCTAGAAATTAAAAGAAAACAAAATCGTTATCGTAAGGTAAGGAAATTTTGAAAATGATTAAACCTTTATATGAATAAATAATACATCACACGCCAAAATTAAATGGTAATACTTACAATTAAAACTAAATCATTCCATAAATAACTATCCTTAAGATTCATTAAAATATTACAGATCATGTTTAAAAAAATTAGAAGGATTTAATCACAAATTCTTTCAAGATAAATATAGTATTTAGCAAAAAATAACATTAGTCTCTAATAAATTCATGTAAAAAATATGGTGTATTCTCGAATCAGATAATCTCAAAAATATGAAAATAATTTCCATAAATAACATGAATCCACATAAAGACATATTAATATAATATATATTTCAAAAATACAATTCTAACATGACTCCTAAAATAACACTTCTTATTAAAAATAAGGGTTATGCGTACCTCAAATATATTTAACAGCTCTATAAATATTATTAGTCATCTTAAAGGGCATATAGAGAAATTTTAGACTCGATGTAAGGGATTTCATCATAATTTTCTTTAATTACTTAATATTATAATTTTATGCACTGAATTTATTTTATGATTTTGTATACATACCCTTTTAAATGTTATATCATGATTCCTTCATAATTCATAGAAATTTATCTTACCATTCATGTCATATTATCATATGGGATTTTACTTGAATGATACAAATGGTTAAGTGTTTGTTAACTCAATTTTATTTTATCGGCCTACATTACTTATTGAATTAGTATATTATTCCATGATTATGTCTGACATAATTTTTTTTATTTATGTATCAAATTTATTTTTATTTTTTTGGATTTATATTTTTTACACTCAATCTCTCCATTGATTAATTTTCAATTTACTGATATGATCTTTATATTGGTTATTCATCTCTAATTCTCTTTATTTGATACATGTTTTAAAATATGAATAGAATTCCTTTTATGAGGTTTATATGATTTTTATTGGTATATTATATCATGAATTACTCATTTATTGTGATATTTTTATATTCTTTGAAGTTATCTTTTTTATTGGATGTTGATTAAAATGTTATAAGAGATAAAGGGTTTTCTTATGTGTAAATATCCCTTTTTGAGATGTGATTTGTGTCATGTCTTGTGACTTCATTGTTATCTTCACTTATTAATGAATTGTTTCTTATTAAATCATGAAATTAATGGGATTTATAGAGCCACATCGTATTTTTTATTTCAATTTATTAAGTATCAAATCATTACAAAAGTGTAAAGGTATTTTGTTACAATCCTATTTCTTTCCGAGATAGTTTATATTGAATGTTCATTTACATGAAATAATATAAAATATAATCTAAAAAACTATATATTTTATTTTTATATAGTTATAAATATATTTCAAAAGTTTATATTCTATATTTTACATTATTAATTGAATAAAAAATAAGAATGTTATTTATAAGTGATATTGACATTGTATCTTCTCTTAGATCGAGAATCTTTCACTTCCATATACATATTTTCTAACATTTTTTCATGACTATTATTTTATAAGAGTGAATGAGTTCATAATAATATTAAACTTCTTTTAAAATCTTTTAACTATATTTTCCAAATATTTTCTCTCTTGGTCACATTTCACAAACTATAAAAAATGATTGAAAACTGTATTTTTTAACATTAACGACATTAATAGTTTTGACACCATTAATTATATTATTTGTTTTAATTATCACGTTTTATGTAACAAATGTTTTTTTAATAAAATTAATTTTTTATATTTTTGAAATATTTTTATTTTTTAAAATTATAATTTAAAAATATAAAGGATATTTTACCCAATAATGTTTTTAATTAAATTATTAGTGATGTTTTTAATCGTAAGTGACAATAACCCTTGATATCAGATATGCTCATCAAGGGATATGTTTTCATAAAAACATACATATTTTACTCTGAATATATTATGATTGTTTCAAATATATTATCATGGGTCAATTTTATTATATATTTTTTAATCATGTAATGGAAGGAATATTGGTTGTTCTTATGAGTTTCATTATGTAATGTATGTTGTATAAAAATTATTTATGTTCTAATTTTATGAAATTATTATAATGATCAGTGGTTCCTTTATAAACAATGGTTGGATTGTCCTATTACAAACCATGTTCTTGTAGGTACGTTATAAACCAAGGAAGAGAGATACATGATATCCATCTAATACTTTAGGTATTGAAGTAATCCTTGTAGTCATTCCAATTTTAAGAGTTCTTGTACCAGTTCTATGAAAATAATATTTCAATATACCGGCACATTTTTATTATTATTTATATTTGTTTAAATTATTAATTTGATTAATATTAAAATCAAATGAATCGTGATTATTGATTCTTATGAATATTATCTCTTTTAAAATATTTATTCTATGTTTGATGAATGACGATTTTGGTATTGATTGGTAATAATTATATTATATCTTGTTTATGAACATTTACTATGACAACATACCCTTTTATTTTTCATATTATCATTTATGGAATCAAATTATGAATGATTATGTTTACCCTTACCATGAATTTGAGTTCACCGTCCTTCTGTTTCATTTTCCTAAGGTTGTGAAAATGAGTTTCTAGTATGTTATGCCTAATACGGTTATTATATGTCAAGAAAAAAGTGAGAGATGATGTTGATCTTTATGAACTAGTTTCATGTAAATTAATTTTGTTTAGAGTGTATCTTAATTATCTAAATACCATACCCTCAAATGTTATGGGATATATAAGTGATCCAATATTTCATTTTGATATTATTAGTATTGTGTGGATAAAATTGGGTAACAATTATCATTATCATAGTTATAAATTTAATGTTTATATTAACACTGAATCTGTGGGTTGATGTAGAGACCCAGTTTTTGGACCTATCAGACATTAGAATATTCCTTTGAATAATTCCAGAGCTAGGCGCAAAGACGACGTGCGATTCTGAGGCCCGGTTTACCCAGAATTAAATTTATAACCATATTAATTATTTTTATATTATGCATGTGGTGGGGAGTGTTATATCCTAAAGGGTATCTCGGAACAGGAATCTGAGGGCAGGATTACATCCGGAGCGTGCTGTTTACCCTAGGCAGGGTGAAACTTTTGCGGGTGCAGGCCTACTATGAGAAACTCCACCAGGGGTGTTTTCGTAAATAAGTGGAAAAGTTAATTTACGATCGTTGGCTCGAATAACTTATGAATGGAGTCTCAGATCGAAACTTTATGCCTGCCGTTGCATTCAGAATGTCGTGTTTACCCTAGGCGCGACATAATCTTAGTCGGCGCCGGGTGCCGGGTCGGAGGAGAGTTGGCGGGGAGTTATAATGTAGTTTTTATTTGAAAAAAATAAAAAAAAATCAATCACCCCCACCCCCATTTCATATCTACGCACTCTGGAAGAATCCCTCCCCCTTCTCACATCCGTTCTTCCAAGAATCGAGCCCCGGGCGTCCGTTTTCATCATCGATCGTCAACGGATCGAGCTCCAGCGCGTCGTAGGCATCGTTCTGCATCCGAAGCTTCGACGATCTGCCAACAGGTAGGTAGTTTGAGTTCTAAAATCCCAGACCCCATTTTTGTGTTTTTTTTCTTCAAATATTTATAAGGGTTTTATAGTTCGACTCCCAAGGATTCCAAATCATGTTTCAGATATGATTTTAGAGCATCGTGGTGCTTCCGGGGGTTCCCAGAATTTTTCTGGCCGAAAACCAAGATTCTGGAAGCGGCCATGGAGGAATCTGGTGAGGGTGGCGATGGCGTGGCGATGGTGCGGTGGAATCCAGTTGGCGGTGCGGTGGTCTGGTCAGTTTTCGGGCGAGCCATCGATGGTCCGACCAGAATATTCCGGGGGATCTTTAAACCCCCGTAAAATGGATACCGGGTGTCCAAATCGCGAGCTATTTGCAGCGACGCATTCCTTTGGTCGAGACAGAACTTTTGGGTTTACTTTGGAAATTTTATGAGTTGAGTTTGTGGTCTGGGGCTACAAAACATTGAAATAATAATAATATTGTATTATTAGTCAGCTTCGACACACCATAACTCCTACACGGAGTGTCCAAATGATGTGTCGTCAGTGGCATTGAGACCCTGACGGTATAAAAGATATTTCAAGATAGTTTCCCAGTGTTGGGACTGAGAATAGGGTGTGGGCCCCATGAGGCCGGGTTCCGGCGTTTACGGAGAAACACTCCTTTTTCACCGGGGGTCTGTTTTGGACGATCGAGTAGTCGATCCTTTGTGTTTTTCATAGAGGATAACAATGGTGCAATCCATTTGATAAATTTTGGGATCTAGGCATGGGCCTCACCTGAATTGGCTTTGAATAATAGTACATTTTTCACTAGGTGTCCATTTGGGACGAACGAGTAGGGGATCCCATGTGTTTTTCCGAGGGAATCACAGTGGTATGATCCACT
This sequence comes from Viscum album, assembly GCA_963277665.1. NCBI lineage: Eukaryota > Viridiplantae > Streptophyta > Magnoliopsida > Santalales > Viscaceae > Viscum > Viscum album. The sequence continues at coordinate 1,168,966,442 of OY728130.1, forward strand.
TGATGAGTATCTGGATTGTTTTGTGGGACCCACATGGGATAACTACGGTGAATAGTTACTTTTTCAGCAGTTGTCTGTTTCGGGTCAGTAAACAGCCCATCGGGCATGTTTTTTTTACGTGGATCGCGATGGTGGCCTCGGGATCAGCCTTGGAGGTGCGCGGGGTGGCGTTGTGGGGGGTCGCTCGGGTTAGCGACATTTGGACCAGCAGTGGTTTAAGGAACTCCCTTGGTTCATTCCTACGAGGGTTTGTGCGGCATCACAACCCTAGTATAGGTTTGTGATTCTCTTGATGGGATGTTTAATCTGTTAGAGTTTTGGCATCCCTCCAGTGGGCCCAGAGCGGGATCCTCTAACATCGTTTTCCTATATCAGGTTCTTGGTATCGCTGTGATCGCTTAACCACAGGTGGCGATCCTATATCTAGCAGTTTAACCCTATAGGTTTTGTGGCATCATCGGGAATATGATCTCCTATGTAGTGGGCCATGCTAAGTAGTGTTTTGGCATCGTCGGTTATATGGTCCCCTACTCAGTATGAGGATTATAGTTGGGTTCCGGTGTCAGTGGTTATACGATCCTCTACTCAGTGTGTGGTTTTAGTATGGTTGCACCATCGTCAGTTCAATCCCCTACAGCGCGAGATGTACCAAATAGTGTTTTGGTAACATTGTGACCTTCGTGACATGGGTGACGATCCTCTATCCAAGTAATTTGTTTCTTACGTGTTCCAGATCTGGTTGTGGTATCCCTCAACGGATCCTTGGAGTAATCCCCTATCTATGAGATATACGAATGCCAGATCGGGTTTTGGTATCCTGCAGCGGACCCTAGGAGTGATCCCCTATCTGTGAGATCTTTGAAAACTGGTGTGGGTTCTGTTATCCCCTAGTGTACCCCAGGAGAGATCCCCTATCTGAGGTGTTTAGTGTTTATGTTGTTTCAGCAAGGTTTCCTCAATGATGGTACCTGACGAGCATGATCTCTTGGGTGAGCGTCTAAGATGTTTGTGTGGGACCCGATGGAATGTATCTCTTGGACGAGTTTCATCTAGGATGACAGTGATCATGGAGTGTTCTCTCCTAGTTGTGAGCCATTGCTGGTGGTGAGGTCAGAACCTCATGTGGTTTAGTGTGTGAGATGTGTATATTTGGATTGCTCATGGTGTATGTATGGGCATACACCCGAGCTGAGCTGACTAGTTGTTTTTAGACGATGATGGTCACAAGATGGAGTTTCTCTCTCTTCTGGATTCTATCTGGATGGGATGACCGGACTGTTGTCTTCTAGTTTCTCTCATTGGTTTTGGGTTTTTGGGGTGCCTATTGTGTAATTTTATACTCACCCCTACGCGGGCGTTTCCCTCACATGTTTGTGTCTTGTGCAGATCACAAGACTTTCGACAGATTCCCAGGAGGACCCGGAGCAGGCAGAGCTTATTGAGCGGGATTGACCATTGTGTTTACCGGAGCTGTGCCGAGGAGCTTACCAGTAGGTGTTTTGGAAGTGTTTTCCCTCCTGTGTAGGTTGGACACTTTTATAGTTTTTTTTAGTGGGCCCTGTTTTACCATTTTTTACATTTTTTGTACTCTGGTTTGAGATAGATGTATGCATGCATTTTTCATTTCAGATTCATATATCTCTGCCCTGTTGCATGGAGGTGTGTGTGGCTGCATGTGTACACGTATCTTAGGGTAATTCCTCCCATGTGTGTGATATCCAATTCGGTGATAGATTCTATACCCTAGCCTAGTGGAGGCGGGCTTGGGTAGTCGCATCTCGGGACTCATTGGGTCGGGTCGTGATAGAGAGTGGTATCAGAGGAGGTTCCACCTTTGGGATATCAGAGTGTAGCTGGTCTAGTTGTGAGTTTGGTTTGGGTTGCATTGAGGAAGTGTGATGATGTTTCTAGTTCGACTTTTAGGCCAAGGACTCCAGTGTTGGTGTGGCGGACAAAGTATCCAGTCACCAAGACTCTGACAACCTGTCTTTCGACTCGGGACATTTGGACACTAGTCGAAGGGACATAACGGCACATGCATCATAAAGGGCTGGGTCTTTGGGTTTCCCTTGTTCTTCTTGAGTCATCTCTCCAAATATACTCTTTGAATATGTGGTGTCTTGATTGTATTTTACGATGCCTCTACGACAACAGCCTGTGAGGGTTCCACAGTGAGATTTTGGAGATGATCCACCCCATATAGAGGTTGTAGACAAGGGTGCGGGTTCTGATGCTGCACCTCCAGGTGGTCCACTAGTTGAACCACCACCTGTTGAGAAGCTAGTTGTGCTGGTAGTGGAGGATGAGGTTGCGCGCAGGCTGAGTGCGATGCACGAGTTCCAGAGGTAGTGACCTCTAAGGTTTCGGGGTGATCTAAACCCTTAGGCAGCTGATGACTGGCTCGAAACAGTCACTCGAATTTTTCACCTGGTGATGACACCCCAAGATTAGATGGTGGTCCTAGCTGTGATCCATCTGCATGGTTCGACTAGTTGATGGTGGTGCCTAGTGATGCAGTCTCACGACGAGGAGACGCTCACGTGGGTAGAGTTTGAGAAGCTCTTTAGGGAAGATTTGTATCCGGTGGTTCTGAGGTCAGTGTGTATTCAGGAGCTTCTACAGCTTCGGCAGGAGGGCATGACTATGTCGGAGTACTCGACGAGATTTATAGACCTGTCACGCTACTCCCTGGATATGGTTTGAGACCCGTTCTATAGGGCTTGGACCATCGACCAGGGCCTACACAGGGACATCTGGTCATGTGTGGTTTCCTTGTGTATGCCCACCTATGTTGGAGTGCTAGAGCATGCCCTAGTGGTGGAGAGATTTTGGCCGAGTAGACCCCACCTCTTAGTGCTAGGAACACAAGAGATGATACATCGTCACTCAGATTGGCATCTGATGGCCGACGACAGACTCAGGGGCCCAGACATGGGTGAAATTTCAGGAGGAGACCCCATGATGGAGGATCTGAGGTTCTGGGCTAAGAGGTCTCGTAGACCAGTTTTGGTTAGCCGCCGGAGAGGTGGTGTTACGCTTGAAATGGTCGGGGACATCTTGCTAGAGATTGTCTGACCCGTTGTGCTATAGAGAGGGATCTGATCGAAAGACATCCTTGGCAGAGGCAGTGTCTCAAGAAAGGAGGACCATAGGGTTGTTGATGTGGTGACAGAGCTAGTGAGGCAACATGAGGTGGTAGGAAGTATCAGTTGCCACCACCCCCACACCCATGTGGTCCACACCAAGCTCAATGAGCTAGGGGACAAGGGCGAGGAAAGCTACATGCCCTTGAGGATTTTGACCCAGAGGCTGCGCAGATGGGTCAAGGTATGCCTTGTGTCCTTTCTACTTTCTACAGTAGCATGTTAGACACTGGTTAGTGGTACCCTTCCATTCCGTTGCTTGCTTGAGTTTTGTTCAGGGTGTTGGTAAGACCCTGTGTGGGTGTTCTTTGGCCTGCTTCGAATGTGTGAGAAAGAGGGATCCTTCCGCCACCGAGATGCATTTTTGAGATGTGATTAAAACTGTGCGTTCGATTCAGTGCCGCACAAAGCGGATAGTATTGAGGTTTGGCGGATGAGTCCCTTTGACTTATGTGTTCAGTCCGGGGTGTCTGTTGGTGAACTCGCTGGCATGGGATACCCAGTTGAGAGTTCAGTGGATTTCCTTATGCTTATGGCTTTTCGAGGATGAAAATTTCTAAGATGGGGAGGATTTAGTGACTCAGTTTTTGGCCCTGTCAGACATTAGAATATTTTTATGAATAATTCCAGAGCTATGGGCGAAGACGGCGTGCGATTCCGAGGCCTGGTGTGCCCTGAATTAATTTTATAAAAAAATTAAGTATTTTTATACTATGCATGTGGTGGGGGTGTGTTATCTCTTAAAAGGTAGCTCAAAACAGGAATCTGAGGTCGCGGTCGCGTCTAGAGCATATCGTTTACCCTAGGTGGGGTGTAATCATTGCGGGCGTGGGCATGCTGTGAGAAAAGCTACCAGGGGCATTTTCATAAATAAGTGGAAAAGTTAATTTACGAGCGTCGGCTCTAATTACTTTTGAAGGGAGTCTCAGATTGAAAATATGAGTCCATCGTTGCGTGAAGAACGTTGTGTTTACCCTATGAACGACATAATTTTAGTCGGCATCGGGTGCCGGGTTGGAGGTGAGTTGGTGGGGAGTTAAAATATAGTTTTTATTTAAAAAATAAATAAATAAGAAATCAATCACCAACCCTCATTTTGTCTCTATGCATGCCGAATGAATCCCTCCCCCTTCCCTCATCTGAATTTCGCTGAATAGAGCCTCGAGCGTCCGTTTTCAGTGTCGATCGTCAGCGGATCGAGCTCCAGCGCGTCGCAGGCCTCGTTCTGCACCCAAAGCTTCGACGATCCGCCAACAGGTAGGTGGTTTCAGTTTTAAAACCCTGGAATCCATTTATGTTTTTTTTTTCTTCAAATCGTCATATTGGTTGTATAGTTCGGGTCCTGAGGTTTCTGAAACATGTTTCAAATTTGATTTTGGAGCACCGGGGAGCTCCCGGGGGTTCCCAGATGTTTTCCGGCGGAAAACCTGGATTTCGACGGTGGCCATGGTGGAATCCGGCGAGGGCGGCAGCGCGACAGAATCTGGCAGGCGGCGTAGTGGCGTGGCGGCCCCGCAAGGTCGGCGCAGCAGCCCGACAAGGTCGACGCGGCGGTCCGGTCAGTTTTCGGGTGAGCCAGCGGTGGTCCGGCCAGAATATTCCTGGAGCTCTTTAAACCCCCGTAAAATGTATATCGTGAGTCCAAATCGTGATCCGTTTGGGAGATGTCTTCCTTGCATCGAGAAAGAAATTTTGGGTTTACTTTGGGAATTTTAGGAGTTGGGTTCGTGGCCCGGAGCTATAAAACATTGAAATAATAATAATATTTTATTATTATTCAGCTTCCACCCACCATAACTCTTGAACGATGTGTCTAAATGACGTGTCGTTAGTGGAATTGAGACCCTGTTGGTACAACGAAAATTTTGAGAAATTTTTCAGGTGTTTGGACCGAGAACAGGGTGTGGGTCCCATGTGGCCGGGTTTCAGCGTTTACGGAGAAACGTGACTTTTTCACAAGGTGTCCATTTTGGACGATTGAGTAGTCTATCCTGTGTGTTTTTTCGAGAGGATCTCAATGGTGTGATCTATTCGATGATTTTCAGGATCAAGGTGTGGGCCCCACCAAAGCTAGCTTTGTTGAATAGTACATTTTTTCACCGGGTGTCCGTTTTGGACGAATGAGTAGTGAATCCCATGTGGTTTTCTTGAGGGGATCGCAGTGGTATGACCCGCATGATGAGTTTCAGGATCGTTTTGTGGGCCCCACATGGGTTTGCTATGGTGAATAGTTCCTTTTTCACCGGTTGTCTATTTCAGGTGAGTAAACAGCCTATCATGTGTGTTTTTCCACATGGATCGCGATGGTGACCTCAGGATCATCCTTAGATGTGCGCGGGGTGGCGTCTTGGCGGGTCACTCAGGTTAGAGACATTTGAACCAGCAATGGTTGAGGGTACTACCTTGGTTAGTTCCTATGAGGGTTTGCACAACATCAAAACCCTAGTATAGGTTTGTGATCCTCTCGATGGGATGTTTAATCTATTAGAGTTGTGGCATCCCTCTGGTGGGCCCGGAGTAGGATCCTCTAGCATTGTTTCCCTAGATCAGGTTCTTGGTATCGTCGTGACCACTTAACCATGGTCGGTGATCCCCTATCTAGAAGGGTAACCCCATAGGGTTTATGGAAACATCAAGAATATGATCTCTTATGTAGTGGGCCATGATCAGTAAGATTTTGGCATCGTTGGGTATATAATCCCCTACTCAGCATGAGGATTATAGTAGGGTTTTAGTATCATCGGTTATACGATTCCATACTCAGTGCATGGTTTTTGTAGGGTTGCAGCATCATCAGTTCAATCCCCTACAGCGTGACATGTGCCAGATAGGGTTTCGGAATGGTCATGACCATCGTGACATGGGTCACGATCCTCTATCTGAGTAATGTGTTTCTTACATGCACCAGATCGGGATGTGGTATCCCACAACGGATCCTGGCAGTGATCCCCTATATGTGAGATCTAAAAATGCCAAATCGGGTTGTGGTATCCCCCAGCGGACCCTGGGAGTGATCCCCTATCAGTGAGATCTTCGTATACCGGTGTGGGTTCTGGTGTCCCCTAGTGGACCCTAGGAGTGATCCACTATCCAAGGAGTTTAGTGTTTATGCTGTTTCAGTAAGGATTCCTCAGTGATGGTACACGGTGATCTTGATCTCTCGGGTGAGCGTATGAGATGTTTGTATGGGACCCGATGGAGTGTATCTCTCATACGAGTGTCATTGGGATGGCAGTGATCGTGGAGTGTGATCTCTTGGTTCTGAACCATTTCTTGTGGCGAGGTTGGTACCTTATGTGGCTTGGTTCATGATCTGAGTATATCTAGATTTATCATGGTGTATGTATGGGCATACACCCAGCTGAGCTGACTAGTTGTGTTTAGCCGAGGATGGTCAAGAGATGGAGTTTATCTCCTGTCTAGGTTCCCTCTGGCTGGGATGAGCAGACTGTTGTCTTCAATTTTCTCTCTTCGGTTTTGGGTTTTTGGGGTGCCTACTAAGTGTTGTTATACTCACCCATGCATGGGCTTTACCCGCACATGTTTGTGTCTTGTGCAGTTCACATTCCTTTTGACGGAGTCCCAGTAGGACCCGGATCAGGCAGAGCTTAGTGAGCGGGTTTGACCGGGGTGTTTACTGGAGGTGTGCCGAGGAGCTTACCAGTAGGTTTTTTGGCAGTGTTTTCCCTCCATTGGAGCAGGTTTGACAATTTTGTATTTTTTTTGTGGGCCCTATTTTTCCCTTTTTTACTTTTTTTGTACTCTGGTTTGGGATAGATGTATGCATTTATTTTTCTTTTTAGTTTTACATATCTTTGCATTGTTTCATAGTCGTGTATGTGGGTGCATGTGTATAGGTACCTTAGGCTAATACCTCCCATGTGTGAGATATCCAACTCAACGCTAGACGCTAGCCTCTGGCCTAGTGGAGGCGGGCTTGGGGAGTTACGGCTCGAGCCGCGTTGGGTCGGGTCAAGATAGTTGTGAGTTCTTGGCTCTTATTATTATTATTATAAGATAATGGTTTGGGAGTAATTATAAATTATAATGTTTTGATGTGAGGTTATCTTATGAGTTATTAGTACCATAATGGGTTATTGTGTTTATGTCTTAGAAAGTGTTAAACATCATAGACACCACATTTGAGGTTTGTAGTGGTTGGATTTTGAGGGGATTAATGATAAATTGGTAGATGTTTTTTGTATTGAGAGATATATAATGCATAGTTTTAATATAAAGGATCATTACAAAAGAATGCTATTACATTTTTTTGATGTAATTTTAAACAAATGAGATAAACATTAAGGTTTAATGTTTCCTTATTATTGTGGTTATTTAGGTCATTTGGGATATAAGATGATTTATTTGGGGAAATAAACAACATATTAATGAAGAATATGTTATAAAATAACTTTTATTGTTATGTTTCAACATTTTTTTACAATATTTTGTATAATTTTATGGTTAGTTATCCATTAACTTATCTATGTTGAAATTTGGGTATTATTATCGATTTATGTTTTAATTCATCGTATCAAAGTTTATAAATTTTTGAAATTATCATACCATGTTCTAACCTTTTTTGGATAATTTATAAATATAGGAGGAATATAATTTTAACATTTTGAGAAACTATGTGATTCATTATAATTTTATTTTTGATCTTCATGAATAACAAATTCATCTTTATTACTCATTACTTTAAGAAAAAGGTCACATTACAATGTAAATCTGTTAAGGGATGAAACTCTACTTATCAAGAAGGTATTTTAACTATTATACTTAGTCTATATGGTAATATAATTCCTCAACACTAAGAATGTAATCTTGAATAATATTTTTTCCAATTAAATATATTTTTAATGAATTTATCATCTTTTTACCCTTATTCAGTGTATAGTTTTGTGGTTATAAACTTCCTCATGACCATTCACTTTTATATTATTTGTGATTTTTATCACTCCACATCGTTATTTGGAAATAAATGTTTCCATTATGTCTATATTTTCAACTCCCACTAATGTATTCTATATTGAAATCATATTTATGTGTTTTTCTATGTGGCCTTTGTACTTCACATTCTATCTTATCAAGAGGATATTTTACTAACCATTTTTACACTATGGGATTTCAAAAAGGTATTTTGAAATGTTAAACGCAAGGTTTCCAAGCCCGAGTTCAAATTATCACAACAATATTTTTTTAAATAATCGATATTGTATAATCTCAATATTTTAAGGAAGACTATGTTAGATAGCCCATTTGACATGAAATATCAAGTTTTAACGATTCTAGAAATATTATTATTTATATATGATTAATACAACCCAACCATTAAATTGGAGGTTAATGTTGTGATTAATTCTCTCTGAAATACATAAAAAAATGAATACTCAATATAATTTTATTGATAAATTATTAGCATATATGTAATATATTTTTATTTATTTCATATTTTTTTAAGAATATATTTTCTTCAAAATTGATTTTTTTTGTTTTCTATGGGAAATTTTTATAATAATTTTATAGAAATTTTTAAAATTTTATCTAATAAAACATTTTTTAAATTATCATATCAAAATTTGTTTAAAGTAAAATTTAGAGGGTTTTATGGAATTTTTTATCTTTCAATTAATAGTGGAAAATATATACATTTATTGAAAAGTGTATCTTATATAAAATTAATTTCAAAATAAATTTCTATTATGGATTTCTTATTGCGATATTTTGATTAAAAATAATCAAATTAAATATTTTTTGAAAAAATTTATACTTTAATTTGGAATAAAAAAATTATATACTTTAAAAGAAATTTTCTAAAATACATGTTTTAGTATTTTTTTAGTTTATTTTAAAATTAAATTCTACTATTTATATGTATTGAATTTGAAAAATAATATTCAAAATTTAAAAATTGTTTGTCCATGTTTCATAAATATATCAATTTTTTTCATTTTGAATATTAACCATGGTAAATTTTAGTACCATGATAAAGGTTAAATCAGGTAATTATTGATAAAAATAAAATATTAAGGAAAAAATTAAGTGTAAAAATGTTCTTAATATTATTGGGTTAGTTTATGTTTTTCATAATCATCCAAAAGTCGAATATATATTATTTTTTCCCATTTCCCATGATGATAAACATTATATTATTATAAATAATGAAAATTAAGAAATAATATTCTCAATGTTTTATTTACATTGTGATTTTTAAGTAGATATAAATAGTTTCTATATATTATTATAAATGGATATTTTAATGATAAATAGATTTGTAAAATTATAATTTATTTCTAATATCTAATTATTATGTAATTTTATTTAGTTATTATAGAAAACATACATATTGTTTACACAAGGAGTAGTATAATCGATATAATTATTTTCAAAAATATAAAAAAAAATTGTGTTATAGTGATTTATCATGTACCATAATGTTTTGGCAAACTTATAAAAACTTTTAAGTATTTAATATAATTTTATTCTAATTCCATATTTTTCTTATTGTTTCTGTAGCCAAATTAATTTTATAGTGTCAAAGATGATATTAATGATATGTTATATCAAATAATGCTTCATTAAATGATTTAAAATTCATTAAATTATTTTATTTAGATATGTAAATGGTATATGGTTTATAAAATCAACAATGGTCCATTTATGGGATGTTTTAATTTTATAATAAATATATTAAACCCTAAGTAAGAAAAACCATTATTTAACGGTAATAGTTAGAAAGGGTTGACAAATTGGGTTAAAATAAAACAAATATCACTGAAACAATCACACACACACTTTCATATTAAATTAAATGAGATTAATTTCAATAATAATGATCCATGTCTAGAAATAAATCCAATTGTATAAATTTTGGATATGAATAAAAAATTATATTTTTTATAATTTAATAATTTACAAAAGTTCCCCTCCACAAACTTATAATGGGACCCTCCTATAAACTTTTCTTCACACTTAAAAATTCATTTTCTGGCCTGGAACTACCCATATAGTATATTAAAATCATTCCCATATTTTATATGTCTTATTTTTAATATAATACCTAGCCCAGATTTCATAATATTTAAAGGAATGTTTGTTGTCTGAAGAAGTGCAATAGTTCTTCGCTGAAAGATTCCATATTATTTCTACATATACCTATTTAAAATCATCTCTAACCTTGATGAGATAATAAAATAAGTATATTAAATATAAATATATTTTACTAGGTTAATTTAATAATAGATATCTATTTCCATTTCTATCAAATGAATGATAAAACCATTATCGGTGTGTACAATTGACTATCGCCTCAAGAAATAATATAATTCATCATCTATTACACTATCTTAAGAATGGTTATAATTATTGATTTAATGTATATATATGATAAAAAATAAGTATTTATAATTCTTAATTAGTAATATATAATTTACTTTCTTACATTTTCATTCAATGAGAAATGATAATGTCGTTCTTGTATACGTGTGGAATTCCACCTGCACAAAGCGATGTCATTATTTTTTCACCACCAAATCAAATTTTTGATATATATATATATAAGTATATTTAAATAATTAATATGTTATTTACAATATAATTTTCTTTCTATAAATTTATTATAATACTTAAATTCTCTCTTTAATTATCGTTGAAAAATTAAAACATCATTCATGCGTATGTATTACCTACTGTCTGGATGATTATTACATAAATCAATTTTCATAAAGATATTCAGTGGTTTATTTTAAAGGTATAATTAATGTATTAAAATGATATTTTTATCATTATTTATATTATAGAGATTATGGAATAATTAATCCTTTTACCATGTCCAACACACCGAAGCTATTAGGAATATTATAAATCAAACATCATTAAAATATCTGATGTGGAATTAACTGATTAAGTGACTAGTCATTTTATTAAAATAAATTAAATAATTAATTTAAGGATAATTGGTTAATACAATAAAATCTATAATGAATTAAAATAAAAGATATTATTTTTATTATACAGTACATAAAGGGCATACATGGAAGGTTTGAACACTAGAAAAAAGATTTTGTCTCAATTTTTCTTTATTGTGGCATATTGTGTTATTATGCACCAAATTTATTATATATTGTGTATATAGTTTAACTTTTTAATGTTATATCCTGAATAATTAAAAATTCCTGTATATTTAGGTTTTACATGAATTGTTTTATTCAATGTGATTTGAATTGAATGTTTCCAAGTGGTATAAGATTTTTAACTCAATTTCCATTTGTTGGGTTATAACTTGTTTTCACTAACAGTGTTATGACGTGATTTTATGTGAAAATATCTCCAAATAGTTTTATTATATATTGAAAATTATTTTATGTGGGTTTATATATGTTACATATAATCACTTAATTTATTAATTATCAATTAAATGTTATGATCTTTACAAGAGTTTAATTTTTCCTATCTCATTTTATCAAGATATTATTCATGTCAAGCACCATGATTTCATTGGTTGGTGTACATAATGAATAAATAATAAATTTTGGCATATTAATTAATTTAGTTAATTTCATTTATGGATCCATATCTTAATATAATTTTCTATAATTTTTAATTCAAATACTACCAAAGTGGTAACTGATTTATGTTACAATCTCATTTATTTTTTAGATTGTTTATACCAAAGGTAATTTTGCATGAAATAATAAAAAATAATTTTACATTTCTATATGTATTTTACCCTAAATTAGTTTTTAATGTTTGTTAATATTTTAATTTCTACCTACTACGATAATGAAAAAAGAAACATCAAGAATTATTATTGTAAGTGATAATTTTTTTATTTCATTATTTTGATTGGGTATCATTTCATTCCATATTCATGTTTTCTAAAATTTTCAAAAACTAATATATGGAAGACATAAAAAATTTATTAATTTTATTTGACATAATATTTAAACTAATTTTAAAAGTTTGAGAAATTATATTTCATAATTTTTTCCAAATGTGTCACAAGGGAATATCTTTGGAAAAGATTAAAAAAGAATGATAATTTTATATATTTATGACATGGACATATTCTATATATATTAAGAGCCCTTTTTCTAGGTAGATTCCATTATATTCTTCCAATTTCATTTTCAACTAAAATTATTTTCATTATATGATTGTAATTATACGTTTTTAAAATTTATTTCTTGATTAAAAAGGGTGTTTTCCTAGAAAATGTTTTTAATGATAAATTAATGGTATTTAAATTCATAAAATTAGACAACCTTTGATGTTACTTATGGTTCACTACGGATATCGGATAATGATACCATCCTCATTATTTCACCGGATGGATTATAATTGTTTCAAAAATATTTTCATGTGACCTTTTCCCTTTCCAAAATTTAATCAATAAATTAAAGGAATAATGGATGTTTCTATGAGTTTTATGATGAGATGCAATCTATATGTACTAAATTTATTTTATGGTTCATGGAAATGTTTTAAGAATAAGGGTGGTTATATTATAAACCATGGATTGTTGCTCCCATTAAAAATAAATTATTTTTTGTTAAGGTATAATCCAGGGATGAGTGGGTCCATTATATCTCCATAATACAATGGGTATGGTTGTTGAAATTATAGTTATTAAAATTTTAAGGGTTCCTATAAGGTTTATATAAAGATAATATTCCACGATACAAACAAGTATAATTTGTGTTTTCATTGTGTTATAATATATTCCTTTGATCAAGATTGAAATCACTTGGCTTGTGATAATTAATTCCTACGGTTTTTTCACTTAATAATGATTTATTCCATTATTCATGGTTTAAAGTCGTTTTCTTAATGGATATAAATTATCTTATTTTATCCTCATGATCTTGGATTATGTCAATATACCATAATTTCTATATTTTTCTCATTGAGGACATACAATTGTTAATTGATATGTTTAGCATTATTGAGAATTTGATCTTTCCCTTATTGTGTTTACTTTCTTACTGGTTATGAAGGACAGGGATAAATTAATTACATTTATAAAATATTCATATGTGAATAATATTATGGGATAATTTTAAGACAAAATATGTCATATGAAAACTTAGGTATAGTAGGAAAAATACTCGTGTAAATTCATGAGTGTTGTTTATTCAGGAGTTTGGGATAATTCATTAAATCCCAAAACCAAAATTAATATTGGGTATTTAAGTGATCCAATATTTCATTTTGATTTTTTATGTGTTAAATTAAAAAAATTGAGTCACATTTATAAGTATTAAATACATATATTTAATGATTATCTTTTTATCACTAGATGTAGGAGTGATGATTTATGGATGCAATATTTTCTATCAGATCTGGTTTTGGAAAACATTATAGATTATGTTTTTTAAATGATAGGATACTTTTAGAAGTATGGATACTATCAAGGTTTTAAGAGTTTAAGGTTGATAATAAATTTAATGACTTGGCCACCCCTTTTGAGGTTTTAAGAAAATCTATTTTTAGGAAACTAATGATTTTTTGGGGCCTTTTTATTTGGTTGAGGAATATACAACTATTAGGTATAAAATGAATTATTATTTGAGGAAACAAGGATAAAATAGCTTCTGGGTGAATATACCATCTTACAAGACTTAAAGAAGATTCTTGATATTTATGGAAATGATTAGAATATTTTGGTTATTTTATGATTAGTGCATACACCTTTTGGGTATATGAATTTATTAGTGTATAATGTTATTTAGAGAAAAATGTTCAATCTTTCTCGGAAAAATATTTGATCAAATATTTTAGATTCGTTATTTGATGATTTTATGAGAATATTTTGAATAATTTTAGGATAATTATATATGGTTTGATTTTGAATGAAGTTTAATAAATATTTTCAAATTTTGAAAAATTATATATTATTTATTCATATGAAGGTTTATTCATTTTTGGGAATTATATCACCTTTTCCATTACATTTTTTGGTTAATATCTAATGATAAGTGGAATACCTTATTATCATTTTTTAGTTTATTTGATCCATTATAGGATGATTATAGAGATTTGGGCATGAAAAATATCATCTTGAATACTCGTCATTTGGAGAAAAGGATGATATTGTCTTAGTAATTAATTAGAGGATGAAATCATACATGTATAGCTACTATATTTCAATATTTTATTATTGTAGATGTAAAATAAATCCTAAATTTTTAGAAATGGTTCATGAAAGAAAAATTTTATTCTATTGACTTCATTTTTGATAATTTGATAGTCAATTTCACTATAACACCCCAATATTTCTATGCGATAGAATTTTTTTATGCTTTGATATCTTGTGTTGTATGTTACACCAAGATAACCTTACAAAATATACAATACTAGATTGGCTTGTGGTATACACTACGATATGCATGGCTTGTGTTACACACAATTTCAAGTTATTTTGATATAATTCATTTCATGAAAGACCGATTATATGTGGGAAACTAAACATTATAATGTTACCTTATAACCAATTCATTATAATGGTGAGTATGAAAAGTATTAACATTCTTCTAAAAAACTAATTAAATGAAAAAAAGTTAGATTATAAAATAATAAAATAACACTTGATGGATTTTTTTAGTGAAATATATGTTTAATATATTCAATATAATGTTTAAAATTCATCTTATAGTTATTCTAGTCATGATATAAGAACAAATTAAATTTTTTAGATAAAAGAAATAATTTAAAAAAATGCAGTTTTACTATCATTTGATAGTGAAACCATTTTAAATTAAGTTTTTAAAACTTTTATATATTCTATTTAAAAAAATAAATATTTTCTTTCAAATCAGGATATAAAAATATACCTTGAATGAATTTGTGATATTTTTCTCATGAATTTCAAGTTTTGAGGAATAGTAAAAGTATGCTAAATTTTAATTCAAAACAACTTTGTTCATTGAAATAATCTTCATAATTAAATTATTTTATTTATTTGTTTTAAAGTATAATTATAATATATTTTTATCATTCAATATAATTTATTTCATTGAAATAAATTTTACATTGACGTTTGATGAATAACCATTTCAATATTTTACAATGTTTTAACATTTAAAACCCATTTTCACTCTCACAATGGGATTATTTTTAAATTTTTTAATAAAATTTATGGGTTTTTAATTTATAAATATTTATTCCATATTTGGAATCAGTAAGTTCAATTTATTTAAATATATTTCTTTTATTTTTAGGCATTATGAATTTTAACTTGAGTGATTTTTATTAATACAATATGAAAGGTAAATCTGGTAATTAATGCTAAATGTAATATTATAAAATTACTTTAACACTTAGCCTAATGTTATTATATGAGTTTTTTACCTCAAACATCATTAGGTCTAAATAATAAAATTTGAAATACACATGGATGAGAATTGTATATTTAATATATTTTATTTAAATTAAAGTAAAATATTTCTTACTCAAATTTTAATAAATAAATAATTTTTAAAATAATCTTGCGAAGAAAAAATATTAGATTATTAAAAGTAGTTTGAAATATAAAATTATTTTATTTATCATTGTAATTCCCCAGCCCGAGTTACCAAGAGTTTATTAATTATTTTAATCCATTGGCATGATTATAAGGAATCAAGTCCCGAAGTACTGATATTAGGTCCACTAGGCTAGATACCCTGAGAGGGGGGTGAATCAGGGTATGACAGATTAAAACAACTGCCCCTTTTGATCTTGTTTTTCTGTTAGACAAAACCCTCTTCTCTCTCCTTCCCGATGCAGAGTATGAGTAAAAATTAAAGCTTTCACATGACACAACGATTTTTACTTGGTTCACCCTCACTGGGCTACGTACAAAGAGCATACACCAGCAGTGTGCTGATGTACCAATTCTACTATAAGCAACACTGCTGTTTACAAGTTCGAAGCGGACTAACTATCTCTCCTGGTTTACAACCACACACAATTTGAGAACTCGCTTCTATCTCAACTGAAGTGAGCTCACTGCTTCTTCGGAAGATCCAATCACAGTTTATAGACCTGTAGGTATCTTCATTTGCATGAAAGCATGCATCCTCTTGTTGATAGATACTTTGTTGAAGTCCAAATTTCATCCACTGATGAATAACCCCTTTCCCCTGAACACTGGGAAATTACTTTGGAAAAACCTTCGCAAAGCACCCTACTTCGCGAGGCTCCCAATTTCACGAAGCTGAAACAAGCCTTCGAGAATCTCCTGACTCTTCGCAAAGCACTCTCGAGAAGCACTATTGCAAAGCTCAAGTCATTTCAGATCAACTTCCCTCGCGAAGCTCACTGTGCCAACGTGGAGCGTGCAACTTTCGTGGAGCTACAATAGCCACTGTGAAGCTCTTCTTTTGCGAAGCACACGGGCTACGCGAACTACCTTCACAAACTGAGAGTGAAATATCTTCTTCGAAAATTATCTACTTCTCTCAAGGGGGTTGACCTCTATTTATAGGCAATTCCACTGACCCTCAACCCTTCCGTGCAAAGTCAGCGCCACATCATTACCTATCGCAATTCTCCAAATTTTCCACTGGAATTCTATCCAAATCGCGAAGCACCATGACAATTTTCTGATCGCGGAGCTCATCATAATCGCGAAAAATCACTTCCATCATTCCTTCACGCCATCCCCGCAAAGCTCCCTCGCAAAGACCTTCACCGTCGTGATGCGCTTCAACTCTGTCGTTCGCGAAGCTTTGATGTAATCGCGAAGAGTCACTGCCATCATTCTTATGGTCTTCTCTAAATCCAAACCATGAAGCCTCTCTTCGTTAAATTCATTCCATTACCATATTTAATTATGATCTTCATTGAAATCCTATTTTCGCGATGCTCACCAAACTCTAAATTTTGGACCCCAAAAATTTGGCAAACACTGGGAAACAACGCCACCTTGTACTGCTCTTTTGTACCACCTCCATATCATCCATTCCTTTGTCATCGTTCTTTGACAACAAGGATTGTCAACATCTTCAATGGAAGTCGAAAATTCTCCATGGAAACCTACTTTTTCAAAAAAATACAATCAACCCAAAAATACTGCAATGTTACCTTGAGGGATTTTTGCCCAATAATCTCCCCTTTTGGGTTTGTTTACAACTCTTCATAACTCTACTTATAATTATTTTCTGTACATTGATACCTCATTGAGTCTCCTTCCAGCCGCTACCACCATTCTCCTCTTACGATTCTGATAGCATTCAAGGATTCACTTAACACGTACTCTAAGCCCACATGAGCAATGCTCGGCATGAGAAACAAGAATAGTATGAAAAGTTCATCAATGAATCAATTCATGGAAGACCCCAATTGTCGATTCCAAACTGATACCATTTTTAAAATTGATACCAATTGTAGAACCAAACTGATACCAATTAGTGATAGTTGGACACCTTCTCACAGTTTTCCAACATCACTGTTCTGCTTTTGTCATGATCCTCAGTTGTCGTGATTTCTATGCTTTGATCGATCACTTCAAGCATCATTAGATTTGATACTCTCCCCTATCTCACAGATCCACCTGTCAGCTTCTCCCCAAATCATTCATGATTTCTAAAAAAGCCACATTGTCTCCCCCTTGTACAATTACTATTTTCTCCCCCTTTTTCAATGAACCCAAAGGTTACCCCTTTGTGGTCTGTAACAGAGTAGAGAACACACATCAGCACATTAGGGAAAACACATCATACCTCGAGGAGAGGGGGGTCCCACATCCACACTTTTTCAAGTACGGGGAGTCGACTAGACTCCCATATCCAGTCGATGCCTTTCAAAATCTTCCTTGGGTAAGGCCTTTGTCAGAATGTCTACAACCTGTAGTTCTGTAGGCACATACTCCAACTTCACAATTCCTTGCTCAACCTTCTCCTTGATAAAATGAAATTTTATCTCAATGTGCTTTGTCCTTGAGTGATGTACTGGATTCCTGCTGAGATTTATAGCACTTGAGTTATCGCACTAGATTCTGATCAGAGACTTCACTTCAACACCCATATCATTAAGCTGTTGTTTCATCCATAATAATTGTGTGCATGCTTGAGTGGCCGCAATATACTCAGCTTCTATGGTGCTCAAAAAAATGAAATCTTGCTTCTTTCTTAGCCAAGAAACACACAGTCCGCCAAGATAGAAAGCACCTCCTGACATTGAATTCCCGTCATCCTTTGAACCGGCCCAATCCGAATCAGTATATCCCAATAATTCTCACTAATATTTTTCATTATACATCAAGCTGAAGTCCACTGAGCCCTTGATATACAAAAGTATTCTTTTCACTGCTATCATGTGGAGTTCTTTGTGATTACTCTGATATCTCACTGCTTGGAATGTGGCGAATACAATGTCAGGCCTTGTTGCAGTCAAGTATAACAAACTTCCAATGATTTGCCTGTATTCTGTGATATTAACTGTCTTACCATCCTCATCTTTGGAAAGTTTCATCCGGGTAGCAACCAGAGTCTTCATCTCCTTGGAATTATCCATTACAAACCTTCTCAGAACCTCCTTGGAATATTTAGATTGAGAAATTAATGTTCCATTCCTTCCTGGTGTCACCTATAGACCAAGGAAAAATGTTATCTCTCCAATCATTGACATTTCAAACTCATTTTTAATGAATTCGGAAAACTGTCTGCACTGAGATTTATCTGATCCGCCAAAAAATATTTTATCGACATACACCAGCACCATCATCCTTTGATTACTGTCATTACTGAAATAAAGATTGTAATCAACTCCTCCACGCTGAAAACCAAGCTTTTTCAAGTATTGATCAAGCCTTCGGTACCATGCTCTTGGTGCTTGTTTCGGCCCATACAATGCCTTCTTCAGCCTACAAACATTGTTGTCATCCTCATGAATGAGAAAACCATCTGGCTGTTCAATATACACCTCGTCTTCCAGAACACCATTCAAGAATGTGGATTTGAAATCCATTTGGAACACTTTGAACTTCCTTTGCACTGCGATGGCTAGGAATAATATGATTGTCTCCAGCCTTGCAACCGGTGAAAATGTCTCATCAACATCTATTACCTCGATCTAGGAGTACCCCTTTCACACTAGTCGTTCTTTATTCCGAATCACTGTGAAATATTCATTCATCTTGTTGTGATAGACCCATTTAGCCCCAATGTCATTCTTATCTGCTGTCCTCGAAACAATCTC